>CP136055.1:414151148-414756148 GCA_032464435.1 Aegilops umbellulata
CTCAAAAATAATCTGCACAGGATGAGTGATACGAGCGGCACAACTTCGTACAATCTTCCTCTTCTTCCCCTCTTCCTACTTTCGACTTTGTAACTATTCCAACTTTTCATGTTTATCGCATATGCTTACTATCTCAGACTTGCAGATCTTTTCATCGACTGGATCAAACAACGTGTTGTTAGGTGGATGTACATAAGGGCAAGCAAGCCTAGTGATGCCTACTAAAACTCGTGACGCTTCGACCTCCATGGAACAATGACTACTAGGTCTTTGTCTGATGCTTGTGCTTATGAATTTGCAAATTCATGATTTGTGCTCCTCGTTGATTTGCATTTGAACTTGGAAACTTATGCTTGTGCTAGTGAACTTGTGAACTCATGATGGTGTTTTCTCATTGGTTTGCATTTGAACTTGGAAAGTCATTCTTGTGCTAATGAATTTGTAAACTCATTACTATGCTTCTCATTGATTTGCATTTGAACTTAGAAATTCACGATTGTGCTTATGAACTTGCATCTGAACTTCAAAACTCATGATCGTGCTAATCAGTTTGCAAACTCATGATTGTGATTCTCATTGATTTGCATTTGAACTTTGAAACTCACGGTTGTGCTAACGAAGATGCAGGTTTGCATCACGGACGCTGTTGACGGAGGACATACATGCTATCGTGTTAGCGGTGGAGCTCATTGCTTTGTTGGACCATAATTTATTGTGCACTTGTCTTATGCCACTCGTATGATGTTTGTTTGCAGTGGTACACATGTTATGTGACTCGTTGACATGGACATGTTCATTCTATATGATATTTTCCATATGAGGTTGCTTCTATGGACATGCATGAGATTGGAGCTTGCTATGTTATATGGGCTGAGACGTATGATGATATATGTGTATTGAACTGTATTATTATTATATATGTCGAATCACATGGATGCTCCAATTAGCAAACAGATTAAACACCTATTGTCACAGTGGGTTGTACGCTGCGTGCAATGCTTGGCATAAGGGACACGTGGCATGCACAGGGAAGTTAGGACCAAATGGTACTACAATGTGAAAGTATAAACCGAGTGTCGGGACTCGGCTTCTGTCTATACCGAAACAAGTTGGTGGATCTCGGCTTACGTTTGTGCCGTGCACCGCCTCAAAGGATCTCGGTGTACTTCTATGTCGTGTAACACATCAAAGGGACTTCGCTTATATGTTGGACATATGGTTGCCCCTGGCGAAGAAAGAAGTCGAGTGTCCCCACTTGGCTTACACTATGATGTGCACCGCTAACTAGGTACTCAGCTTCATGGATGGATACGTGGTAATCTCTGGTTGGCCCCTAGAAGTAAAGGAAGCCGAGTAGGGTACTCGGCTTACAAAGGTTCCATGTGGAACCTTTGTTTCCGTCGGACGTCCATCACATGTCTTTATGTTGCCGAGAGCTCGTAATTTGTACTCGACAAAGTGTTTTGACAAGTGCCTGTGAAAAGTATCGTGGCTTACGCCCCTTTGCCGACATGGGGCAAGCCCAAGCCATGTCATCATTGTCTAGTGCAACACTCAACAAAGCCTTTGCCGAGTTGCATCTGGACTTCCTTGAATATTTCTGATACTCGGCGTCTTATGTTATTCCTATAGTGATATATATTAGAACTTGGTAAGTGCGGCATCACATCAGAGAGAATCGTGATATATGATTTGTTGAGTATATTGTGTATTGGGCCCACTGAGGGAGTCCTGGATTAGGGGGTCCTCGTATAGCCGGACTATATACTTTGGTCGGACTATTGGACTATGAAGATACAAGATTGAAGACTTCGTCCCGTGTCCGGATGGGACTCTTCTTGGCGTGGAAGGCAAGCTTGGCAATTCGGATCTGTAGATCTCCTCCCTTGTAACCGACTCTGTGTAACCCTAGCCCCCTCCAGTATCTATATAAATCGGAGGGTTTAGTCCGTAGGACAACAACAATCATAGTCATAGGCTAGCTTCTAGGGTTTAGCCTCTACGATCTCACGGTAGATCAACTCTTGTAATACTCATATCATCAAGATCAATCAAGCAGGAGGTAGGGTATTACCTCCATCGAGAGGGCCCGAATCTGGGTAAACATTGTATCCCCTGCCTCCTGTTACCCTCCGCCTTAGACGCACAGTTCGGGACCCCCTACCCGAGATCCGCCAGTTTTGACACCGACATTGGTGCTTTCATTGAGAGTTCCACTGTGCCGTCAACATAAGGCTTGATGGCTCGCCTTGTTGTCAAGGACAACATCACCTCTGGGGGAGCCCTGATTGTAGGCCAAACTCCCCGACTAGGCGACTTCGTCATGACCGCCCGTTCGGCCGTTGCGCCGACGATGACTTCTCGGGTCATCAAATACAGCCTCCGCATCGGCTCGGGATCCGCCGAGAAGATGGATCCAATGGAGCTCTCTTCCTTGAACGAGCTCTTGGATCGCATCGCCGCCTTGGGAGTCACTACGGACTATGATCGGATCGGGCTTAAACCCGACCAAAGGGAGATTAACTCTCCGCCGGTCACCCATCAGACAGCGGTGGTGGAGGAGCGACCCAGCAATTCTTCCTCTATCTTGAGGACAAACTATGTCCGGATTCCCGAGCTCTCCGAGCCGGATACTCGTCTACGGGAGGACATGGACCAAGCTTTGAACTTAGAATCAGACAGCGGGCCAGATCTATTGGGCAACATCCCGGAGCCAAAACTGCCAAGCTCGGAAACTCCTTCACCCCTGGGTCTCAGATCGGGTCAGGGTTTGGACCTAAATCTACCCACCCACCCAGATATAAGTGATCTTTCCCACATTAGACAAGAGCCCCAAGAGACACTACATCACTATTGGGCCAGATTCCTCCTTGTAATGAGCAAGGTCAAGGACTGTCGTGAGGAAGATGCAATTTCATTATTTTGCAAAAAATTCACGAACAAGGGAATCCTCAACGCCAGAAGTCGCCGTGACATAGCACACTTCGCTGACTTGGCGGCCATAGTACAGAAGTACTGTGCGATGGAAAGCGCCTGGAAAACCCAAACAAAATTCTGGGATCCTCCGGCTCTCACTAAACCCGCCATCCGAACTAAAAGGGTGTACTCTCGTAAGTCACCCGATCCAATTACAAAGAAACAAAAGCCCACTACAAGGCATGGAACCGTATTGGAGGGATGGCTCAATGGGCCATGCAAAATTCACAGTACAGCGGATACCATGCCAACACATAGCCTTAGAGCATGTTGGATACTCCGGCAGCTGGCCAAGAGTGGAGAGGATATCCTCATCAACAATACAATAGAGCACCATCCCGTGGAAAATAACAATACAGTATTGACAGTCTTCGAGACCTTCGCCTCAAATAATAGGCGTAAGCGAGCACTCCGCAGCCTTGCCGAAGTCTGCCATGTGGCAGCAATAAATCCATGGAGAAATACGGCTATAACCTTCAATGCGAGTGACGAACCTAAATTCAGAACAGCCCAAGCACTAGCCGCCTTGGTCCTTAGTCCAATTGTGGACGGCTTCCGGCTTACTAAAGTGCTCATGGACGGTGGCAGCGGATCAAACCTCATCTATGAGGAGACTCTTCGAAAAATTGAAATAGACAGGAGCCGCATTGAGCAAAGTAGCACGACCTTCAGAGGGATCATCCCCAGTCAGGAGGCACGATGTGCAGGAAAAATCACACTAGACGTGGTATTCGGCACGCTGGAGAATTATAGGTCCGAACAAATCACATTCCAAGTGGCCCCGTTCAGTAGCGGATACCACGCCCTTCTAGGGCGGGAGGCATTCACGATCTTCCAAGCTATACCCCATTACGGGTACATGAAGCTCAAAATGCCTGGGCCTAATGGAATCATCACCCTAGCTAGTGATCTGGACATACCACTCCGCGCCGAAAACAAAACCGCCGCACTAGCCCTCAAGGCGTTATCCGAAGCCCTTGCGCCGAAGAATTAACTGCGCCGCGCTCCAAAGTGGACAGGGACGACGTGATACTCGACAAAAGACCCAAGTCCACCTCTTTTAAACCAGTGGACGAAATAGTCAAATTCCATGTCCACCCAACAAACCCTACAAAAACAGCATCCATCGGGGCACAGTTAAACCCCACGGTAGACGCTGCACTATGGGAGTTCTTGCGCGAGAATTGGGACATCTTCGCCTGGAATCCTTCAGACATGCCAGGAATCCCACGCAGGCTGGCCGAGCATAGCCTTAACATTCTAAAGGGGTTCAAGCCGGTCAAGCAGACTCTTCGGTGTTTCTCCGAGCCTAAGCGTCAGGCCATGGGAGAGGAGCTAGCGAAGTTACTTGAGGCCAGATTCGTTAGAGAAATAAAACATCCGGACTGGCTAGCAAACCTGGTGATGGTACCAAAGAAGGACAAATCCTGGTGCCTATGTGTCGATTTCAAGGACCTTAACAAGGCTTTCCCCAAGGATCCCTTCCCCCTCCCTCGCATCGATCAAATTATCGACGCTACCCCAGGACACGACTCATTGGGTTTCCTCGACGCATACTCCGGATACCATCAAATTAAGATGGCGGAGTCCGATCAAGCCGCAACGGCATTTATCACTCCATACGTCCCCTTTTGTTTCAACACCATGCCTTTCGGGCTTAAAAACCCGGTGCAACCTATCAACGCATGATTCAGACATGCCTGGAAACACAAATTGGCAAAATTGTGGACGTATACGTAGATGACGTGGTCATTAAAACCAGACACGTCGAATCCTTAATAGACGACTTGAGTCTCACGTTCTACAATCTCCGAACATATGACATCAAGCTCAATCCAGAAAAATGCATTTTAGGCGTGCCTGCCGGAAAGCTCTTGGGCTTCATCGTCTCCAGTAGAGGAATTGAAGAAAATCCGGCTAAAATCCAAACTTTGTCACAGTTGGCTATCCCAACAGACCTCAAGCAAATCCAAAAATTAACTGGACGCGTAGCTGCCTTAAACCGCTTTATCTCCCGATTAGGAGAAAAGGCACTACCCCTTTATCGCCTTGTTCGACGCACCGAACACTTCGAGTGGATGGATGCAGCCACGGCCGGATTGGAAGAAACAAAAGCCGTTTTGGCCACCAACCCAATCTTGGTCGTGCCAAATGTCGGCGAACCAATGTTATTATGTATAGCGGCAACACACCAAGTTGTAATCGCGGTGCTCGTCGTCGAACGGGAGACGGGCGGACATAAGTTCCCGCTTCAAAAGTCGGTATACTATGTATCCACTGTCCTCACTCCATGCAAATCATGGTACCCACATTATCAAAAGATAGCATACGCGGTCTTCATGGCATCCCGAAAATTACGACACTGCTTTCAAGAGTGTTCAGTTACGGTGGCCTCGGAAGTACCACTCAACGACATAATAAATAACCACGATGCTACGGGCCGGATTGCTAAATGGGCTATCGAGCTCCTCCCGTTTGACATAACATATAAACCACGACGAGCCATTAAGTCGCAAGTACTGGCCGATTTCGTCGCCGAATGGACGGAAGCTGAACTCCCTAAAGAGTACGGCCCGTACTCCAATTGGATCATGCACTTTGACGGTTCAAAGATGCTGGCTGGTCTGGGGGCGGGCGTCGTCCTGACATCCCCCACTGGAGATACAGTCCAATACGTATTCCAAATATTATACACAGACTCCAACAATGCAGCAGAATATGAGGCCCTGTTGCATGGTCTCCGGATGGCAGTCTCCATGGGCATTCAACGCCTAGAGGTGTGTGGGGATTCGAACCTCGCAATATCTCAAATAAATGGAGACTTTGACGCCAAGGACCCAAAAATGGCGGCTTACTGCAACGCCGTCCTCAAAATGTCAGCTCGGTTCGAGGGGCTCAAATTCCACCATGTGGTCCAAGAAAACAATCAAGCGGCGGATATCCTCGCCCGCATCGGTGCTAAGCGCGACCCTGTCCCACCTAATATCTTCTTGGAAAGACTGTTTAAGCCATCCGTGTATGGGAAGGAGAGACCGGCAACAACAGTCCGGACCCAGCCACAACACGAGATACCGAACACTGACGTAATCGGAGGCTCTGCCATCGAAATAACGCCTTCGGCCCACATGATTACGGTTGTCATCACCCCATGGACAGAACCCTTCTTGGCCTACCTAACTAGGCAAGAACTCCCTGAGGACCCAAACGAGGCACATTGCATTGTGCGGCAGTCTACAGCCTACAAGGTCCACGAAGGAGAACTTTACAAGAAAAGCGCTACCGGAGTACTTCAAAGGTGCATCTCCGAAGAGGAAGGACGGCAATGTTTGGCAGAAATTCATGCTGGACTTGGCGGCCACCACGCCGCAGCTCGGGCCCTTGTAAGCAAGGCCTTCCATACAGGTTTTTACTGGCCGACAGCCCGAGCAGACGCACGGGACCTCGTTCAACGTTGCGTCAGTTGCCAGCTTTTTGCAAACCAAAGCCATATGCCACCTACCGCTCTCCAAGCAATCCCCATTACTTGGCCCTTTGCGGTCTGGGGGCTTGATATGGTCGGACCCCTTAAAGGGGGAAGCCATAAGAAAAAATACTTATTGGTCATGGTGGATAAATTCACCAAATGGATAGAAGCCAAACCAGTTAAAACGGCCGAGTTCGGACCAGTGATAGACTTCATATCTGGGGTTGTACACCGTTACGGCGTCCCCCACAGCATCATCACCGATAACGCCTCCAACTTTACAGCCAACAAGGTAAAAACTCGGTGCGGCAACATGGGCATTAAGCTTGATTACGCCTCCGTCTATCACCCCCAAACAAACGGTCAGGTCGAGCGGGCAATTGGTTTAATTATGAGCGGCATTAAACCCAGATTAGTGCGATCCTTGAAGGAATCAGATACACACTGGGTCGAGGAGCTCGACTCCGTACTATAGGGGCTGCGGACCATGCCGAATCGCACCACCGGATACACACCATTCTTTATGGTGTACGGCGTAGAGGCGGTACTGCCCTGCGACATAATTCATGACTCACCTCGAGTGCGCATGTATGAAGAGAAAGAAGCCGAACTTGATCGGCAGGACAGTTTGCACGCCCTGGAGGAGGAGCGTGGCGTGGAAAAAGCCCATTCCGCATTCTATCAGCAACAGGCTCGAAGGTATCAAAGCAGGGAAGTACGGGCCAAAACATATAACGTTGGCGAACTCGTTCTATGCCTACCGGAGAAGAAAAAGAACAAGCTCAAGCCCAACTGGGAAGGTCCCTTCATTATTGACAAAGTTGTGACCGGGGGGGCGTACCGTCTGCGGGATGCGTCGGACAATCGACTCGAGCCAAACCCATGGAACGCAGCCAGACTCCGAAGGTTCTACGCCTAGTGCCGAACTCTAAGTTCGTCTCCTTGCCTCCGTCATTTTTTTATATACCTGTTATCTGTCTTTTCTTTCTTTCTTTCTTCCCTTTTCCTTCAAGGCCTTAAAAGGCTAAAATGTGTCTTGACTACACAATCTTGACGCACTAGGCGTGCTCATTATACCTGGGGGCTTCTTATACAGAAGCTTAATATAACTATGTTTCGAGCTCTATGCCCCCCGCACATGTGTTACTTTTCCACATGTACCTTTTCTTCGCCATTATATGCATTGATATGACTTAAGTTTTGGCCAAGCTGGTTTGCCTGGCTCTTGTGTTTATGCCCTACGTTCCCGTTAATTCGGCTAGGGCATAAGGGGAGCACCTCTGCGATTGTTACTGTCGGGTCAGCCGGATGTGTACCTTAGACTGGGTGAAGCCGAAAGCTAGCGTTCTTAAGGGAATATTCGGTTGGTGAACAAAAGATGACTTTTATTTATTATAATACATGCCCCCAGATGTTTATATCCTGCGTCTCTTCTCGCAGTTCGGACATGCACACTAATGCATGCGTACCCAGGGAAAGGAACCCTTAACGGAACTATTCTCCCTGGAAGATGTTTCTTACTATCCATGTAATATAACATAGCTAGTTGGGAACTTGTCTGTTCATGCACTTATGACCCCTACGCCTGGTTTCCATGCATACCCTGGTTTTTACATAACTGAGCGGGTATTCGGATACACTCCGGACTGTCGGGTCCAGAGGTCGAAGCGAAAAGGTGCGCCATGACAAATGATTTACAATCTGTCTAGAGACAATAAATGTCACTTGAAGTACACAATCACTTAGACTGACTAAATTCTTCTTCTATACCATCCAACAGGCTGTCTAGCCTACAATCCTGTTGGGAATACTTTGCGGCTAATTTCACCTGGTCATACACCAAACTGACTGGGATCTCTTTCCCATTAGACCCCGCAGGTCCGACCTCGGCCATGTGGTTCGGGTCAGCTTTGGTATATCGTGTCTTCACCATGGCCCAGGCTTCCCTTGCACCTTGTCGGCAGGCTGATATCTTCCATAATCGGAAGTGCCGTTGCGCTCCCTTGAGCATCTCTACAAGCTCCCCCATGCCTCCTGGCAGAGAGGCGGATGGCCACAAGGCTTGGGCAATGCCCTGCATCACTTGTCGTACTTGTTCGTGCAGTTGTGAGAGCTCTGGCAGAAGATCACCCGCACACCCGGGCATCTCCTCCGTGGGACGACCCATCAGCATACCTACAGACATAGCTCTGTTAGGCGGTTTCTTCGCCGAACTCTATAAAAGTTCGTTCAAGCACTTACTAAAAATGCCGCGTCGAAGCCTCTTATTCTCCTTTACAGAGTCAGCAAGCTGGGCTCGAACATCTTTCAGTTCAACACCCAGCTGGGTATTGGCATCTTGGAGATCATTTTTCTCCCGCCTAACCTTCATAAGCACGCGCTCGCCAGCCTTTAGCTGTCGTTGAGCATGTTGCTCATCCCCTCGCACGACCTTCGGATTCACTCTAGGGTCATCTGCAGAATCTATTGTTAGATTTGCATGCATGCCGCATACTACCTGGTACATGTCATTCTTTGCAATAGAAACAAGTGTTACCAGATGGGGCCTTCTCGGACTCCTTCACTGCAGCAACTGCGGCCTGAAGCTAGGCTTTGTACTCCTCCAGCTCCTAAGACAACTGGGTATTCTTCTCCGTAAGAACCTACGCAAACAACAATCCTTAAATTAGTTGTGCCAACTGTTTCAAGTATCAGGGGCTACTGATATACATAATTATTAGATTTTCTTACCCGTATATCCTTTACATACTGGTTTGTGGCTCTGGCAAGACCACTTTGAGCAGCTCGGATGTACGCGTCTCCTGAGTTGAAGGCATCGAACACCTCTTGGGAGAAACAAGCATCGTGGAGTACGGCCCGGCGACGCCTGTGATTCATGGCACTCTCCACTTCGGAATTCGTAGCGGACAGCCTATCTGCATCCTCTGTAGGAGGAACATCCGGTGTTGGCCCCATGTTAGCGTCCGCCTCTAAGTCCGGCTCTGGAGCCCGGCTGGTGGAGGCGTGGCCGGCAGCCTCTCCGGATATGGTCCGGCGAGTGTTTTTCCTGCTAGGAAACATGGACGTTATTATATTTTAAAAGAAGACAACCACGGAGCGGGGTTATTTTCCGTACCTCTGCGACGGCGTTTGAGTCCTAACCGCCTTCCTTTTAAGCCTACCCGGCTTCGGTGCCCCTTGTTGGTGAGTCACTGCGGGTTCGGCATGGCGTCCCGAGGGCCTTCCCTGTAAGACACCATATGTGTGCGGTAGGTGAAGTGCAGAAAAAGGGATCCTTCTCGGAAGTTGGGACTCCGGTTTTACTTACATGCGATGCAGGGAGTAGTCCAGGATAATCGGCTATGATGGCCACCAGGGCACCGTCGCACCTTAATTGATAGAACGTCCTGTCAATGAGCTCCACAAATGTGTCCGGATCTTCTTCGAGTCCGGGGTCGAGGGCCCGGTCAGGGTCCTCTGGTTGTGGAGGCGGGCTGTGGACCTCCCTCACAGCTTTTCGCATTTCCTGCTATGAAATGGCAAGGTAAATACTTGTGACGAAGAATACGGGAAGGTTTGGAGTAAAAAGTAGCAGCTCACCCAGTTTTGGGGGTTGTACATGGAGAATCCATCCCGTGGATTAATGCGGATGAACTCCTCTTCCTCTCCTTTATATAAATCGGACAGTATTTTCGCTAGAGCAGCGACGGAGTCTGGTCCCTTACGACCGTAGCGGGTAGCATCATCTTATCCATTGAAGTGCCACATGGGTTGTCCCCGATATTTAAGTGGCTACAGCCCCCGCATTATACATATTGACATAACCTCGATTATTGTCAATCTTGATTAGGCTAGCGTATTTATCCGGCCCATCAGGTAAAGGACTTCTCCGTTATCTTCCTCCTGGGGGCTCCGAGGGCGCCAGCTGCGGCGTTTCTTCAAGGGAGCGTTGTCGAACTCAGGAAGGCCCATCTGAATAGGTTCCGGAAGGGGGACGTCCTCCATATAAAACCACTCCGAAGGTTAGTCTTCGGATGTCTTCTTCGGAGTACCGGACAGGTATCCGATCCCGGTGATGCGCCATATCTTGGCTCCGCCCACTTGATATATTGACCCCTCCTGTGTACGGGGTACGAGGCAGTATAGCCTCTTCCATAGCTCGAAATGAGCTTCGCGGCCCAAAAACAGCTCGCAAAGGGCGACGTAGCTAGCGATGTGTAATATGGAGGCGGGAGTAAAGTTATGCAACTGGAGGCCGTAGAACTCCAGGAGCCCACGGAGGAACAGATGGATTGGAAATCCAAGCCCCCTTAATAAGTAAGGGACGAGGCATACCCGCTCCCCCATGGATGGTTGGGAAAGCTCTCTGCTTGCTCTCCGCCGTTGTAAGTGGCCAGTCCGGCTCGAACGGGGACCATATACGCTGGAGGGAGAAATCCCTGGGTCGGTAACTCTACTAATTGGCTGTGGGGGATGGAACACTTCTTCCAATTGCCTGGCTTAGGGCTACGGGAGCGAGAGGAGGACCTGCGATGGTCGGCCATGATGGGATGGACTTTTCTGGGCGCGCTCTGATGGATACTCGCTGTGGGGGGATGGTGTGATCTGGATCTGAGGATCCCCATCTCTTTAAATAGACGGTTTACTTACATGGTTAGGGTGGCGAGTGTAAAAATGCCCCAACTTCTCGCATTCGTTCGACACGTGGAGGATAGCCACTATTAGGCGCAGAAGCCAATGAGTGCAACATTCATGGGAACCCGGACACTACTCGACATGTACTCAGGATTTGGAGAAGAACCCGCCTTGCAATGCCGAAGAAAATCTGCGTGCCGGACTCATCGTCATTGAAGCCTGGTTCAAGGGCTACTGAGGGAGTCCTGGATTACGGGGTCCTCGGACAGCCGGACTATATACTTTGGCCAGACTGTTGGACTATGAAGATACAAGATTGAAGACTTCGTCCCGTGTCCGGATGGGACTCTCCTTGGCGTGGAAGGCAAGCTTGGCAATTCGGATCTGTAGATCTCCTCCCTTGTAATTGACTCTGTGTATCCCTAGCCCCCTCCGGTGTCTATATAAACCTAAAAGCACAAGTGCTCCCCAGGTGGTTTTGGTAATTAATGACAACATATCTCTTGTTGGACTAACGTTTCTATCTAGCATGTTTCAGATAAGTTCAACAATGGAGTGGCATGGACTAAAGGATGTGGGAAATCCTTCAAGATGCTAAGGACAAAGGATCGGCTAAAGCTTCAAGCTCAAGACTCTTCATTTAACATTTTAGTGATCCAAGATCACATTGAGTCCATAGGAAAAGCCAATACTATCAAGGAGGGATGAGGTGTTGCTTAATGAGCCTTTTGCTTGGTGTGCTTAATGATATGATCCAAAACCCTCAGCTACTTTCCCACTTCCACATATGACCTAAACCCAAAGCTAAACTCGGACCTACCGATTCTTTCTACCCGGCGCCACCGAGTTTCACTTGTCATAGCCACTGCCGAACCCTAAGCAAATCGATTTCACCGATAGGGATTTCGGTCTCACCGAAATGGGATTGTAATCTTACTGTGTATGTCCATTACCGAAATCGGTCTCACCGAGTTTAGGTAATCGGTACTACCGAGATTACAATGCAAACTCTCTGGTTAACTTATTACCAAAATTGGTCCAACCGAGTTTAGTAATCGGTCCCACCGAGTTTGCCTGACCAACTCTCTGGTTAGCTAATTACCAAAATCGGTCTCACCGAGTTTGTGTAATCAGCCTCACCGAGATTACGTTATGCCCTAACCCTAACCATATCGGTCCTACCGAGTTGCATATCAGTCCCACCGAAAATCTCTAACGGTCACTAGGTTTACTATTTCGGTCCGACCGAGTTTGTTGATTCGGTCCCACCGAGATTGGTAAATTGTGTGTAACGGTTGGATTTTGTGTGGAGGCTATATATACCCCTCCACCTCCTCTTCACTCGTGGAGAGAGCCATCAGAACACATCTACACTTCCAACTCATATGTTCTGAGAGAGAGAACCACCTACCCTTGTGTTGAGGCCAAGATATTCCATTCCTACCATATGAATCTTGATCTCTAGCCTTCCCCAAGTTGCTTTCCACTCAAATCTTCTTTCCACCAAATTGAAATCCTGTGAGAGAGAGTTGAGTGTTGGGGAGACTATCATTTGAAGCACAAGAGCAAGGAGTTCATCATCAACACACCATTTGTTACTTCTTGGAGAGTGGTGTCTCCTAGATTGGCTAGGTGTCACTTGGGAGCCTCCGACAAGATTGTGGAGTTGAACCAAGGAGTTTGTAAGGGCAAGGAGATCGCCTACTTCGTGAAGATCTACCGCTAGTGAGGCATGTCCTTCGTGGGCGATGGCCATGATGGGATAGACAAGGTTGCTTCTTCGTGGACCCTTCGTGGGTGGAGCCCTCCGTGGACTCGCGCAACCGTTACCCTCCGTGGGTTGAAGTCTCCATCAACGTGGATGTAGGATAGCACCACCTATCCGAACCACGACAAAAACATCCTTGTCTCCAATTGCGTTTGGATTCTCCAAACCCTTCCCTTTACATTCTTGCAAGTTGCATGCTTTACTTTCCGCTGCTCATTTACTCTTTGCATGCTTGCTTGATATGTATTGTGTATGTTGAAATTGTGCCTAAAACTCCACTTAAACTGAAAAAGCTTAAAAACTGCAACTTTAGCACTAAGTGTCTAATCACCCCCCTCTAGACACACCTCTTCAAGGTCCCACAAAACCGGAGGGTTTAGTCCGTAGGACAACAACAATCATAATCATAGGCTAGCTTTTAGGGTTTAGCCTCTACGATCTCGTGGTAGATCAACTCTTGTAATACTCATATCATCAAGATCAATCAAGCAGGAAGTAGGGTATTACCTCCATCGAGAGGGCCCGAACCTGGGTAAACATTGTGTCCCTCGCCTCATGTTACCCTCCGCCTTAGACGCACAGTTCGGAACCCCCTACCAGAGATCCGCCGGTTTTGACACCGACACCCACCTCTAGTTTCCTCTGTATAATCGAGGTTGTGGCCCCCCTCTGTACTTATATATACGTGCCTGGTGCACCGATCAATGCATTGTGATTGCACAACCTACACTTCTCATTCTACATGGTATCTACCATAGCATGGTCCTAAAACCCTAGACACCGCCACCGCGCCTCTAGGCGCCGCCGGCGCTTCTCCCCCCCCCCCCCCCCCCGCCGCCGCCACCTCCCACCACCACCTTCCGCCGCAGCCGCGGCCTCTCCAAGCCGCTGCCGCCGATCGCCACCTCGCTTCCGCTCCCTCCCACCACCCGCGCCGCAACCACCTCCCACCCGTGCTGCTCCCGCACCACAGCCATCCGCACCTCCACCCCGTGCCACTCCCGCACCGCACCTTCACCCCGCGCCGCACCACTCGTCGCAAACCCTAACCCTAGCCATGAGTTCCTCCTCCTCCACTGTCTCCAATCCGTTCGCCGGTCCCGATGTCACTCTCATCCATGACCTCAACATCCACGAGCCTGTCCCAGTGGAGCCTGTCCCAGTGTTCCGCGAGTACCTGCTTCATGGCCACGTCGACGGCACCGTGGACTCGGCCCTCATGATCCACGACGAGGAGTGGACGATCCTCAATGCTACCATCATCCGCTGGCTCTACCTCACCATCTCCAGCGACCTCTTCCACACCATGGTGGATGACTACGAGGACGCCTACGCCGTCTGGACCAAGCTCAACGGCCTCTTCACTAACAACAAGCTGCAGCGCAAGGTCCTTCTCCACGACGAGTTTTACGGGTGCCAGCAACTTGATTCGTCCATCGATGATTTTTGCATGCGCCTGAAAAAGCTTGCCGATGAGCTCCGCGATCTCGGGGAGATGGTTGGCGACGAGCTCCTCATCAGCACCCTCATCGCCGGTCTCAACGAGGATTTTGGGAACGCCGTCTCCAACCTCACCCTCATCCCTGAGCCCACTTTCACTAAGGTGGTGGCGTACCTCAAGCTGGAGGAGTGCCGGATGAGGATGGCACGGACTCGGGTGACCCACACCGCCCTCGTCACCGGCACCCGTGGGGGCCAAGTTCCGCCACCTCCGCACCCGACGCCGGCCCAGCCGCCGGCGCCCAGCTTACCGCCCGCCCCGGCTGCCCCCTTCCCGCCGCTCCAGCCGGCGGCCAATGGGGGGTCGTCGCGGCGGCCGCAAGCAGAGGGGCGCGGGCGCTCAGGGAGGACCACGCCGCCCGCCTCAGCAAGCCTACCAGCCGGCCTCGTGGTACGCCGGCCCGAACCCATGGACCGGCGTTGTGCACGCCTACTCTATGCTGGTTCCCCATGCCCCTGCCCCGGGTATTCTCGGTACTCGGCCACCGTCGCACTAGGCGTTCTATGCTGTGCCGCAGCCCTATGCGGCGCCCTATGGGCCTCTCTCCTACGGCCAGCAGCCGCAGCCAGGCGGGCTGTCACTGCTACCCTTGACGGCCCTGCCGCAGCCGCACGATCTCCCGCCGGCGCCGTGGGACCCGACTCTTCTGGCGGCTCTTCACACCGCCCCCTCACCGTTCAGCTACACTGGCGGCGGCGACTGGTATATGGACACTGGAGCTACCGCGCATATGGTCGCTTATCCCGGTAACCTCCACACCTCCTATCCCGTCCACACTTCCGCTCGCATCACCATCGGTGACGGCTCCTCTCTTCCTATCACCCACATAGGTCATGCATATTTTCCCTATAATTCCACTCCAATATCCGTGTCTAATGTCTTAGTTTCTTCTAAGCTTATTAAAAATCTTGTTTCTGTTCGTTCTCTTACACGTGAAAATCCTGTTACCGTTGAGTTTGACAAATGTGGTTTTTCTGTTAAGGACGCTCGCACGCGGATGGTACTCCACCGATGTGACAGCCCCGATGAGCTCTACCCGGTTCACTCCGTCACCTCCACCACCTCCGCCGCCCCTGTCGCTCTCGCCACCGAAGTGGATCTTTGGCACGCTCGCTTGGGTCATCCCAATCCCGCCACCCTTCGTCATATACTTCAGAGTTTTTCTTTCACGTGTAATAAGAACAAGGATCACTCGTGTCATGCATATCGCCTCGAAAAACATGATCGCCTCCCATTTAGGGCATCTTCTCATGTTGCATCGTACCTGTTTGAGTTAATTCATAGTGATGTTTTGACCTCTCCTATTGCAAGTAATACGGGCTATCTTTATTATCTTGTCATACTTGATGATTTCTCGCATTATGTGTGGACCTTCCCGTTGCATCACAAGTCGGATGTTATATCCACTCTCGCCGCCTTCTACTCTTATGTTCTCACTGATGTAGGGTGGAACCCTAGGTGGCCGATCTTTCACGATTGGAGTGGGATCCCTCGAAGAACACGAGGAAGAACGGGGAGAAATCACAAAGGGAAACACTCAAGAACAAGTCGAATCAGACATCCACTACACCATCAAACACACAAGATCCACAAGGTACATGAACAACAAAGGGAAAGATACAAGGTAAGGTTCATCTCCAAGAGGAGGTCTTGGTGATATCCCGAAGGATCTTCTCACATGCTCACATGGAGGTCTTGAACTCCATGGGAGTGGTAGTCTCTCTCTCTCTCTCTCAAGAGTACAGGTAGGTAGGAGCAAAGCTCACATACAAATGAGCTATCACTTTGCTAACCCTAGAAAGGAGGTGGAGGAGGTCTATTTATAGTCTAAGCCACGAAGGGGTAAGTGAGGGGGCGAAATGGGTACATGGGCCTCAGCCCGAGTCATGCACGCAGGCAAGGCCGGATGATCAGGACGGGGTCCCGGATGACCCGTGCGTCGGGGGTCCGGATGATACGGACGGAGTCTCGGATGATCCGGCTTCGGTGGAAACCTTCGGGTGTCCTCAGCGCAATTATCCGAATGAACCGGAAGGGGACCCGGATGATCCGGCTGGGTCCGAATAATCCGCATGGCGGCCCGGACATCCGGGCTAGCTTCAGCAGCTGCTCCATCTTCTTCTCCTTTCTTCTGTGTTCTCTTCCATGCTTCCCTTGCAGATGGTGTAGACGTACACTTGCGCTCGCACTCCTCCTCGACACCCGTGATGTTCCGACAATACCTATGCATGCACACGGAAGGAGTGTCAAGTAGTATACCATCCTCGAGAGGGTCAAGTGAGCACGTGTAAAGGAGATGATTCACCTTTGTGTATGTGAAGTAGATGTCGCACGTGTCACTTCCAAATGGACTCTTGACATGGTGATGTCCGTAGGATGCTCCGCATCATCCCCTCCCCCTCGGGAAAGATCCGACCTCGGATCGAAATCCAAATCACCATGGGAAAGAGATGGCGTCACCGTGTAGAAGTGGTCGATCACCAAGTTCTCGTCATCTTGAAGCTCGAAATGGGCACTCTCCAATGTCGCACCGTCTTGGGATTCCTTCAAAAGGAGCAAAGACAACAAACACTTGGAAAAACAAATGTAGTTAGCGTTAGTGCAAAACCAAGCATTCAAGAGGTGATTCACCCAACAAGTGTCGTCATCAAGCATAGCATATGGTGCGACAAAGGATTGTGACATGGCATGTAAGTACATAAATTGAGCACAAAGAAGGACATCATGGAAACAAGCATGTAAATGTGAGGTAGTGATGCAAGTATGTGTAACAAGAGAAGAAGCATCAACCTCACGGTCATAGCGATCATGCATAAAGCTCTCGACAAATGGTTGATGGTAGGCATAGGAATCATTCACAAAACCAAGTAAAATGAAGTGTCTAAACACATGGATCAAGTGTAAGACAATGCAAGCATAATGTGCATAGGGTGTAGTGAAAATAGTGTGGCACTCAACACAATAGAAAGAGCAATTGTTCAACATGTGTGAGGCAATCAAGACAAGCATGTAGCAATCAATGGGACAAGGATGTGAAGTGATGACATTGTTGCAACCAAACATGTGATAGGAGCAAGTAATCCAAGAATTGGATGCAACAACAAAGCATATATATCATGATGCATGGAACGGTGAAAATGACAAGTCGAAGCAAGATCTCTAACATGTGTGCAATCAAGTGGTCCAAGATGAACAATAAGTCTCATGGGGCAAGCAACACAAGTAGTATGATTCATAATATCCAAGCTCATGGTTTTGGGGTTCTCAAAAGAGAAGGATATCACCTTGAAAGCATGTCCTTGTGTGTCCTTCACAATGTCGAAACGCAAGCAAAAGTGGTGTAGAAGCGAGTCGTGGTAGAATGTATGAGGCTCACTCTCAAGAGCTCGAATGGTCAACTCACGTGAAGTGGAAGTCGACACAAAGTACAAGTATCCTACACATGCACACAACAAAACAAAGAACATATGCGCATGGTAGATAAACACATCATCCATCGTGATGGTTCTCTTTTCATGCACATAACCATTAGAAGCACAAGTGCATGAATAATATGATGCAACAATGGCTATATTAATGACACTAGGAATATGGTGCAAGGACGTAAGACAAGCATGCTTCACAAGAATTATATCAAAATCTCCAAATATATGTGAGAATGCTACGTGGGAAACTCATTATCAAGACTAAAGGCATAGTTGCACTCAATACATGGCAAATCATCTAGCATGAGGGAGGCAACATATGGAGAGATATGACAAGAAGCAATAACAATCATGTGCAAAGCATGTAGATGGTTGTCATCAACCGCATGAAATAAGCAAGTATGAATTATCGGTGATGCAACAAGACAAGCAATCATAGTAATTAAGTCGTGCAAGCTAGTACTGCGAAGATGCAACATACTAGAGGAAATCATGGCAATCATGTCATGTGAGCAAATAATAGGCATATGCAATGCACATGACATATCGCAAGCATGAGCACAAAGCAAGATCATAGTATCATCATAGGAATGGATCATAGGATATGTGCCATGAGTTTGTTGGTGCTTTCACTGGAGGCCACCAAGCTCATGGCCAGGCCAGTGATTTGCATATAATTCCCCAGAAGGAAGAGGAAAACATGTGCAAGTACATCCAGAGATTCAGCCGGGTGCAGTACAACATCCCCGATGTTCATCCCGCTGCCGTGATTAGCGCGTTCCATCAGAACGTGCGCAACCGCAAGATGCGCGAAGAACTGGCGATGAACAAGGTTAAGGATGTGGCCGAACTTTATGTTCTGGCCAATAGGTGCGCCCTGGCTGAAGAGGGAAGGAAGTACCCCAGCGAGGACGCCGGCATGGAAACCGACTCTACTGATGAAGACACCGCCGCCCCGACGAAGAAGGGTCGGCGTTGCAACAGGAAACGACCCCGGTAAGGAGATTGCCGGGTGCGCCGCTTGCCGGGCCTTGGCGGCCGCCGACAAGCAGTATTGCAAGATCCACCACACCAAGGGACACGACCTCCAGAACTGCCAACATGTCGAGTTGCTTGCCGAAAACCAAAAGGCCGAGTATGAGAGGCGGGACAAGGAGAAGGGTCATGATGGTGCCGAAGGATCCGACAAGAAGCACGGCGGGCAAGGAGGCCGCCACGGCAAGGATAACCAGCAAGAGAGGCCCGCTCGAGGCCGCGACAAGAAGCAGGAAGATGATGATCATGACGAGGACGACGAGTCCGGCGAGCAAGAGTTTCAGAAGACTACGGAGGCCATGTGCGTCGGTGGTGGTGCCTCGCTGCACACTTCTCACCGCCATCTCAACCAGTGGGTGCGTGACATTACAGCAGCAGAGCCATCGTTCGACGCTCAGAGGCCAAGGAAGTGGTCCAGTACGCCCCTCATCTTTGACACCGAGGACCACCCTGACCGCACAACTGTGGTTGGGTGTTTGCCGTTGTTGGTCTCGCCAATGATACACAACCACAAGGTGAACAAGATGCTGGTTGACGGCGGGGCCGGCCTGAACCTGATCTCGCCCGTCATGATCAAAAGGCTGCAAATTCCTGATGGAGACCTGTAACGCCCCGGATTCTATGTGCCAGGTGTCTGCCAGTTATTCGTCGGCATTGCCATGTCATTTGCTTGCGTGTTGCATTTTGCCATGTCATCATGTGCATCTCATTTTGCATATGTGTTCTTTTCAAGCATCCGAGCATTTTCCCCGTTGTCCGTTTTGCAATCCGACACTCCTATGTCCTCCAGCGCCCCCTTTTACCTCTTTTCATATGCAGGTGTTAAAATTTCTTGGAATGGCCCGAGGTTTGCCAAGCAGCCTTGGTACACCACCGGTAGACCGCCTGTCAAGTTTCGTGCCATTTGGACTCCGTTTGATACTCCAATGGTTAACCGAGGGACCGAAAAAGCATCTTTTGTGTACAGCCCAATAACCCATCCTAGCCCCCCTCCATCCTCTCGGTCGTTCGATCACGATCCCGTGGCCGGAAACTGCACCCCTTTTGGACACTCCTAGCTCCCTCTACCTATAAATATGTGCTCGCCCGAAAATCTCGCAGTCCAAAACCCTAGTCTTCTTCCCCACACGCCGCCGGACATGTCCGCGCCCGCCGGACGTGTCCACCGCCGCCTCCTCGCCCAATCGGACATCGCCACATGTCGCCGCCACCGAAACCCACCGCGCGCCGCCGCCGGGCCCGCGAAGCCCGGATCGGGCCCGCCCGGCCCATCGCCGCGGCCGCGCCCGCAACCTCGCGCCGCCGCCCGCCCTCGCGCCGGACCCCGCCGCCTGCGCCCCATGCCGCCGGCCGCTGCCCATCGTCGTGCTCCGCCGCGCCTCCCCGCATGGCCGCCACCGCCCGCGCCTCCCAGCACCCGCGTCCCCGCCGCCTCGTCGCCGGGCCCGTGCCGCCCGCGCGATCCCTCGTTGTGCCCCTCCGCCTCCTCGTCGCCGGCCTCCTCCCTCGTCGCCGGAACCGCGCCGGAGCTCGGCGGAGCTCTCTCCAGCCGGATCCACTCGGGGTGGACGAGATCCACCCACCCGGCGAACCAAATGAGTCGTCCCGCGCCCGGATCCCTCCGTCCCGCTCGTCCCCGTCCAGTTTCCCGCGAGGTCTAATTTCTGCCAAGTCCTTTTCTACAATGATTTATGCCCCTGTTTATCATATCGTATCTCCATGACCGTAGCTCTGTTTCATGCATACGATATGTAAAATTGTTCATCCGGTTGTGCTCTTCATTTCATTCCATTGCACCATGTTCATTTGAGTTCATATTGATGCCCTAATCATCGTTGCAAGACTGCTATATGATGTTAACTGCTGCCTGTTATCAGAACATGCTCATTTGTCATTTTTGCATCTTTTTGTGTGATTTTCTTTTGAGCAAGAAGTATTCATGAGTTATGAGCTAAAACATGCCGTCTTTTCTGTGGTGCAATCTATTATTCATTATATGTCATTTATTGTTTGTTTCAAGCTTGCAAAGTAGCCTCCGTGATGTTGCTGATTTCAGAGACTTAGAATTTCTCTAAGTCTGTCTGTTGTTATTTTTATGCCATGTATTCATGTTGCTACAGTGAGATAAATGCCACTTTTGAGTATGTTCATTAAGTATGTTTTGGACATATGGTTATGCTCTATCCATCCAGGCCTCTGTTTGCATTTATAGAGTGCTCTAGCATGTCTTAATATTGCTCTACTTTTGCTATTAAATGTTCCTGGCAGATTGTTTACATGTTATTCAATTTTGCCATGGTTGTTGTTAGTGATCCATGCATGATATGAACTTGCTCTTTCCATGTTTAGCTTCATGAACATGTCATCTTGCTGTAGGTATGCTTGTTTTGTTATGAAATGCCTTGTGGTGAGTGATTCAAGCTTACCAACATGCCTACTTATCGTTGTTTATGCCATGCTCTGTTTTTCACCGTCTGAATCTGTAACGAAACTTGTTATGTTTACATGGGTGCCATCATATTTTATGTCCCCTTTTGGCTCATGGTCAGTAAGGGTCTTTTGTTATATGCAATTAGTAGATTAATTCCATGACTTTAGTTGCCATGATAAGTTCCTGTAACATACTGTTTGATAGCTCTAAACATTGCAACCTGATGTTATTTCTGCCATGTCCTGTGAATTTCACTGTCTGTGAACCTGTTATTATTTGCAATCTTGCCATGTCCTTTTGAGCATGTTCTAGTAGTTTATGGAGATATCTCATTGTTCATGTTTTGTCATGCTTTACCTGTACATCATGTCCAAGCCTTTTGTTTTCATGTTGAAATCGTGTAGCTTGTTGTTTTGATGCTTGCTATATGCCTAGTTGCTGTTTTGGACAGCTTGTCCTTTAAACTTGTATATAGTGTATGTGTTGAACCGTTGCTCTGTTTTGATTGTTCTCTATATGAAACTTGCTTAGTTTGGCATGTAGTATCATGTTACCTTGTTGCATCCATGTTTGGGGTGTGTTGCGTGATGTTTGAATGCATTTTGCATCAATGTCATGCTTATCTTGTTTTGCTCATATCTTCTAAGCCGTATCTCCGAATCTAATGAACTTTATATGTAACTTGACTAGAATTTCGTGTATATCATCTTGGTGCATCTTAACTTGCTGTTTAACAACTTTAACATAAGATTTTTCAGATCTGGACCAATTTCGAAATTTGCATATGAGGACTTACCGAAATGGTTATATGTTGTTTCCGGCCTCATTTAAACTTGCTTTGATGTGTTGCTCTTATATGCATCATCTCTTGCCACGAGTAGCTTCTTGTAGCCTTGTCATGCATCATACTTGGTTGAGCATCATGCCTTGTTCATGTGTGGTGTGTTTACCATGTTGTGTGCTTCTTCTCGATAGTTCCCGTTTCGTTGCGATCATGAGGATTCGTTCGTCTACGCTTGGTTCGTCTTCGTGGCTTCATCTTCTTCATGGACTCGTTCTTCTTCCTTGCGGGATTTTAGGCAAGATGACCGTCATCTTGGATCTCATTACTATCATTGCTATGCTAGTTGCTTCGTTCTATTGCTATGCCGCGTTACCTACCACTTGCTGCTCAAGCCTCCCAAATTGCCATGAACCTCTAACCTTTGTCACCCTTACTAGCAAACCGTTGTTTGGCTATGTTACCGCTTTTGCTCAGCCCCTCTTATAGCATTGCTAGTTGCAGGTGAAGATAAAGATTGCTCCATGTTGGTTTATGTTTATGTTGGGATATCACAATATCTCTTATATTATTAATGTATCTATATACTTGGTAAAGGGTGGAAGGCTCGGCCTTATGCCTGGTGTTTTGTTCCACTCTTGCCGCCCTAGTTTCCGTCATATCGGTATTATGTTCCTGGGTTTTGCGTCCCTAACGCGGTTGGGTGATTTATGGGACCCCCTTAACAGTTCGCTTTGAATAAAACTCCTCCAGCAAGGCCCAACATTGGTTTTACCATTTGCCTCACCTATGCCCTTTTTCTCCCTTGGGTTTCCGGAGCCCAAGGGTCATCTTTATTTTAGCCCCCCCCCCCCCCCCGGGCCAGTGCTCCTTCGAGTGTTGGTCCGAACCGAGCAACCTGCGGGGCCACCACGGGGAAACTCGAGGCCTGGTTTTACTCGTAGCTTGACTTATCCGGTGTGCCCTGAGAACGAGGTACGTGCGACTCCTATCGGGATTTGTCAGCACATCCGGGCGGCTTTGCTGGTCTTGTTTTACCATTGTCGAAATGTCTTGTAAACGGGATTCCGAGACTGATCGGGTCTTCCCGGGAGAAGGAATATCCTTCGTTGATCGCGAGAGCTTATCATGGGCTAAGTTGGGACACCCCTGCAAGGTTTGAACTTTTGAAATCCGTGCCCGCGGTTATGTGGCAGATGGGAATTTGTTGATATCCGGTTGTAGTGAACTTGAAGTAAATTCTTCTAAAATACACCAATCGTGTGCGTAACCGTGAGTGTCTCTTTTCGGGGTTATTCGAGAGGAGAACACGGTTTCTGGGTTATGTTTGACGTAAGTAGGAGTTCAGGATCACTTCTTGATCATTACTAGTTGACGACCGCTTGCTTTGCTTCTCTTCTCGCTCTTATTTGCGTAAGTTAGCCACCATACCTTGCTTACCCGCTGCTGCAACCTCACCACTTTACCCCTTCCTTACCCTTTAAGCTTTGCTGATCTTGATACCCATGGTAATGGGATTGCTGAGTCTTTCTCGTGGCTCACAGATTACTACAACACCAGTTGCAGGTACAGGTTGTTGCGATGGCCATGACGCGAGAGCGATGTTTACTTGTTTTGGAATTCTTCTTCTTCTTTGTCGATCTTGGGTTAGGTTCCTGGTCGGCAGCCTGGGCTAGCAGGGTGGATGTCGTTTGAGTTTCTGTTTATATTTCATCTGTAGTCGGATGTTGATCTTGTATATGATGTATTGTTGTATTCATGTGTCATTGTATGTCTTGGGTGTATCCCTACTATAAAGTAATGCTGATGTAATGATATCCACCTTGCAAAAGCGTCTTCAAGATGCGCTTCTATCCTTGGTGGGACCTTCGTGTTCCTTTAGGATAGGGTCGCATCTTGGGCGTGACAAGACCTCAAGGAAACGGGTCCGTTTCAAGGGGCCAATCCAGGAAGGAGCCAGCCGAAGGGGAAGGTCACATTGCCCATGACGTTTGGAGGTGAGTTGAACTACAGGACGGAGAGGATCATCTTTGATGTGGCCGAGATCCCCTTACCCTACAACGGGATCCTCGGCCGCCCGACACTAGCCAAGTTCATGGCGACGTCGCACTACGCCGACAACACGCTGAAGATGTCGGGGCTGATGACCATCATCACCGTCCCCACCGACAAGAGGGACGCGTTGATCTGCGCTGACCAACTCTATCAAGAAGCTGTTGCAACAACTGCCGCCAAGGTACTTGCTCCTGCCGTTGAAGCCCCAGGAGGGAAGAAGAAGACCGGCAAGACCTCTGTCGGTGTACAAAAAGAGGGGTACACTTTTTGTACCCCTATGACTGTGCACGGGCAGTCTGAGCCACGGGCGCCGCCGCACCAAGCCCAGCAAGGGAGGTAGAACCAAGGTAAGGCCGAAGCCAAAGAGGAGCAGAACGACGCCAAGACCAAGACCACAAAGAGCAAAGGGGACGAAGCGCCCCCCCCCCCCCGGCAAGATCCTTGCCGGGAGGCGGTTTTTGCAAACCCAGCAAGACCCTTGCCGTGGCAGCTCGCCCCACACCTACGGAACGGGTCACCCTTGAGTCCACTGCCCCCATGGGGCAAGAATTCGGGAGGCATCCCCGTGGTGGTATGAAGATCTTTGTGAAGACATTCAAGATCAGATGCACACTTTGGAAGATGATGGTCCTTGGCGGGATCCCAGCCAAGGAAAACCACAAG
Source organism: Aegilops umbellulata (assembly GCA_032464435.1). Classification (NCBI taxonomy): domain Eukaryota; kingdom Viridiplantae; phylum Streptophyta; class Magnoliopsida; order Poales; family Poaceae; genus Aegilops; species Aegilops umbellulata. The sequence goes on from CP136055.1 coordinate 414,175,861, forward strand.
GCCCCCGGCAAGAGCCTTGCCGAGGATGACAGCAGGCGCCACGGCAAGACCCTTGTTGGGACCCCGACAAGACCCTTTCCGGGGCCGCGGCAAGGCCCTTGCCAAGGACACCCGCGGGGCCATCATCGGGCCCGCACCAGTCGCGCCTCCACCACCGTTCGCATGCAGCTGCCGACCCAACCAGCTGGGCAGGCACCTGCGTGGCGGCATGCAGATCCTCGTGGAGACCACCCGCTGCGCCACCTCAGCTGCCTGCCCGCCTACATGGCATCGCAAGCACCGCTGGCCAGGGCGCGTGTCGACGTGGGAGAGAGCGGCGACGGATGAGACAGGGCTCTCCCCCGCCCCCGATAAAGCAAGGACACCTAAGCAAGGCGCATTAAATGCGCCTTGTCATGTAATGCGAGGGATAACCTCGCATCACTGTACCCTTTCCACCTCCTGTGTGCCACTGTGGCAGCCCCTTTCCCTATAAAAGGAGGCCCCAGGCGACCAGGAAGGGGATTCGGCTTTTTGGAGCTCCTGCCGCCCCATAGCTAGTTCAAGAACACAAACATATAATCCACCAAAGCAGGAGTAGGTTTTTACGCATCTTCGCGGCCCGAACCTGGGTAAAGGAATCGTGTACTGCCTGCTCGATCCGCTCTTCTCACGACCCCCGCGCCCCGCAACCATAGAAAGGGATTCTCGTGATCCCATAGGTGTCGTTTCCCACCGACATCTTTGGCGCGCCAGGCAGGGGCAGCGCAGTTGTGAGAATCGGCTTTAGTAGTCAGTTCGATGCTCCTTCGTCTTCGTGATCTTTGAATAAGAAAAGGGGCCAGGAGATCGACGCTCGAGCGATCGCAGACAAAAAGCTAAGTTGCACTGAACTCTTGCCTATAATCCCCTCTTTATTTTGAGGTTATTCCCCCCCCCCACCGGAGATGTTCGCTTTGTATGAAAAGAACCTGCACGGCAGGGGGCTCTACCATGATTGGTAACGCCCTTGCCCTGTTTCGAGTCCACTCAACAGCTCGAGCGGTCGCGTTGAGAGTGGCAGGGTAACCTCCCGTCATCGGCAACGTCCTCGATTCTGACTCGAGTCAAGCTCGACAGTTCGAGCGACCGCGTTCGAAACGGGAAGGTGGCTCACCCGGTTGCACGCGTACCCGACAGGCCATGGGGATCCGTCCCCAAGACGCCGCTTGGGGCTTTCGCGCCGGCAAACCTTCCCGATCGGTGTAGGGCACACATACAAAGAGGAATTGAACGGGGAAATAACATGCATGAAATTAAAGAGTACTTCAGAGTTATATTACATCACATCATTGTTGCGGTTCTAACTAAAGATAAAATTTATCTTGGTCGTGGGCCCGCAGCGGCGAAGAAGAACGGGACGCCTAGTCCCGGTGCTGGCCTTCCACCCTCTTGATTTCGCCGATGCAGTCGGTGATGGGCTTGATGCGCTCCTTGAGCACCGCGGGATCAGCATCCTCCGGCAAGCTCTTCATCGCAGCCGCGAAGTCAAGATCGGGATTCCAGTATGCCACCTTGGTGAGGACCTTGGTCACGACCCTCCGGCAAAGACGCCGGGCCTCCTCGGCCAGCGTGGCCGTCCTGTTGGAGTGGAGATAGGCCAGGGCCCCGAGGACGCCCTCGAAGAACTAGGTCAGCTTGGCGTTGACGGTCCTGCTGCGCTCAGGAGCGTACCTCACATTTGGCAACCCCATGGTGGCCAATTGCGAGGTAACCCTGCCAGCGACGACCTCCAGATGGCTGATCCACCTGTTCTCGCCCGCCACATACTCTTGGTGGGAGGCGGCCTCGGCTGCCCGCTGCTGCTTCTCCTCCTCCAGGCTTTTGGTCAAGGCCTCCTCCCGAGCTCTGCTCTCCGGCAACAGCTTCTCGAGATCCTCCAGCTTTAGCTTGAGGTCTCTGATGGAGTCTCGCGCCTCGAAGAGCTCACCAGTCCTGCTGATGACCGTTCCCTGCACCTCCACCAAGGCACGGTTGAGCGTGTCCGTCTTGCCGGACAGCTGGAGGGCCTGCTCCTTCAGCTGGTCCCGCTCTGCCTCCAGCTCCTTCACCTTGCCGGCGTGGGCCAGGGCTTGGGCGTCGAGCGCCTCTCTGTGCCTCTGCTCCAGCTCCTGGGTCCGTCGTCCGACAAGGGCCTTGAGCTCCTCGTCCTTGTCACGGAGCGTAGTGGCAAGCTTCGCCTCGCGCGCGAAGAGGTCCTCCTCCTGGGAGTTCAGGGTGGCTTGATGCTGGTTCTGGATGGCTTCGGCCACGGCGGCCAAGTTCGCCGCCTTCTCCTGGGCCTCCTCCTGGGAGTTCAGGGTGGCTTGATTCTGGTTCTGGATGGCTTCGGCCACGGAGGCCAAGTTCGCCGCCTTCTCCTGGGCCTTCTCGATGTCGGCCATCTTCAGGGCGAGCTCCACCTCGCGCTGGGCCAACTTCTCCTGGAAGGCCCTCTGCTCCTCACGAGACTGGTGGAACCAAGCCTGTGTTTCAGCGACGCGCGCCTTGAATTCCGCCTTCACGTTGTCCACCGCTGCCGCCCTGGACTCAACTTTGTCCAGGTGGCCGCGGTAGAGCGCTTGGAGCTTTCGGAAGTTGGCCCCCATGGCGCGGAAGAGCTGCTCCTCTGGAGAACCGTCGCCGCCGGCGCCCAGTGCATCGACGATCTTGAACCCGGTGGCGGCAAGCACTTCGTCATCAAAAACTTCCCCTTCGGCAGGCGCTCGACTTGGCGCCCCTAGGAGGTGGACGAAGAGATCATCACCCACCTTCAGGTACCTGCCGGGGCCCGAGGCTGAGGAGGAGGGAGGCTGGTCATCCATCACCTCTTCCTCGGCAGGGGCCTTGCCGGTCCCCCCGGTAGGACCACCGCCAGCGCCCTCGGCGGAGGCCTCATCGGCAGCCTAGGCGGCCCCCGCGCCGGCACCCTCGGCGGTGTCCTTAGCGGCCTCACCAGCGGCGGCTTCGTCGGCGCTCTTGGCGGCCTCCTCCACGGCCACCTTGTCGGCCTCGGCCGCGGCCTCTTCAGCAATATCCCTGACAACGGAGTCCACGTCCTCCGTGTCCATTGGGGGAGGGCCTAGGTGGCGATAGGAGCAATGAAGCCAAGAGAAGCACAAGAAAAAAGAACAAAGGGCGAAGGGCAGGCGACTCACCAGTGCCGGGCCGTTAAGCAGAGGTCCCTCTCCGCCGGTCTTTGGCATCGAGGCAGAGCCACTAGTGCCCAAGTTTCCCTCTTCCTCCATGGGTGTGGGCCCCGCGCCTGGTGCCCTTGCCGGGGACGCCCCCCCCCCTCCCCCGCGGCGGCGTAGTCGATGGGGGTGGCGTGTTGGGAGTAGCCCTCTGTGGCTCCTCCTACTGCCACTCTCCTCCTACAAACCCGGCAAGGTCAGCATCGTGGCATCGGGCGCCTACCCCAAGTCGAGTAAGAAGGGGGTGATGAACTTACGCTAGGGGCTATGCCGGGGGCTGCTGTCCGGGCTGCTCAACACCACCAATGGTGTCGTTGAAGCCCCGACCGGGGGCTGGCTGCTCGCCAAGGTCCTCGCCCTCTTCACCCTGTGGGCCAATGTCTCTGCATCCCTACAAAAGCAAAATGGATCAGGACAAGTGGCCCCGTTCAGGCAAATGGAAACGACAATAAGGAATGGAGCACTTACTCATCATCCGTATCCTCCTCATCCACCGGCTTCCTCTTCCTCTCCGAGCTGAGGGGCCCGAGGTCAAAGGGGAGCACCACGTCGTCATCCGAGTCGACGCCTGCCAGAGGGGGCGGGGAAGGCGGCGGGGTCTGTGTGCGCCCAGAAGATGAAGAGGCTTCCGCCTTCTTCTTCCCAGCGGCTGTCGTCAGCTTCTTCGTTGCCGAGGCCCTCGTGTGGCGCCTGGACCCTTCCAGGGTCAATTGAGGCCGCGGGCCCCTGCCAGGCCGGACTGGCTCGCCGGAGCAAGCCCGCCGCAGGACTCTCCCTCTTCCCCTGGTTGGCGTCGAGCCCGCCGCCACGTCCTCCTCTGATGACGACGATTCGTCGGCCGCGTCCTCGACGAGCGGAGCCCCGGTGTCAGCGCCGCTGGCCCCCGTGGTGGCCGCCGCCCATAGGGAGAATTGCTCCTCCTCCGCGGCCGCGGCGCCCTCGTCCTCCACGCCACCGGCGTTGCCGGCCTCCAGGGCGAGTTGTGCCTCCTTCGCCCTGGTGGCGATGTAGTCCACCTCCGCCAGGGTGGTGTCCATGATGAGCCGCCGCTCGGCATCGGCGTTGACATACACCTCAGCCAAGGTGTCAAAGAACTGCCGCACGTCTGCGGCCGCCGGCTCCCTCCAGCTCGGGACGGGGCCGTGTGCGTTGCAGTCCGGCATCATGGCGATGATCTCGGACCAACGCGAATTGTTACACAGCGGGATGACTCCCGCGGGCAACCTGAAGAGCGGCCTCTTGATGGCCTTGCTAGTCTTTACGGCAACCCTCGCGGCCTTGCGGTCATCTCGACCTCGCCGTCACTATCCACATCCAGCTGGAAGAGCCGCTGGCAGAAGTGGGCATGCCCCCATCACCGTGAAGTTGTGATCGAGGCCAGGGCGGAGCCGCATGATGTCAGCCGGGTTCGTGAAGAGCCAAGCTGGCCTCGCCTTATTGTGTAACGGAGCAATCCGACGGCGGATGAAATCTGCCCCAATCATTTCCAGGGTGAGCCCCGCCCGGGTCAGCCGGAGGATTCTGGTGGTGGCGATGGTGAGCCTCTCATCGGCGGCGTCGACCTCACCCCAATCGTTGCCACGGACAGGCGGCGTCAGGCGGACCTTGCAAAATTTCGGTGGGTCTTCGTCTTCGATCCAGCACCACCGGTCACAGCATTCGTCCCACCTCTCTTTCATGGCGCCATCCGGGTATGCCCCCTTGGACCTTGGGATCCAGGTGACACAACCAGCAACGGCACCCCCAGTTTGGATTCGAGGGTAAAAATAATGGCGGAAGAGCGCTGTGTTGGGCCGCACTCCGACAAAGCCCTCGCAAAGATGCGCAAAGCAAGACATGAACGCCACCACATTCGGAGTAAAATCCAGAAGGCGGAAGCCAAAGGTGTGCATGATATCGCAGAAGAACTCGGAGAAAGGGGGGCATAACCCACAAGAAAAGTAGTCGACAAAGAAGGGGTACTGATTAGGAGTAGGGTCGGCGCAAGCGGCAGGAATGACGCGCGTCGCCGGGTGCCCCGAGTTCTCTCCCCCCGTCTTCACTCCCCACAAGGGCTTGAAAGAAGCCCGGAGCTCATGGACGTCGACCGACGAGGGGTAAAAGAAGGCGGACTTCGTCTTGTCCCCCAGCAACACGCTCTCCGGCGGCTCCACGGTCACGAGGCCCTTAGCCACCCCCTTGCCCTTGGCTGATTTGGGCGCCATGGCGGCCAAGGAGCTTAGAGGGTTAAGGAAGGGGAGGAGGGCGGGGACGAGACGGCGACGGCGAAGAGCTTGCAAGAGAAGGAAGAAAAGGAGCGACGGCTCTGAGATTGGAAAAGGCACGAAGGAAGAGGGAAAGTGAGCAGCGCGCCCACGGTTATTCCTTCTTATGGGGGAGAACGCGGGCCGCCTCCTTTCACATTAACTGCGATGTGACGCATGCCCGCGGGGAGCAACCCCACGCATGCCACCCACGTCACGCCCGCCTCCCCACGCCGCGCCACGCGCGGGAAGCGTGGGAGGCGCAGCGCGCGAAGAAACTTACCGCGGTAAAAACCGCCCTGCCTGCCCGCGCACCGTTCTTGGGCCTGGCCCAACAACGCATTGCGCTTATGTGTGGCCCAGGCCCGGGGGCTCCTGTCGGTGTACAAAAAGAGGGGTACACTTTTTGTACCCCTATGACTGTGCACGGGCAGTCTGAGCCACGGGCGCCGCCGCACCAAGCCCGGCAAGGGAGGTAGAACCAAGGTAAGGCCGAAGCCAAAGAGGAGCAGAACGACGCCAAGACCAAGACCACAAAGAGCAAAGGGGACGAAGCGCCCCCCCCCCCCGGCAAGATCCTTGCCGGGAGGCGGTTTTTGCAAACCCGGCAAGACCCTTGCCGTGGCAGCTCGCCCCACACCTACGGAGCGGGTCACCCTTGAGTCCACTGCCCCCATGGGGCAAGGATTCGGGAGGCATCCCCGTGGTGGTATGAAGATCTTTGTGAAGACGTTCAAGATCAGATGCACACTTTAGAAGATGATGGTCCTTGGCGGGATCCCAGCCAAGGAAAACCACAAGGCCCCCGGCAAGAGCCTTGCCGGGGATGGCAGCAAGCGCCACGGCAAGACCCTTGTCGGGACCCCGACAAGAACCTTGTCGGGGCCGCGGCAAGGCCCTTGCCAAGGACACCCGCGGGGCCACCATCGGGCCCGCACCAGTCGCGCCTCCACCACCGTTCGCATGCAGCTGCCGACCCAACCAGCTGGGCAGGCACCTGCGTGGCGGCATGCAGATCCTCGTGGAGACCACCCACTGCGCCACCTCAGCTGCCTGCCCGCCTACATGGCATCGCAAGCACCGCTGGCCAGGGCGCATGTCGACGCGGGAGAGAGCGGCGACGGACGAGACAGGGCTCTCCCCTGCCCCCGATAAAGCAAGGACACCTAAGCAAGGAGCATTAAATGTGCCTTGTCATGTAATGCGAGGGATAACCTCTCATCACTGTACCCTTTCCACCTCCTGTGTGCCACTGTGGCAGCCCCTTTCCCTATAAAAGGAGGCCCCAGGCGACCAGGAAGGGGATTCGGCTTTTTGGAGCTCCTGACGCCCCATAGCTAGTTCAAGAACACAAACATATAATCCACAAAAGCAGGAGTAGGGTTTTACGCATCTTCGCGGCCCGAACCTGGGTAAAGGAATCGTGTACTGCCTGCTCGATCCGCTCTTCTCACGACCCCTGCACCCCGCAACCACTGAATGGGATTCTCGTGATCCCATAGGTGTCGTTTCCCACCGACAACCTCTCGCACCCACTCCGACAAGAACACCTCTTCGGAGTGTTGTGCTACCGTTGAGGACGTGCCCTAAATCTCTACCGGCAAGAGCAAGAAGTCCAGAGCTGCACCACCAGAGACCAAGAGGGTGTCCATCAAGGAGGATGGCACGGGAGGGGCTTTCAACATAAGCTCCACCCTCGACGGCAAATAGGAAAGCGCGCTCGTCACTTTCCTGTGGGCAAATGTCGATGTGTTTGCATGGAAAGCATCTGACATCCCGGGCGTTCCCAGGGAAGTGGTTGAGCACAACCTTGCTGTCTGTCCCCATGCGCGACCCGTCAAGCAGAAGGTCAGGAAGCAATCTTTGGAACGACAGGAGTTCATCACAGAGGAGATCAAGAAATTGGAAGCGGCAGGTTTGGTGAGAGGAGTGCTCCATCCGACGTGGTTTGCCAGTCCGGTGGTGGTGCGCAAGGCAAATGGGAAGTGGAGGCTGTGTATTGACTACACAGATATCAATAAGGCTTGTCCTAAGGACCCCTTCCCGTTGCCGCGCATCGACCAGATTGTTGACTCCATGTCCGGGTGTGATCTGTTGTCATTCCTCGACGCCTACTCGGGCTACCACCAGATCTCCATGACGAGAGAATATGAAGAAAAGACAGCATTTATCACCCCGTGTGGTACGTATTGCTTTTTACGGATGCCTTTCGGGTTGAAGAGCGCTGGCTCGACATTCGCGAGGGCGGTCCAAATTGGTTTTGATCCCCAGCTACATAGAAATATGGAAGCTTATATGGATGACATAGTGGTCAAAACCAAGGACAAGGCGACCCTTGTACAAGACTTAGAAGATATGTTTGCCAACCTACGCAAGATCAACCTCAAGCTGAACCCTGAGAAGTGTGTCTTTGGCGTTCCGTCAGGAAAACTTCTCGGGTTCTTTGTGTCGCAACGTGGGATCGAGGCAAACCCAGATAAGATCAAGGCTATTGAGTAGATTGAGTCACCCAAGCGGATCAAGGATGTGCGCCGGCTCACTGGCTGCATTGCTGCCATGAGCAGATTCATCTCCAAGTCCGCTGAGCGTGCCCTTCCCTTCTTCAAAATCTTGGAAGCATTCCAGCAAGGCTTCTTTTGGCCCAACGCCCTCCAGGATGCGATGGCACTAGTAACCAGGTGTGAAGCGTGTCAGTTCCATTCGAAGAAGCTTCATCAACCAGCTCAAGCCCTTCAAACAATCCCTCTCTTCTGGCCGTTTTTGGTCTAGGGGCTCGACATACTGGGCCCTTTCCCTCGCGTTGTCGGGGGCTTTGAGTACTTGTACGTTGCAATCGACAAGTTCACAAAGTGGCCGGAGGTGGAGGCAGTGAGGAAGGTTACAGCACAGTCAGTCGTCAAGTTCCTCAAGGGGCTAGTCTGCCGTTTTGGTGTACCAAACAGAATCATCACCGACAACAGCACGCAGTTCATGAGACACACCTTCATGCAATACCTCCAAGACCTCGGCAGCAAGGTCTGTTTTGCTTCTGTACCACACCCCCGGAGCAACGGCCAGGCGGAGAGGGCAAATGCCAAAGTGTTGCGGGGCCTGAGAACAAAGACTTTTGGTAGGCTGCACAAGAGCGGAAGGCGCTGGATTGATGAGTTGCCAGCGGTTCTTTGGTCGATCAGGACGACGCCAAATCGAGCCACCGGCCAGACACCCTTTGCCCCAGTATACGGGGCAGAAGCAGTTCTCCCCACGGAACTCATATACGGGTCACCTCGAGTGCTCGCTTATGATGAGCTTGAGCAAGAGCAGTTGCGGCAAGATGACACAACGCTCCTTGAGGAAGATCGTCTTCGGGTGGCTGTGAGAGCAGCACGCTACCAGCAAGCCTTGCGCCGCTACCATAGCCGCAAGGTTCATGCCTGAAGCTTTGAGGAAGGCGACCTTGTTCTTCGGCCCGTTCAGTCGGCCAAGAATTCCAACAAGTTGATGCCAAAGTGGGAAGGCCCTTATCGGGTAATACGAGTCACCAGGCCCGGCGCAGTCCGCCTGGAGACAGAAGATGATGTCCCAGTGAGCAATTCCTGGAACATCGAACATCTTCGCAAGTTTTACCCATAAGGTGCGGTTGTCAGGCCTCCCGGCAAACCACCTTTTGTACAAGCCTTGCCGGAGAGGCATGTAACCCTTTGTACAAAGTCAGGCACAGACCCTGAGCATAAATAAACAAAGCACTAGTGCCCTAAGTTATAGCATGCATGCTAGGTTAAGTCTCTCCCTCGGTTAGGGTTGATAGTGCTTAGTGGTGACTAACCCCTAGCCTAGGGGTCGAGTGTGCGTCTTTCTGTTCTCTTTGGTTCGTAGGGCACGCGAACACTTCTGCTGAGCCACTTGGGAAAAAGAGAACGAACAGGCGCTCCGGCCCCGGCAGGCCAAGACTGCCGGGGGCTGAAGATACAAGGATCCAACCACGATGAGCCAAGGTTGCCGGGGGCTGCGGATTCAGATAAGTCTTTCATCCCCCTGTTATGCGTTTCCGTATAGAACTGGGATATGTGAAACCTCGTTTATGTTCTTAAAACCACTGTGCTCCCCCTTTCCTGTACCCAAGAGCTACCTCCTGGGTCGGAATTTTGTAGTAGTCATGGTGGCGAGGAGGTGAACGAGGGGCCTAACTCTACTTCGCCCCTGCCTCCACCAAGAGCGCGAGAATGGTCAACTGAAGTGGGGGAATAGCAAGGCCTATTGTCGGGCGACCATGTTTATCTTAAAAATAACAAGGATTCATCCTTGGCATGGGCCTCGCTCACGCACAAAGAACCCGGCAAGCACCCTTTTCATTAAAAACATCCCATACAGGTACAGTTCATACGGAATTAAAAACATGAGCAAGGGGATTACAAGTCTTCAAATTAACAAGTGCACGCAGGCTTACAAACTAAAAAGAGATAAGGTGCCCGTAATCCCTTTCTTGTCCCTCTCCACAGAAGGTGGAACAAGGCAGCAGGAGGGCAAAAAGAGCGCCTATGTTACCATTCTCATTCCACTCATGCGGTGAAGGTGAGGTGGTAAAGACCAAATGGTGGTCATCTTCATCGTGATGGAACCATGTGGGGGTGCATGATCTTCCACCATGGCCATCGTCTTGTCCAAGTGTCAGTGTACAAAAGTAGGGGCGCTCCTTTTTACCCCTTTACTTGTGCACGGACAGTCGGAGCCGCACCCACGGCCACACTAAGCAGGGCAGGGGAGGGAAGTCGGAGAGAAGCCAAAGGCGCAAGGCGATCAAAGGCAACGCCAAGACCAAAAACACAAAGAGCAAAGGGGGCAAGATGGACTCCCCCGGCAAGACCCTTGCCGCGGCGGCCTCCGCGGCCCCGGCAAGAGCCTTGCCGGGGCAACTTGCCCAAAGCCAAAAGAGAAAGCCACCCTTGAGCCCACACAACCCAACCAACTACATTGAGACCAGGGCTCGGGAGGCGCCTCCGTGGTGGCATGCAGATCTTTGTCAAGATCATAAACACACAAGATCATATGAGGATCAGAAGACGACGACCCTCGGCGAGATCCTCGCCAAGGAAACCCACAAGACCCCCGGCAAGCGTCTTGTCGGGGACGACTGGGACACCACGGCAAGGCCCTTGCTGGGTCCCCGGCAAGGCCCTTGCCGAGGGCGTCAGCGGGGCCACTGCCAGGCCTGCACCAACCAAGACTCCGCCGCCGTTCGCATGCAGCTGCCAGCCCAACCAGCTAGGCAGGCACCTACGTGGCAACATGCATCTTCCAGGCCAAATCAGCAAGCACCTGCATGGTGGCATGCAGATCTTCATGAAGGCCCTACCACCGCGTCACCTCAGCTGCCTGCCTGCCTACATGGCGTTGCATGCATCGCTGGCCTAGGCGTGTGTCGAAGCGAGGCGGAGCGGCGACTGATGGGACGGGCCTCGTTCCCGTCCCTGATAAAGCTAATGTACACCTAAGTAGTGCATTTAATGCACTTTGTCCTGTAATGTTGTGCGATAAGCTCGCGCACTGTAGGCCTTTCCACCTCCTGTGTGCCACTGTGGCAACCCCTTTTTCCTATAAAAGGAGGCTCCAGGCGACCATGAGAGGGATTTGGCTTTTTGGAACTACGCAGCCACCGTAGCTAGTTTGAAAGCTCAAGAACACTCAATACATCCACCAAAGCAGGACTAGGGTTTTACGCATCCTCGCGGCCCGAACCTGGGTAAACGATCCGTGTGCTTGCTCCTAAACCTGCTCTTCTCACGACCCTGCGCTCGCCGACCCTAGAAGGGATCCTAGTGATCCCATAGGTGTCGTTCCCACCGACACCAAGGGAAGGAAGAAGTCGTCGAGTATCGGCGCGTCATCATATATGGACCTTGAAGCTTGGTCTTCACCATGTCACTCGCCTCCAAAGCTTGGTCCTTGAAGGTCTCCGTAGTCGTACTCGTCGCCGCACCATCTTGAAAAAGAGTCGTGAAGGACTCGGCATCGTCAATGCCACAAAGAGGGATGGTGATGAAGTCGAACTTGGGAGCGTCGTCTTGGAGCTCATCGGGCTTGGACATCTTGGTGGTACTATCCTCAGTCTCGTTCTCATGGAGCTTGGTCGTCGCGAAGTGAGCTTGGGGTGGAGAAGCCTTGGCCTTCATGAGTTCTTGTTCTGCCTTGAGAGCACCAATGCAGTTGTCGTCGAGGGACTTGTAGTTCTTGAGGAAGATTGTCTTGGAGATGTCGTTGTGCAATCTCATCATGAAGTGGAACTTCATTGACATGGGGTCGTCCACGCTGGCTCGTCACAAGGCAATGTTCATCTCCTTGAAGTACGCGTCGATGGACTTGGATCCTTGGGTGGTGTTCTCCAATTGGCGTAGAAGTTGTTCCGTGTAGGTTGGAGGCACGAACTCTCGCCGCAAACCTCTCTTCGTCTTGGGCCAACTCATGTCATAGCGCTCCGAAAGTGTGTGAAGCCACCATGTCGAGGCGTAGTCGTGGAAGTTTCTTGTGGCGCACTTCACTTGATCTTCGGGAGGAACTTGATGTAGCTTGAGGTAGTCGTCCATTAGGCACTCCCACTCGAGATACTCCTCGGGTTCTTGAGTCCCATAGAAAGGAATCTCATGGTCGGTGTCGAGGTCGTAGTAGCTCGTGGAAGTCGCGGACTTGAGTTTGGGAGCTTCTCTTGAGCGTAGTCTTGGGGTGCTTGTTGGCGAAGATGTCGTATGTCTGTAGGCGAAGATGCCAAGGGAGATGGTGAAGTCGTTGAGCGATTGTTGGTGTTGAGCTCTTGACCTTCATGTTCTTGTTGGCGATGGTGTCAATGCCGATGTGATCTTGCCGGAGATGGTAGCTCGGAAGCATGTGCTCGTGAGCGTCTTCTCGAAGATGAGGAAGATCGCTTGTAGGACTTGATGAGGGCTTTGATCTCCTCCATTTGAGCTTGCATCTTGGTGTCGAAGTTGTTGTTCATAGCATAGAACTCGTCGTTGTTGTTGTAGACCGAGGGTGAAATGCCTTGCCTATCCATCACAAGACTCGAGTAGAGGTGAGTAGGAAATGAGATAAACAATACCAATTTACCTTTTCCCAAAGTTGAGGATGTATCCCGTTTCACTCAATGTGAAATGAAAGAATAGTGGAATTGGTACCGGACTTGTTCACTCACACCTATCAAGTAAAGCTTATGGAGTAGCTCGGTGAGGATAGTGGCACAAAAATTTGATGCAAAATGTTAGCAAGAGTCAATAATGTTGAAAGAGATTCACAAATTCGCAAGTGAAACAAGTAGACCAATAGCAAAGAATGGCACACGGAAACGCACACACGGATAGATAAATGGGACCGTGCAACCAAGGAATAAGCACAAAATGTGGAATCCACGGAAAACGCTCGTGTTGCACAACTCAAGAGATACGCTAGCACGATTGCTCAATAGGCGGATACGATACTTGTGCACAACCTATAAGATGCAAAATGTATCAACTTGTTATCCCAAGTATGTTATGTATGTATGGTTACCGGTGTTTCTCAAGATGATCCAAGATTATCGGATATGACAATTTTATGCAATGTGGTATGATGCTATGGCACTTGCTTACAAGCTTCTTTGCTCTCTCTTTTTGCTTAAAAGCTTATTCTTTTTTCTTTTTCTTTTTGATATGGCCACAATGCACAAACCAAGATAGCAATTGTATATATGCGGGAACAAACTTGTGACAGAAGGGATGATATGATGATACCAGGGTGATATGGTATATATGCAATGGAAGGTACGGATCACTAATGTGCACAAGTAACGTTGCCAGCAATACTCAAATGGCTAGTCTCGATAGGCAAGTGATGCAAAATGGTCTAGGGGTTATCAATGCAATTGCAAGGGGAATATACAATGGTGTCGTCGAGGTTATCGTCCTTGTACAATGATGACCTTGTGGCGATTATGAGTGGCGGTGTTGTCGATGTCGAACCGTCCCTAAGTAGCTGAAACACCTTAGGAAACGAAAAAACCGCAAACTCAAAATCTCAAACGTCAAATGTCAAATGGTGGTAGCGGAATGCGGTGGTGGTTGCGGAAATGAAATGATGGGTTTTGCGAGTAGGCAATGCGGGGGTGGAGGTCTATTGGGTTATGTGAGTCGTAGTTGAAGGTCACCGTCCCTAAGTAACTGAAATACCTTAGGAGACACAACTCACAACTCCAACAGGGCAAGCCTATGCGGAAGTGGTGGTGGTGGTTGATGAAGAAGCAACCATCCCTAAGTAGCCAAAACACCTTAGGAGACTCAAGTCACAACTCAAACAACCACATATGCAATGGGGAACAAAATGGGTTAGGTTGCGGAAGTCGGTGGTGGAAATGCGGGTTATATGGTGGTGGCCCTAGGCAAAGACGCCAAAGTTCCAAAATTTTTATTGAGTCAAATGATGTTGGTGGTATTTTTGTGGGATGGGGGATGTCAATAGCTTCAAAACGAGCTAAAGAACGTCAAAAACAGACTCCAGATGAATTAGTTATGGCCGAAACAAGAATTCAGCCCTGTCAGTTTCAGAGTTAGCCGGACATCCGAGAGGAGGTCCGGATGATCAGGGCTAGGTCCAGATGATCCGGGTGTACTTCCGGATGATCCGGGTTCGTCAGCTCCGATTCTGTTGTCTGGGTGCGTGGGTTATCCGGACGTCCGAGAGAGGGTCCAGCTGATCCGGGAGGTGTCCGGATGATCCGGGAGAAGGTCCGGATGGTCCGGGCAAGTCAAACTGCTTGGGATTTCCTCTCGAGGACGAATTTTTGGGCGGAAATGGGTAATTTTGGGGCAAAAATTGCGGAGATTTCGTGGATGGAAGGTGGAGAAACTTGGGGAGATGCTAGATCCACTCGAAACCAAGCAAATCCATGGATCAAAATCAACAAAACATCATCAAAACTAACAAATCACAAAACAATTTGGGGCTATTTTTTGTGGGGATTTTTGAATTTAGGACGAAATCAAGCAAAAGAAGGCTAGAAAAATAGTGGTGGGGGCTCCAAATTCATGATCAATCTTGCTCTGGTCCAAGATGATCATGAGCAAGCTGGCTCTGATCCAAGATGATGTAGGGTGGAACCCTAGGTGGCCGATCTTTCACGATTGGAGTGGGATCCCTCGAAGAACACGGGAAAGAACGGGAAGAAATCACAAGGGGAAACACTTAAGAACAAGTCCAATCACACATCCACTAGACAATCAAACACACAAGATCCACAGGGTACATGAGCAACAAAGGGAAAAATACAAGGTAAGGTTCATCTCCAAGAGGAGGTTTTGATGATATCCCGGGGGATCTTCTCACATGCTCACATGGAGGTCTTGAACTCCATGGGAGTGGTAGTCTCTCTCTCTCTCTCTCTCAAGAGTAGATGTAGGTAGGAGCAAAGCTCACATACAAATGAGCTATCACTTTGCTAACCCTAGAAAGGACGTGGAGGACGTCTATTTATAGTCTAAGCCACGAAGGGGTAAGTAAGGGGGCGGAATGGGTACATGGGCCTCGGCCCGAGTCATGCGTGCAGGCAAGGCCGGATGATCCGGGCGTCGGGGGTCCGGATGATCCGGACGGAGTCCCGGATGATCCGACTTCGGTGGAAGCCTTCGGGTATCCTCAGCGCAGTTATCCGGATGATCCGGAAGGGGGTCCGGATGATCCGGACGGCCGTCCGGACATCCGGGCTAGCTTCAGCAGCTGCTCCGTCTTCTTCTCCTTTCTTCCGTGTTCTCTTCCACGCTTCCCTCGCGGATGGTGTAGACGTACACTTGTGCTCACACTCCTCCTCGACATCCGTGATGTTCCGACAATACCTATGCATGCACACGGAAGGAGGGTCAAGTAGTATACCATCCTCGAGAGGGTCAAGTGAGCACGTGTAAAGGAGATGGTTCACCTTTGTGTATGTGAAGTAGATGTCGCACGTGTCACTTGCCAAATGGACTCTTGACATGGTGATGTCCGTAGGATGCTCCGCATCACTCACGCAGCTTGGCCGTCCCATTCTTGCGTTCCAGACAGATAATGGGAAGGAGTTCAACAACCTAGCTGTTCGTACTCTTCTCACCACACATGGCACGACTTTTCGTCTCACCTGCCCATACACTTCGCAGCAGAACAGTCGCGCTGAGCGTGTCCTTCGCACTCTTAACGACTGTGTTCAGACTCTCCTCTTTTATGCCAATGTGCCTCCGCGCTTTTGGCCCGACGCTCTCGCCACCGCATCACTTCTCATTAACATATGTCCATGTCGCACTCGCGGGAAATTTGCACCTCATCACCTTCTCTTGGGTGCACCACCTTCTTATGATGAGCTTCGCATCTTCGGTGGACTCTGCTACCCTAGCATCGTCGCCATTGTGCCTCATAAGCTGGCACCCCGCCGCGTCCCCTGCATCTTTCTCGGCTACCCACCTAACACTAAGGGCTACCGCTGCTACGATCCCGTCTTCCATCGTGTTTTCACCTCCCGACACGTTTACTTTGATGAGAAGGTGTTTCCGTTTCAGCACCAGGTACCCCTCATCGCCCCTTCGACGCCGGCCACCGGCGGCCCTTCGGCGACTCCGTCAAGTGGACGGCCCCGCTCGGCTCTTGGACTGCCTCCGGGCTTTGGCGGTCCTCGCGTTGTGGGACGAGCTGCGCCTCGCGTCCCCATGTCGGCGCCCGCCTCGTCGGCCTCCTCGGCCGACCCCGCCGCCTCAACCGCCACCCCTTTGCCCGCTGCCCCGTCCTCGGGTGCCGCCCCTTCGCTCGCCGCCCCCTCCTCGGGCGCTGCGGGTGCCGAGGGCTCCACCGCCGCCTCTCCGGCCGTCTCGCTCGAGGTCTCGCCGGCCATCACGCCAGCCCCGTCGTCGGCTTCATCGTCGGCCGCCTCGCCGGCCGCCTCGCCGGCCGCCTCGCCGGACATTCTGGCGTTGCCGTCTCGCCCCGTCACACGGGCTCGATCTGGTATTCACCGCCCGAGTCTGCGGTACTCGAGTGATGAGTAACTCCTCGCCGCCTCCACCGCGGAGCCGTCCCCTCTTCCTACGTCCGCTCGCACAGCTCTTCGTAATCCTCACTGGCTTGCCGCGATGCAGGAAGAGTTCGACGCTCTCCAGCGAAACCGCACCTGGACACTGGTTCCCCGGCCTCCTCGCGCCAATGTCATCACCGGCAAGTGGGTCTTTCGCCACAAGACCCGCTCGGATGGTACACTTGAGTGCTACAAGGCTCGTTGGGTGGTTCTTGGTTTTCGACAGCGCGCTGGAGTTAACTTCACTGAGACGTTTGCCCCGGTTGTTAAACCGGGCTCGATCAGCACCGTCCCCCAGCTTGCGGTGTCCCGAGACTGGCCAGTTCATCAGATGGATGTCTCCAACGCCTTCCTCCACGGCCATCTTGAGGAGCAGGTGTATTGTGGGCAGCCCACCGGTTTCGTCGACGCATCTCTTCCTGGCCATGTGTGTTTGCTATCCTGGTCTCTCTACGGGCTCAAGCAAGCACCCCGCGCCTGGTACCAGCGGATCGTCGGGTTTCTTCAGACACTGGGCTTCAGCGTCACTCGCTCGGATGCCTTATTGTTTTTCTATCGCCAGGGCGACACGACTGCATATTTACTCATCTATGTCGACGACATTATCGACCTCCTCCGCAACCCTTCTTCAGCAGATTACTCTCTGGCTGCGTGACGACCTTGCCATCAAAGACTTGGGTAGTCTACATTATTTCCTTGGCATTGAGGTTGTTCGGCGACCAGATGGCTTCTTTCTTCATCAGCAGAAGTATGCGCACGAGCTCCTTGAGCGTGCTGGCATGCTCAACTGTCATCCTGTTGCTACTCCTGTTGACACGAAGGCCAAGGTTTCTGCTCTTGAGGGCTCACCAGCATCGGATGCTCCCTTCTACCAGTCTATTGTCGGTGCTCTTCAGTATCTGACTCTCACCCGACCGGATCTACAGTATGCTGTTCAGCAGGTGTGTCCCCACATGCACGCCCCTCGTGACTTCCATTGGACTCTCGTGAAGCAGATCCTCCGGTACATCCGCGGCACGATGACCCTTGGGCTCATCCTCAAGGTGTCCCCCTCTCTGGAGATGGTGGCCTACTCCGACGCGGACTGGGCTGGCTGCCCCAACGCCCGTCGGTCCACCTCAGGCTACTGTGTTTATCTCGGTCCTTCACTCATCTCGTGGTCGTCCAAGCGACAGCCCATGGTTTCGCGCTCCAGCGCGGAGGCAGAGTACCGAGTTGTGGCTAACGCTGTTGCCGAGTGCACCTCGCTACGACAGTTACTTCAGGAGTTGCATCACGATGTCTCCAAGGCTACGGTTGTCTACTGTGAAAACGTCTCTGCGGTGTACCTCTCCGCCAACCCTGTTCATCATCGTCGGACGCAGCACATTGAGTTGGACATTCACTTTGTTCGCGAGCAGGTGACCCTTGGACGTATTCGGGTTCTCCTTGTTTCGACTGCACAACAGTTCGCCGATGTGATGACGAAGGGACTGCCGACTTCCACCTTCGAGGAGTTTCGTTCCAGTCTCTGCGTCACTGGCGCCGCTTCGACTGCGGAGGGGTGTTGAGTATATTGTGTACGTGTATATTATGTATTGATTCCACCTCTAGTTTCCTCTATACAGTCGAGATTGTGACCCCCTCTGTACTCATATATACATGCCTGTTGCACCGATCAATGCATTGCGATTGCACAGCCTACACTTCTCGTTCTACTCCCTCCGTCCCATAATGTAAGCCGTTTTTTAACACTATTGTAGTGTCAAAAGGTGTCTTATATTATGGGACGAAGGGAGTACATGATTAAAAAAAAGCCTATATGTTCAGGAATTGTCATGCTGGCGGAAGAGAAGATGGAGACTGCCATGCTATATCACACACAGGGATCGAATGCCCCACAGGGCGTTCGCTGCAAAAAAACGTTCCAAAGAACGTTCGCTCATTATCTTCTGCGTTTGTGTTTTGGGAAATTGTTTTTTTTTTCTTTTGCTCCGTAAGTAATAAGTAACTTCTGTCTGACGTACGGATCGAGCCAAATCGCAATCGAAGAGGAGTCACACGGTTAGCCAATGGATACTAGACTTACGTAAAATCTGTTACGTATTCTACGTAACCAGCATCGTGGAGACGGCTTATTGGATCGATAGGTAGGGAGGGGCCCACCCCCGGTTGAAATCAGGGGGCCGATAGGTTTATAGTTTGGAATATTACGTAGGTCTTCGTAGCCACTTCGTAGGTGTAGGATTATCCTTAGCCAAGGACAATGCTAGACTTACGTAAAATCTGTTACATATTCTACGTAACCAGCATCGTGGAGAGGGCTTATTGAATCGATAGGTAAGGAGGGGCCCGCCCCCGGTTGAAATCAGGGGGCCGATAGGTTTATAGTTTGGAATATTACGTAGGTCTTCGTAGCCACTTCGTAGGTGTAGGATTATCCTTAGCCAAGGACAATGCTAGACTTACGTAAAATCTGTTACGTATTCTACGTAACCAGCATCGTGGAGAGGGCTTATTGAATCGATAGGTAGGGAGAGGCCCACCCCCGGTTGAAATCAGGGGGCCGATAGGTTTATAGTTTGGAATATTACGTAGGTCTTCGTAGCCACTTCGTAGGTTTACGTTTCCTTGTGGAAGAAGAATTCAGCGGTTCGTCCAGTAAGATTTGTTATATATCATGTCGTTTCCCGAATCCCGATACATCGGAGAGTTAGATACCAACTCACAGAACCCTCCGTCCCATATAATCCACGCAAAACCCCTTCCTTTTTTGACCGTAGCACCCGTACGCAACGACGATAGATCGACATCGCGCCGACTTGCCGTGATCGATCGCATCGCACCATGACGACGGTCCCGGTGTCGCTCCTCGTCTCGTCGGGCCTCTGCGTCGGCGTGTCGGCGTGCGTGTCCACGGGCCTCGCGTTCCACGCCACCTTCGCCCTATCCCTCGTCTACCTCGTGCGCGTCCTGTCGCCGGAGCTCGTCGACGGCTTCTTCGGCCTGGTGGACACCGTCGTGCAGGAAGACCTGCGCAACGCCCGCGCCTTCCTCAGAGATGACCCCTTGATCGCGCCCATCTACGCCTGCGCCGAGGAGCAAGCGCGCCGCGCCCACGCGTTTGCCGCGGAGGCGATCGATGGCCTGGAGAGGAAGGCGAGGGCGCATATGAGCGGCCTCACGGAGGCGGCGGTCGCGGCGTTCCTCTGGCTCCGTCTGGCCGCCGGCGTGACCAATCTTCTGGCGACCGTCCTGATCACCGCTGCGCTCAACGAGGCGAAAAGCCGAGCGCCGTCGGTCCTGAGGTGGAGGGGCGTGAAGGGGCTCAGAACGCCGCCGAGAGAGGAGGCGGAGGCGGAGGCGGAGGCGGCGGCGAACCCCCGCTCCAGTCGAGGCACCACGATGCTCGTCGCATGGATCTCGGCGATCGTCGCGTACTGCACGCTAGTGTTCACCATCAACGGCATCTGCAACGGCATCACGTCGTTCGCGATGTGCTTCCCATGCTTCGCCGCGCTCTGCGGGTTCGCGCTCATGGAGGCCGAGAGGGTTTACCTGTGGGACTCGTACGTCATTGATACCAGAGGCGGCAGCAGCAGCACGGCCCATCCAAGACGGCGAGCCGGCAATGCCGCGGGTGGAGCAATCACGGAGAAGGACCTGCGGGACGCGTGGGAGTGCCTCTGGTTCGTCATCATCATGATGCACTGCATCGACGCCTGCTTCCTCGGCCTCAAGCTGGGGAACCGGCCGTTTGTGCTCGCGTCGCTGGCCATCTACAACGTCGCCGCCCTTGCGTCGGCCAGGAAGGCTTACCTGACGACGGACGACGTCGAGGACGCCGACGGAGCGCACGTGAACGTGAACAAGTGGCACAACGCCGCCATGACGGTGGTGGCAATAGACGTCGCCAAGGTCGTTGCCACCTACGTCGTGCTCGACTTTTACCTCGGTGCGCTGTTGCTCGTGTCTCTCGGTGCCAAGGCGGTGTTCTTGCTGGACAGGGCAATTTACTTGTCGGATGAGGGTGCCTCGGGGGAGGACGACGACAGCAATCAGGAGGATGCTGATCTCGCTGGGTTAGTCACGGGAGATACCGAAGGTTCTGACGACGATACTCAGGAGGTTGATGATCTGGCTGGGGATGTTGCGGGAGATGCCGAAGGTTCTGACGACAATGGTGCAGAGAATTCGAGTGACATCGCTGTTTGCGAACATGAAGAGGAAGAAGACTCTGCCACCGAGAAGCACTCCGATGTATCGGATTCAGAGGAGCAGCGTCGTGCAGAATCAGACTACAGCAGCGTGGACGACTGGACTTTCGTAGGCGCCGACCCGACGATGCCGACCAATGCTAACGGTGGCGCCAGCCGGAGGTTCGGGTTTCTGCCGTAGGACGTGCCTAGGGTGTGATTCAGTGATATGTACTATAGAACTTTTAGGAATTTCTATTACAGATGATTTGTAATGCTAGAAAACATCGAAATCTTCTCGTGGCAGGATGGGAACCTTCTCATGGAAAATAGTGTCTCGCGAAAGTCTTTCTTCGAGGAGAGTTTATTTTTGTTAAAAAAAAACTCATGAGAGGTTTATGTTAAAATAGTGTCTCGCGAAAGTCTTTCTTCAAGGAGAGGATTTGGTGCACGCCTACCGAGCCCCTCACGCGTGCTTTTTTTTCCGGGTGTGTCTAGGGCACATCTAGATGCTAGTTATTGCACATCTAAGTGAGTGAATTAAGCATAAAGAGAAAAAGAAAAAAGAAGAAGAAAATATCCACACGAATCTCAACGTAAAATCAATGACATAGGACTTAGATGTGCAATACTTATAGCACATCTAGATGTGCTTTAGCAAAACTGTTTTCTTTTAGCTTCCTATTTTCAATCAAGTTCAAATTAAGTTCTGTTTTCATATTCATGTTTCTCGCGACGAGGGCTTTCAAATAAAATTCATTTTGAATACATTTTGATGAGTTTTAAAATAAATTGTTAAGTTTCAACTTTTGAAACTTAAGAAAGAGTGACCGAGAAAATTGTAAGTTTTGGATGCAAAATCGTAAGTTTCAGTGATTAAAACCTAAAACTTATTATGCCTTTTGTGTGGGATCCAACTACTTTACGGATCCCACAGCCGAGCAGGGTTCTGGGGGAGAGGTCCACCTGCGCGCCCCTGCGAATTTTTGTTTCTGTTCATTATATCAAATCAAGCTTTCTGTCAATTGCTATGGTTTTCAGTCATATATGATTTGGTTTTTGGATAGTTTTCTTCATAAATTTGTGGCGGCGGGACCCCGTGGTGTACGATGACTAACTGCAGGTGTCCCATTCGATGATCTTTCGTGGCATCAACCATGCCTAATTTTGTCCTTTGTAATTCTCCGTCAGAGTCGGCACTGTCTGATCGCACGTGGCTGAGTTTTGGCATGGAACTTCATACAACTCCATGCGGCCCTACAGTGTGGTTTGAGTCAACGATTGCTATGGCGAAATCGGAGTCGTTTGCTCACGGTTTAGGAATGGCGATGACACATCTAGAGGAGGAGTCATGACGATGACACATGTGTCTTGTCTTTGGCGAGGCCGTGTTTGAAGTGGTGTGCATGGGGTATCTTATGTGTGCCGCTCAGCGGTTGTGATGGCTTTTACCGGATTCTCCACAATCAACTCGGCAATCTGATTTTCGCTCAGTTTTTTCTAATTAACTGAGCAATTATTTTGACTTTTCCTTTTATATACATTGCCCACTCCCCACTGACGTGGTTCCGTAACAAAAAATCATGTAGGATATTGAAGAAGACACGCCATTGCAAGCACGCAATGAGCACAATTTCTCAGAAATTAGATTCTACCGGGGACCCCAATATGGCTTTGTTAAAAAGAATACCGTGACGTGTTCATCCGTTAACAAGTGTGCCTTTTCTGCAACCGGCCGACAGGCCCAAAATTTAGCCGGTCACTACTTGGTCAACACCCACACGAGAAAAATCCCCATGCCTACTAGGTCGAAATCACTGTTCTGACCTTATTAGCAATCTTTGTCATAAATTAAACTCGATATGAAAGTATTTCACGATCTGATCCTTTTAGCAACGCCACAGTCCGTGACGTTTTTTCTTAACTTAGAAACGCCTAGCTAGCTCGCGTTGCTGCCCGCTGACGTGACAGTGTGGGAACGCCCAGCCAGATTGCGTTTCTGGAAATGCCAAAGACTGTGACGTTTCTGACCCGCTATGAAACGCCAAGGGTCCATGGCGTTTCTGCCCTAAACAGTGATTTTGGTTGAATGGACATACCGTATGCGGTGCTACTAGACTGAATCAGAGTTCGCAACAGGTACAAGCCTATGTATAGGTCAATTCGATGAGACAAGGCAAGCAGAGAGCAGCAAGGGCCAGGACTCCCCAACATGCAGTAATTTTTTTTCCACGAGCCTCAGATTATTTATGTAAAGCCCTATGTGGCCCCTCCTATATCTCTTTTCGGAACAACATTTTGGGTTCGGCTCAGCTGCAGGGCTCCCTGCAGGAAATATTGTGCAGGGCCAATAAGAGACCGTCACTTGTCCATGTAGGCCAACTCCTCTGATTAAGGTAGATTTAATTTGATACGATAAGAGGGCGGGGCGGTGCGGCGAGCATGGAGGAGTCCCGCGCCGTGCGGCGTTCTGGGACGCATACTGAATGGCGTTTCCTCCTCATGGCCGAGCATGACGCCAGGGCCCCAACGCCGTAC
Source organism: Aegilops umbellulata (assembly GCA_032464435.1). NCBI lineage: Eukaryota > Viridiplantae > Streptophyta > Magnoliopsida > Poales > Poaceae > Aegilops > Aegilops umbellulata. Next base: position 414,199,043 of record CP136055.1, read on the forward strand.
AGGCGGTGCTCCTCCTCCATGGCTTCCTAGAGCTTTGTCTGTACTGGTGCCACAAGATGGTTGCGCTCGCCGCGCCCTCGTCCCCGACCTCCGTGGCTTCGGTGACTCCGGCGTCCTAGCTGATCCCACCGCCTATGTTGTCATGCTCCTCGACCACCTCCGCCTCCCCTCTACCGGTGTGTGTTTGCATCAAGCAATAGCAGGGGTGGCATGCCATCGCCCGTATCTTCTGATTTAATTTTAGCATACCTTCTTCTTTTTGGCAGGAACACACGTTCTTGTTTTATAGTTAAAGTAAACTGAGTTTCGTGACCGAGAGTTCAAACAATAAATCGAATCGAACGTGCCGAGCAAGGAGTTTCGATGGTTATTCGAGAGGGTTAGTTAGTTGAATGAGCCTTTCAACCTCAACGACATGGAGAATGATGTATCACTGCAGCAAGCCAGCATGGTTCTCACATCAATGCGGGAGATGACTCCCGCATATCACCATCGCTCAATGACATCCTCTGTGAAGGAGAGACTTGTGTGGACCTTTCATCCCGGCTAGACCGTCTTACGCAACCACAGCGTGCAGCCGTGCACAGCTAGCGGCACTGGCGCTACTTGTGTCGCTACTACAGGTAGCTCTTGCTGCCGCGAGCACAATGGCGCCGACAATGGCTGCACTTAACTTGTCATGGGTGGCCGCACCTGCACCACCAAATCTTGCGCATCACCACCTCTCAACATCGTCCAAAGCAGGCGTCGAAGGAGGGACCGACGCCGAAGCTGCGGAGGTCGAAGACGAGGGCGCGGCGAGTGCGGCCATCTGGTGGCGCCAAAGCCCCGGGAAGAGGACAAGCACCGCCCGAACGGTGGTGGGGCCCTGCTCAGCCACGGGGAGGGACATGCTGTTCACGTCGATGTTCCAGCGGGCCGCACCTCGCCGGGCTCCTCTATGCTCGCAGCACCACCCCCGTGCTCTTCTCATATCAAATTAAATATATCTTAATCGGTGGAGTTGACCCACATGGACAAGTGGCGGTCTCTTATTGGCCCTGCACAATATTTTCTGCAGGGAGCCCTGCAGCTGAACCGAACGCCAACATTTTTGTGAAATGGAGTACATGCATCGCTCACATAAGATCCCACTAAAGTAGTAAAAAGTAAGTAACCTTTTTTACTTTGCATCTGCTGCTTCAGACAAACATGCACTCTAGCGGTCAGCCACCCCTTGTTTTATTTTTCTTTTGATAGCAGCCCGACATGTCAATTCCGATGACTGGGCGGTTACACCCGAGCTGGTTCTCCCCTACGATGGAACAGTGAGATGCTAGGCCTAGACTCGTTTGAAATTTTTGGAAGTAAAAAAGAGAACTAATAGTCGATATGGTGGGTAAGAACCCTTGCTGCTCGCTGTTTGCCTTGTCTCACCGAATTGACCTGTACATAGGCTTGTACTCCCTTCGTTTCTTTTTAGTCTGCATATAAGATTTGGTCAAAGTCAAGCTTTATAAAATTTGACTAACTTTATATTAAAAAATATAAACACAATATAAAATCAATATTATTAAATGCACCATGAAATGTATTTTCATACTATATAGTTTTAGTATTGTAGATGTTCATATATTTTCATATAAATTTGGTCAAATTTTATGTAGTTTAACTTTGACCAAATCTTATATGCGAAGTAAAAAGAAACGGAGGGAGTACCTGTTGCGAACTCTGATTCAATCTAGTAGCACCGCATACCGTATGTCCATTCAACCAAAATCACTGTTTAGGGCAGAAACGCCATGGCCCTTGGCGTTTCATAGCGGGTCAGAAACGCCAGTCTTTGGCGTTTTCAGAAACGCAATCTGGCTCGGCGTTTTCAGCTTGCCACGTCAGCGAGCAACGCAAGCTAGCTCGGCGTTTCTTTGGGCAGAAACGCCACGGGCTGTGGCATTGCTAAAAGGGTCAGATAGTGAAATATTTTCATGTCGAGTTTAATTTATGACAAAGATTGCTAATAAGGTCAGAACAGTGATTTTGGCCTGCCTACTAGTCGTTGCACGAGGCGCGCTTCTCCTCTGGCCATCTGGCCATCACGTGCGAGCTCGGGGGGCTCTCCCTCGCGTCGTGCCGCAGCACCGGCGTCATAGTGCCTTTTGCCACCCTCTTTTGATTTGCCGCATCAACTCTCACAATGCTGCTCATAGCACCGATCCTGGCAGATAGTTGCAGCTCACTGCTCACCGTCAACACTCGACTCATGGGTACGCCATCCATCGCCCCTCACCGTCGTCTCCCGTGTCAACACCGCGGCACCACCCATCGTCGTTGCAACACCACTTCCACCAGTTCAAGATAAAAAATCCACCTGTTCCCGCCTCATCCGCAACAGTCCCAGCATCCGATCACCAGTTGCGCCCCTTTCACCGTCAGTTCTAGCACGTCTGCACTCCACTTCCAGCATTGCCAAGCGCCGGTTGTAGCAAAAACACGACGCCGATTTGTGCATTGTAGCTTCCCCTAGTGGTGGTTGCAGCTTTCCTCGACGGTAATTGCAGCTTTTGGTGTCACAGTTGCAGCACGAATGCCCTGCTGCTACTATTGAGCTTGCAGCCATCGTGGTTGCAGCTCATGGCCGCCACCGTTGTAGCATGAGGAGCCTGTGGTTGCAGCTTTCCCCTTGCCGACAGTTTACAGTACTCTATCACCTCGCGTTTTAGCACATGGAAACGAGCGGCGGGTGACAGTTAGGCTCACAACGATGTCGTCGTCCTTGTATCGCGTGGTGATGTGGTGCACAAGCGGTCGGCTGCCGACCGTGCCTGGAAGCACGGGAAGAAGGCTGATTTAAGGCGGCGGGCCGCTGCTGATTTACGATGGGGAGCGAGCTAGCAGAAAGAGACCAAAATAAATGGTTGTGAGGCTGTCTTTGTGTGTGGATAAGGATTGAGGGTTGTAGTGACCTACACAACAACATCTGCAATGCACGTGGCCACTTGCTGAGACGTGCGAGAGGGGATGATGCGCTTATGTTTTACATGTGGGCTGTATGATTTCACCATGATCCTATGAAGTGTGCACAACCAGTGAAAGTTATACAGTTATAACTTATACTTGTCACTTATAGTTACATAATCAAGTTTAATACTCTCTAGTTCTATAAGAACAGGGAATGCTTGCACCATATCCCCGAGAGATATTACTAACAATGTATATCTGAATATGCGGAATTAACTTACACACTGAAAGGGATTGACAGTTACATACGCATGCATTGCATTGAACATATATGTAAATGATTTTAATCATGTGACCGATCCGCCTCCCGTGTCGATCACGAGAGGTAGTGCTCACGCTCTCCCATGCCTTATCCCATTCCACACCATGTCGCCCTCGTCCATCCGTTCACCCTTGCACCGCTATCTCTTCCATTTCTCCCCATGTTTCCTCTTTCTCACTTATGTCGCCCACTCCCCCACCAGAGATATGTGTTGTGCACTATAGGCCACTAGACCACAGTGCGGTGCCAATCAACGCCCACTGCTGCAAGACGCTCTTTGTTGCTACAAGGGTCGTCCAGGGCCAGTGCGCTGCGAGTGACCACGTGGGCTATTGCAAGTGCGGGGCCGCAACGCTGCAGACGGCAACAAGTGTAAAACAATGCTACTACGGAGCCCCCGGGAAAATGATGCATGGAGTGGACGGCGAATTGCGACAGTGGACATCCATGCCACGATCAGTGATAGGTGATGCTACCAAGCATGTGCTCCTTGAATGATGTTGCAAGGCGGCGACGGGGACACTACGATGGTGGACAACAATGTTGTGCCCAGCTGTGCACAATGTATGAGCCCAAGCGCGTTGCTACAACTATGTTGCAAGGCAAACTGAGCTAATGCTAGCTAGGCGGCAATGCTACGAGCGATACAACCGATGTTGCGACGTAGTCGGTAACATTGCAAGGGGATGGAACGGTGCTGCAAGGCAGAGCGATGCCAGTGTCGAGTGTCCTCCTGCATAAATCTTCTATTGTGATTTGTTGGTGTTGTTGCCCTTACAAGAGATGGGGGTCGCGTAGTGATGGGGCTGAGCTAAGGGTCGTGCAGTGACAGTGAGAGGAGTCGCGTGCTTCACGTGAAGGAGGGGGGGGGGGGCTAGAGGGGATTTTTCGTGCATTCGTTGTGACGCGAGGAGATCGGGATGAGGGACTCGAGAATCCAACAGTGCTAGGCTGCTGGATCGAACGCCGCACTAGACGACCAATCCAGTAACTTGATCGGCCGATGACATCTATCGTTGTCATAGGACACAAAACTAAAACTATTTGCATGGATTGATGAAATGGGGACGATTCTCCTTTCATTAACGTACGAGGGCAATGAGCCACTTTAGAGCATGGTAGACAAGAACAGTGGTGCCCAAGAATTTGTTTCTTTAAATTAAGAAGTTGTGAAGAATGATTCATTATTATCACTATTTTGAGGCCATTTTTTTTCTTTTAGTTCTTATTTTTATTGCTGAAAAAAAACAATTTATCTGTAAATATGCATGATGGTATAGCAAGCGATCATTTAAGATTTTGGTTTCAATATACTCCATGACAATATGCAGCCTGGAAAAGCGAAAAGAGTTAGCACAATTTCATAAGTAACAGGGGAGATGTCGCGGCAGTTCATCCATGATTCATACATTGTGAGAGCTGGCCAGTGCAGCAGAGGCAAACCACTGCATCTGCAAGATACTGCTTGGCGCTTGCATTTCAGAGCAGTTGGCAACCACTCCAGCTCGGCCACTCCCACTCCCACTCCCACAAAGCCCAAACCCAAACCACAACCCTCCCAACCTCTACACAAACTTCTCCACTCCATGATAGTCGTCGCCTCTCATTCATTCACACAATATCCAACTCATCCCAACAGGCAGCAGGGCATCTCTGCCTCTATAAAATCCGCCGTTGCCACCGCAAACTAATCAAATCAAACACAAGCAGCTCTCATCTCATAAACCCCATCAAAAGCCCCCGCCGCCTTCTCCTCTCCTCCCTCGTCCGACGGTCCTCACGCAAGCACCGAACATGAGCACCAGCGAGGCCGCCACTGTCATCCCCGTTTACGACGTCGCCCCCGGCCAGGGCGCGCCCTCCAAGGCCCCCGCGGCCGCGCCCCCGGCTGCCGCGGCGGCCGCTCCTGCAGCTGCGGCCACGACGACAACCCCGCGCAAGTTCCCCATGCGGTTCTTCCGGCGGAGCGACCGCGGCAGCCGGTGCATGGCGTTCCTCGACTTCCTGCTGAGGATCGCGGCGTTCGGGCCCGCGCTCGCGGCGGCCATCGCCACCGGCACGTCCGACGAGACGCTCTCCGTCTTCACCGAGTTCTTCCAGTTCCGCGCCCGTTTCGACGACTTCCCGGCCTTCCTGTCGGTGCCCAATCCCATCATCGATCGTTCGAATTAAGTTAATGGCGAATGCCGCGCCTCATGTATGCGTTCCTGCAGGTTCCTCATGGTGGCCAGCGCGATCGCCGCGGGGTACCTGCTGTTGTCCCTCCCGTTCTCCGCCGTCGTCGTGCTGCGGCCTCAAACCACCGTCCTGAGGCTTCTCTTGCTCGTCTGCGACACGGTAACAACTAACAACACCTTCTCTTTCCCGACTCGCTCGAACGGCGCCACGCACATCATGCACCTGACAGGGCGGTTAACCACTGCGATCATGCAGATCATGCTCGGGCTGCTGACGGCGGGGGCAGCGGCGGCGGCGGCCATCGTGGACCTGGCGCACAGCGGGAACGAGCGCGCCAACTGGGTGCCCATCTGCATGCAGTTCCACGGCTTCTGCCGGCGCACGAGCGGCGCCGTCGTGGCCTCCTTCCTCTCCGTCTTCATCTTCGTGCTCCTCGTCGTCCTCGCCGCCTTCTCCATCAGGAAGCGCTGAAACCAGCCTTGCTCCGGCCGGCAGTCCAGCTGCTGCAAACCCCGCGCTTTGTTTAATTAAACCGTGCCTGTGTTTTTAAATGTTGCATGCATCCTCAGTTCCCTTTCTGCATTTGTGTAATTCTGCGCAATGGCGAGTAAGTGGCAGTGCACCTGTTAATCTGTACTTTACTTGTGTTGCTTGGTAATACAAGGTCGTGAGCGATCAACGTGTTCCGAAATGCTCAACTTTTTACTCAACTGACCGGAGAACAATGATTCTCTTCTTTTATAAATATGTGTGGCTAGGTTTCAATCGACTGAGACTCAGTTAAGTGACATAACATATAGACATAATTGGTTTTATGCCCTATTTGGGTCACACTTGGCAGGTTTGCCCATAGTTTCGAAAACAATCGTTCCGTCCAAACCACTTTGCTCGCCTTATATTTTTGTCCTTTAACTGTTTGACCGTCACTTTGCACACTTCATAACAAATTCATACTAACTCAGAAAAACCCGAATAAGATATCAAAGTATTAAGAAAAACATCACCTATATGTGTATGTCATTTGCATTCATGACAAAAGTGTTCGAAAGTATCCATCTCATTTTGAACTCGTATGATCTCAGCACGAACAGTAAAATCCTAAACAAATTGAAAAAAAATCTGAAAATTATAAAAAGTTGGTGGCAAACATTGACCAATGTTCTGAGTGTTTGCCATGTTTCATAAGGGAATGACATTCATGGAAGTTGTGGCAAAAAATAAAACGATGCTCCAAAACAAAAGCACTTTGGAGTGCTAATTTTATTTTATTTTTGCGACGACTTTCACGAATGTCGGTCCTGAATGTCAGTTAGCTCTTAAACCTTTTTTGAGCGACAAGAGAAAAAGTTAAGCCACTCAAAAAGAAAGGTTAGGGGTGGAGGAAACGGTAGTTGCTCACTGCGTCCAATAGCATGTGCAACCCACAAGGGACCGCGACTGGGCTGGCCCACTGGAAGTTACTGTAGCGAGCTGTGTTTGTAGCACAACATCGTAAAGATCCGGAAAAAAAAAGCGTGCTGCGAGGAACTCGAACTCACAACTTCCCACTCCTAAAAGGAAGCTAATAGCAAATGGTGCTGATGGATACTAGTGATTGATAGACAGTGCGAATGTTTAAGAGCTAACTGCAGCGGTAGATTTGAAACAAAAAATGTGAACAAAATTTGAAATTGCAAAACAGTTTTCGGAAAACACAAACAAGGTTTCGAATTTTGAACATTGTTTGAGAAACATGAACAAAATTTGTAAATGTGATTTTTTTTTAATTCCAAACAGAAAAAAAATATGTATATCTGAATTATTTTTTGAAAAAGGTGTAAAACCAAATCCAGATTGTTTTTCAAAAATGTGGATAAAAATTAAATTACGTTTTCTTTATTTTCAAATAAATTATGAAGAATTGAACATTTTTCAAAAACAACGACCAATTTTTGAATTTCCAAACATGTTTTTAAAACACGAACAAATAATTAGAATTCTCAATTAATTTTTGACATAAAGGGCACAATTTAGAATTTCTAACAATTTTTGAAGATTTTATTTTTAAAGTTTTTGAATTTACGAAAAAAGGAGAAAGATAAAAAAGGTAAGAAGAAAGACCAGAAACCTATAAAATAAAATAAAAGGTTCATAAACCTTCTAGAAGGTTCCCAACAAGGTTCACAAACCTCACGATTCTGTTGTACGATTCTACGACTTTACGATCCAGACTAAACCCTCTGATTCTACGGTTTTGGTTCATAGAATCTACGTTTTTACGATCCTGGTAGTGAAGATTCTATGATTTGCGATCCTCCATCAGAGCTTCGATCCGATTCAGAATCATGATTCTAACAATCTTGGTTATTCTGACAACCTTGGTTCCCAAAACTAGTAAAAGCCAACTAGAGCCTTCTAAAGGTTCCCAAAACTTTTTTTTAGGGAAAAGTTTCCCAAAACTTGAGCGAGAAAGTTTTGTGTATAGTTTCGGCGACACTTTGACGCAACACGCGGCAAATAGGAAATTTCGGAGAGAACTGGCAGGAGAGTTTGGGCTTAGTTACAAATTGTCTGGAACTGATATGGTGCAAATTGCTAGGCAAGCTAGGTTGGATTTCCATAAACCCTTCTCTCTGGATGTGGTGTTCACTGTTGGAATATATGGACTGTCAGGAATGCAAGGATGAAAGACCTACTTTCTACAAGTGGAGGAAGGGTTTTGTACATGATATCTCTTTGTTATCTCATAGGATTAACTCTAAATTCAAACATGATATGGTGAGATAGGTTTCTTTCTTACCTCCTTGATAGGTTAGTTTTTCTTCTTTTATTTTCTTTCTTCCTACCTCTTTATGTATATGATGTAAATATTGCTTGTGTATGGGTGAGGCCGTGAGTGTTTTGCCCCACAGTAAACAGTAAAGAAAACAATCAGGGTAACATCAGATTTTGATGTGCTCTAATTAGCACACATCTAAATGTGCCCTTTGCAATCCAAATTCAGTTAATATGGTGGTCCCTGGGAGGCGAAGACGCGGTTGTTGTGCAGCTGATTTTTTTTAAATAATACATTTTTTTAGTAATTTACAGAAATATTACGCCAAAAAAAATATTTTCAAAAATATTATCCAACCGGCCAGCTGCTGGCCGACTGAGCCCAGTCAGCCCGCAGCTGGCCGACTGGTGGCCCATCAGCTCGCTGCTGGCCGATTGGGCTGTCGGCCGCCAGTGTGAAGCCCAGTCGGCCTGCAGTGGGCCGATCGGCCCGCAGCTGGCCGATAGGCCTGCAGTCGGCCGACTGGGCTCAGTTGGCCTGCTGTGGGCCGACTGGTGCATGCCTATTTTTAATAATACATGATGATATTTTTTAAAAGTATATATTTTAACACGTTATGAATACATGGTAACATTTTTCAAATACATTTTTAATGGAAATAACATTTTTTAAAACCACACAACATTTTTTAAAATTGTATAGCTTTTCTGAAATTTTCACTAACTTTTTTTAGAAACACGCGAATATTTTCTTAAAATGGCATGATCTATGTAAACATTTTCAAAAAAATTGCATGCCTTTTTTGAAAGGCGGGAACCTTTTTCATTGTGATGAACATTTGTTTAGAAAGTTATCGACATTTCCAAACTGCGCTTTTCCCGCCACCCATTTCCCAGCCAACACTTTCCCGCCACCCAGTTCCGATAACAGAGTACTAAAATAGAGTAGGCATATGTCTCGTACATAAGTACATAGTCATTTGTCTCATACATATAATAGACATAAGTCTCACACAGAAATAGATGGTAATGTCTCTACTGATACTGATAGATAGGAGCGTCAATGACGACGTCTGGCCTGCCGGGGAGGCGGATCTCGAAGGACAAATTCATCACATATAACTCGGTTTCCTGTAGCAATGCAACTCAACAACCCTTTTCCATTGCCATTCGCTCAACATTTCTTGAATCTTGCCATCATCAGTTATGTCAATCAATTTTCTTTCCCCAGGGCCATCTGACTGCTTCCTGCTGACGTAGTACACAAAATCGTCTTCCTTCAACCCTTGCTTCAACATGAATTTAGTCTTCAACCAATCAAAAGTGAGGTCCACTTCACTAACTTGCACAACAGTTGGAGAAAAGCCTTTGACATGAACAATAGGGCTAAGCAACCACGGAGTACCCTCAGCCATCTGCAACACACAAATCGCATTGAGTACCTAACCTACCCCTTAATATCGCACTAATTAGTTGACATCTAAATATATGAACAAATACTACCGGAGCACCTACGAAAAATAAAAAGTGGGATGAAATATACCCTTGAAGCGTGCCACCAAACTGCCGGTGCTCCGGCTCCAACGAATAATGACGAACAACAGCTTCACCTCCACCACAGTGCCCCAACTTGCCCAGCAGCACACTGCAATGCTTATCCAGGTGCGTCTGAAGGGGGTTTTATAGGTAGAGAGAAGAGAATGGCGGGAAAGAACGACTGCGGTATGGCGGGAAACGGGGGGCGGGAAATGGGAGGAGGGAAACGGGTGGCGGGAAAGGGTTGGCGGGAAACGGTTGGCGGGAAACGGGTGGCGGGAAAGAGGAGGCGGGAAACGGGTGGCGGGAAAGGGGAGGCGGGAAACGGGTGGAGGGAAAGGGTTGGCGGGAAACGGGTGGCGGGAAACGGGTGGCGGGAAACGGGTGGCGGGAAAGGGGTGGCGGAAAACGGGTGGCGGGAAACTTCACCTCCACCACCTATAAAACCCCCTTCAGATGGAGGTGGATAAGCATTGCAGTGTAGCGTAGTTGAGATGTCCCATTATCCTTTCGATCGTAGTTTTCACCCTGGGATGAGCGAGACTCTTTTGAGGCTAGCTAGTGATTTCAGGATGGACAATAGGATAGTTCCATGGGACGAACTCACCGGTAGTGACACCATAATGAATGAGTTGGCTCACCAATTACGTAGGTCTGGGTGGCCTGAAAGGACCTATGAGGAGGTACGCAAAGAACTTCTTAGGTTGGATGAAAGGTGGAAGAGGGTAGTGCTGCCGAAGAGTGGAGCTTTCAGAAGGACTGCAAGAAATAATCCATGTTTATGGACTGAGGAGAGCGAGGACGAAGATGATATCTTCATGCCGCCGCTTCCGGGTTCTTCATCGTTGAAGGTCAAGAGTTCTTCATCGTCGAAGGGCAAGGTTTCTGCATCGTCGAAGGGCAAAAGTTTTTCATCGTCGAAGGTCAAGAGTTCTTCATCGTCGAAGGGCAAGGTTTCTGCATCGTCGAAGGGCAAAAGTTCTTCATCGTCGAAGGTCAAGAGTTCTGCATCAACGGAGGATGACGATGATGACTTCATGTAGTATGTAAGCTGTATTCCAGTTGTACCTCAACAAGTAGGGCATTATGTTGTACCTTAATTTCATTTTGTAATATGTAAGTTGTATTTATTAAGTTCAACCGCACCGTTTAATTCAGATGTGCTTCTATCTTAATTATCGGTTGTAGTCTCTTTGGAAATGTAACTGGAAAAACAATGCGAATTAATGTCTCATACATAGATAATCATATGTCTCATACATAAGTACATAGGCATTTGTCTCATACATAGAATAGACATAAGTCTCACACATAAATAGATGGTAATGTCTCTACTGATAGATAGAAGCGTCAGTGACGACGTCTGGCCTGGCGGGGAGGCGGATCTGGAAGCGGCGTCCATCCCAACCTGTCGGGTGCCCTAATGTGACGAGGAGGAATCTCAGACTCGTCCTGGTCGTGCTGCTGTGGCCCCGGAGAAAACACGAAGCTCGACGTGGGACCATAGTGTTGTGGTTGCTGCCACGTCGAACCACCAGGTTGGTCAGGACGGGGTGGCCTGATTGTCGGCTGATGTGCTAGACGTGGACGTGGTTGATGTCGGTGCGTGGAGTGACGCGGCTGCTGCTGCTGGTGCTGAACAACGTCGGTTCTCCGGGTGCACATGATAACCTCGTACGCAGTCCGTAGCTTGTTCTGAATTCGTTCCAAGAAGGGCTGTAGCAGTGGACGGTGCTGAAGAAGAGGTCCAGACGACAGTGATCGTCCAAAGGTGGTCACGTCGTTGTAGATATCGTGCGTCAAGGTAGCCTGCAAATTTCCATGACGATTAATAATGTCTATCTCCTTTACGTCAAAGTATGTGACAACATTACTTAAAGAGCACGTCAAAATATATCTTACCGCGTACTGCCTAGAGCCCGAAGTGTCATAGCTCGGGTACATATCCGACGGTGTAGGATCCGGTATCTCCTCTGGGTGGGAGTGCTCAACGATGCGTAACCGTGTTCCGGTCATGTAGCGCCGCAAATAGACATTGAATTTATTGAGATCAAAATTGCGATTCTCGTGCCATAGATTTGTGTTTGCTGTCTCCCATTCTATAACATACGGCTCTAGTCTAACTAGCCAGTCAGCAGTTGTTCTGTTCATGCCCTTCCTTGTCATCCTAAAATTGTAGTGTGTGTTCAACATTTACCTAAATGTTCGAATGGATTACTATGAAAGATAATGCAACATTGAAAAACTGGTTAATACCTGTGGATGTGTGCTGGCACTGGGTTCTCTATAGGGGGAGGCTGCTCCAACTGCAGAAGACCAAATTGCCTCATAACCCTCTGTTGTGCCATCTCCTCGACGAAGACATCAAAGATGATCTTTGATTTTGTCATCCAGTAATCTCGGTCCCTTGTGCATAGCACAGACATACCAGCAGGGTATCTCGTTTGTATGGCTGCTTCCGTGTAGGGCTGCCAGATGACCCCGGTGTACGCATCGAATTGCTCGTCCAATGCTGTGTATGCCTTCCTGGTCTGATCACTAGCAAAGCGTCTCTGCAGATAACAAAAGTTAGTAACCGCTAGCATCGAAGTATCTCTTGTGTACGAAATAGATGTAATTAAACTACAACACGATGCATACCTCGCGACGAGTCCAACACAGACCGAAAGTAGGCATGTCGATGCCGTCAACATCAAACATGGCGTCTATAGGCTCATGAACACGTACATCTGGTCGCCCTATAGAGAACCTCTCCCACGACCACAGCTGTAGGAATAGAGGGCATCCAAGAAGGGCTGGCTTTTTTGATGTAAGCTGGCAACCGTTGCACATACCTCGGTATGTAGCCGCTAAGACCGCCGAACCCCAACTCCTCTGTCTGATATCATCCGCCGTCTGAGCGCTCGCTATCTCAAGTGCCATAGGGATGTACAGCGCGCTAATCGTGGTGACATGGTTCTTCGTGAACATCACCTTGCCAAAAAGCCACAGTAAGTAGGCCTCCAGGCTCCGAGTGATCTGTTCCGCAGTCAACGACCACACTTAATACAAATTCAGAACATAGTGCCACACTTAATACAAATTCAGAACATAGTGCCACACTTAATACAAATTCAGAACATAGTGCCACACTTAATACAAATTCAGAACATAGTACTGCTAGCTTAGCTTCTTCCTCTCGCCCTTACTCCTCTACTGCCTCTACCTCCTCTTCTTCCCCGGTTGCCTCGTCCACGCCCAGTGACGAAAGTGGGACAAGTAGTGTCCCTATGGCCAAATTCATTGCATAGAATGCATTGCCTAGTCGGACCTCCCGCTTCAGATTCATCCATATCATTTCGGATGCGCTGACACTGCCGTCTGCCTCTACTTGTACGCATATGCTCTGGGTTTGGAATGTAACGCCTTTCGGCGGGGTTCACGCTGTTGAAATTACCCATTGATCGAAAACCCATCAGCTCACCTGTCCAGTTATTGAGGACAGCCTCTTTCAGAAAATATGGAGACACAAACGATATTGCGTCCATTCCAAGCTGCCCGCAAGCAGCAAGTACATGTGAGCAAGGTAGGTGAAGCAATTTCGGTTTGTTGCATGTGCACTCACACGTTGGCCAGGCTTCATTGCCAATTTTGACCTCATGCGTCCTCAACTCATTTGCACATCCGAATTTGTTGTTGGCTAAGCGGACCTCAAACCTTCTTTCTTGATTACCGATGGCGACTACAGTGTGTGACCTAGCTTTTTGCATCTTGTTGTCCATGTACTTCGTGACTCTTTCACAGTACCGTGTATTTGGGTTGTTCAAGATATGCTGCTCTGCTATTTGACGTCTGTCTCTGAAATACTTGACGGTGCCATAGAAAATACCCTCAACGATGGCAGTAAGTGGCAATGCCCGGTTTCCTCTGAGGACAAAGTTGTATGTTTCCGCGAGGTTCGTTGTCATGACACCGTACCTTGCTCCATGTGTGTCATGTAGCAAAGACCACCTCTCCAGAGGCTCATGCTCTATCCACTGCTCGAAGGTTTTAATCGACCTCCCGAGCCTTCTCCTAGTACCAGGTGGGTCAAAGCCTGGCAGGTCACATAGCCCAACAGCCTCCTCCTCCACGGCCGCTGTTCCTGTTGCCAACTGTGCAGCTACTGCTTCAACATGTGCCCTCACCGTTGCATCTCTTGCAGCTTTCCTGTCCCTCACGTGTCTCTGCGTGCACACATTAAGTCTGTCGCGTATCAAATTGTACTTCCATAACTGGTTCTGCTTGCAGAGTTTTTTGAACAGATTCATCTGGTTCTTATTTCTAAACTGCGAGAAGAAATTAGCCCCGAGATGGCGCATGCACCAACGGCTCTGCAAGTCCTGCCATGGAACTTGTTCCTCAGGGCCTGGGTTTGTCAGTGTCCTTATCGCACTGAGTATACCTGCATGCCTGTCATGAAGGATGCACACATTGGGCTTCTCCTTCACAACTGATATTTTCAACTGCCTGAAGAACCATGTCCAACTTTCAATGTTCTCACTCTCCACAAATGCAAATGCCAGTGGGACGACTTGATTTTGGCTGTCTTGACCTATGGCTGTCAGGATCTGACCCTTGTACTTGCCTGTGAGAAAAGTACCGTCAACACATATCACCGGTCGGCAATGCTTGAAAGCTTCGATGCATACACCAAAAGAGAAGAAGAGACGATGCAACACCCTCACAGTTGGGAACTCTGGCATGAACATGTCTTGGATATCGATATATGTGCCTGGATTCCGCTGCTGCAGCGTGTGGAGGAGGTGGACAACAGAGTCATATGCATCAAAATAAGAACCAAATCTCCTCTCAAGCGCTGCATGCTTAGCCCTCCAAGCCTTGCCATAAGAAATTTTGTACTTCAACCTGGCGAACACTTTTGTCTGGACTGCCTTCACTTCCATAGCTTTGCCTTGCACTATCTCATCGTAAAACAACCGAGCAATAAGCGTGGATGAAAGGTTGGCATGATCTTGAGGGATGCAGGGAATAAGACAAGTGTGATGAACTAAGTCAGTTATCACCCAACTTGTGCCATACTTAGGGAGAAAGCCGTGCACTCTTGCGGGACAATCTGCGTTCTTGCATACCATTGTCAGGAATTTCGGACTGGACACCTGAGCTGTGAAAACCCTTTGCGTGGACATTGCCCAATTAATTATTGCATCCTTCAGGGCTTGCTTGCTCGGATACATAGCACCCGTTGCAATATTGTTTTGGTGATATTGCCAGGCTGAATCATGTCCATCGTTCACGGTCATTACAGTTGAGAAGTCATGATTCCACGATGCAGGATTCGGGACCTCATCTGCATTCTCTTCTTCATCTGACTCGTCAGAATCATCGGCATGGCCCCTTTCAACATCGGTGTCTTCTCCTTCCATCTGCTCCTGCATGTGCCCATCTACCTCGTCAGCGTCCACCTCGCCATTGTAATCATCATCGACATTTCCTCCTTCTGCCTGACTACTCTGCCCTGGTTCATAACCATAAGCATTTCCTCCTTCTACCTGACTACTCTGCCCTGGTTCGTAAGAATCATCTCCAGCATTTGACATAGAAAACTGCCTCCCTACACTGCTATGACCAGGATCGTAGCCACCCTCGCCTTCATGTGCACTGACCTCCTTCACGACAGGAAGCACTAAAGCTATAGAATTGCATCCCCTTCGTTCACAACCATGTAACCACCGGACCCAATCGGAGTCTCGTTCTATTGGCCTCAAATAAAAGTAAATTATTGAACTTGACCGTGTCCACAATGCATGAACACCGACGGTGTGTGTTTCAGTATCAAGACCTAAACTTGCCGCAATCCATTCTTTCAACTGACTGACAGACCATGTTTGAGGTGCGCTCATTGGCACATCTATGTGAGTAAATTCACTCAGATCTGCTCCCATCTCAGTTGTTTGGACAGTACCAGGACCATAGTAAAATCTGAACTTCACTACATCGGACATCTCGGCTCACCTATTTTTTTCAACAACAAAAAACAAGTATATTAAGCAACAACTTATAATACCCCCACTAACAAATATTAGACACTCCTAAATACTACACATCCACATATAGTCCGGAATATTACCGGAGCAACTACACATCCACCTAAATATTTACGTTTACTACTGGAGCAAATAACAATAATTGCACACAACTTCGAAAAATAAAATGTTTATTGTCAGATTTTATTATTTGACTGCAATGCCTATATTACGGATTTTACCGGACCAACTAAAAATATTAGACACTCCTAAATACTAAACATCCACATATAGTCCGCAATATTACCGGAGCAACTACACATTTTTACAAAACTAATTAGTTGACATCTAAATAAAATGCTCACCGGAACCGGAACGGGAAAATAAAATGCTCACCATGACCACCTAAATATTTACGTTTACTACTGGAGCAAATAACAATAATTGCACACAACTTCGAAAAATAAAATGTTTGTTGAAATATACCCTTGAAGCGTGCGCGCGAACGACGAACGACGGCCTGAAATCACCAGACCCGGAGCCGGAAACTCCACCGAACAACCGGAGCTTCAACTCCACCACACTGCCCCAGCTTCTCCACCACCACCTCCACCTCAACCGCCGCGGCAAACTCCACCAATGAGCTGAAAAAACGCTCCAACAAAATCCTCACCACGACCACCACAAGCTACCCCATCAGTAGATCGAGGTCTCTTTTGGCTCCCCTAACTATATAGAACCCATTCACGGTGCCAAATCCGCGAAAATACGGGTCATTTTGGTGTATTAATTGGAGCTAGTTCGTGTAAGAGAGAGGAGGAAGGAAGAACAGAGAGAAAGAGAGAAAGAGAAAGGAGAAAGAGAAGAGAAGAGAGGAGAAAGAGGCGTGGGCGCTGCGGGGCTGGCTCCCTGTCGGCCCGCAGCTGGCCGATCGGTCGGCAGCTGGCCGACTGCCCCGGCGCGCGCCGACAGCCAGCGCCCGACGTGGCCTGGCCAATGGGAGGCCTCCGCGTGGCTGAGAAGCCAGCTGTCGGCCCGCTGTTGGCCGATAAGGCCCAGTCGGCCTGCTGCGGGCTGACTGGGCTCAGTCGGCCAGCAGCTGGCCGGTTGGGTAATATTTTTGAAAATATTTTTTTGGCGTAATATTTCTGTAAATTACTAAAAAATGTATTATTTAAAAAAAATTAGCTGTTGTGCAAGGGTGTGTGGGCTGGCTACAGTCCGCTGTGTGAGGGTGTTCGTCGTGTCTGCTCCGAGCGCAAGCTTGCCCGGCTATGGCGGGCCGATGATGGTGGCACCTAGGAGTGACGTTTCCCCTTGTCGAAGACGCCGATGTGGAGCGAGTACCGACCGATGATGGTGGCACCTACGAGTGACGTTTCCCCTTCTCGAAGGCGCCAATGTGGAGCTCTTCTACTCGCTCCATTCTCGGATCTTGTTCTGCAGGCGAAAGCCTAGACTCGGCTGGGTCGGGAAACAACGTCGCCCCTGAACCTTCCCTGCGGTTCCCTTTGGGGCTTTGCGACTTGTGCGGCGATAACGATGATGGCGTGCGGAGCTGGGTCGTAGCATGTCGACAGTCCGATTCGCAAACAAGTGCGCCTATGATTGTTTCTCACTGACTCACTGTGACATAGAAGTTGGAGCTGCGAGTGGTAGGGCCCTGCGGCAATGATGACGCCATGAGGGTTGTTTCGGTGGGTGGTGCTCTTCGAAGGTTGTGCCAGGTTAGGTCGAAGCGAGGCGTGCAACTTCCGCGGTTGATTGTTTGGCTATTGCCGACGAGGTCGTCACGTGTCAGTTCGTTCGAAGGGTTCTTGACAGGTCATCTGCGGCGAAGTCGAAATCAATTGCTCGGGGAGAGGTGATGGCGATGAAAGGCAAGCAATCTCGACAGCATCCTCTTCACAGCGGTGTGTGTGGTCTAGTTGGTGCCAGGTCACCCGGGTTGCCCTTTCTTATGGGCATGTTGTATCAGTTTTTGCAAGGGTTTTCATTAATTACCCGGTAAACTCTATTCTACCTTTTCTGGGAGTAATATAGATAGTAACATCACACATATCTAAATAAAATAGATGATGTGACAAGCAATAAATGAAGAAAGAGAGGCATGCAGTAACACAACTAGTTACTACTCCCTCCGTTTTTATTTACTCCGCATATTAGTTTTAGTAAAAGTCAAGTTTTACAAACTTTGACAAAGTTTATGGACAAAAATATTAACATATACAATAACAAATCAATACTATTAGATTCGTTATTGAATGTACTTCCACATCATATAGATTTGTTATGCTAAATATTTATATTCTTTTCTATAAATTTGGTCAAACTTTACAAAGTTTGACTTCAGTCAACTCTAATATGCGGAGTAAATAAAAACAGAGGGAGTACTACTAATATGAGTAACATCACACATATCAAGGCAGGATGAGTCTATAGCATGATAAATGAAGTGTTGCATGTTAACACACATATGTTACTCCCCACTATAGAGGTAGTAACATAGATGTTACTCCCCACTATAGAGGTAGTAACATAGAGTAGTAACATGGGTTACTACCCATTGTGGCTAGTCTTAATGAATCCGGCCTTAATGGACCACATTTCAAAAAATATTGCAGTTGTTGGACAGATAATATAGTATCAACGTATACCAATTGCTGCACGGCTTACCTATCTGGTGTTTATTCTGATGTCATATGCAATCCCAATCAAAGTTCAGGTTCTACATTTTCTGCATGAATTTTGTGCAGTAATAGATATGCACAACATTACAGATTCATAGTAAGGAAGCCTGAATCTTGTGTGTGCAGACACCTCAAAAGTGTGAAATCATCTAGTATCTACTATTCCAAAATCTGCATAAATGATAGTTATGCAACCACAGCTGTATACATGAGTTGCACAGATAGTCAACCACTATACTATACTTAAAATGCATGGCTAAGAAAATTTAAATTGTCTGAATTCACTTTGGGAGATGTAATACCTTGATTAAGGGTTCGGCAAGGGTGTGACTTCTGGCAAAAACATTGACATGTACCACCCTCCGCCCCAAATTATAAGTCGTTTTGTTAGGCTATTTTAGTCTAACAGAACATCTTATAATTTGGAACAGAGGAAGTATTTTTTTAACAAGCATAGGTTATTCCACCAAACTATTAGATATTGCAACCTTGTATCACACCAGCAACATAGCCTGACTCGGCCCCAAAAGGCCATTACACAACTTGATGTAAAATCCAAGATAAAATTGCCTCACATGTTGTAAGTTCAGTTCACAACTCAATTCTCTCAACAAACCCAGTCTAATCAAATCTTGTAAGACGATCACATAGTACACAGGTAGATCTGATCATTCAGTGGCACTAATAAGGAGGAACTCCCCCTCACATACTACGTCGCCACCCACATAAGCTTTTCCTTCCATCTTTGCAAGCCCAAACTTCTTCTGATACTTGGTGAGGGTCATCCTCATGACCAGAGTGTCACCAGCAATCACTGGCTTCCTGAATCTCACCTTGTCAACCCCTGCAAAGAAGAAATTGTCTTGGGATCCACCGACTTCAGGCTGCAGCATCACGATGCCCCCGACCTGGGCCATGGCCTCAACCATGAGAACGCCGGGCATTATCGGGCGCTCCGGGAAGTGGCCGGGGAAGAAGTTGTCATTTATCGTGACATTCTTGATCGCGACAGCATACTCTCCTGCCTTGTACTCGATGACCCTATCTACCAGGAGGAAGGGGAACCTGTGGGGCAGGATCTCGCGGATCTGGTTGATGTCCATGACGGTGGGGAAGGCGGCGAACCTTTTCTCGATGGGGAGCTCCGACGCTGCCGCACTGTCGTCGGCAGCCGCGCAGCGCGCGACGAGGCGCTGCCTCGGCCCTGCCGCCCCGGAGAGCGCCCGGCGGGGGAGCGCAACGCGGCCCTGGAGCTTGAGGGGCGCCGGGAAGGGGAGCGCGGCACGGCCGGCGGATCTGGGCAGGGACACGGCGGCGGCTGTCTCCATTGGGGCAGCGTGGGTGCGAGGAGCAGATTGGGAGTGGGATTGGGAGTAGGGTCGCGATGGGTGGGCAGGGTGCTTGAAATCGAGGGGAGGGGTGGCGGCGATGGGAACGAGGAGGGGAAGAGGGACGAGGGTTTTGGTTTGGCTTTGGAAGCTCCGCTGCGTTTTGGTTTGGGAAGGCGATATCATCCCGGATCTCAGGATTGGATTATTATTTTTAAGCCAGCCTGTACGAATCTTCTTGAATCGTTAAGGCCCAAAAATACTACACAGCCGGCACTCCATACACGGGCATGGCCCACGGGCATGGATTTTTGGCCCGGCTGGGCAGGGAACTCCTATGCGCCGCATTCTGCGGCAGAATGTCGAGCTATCGCATAGGAGTTCCCTCAACTGGGCCGGCCCACAAGGCAACGAGCGGTGCAAAAAATTGAACGAACAACAACAACAGCACTTCAGCTACGATTCGAACCTGCGACCGCAAGCCTACAGACAGTGGTTGCTAACCACTGCCGCCGAATCATTCTGATGGTCAAAAGGCAACGCGAACACATTAGACCTAGTTACACCGGCAGATCGGATTATTTTTCTTTTTTTCTGATCTTTTATTGTCAATTATGATTATATTTTTTACATTGGTGACATATACGCAGCGCAGCCTATTAAGAACAATGTACTGGTACAGACATGCTTCTTTTTAATACGAACATGAAATATTTATTTTAAATCGTGAATATATTTTGAAACCTACAACATTTTTAAAATTATTGGACATTTTCTGAAATTGTAAACAAGTACATTTTAAAATTCCAGAACATTTTCTAAAACATGAAACATTTTTCTAAATTTTGAACACGAGAACATTTGTTAATATTGAGAAAAAATATTTGAAAATTTCAAACAAAAGAAACATGAAAAATAACAACAAAAAAGTAAAGGAAAAACCAAAAAGAAACAGATAACATATTTTGAAAACTCGAATTTTTTTCAAAATTACGAACAAATTTTCAAAACAAGAAATTTTATAAAATTCCCTGAACATTTTTCTAATTGACAAACATTTTTTGAATCTTGAGAACAAACTTGAAACGGATAACAAATTTGGAAGTGCGAACAATTTTTTAAAGTGCAAACATTTTTTTTGAATCTTGAGAACAAATTTTGAAATGGAGAACAAATTTGGAAGCGCGAACAATTTTTGAAAGCACGAACATTTTTTGAATCTTGAGAACAAATTTTGAAACAAAGAACAAATTTGGACAATTTCTTAAAGCATGAACATTTTTTGAATCTTGAGAACATATTTATGAATGGAAAGAACATTTTTTGAACAAAAATTTAAAATCCCGAACATTTTTTGATTTTAGAGAACAAAATTTTCAAATTGAGAACAAAATTTCAACATAAATATTTTCTAAAAGTACGAACATTTTTTGAATCTTGAGAACAAATTTTGAAACGAAGAACAAATTTGGACAATTTCTTAAAGCATGAACATTTTTTGAATCTTGAGAACAAATTTATGGATGAAAAGAACATTTTTTGAGCAAACTTGTTCATGAACATTTTTGAAAAAGCGCGAACATTTTTTTGAAAGAGAAAACATAAACTTGAAAGACAAAAAAGAAAAAAAGAAAAATAAAAGAAACAGAAACAGAAATAGAAAAAGAAAGGAAAATAAAAAACCGGTTCTAAAACTTTGAAATTCTAAAACATTTTTGGAATTTGTGAACAAATTTAAAAGTTAGAACATTTTTTGAAATTCTGAACGATATTTGTAATTTGCAAAAAAGATCGACAAGAAAAATAAACTTGAAAAGGAAAAAGAGACAAATTAAAAATACATTGTGAACAAATTTTTGAACATATTTTTAAAAATTCATTTCCGAAAAACACATTTTCTTAGAAAACCATCAAGATTTCTTGAAACAGGAACATTTTTCCAAATTCGAAAACAAAGTTTGGAGATGCGAACATATTTTGAAACTCCTGAACAATATTTGAAAACATGAACGTTTTAAAAACTTGTGAACAATTTATGAAACATTAGAAAAATTTTGAAACTCCGAAAATGATAAAAACATGAAAAGTTCCAAAACAAAATTTGGAGACGTAACACATTCCAAATTTCTGAACAATTTTTTTAAAAAGTGAATATTTATGGAAAAATTAGAAAACATGAAGATTTCTTGAAACAGGAAATTTTTTCCAAATTCAAAAACAAATTTTCGAGATGCGAACATATTTTGAAACTCCTGAACAATATTTGAAAACATGAACATTTTTAAAACTTGTGAACAATTTATGAAACATTAGAAAAAATTTGAAACTCCGAAAATGATAAAAACATGAAAAGTTCCAAAACAAAATTTGGAGACGTAACACATTGCAAATTTCTGAACATTTTTTTAAAAAGTGAATATTTTTGGAAAAAAAAGAAAAAATTTAGAAAACATGAAGATTTCTTGAAACGGGAACATTTTTCCAAATTTGAGAAACAAAATTTGGCCATGCAAACATATTTTGAAACTATTGAACAAAATTTGAAAACATGAACATTTTTTAAAACTTGTGAATAATTTATGAAATTGAGACATTTTTTTAAAAACATGAACATTTTTGCTATTGGCGAACAAATTTTGAAAATGGGAAAAACAATTAAAAGCCCCACATTTTGTAAGAAGTGGTGAAAATTTTAAAGAAAAGAATTAGCAACAATTTTGGAAAATGAGAACATTTTTTGAAAATCCCGAACATTTTTATGAATAATTTTTAAAAGGACCATTTGTTGAAATTTCAAATGTATTTTAAAAGCAAGAACAATTTTCGAACATGATTTTTTTTAAAAGATAAAATAACCTTGAAAAAGAAAAAAAGAAACAGTAAACGAAAAAATGAAAAGAAAGAAGAAAGAAGAAAAAGAAACAGAAACAGAAACCGAAAATTTAAAAAAAAAACCGATAAAAACCGGTTCAGGGAACCTTCTGGAAGGTTCCCAAAACCGGCTGAAGTAGGTGCACTTTCTACTTAAAAGTGGGCCGGCCCATCTCTTCGCTGCTTGGTCGCTCCCCTATGCGAAGCGCCGGCAGTTTGAGGCAGAGAGCGTCAAACAGGAAATTCCGGCTGGGCTTGCTAATAAAAGAGCCGGGCCTGCCTTCTGCCCAGGCCAACCCCAACCGGGAGCTCCTATGAAAATAAAAATATGAAATGAAAAAAAAGGTTTACAGATTTAAATAAAAAAGGTCCAACCATTTGATAAAAAGTTAATATCTTTAAAAAAGGTTCATAAATTTTGAAAAAAGTTCATCAGTTTTAAAAAACTGAAAAAAAGTTCATCCAACTTAGCAAAAAGTTCATCAATTCTTTTAAAAGTTCATTAAATTTGTAAAAAAATCATATACATTCAAAAAAGGTTCATGTATTTTTAGGAAAAATTCATCAAACTGAAAAACAAGTTCATAAATCTAAAAAAAAGTTCATCCATTTTCAAAAAAGTTCATCAATATTCAAAAAAGTTCATCAATCTAAAAAAAAACAGTTCAAATCTGAAAAAAGTTCACCGACATTCAAAAAAGTTCATAGAATTATCAAAAAAGAAATAGTCAACCGGCGCCTAGATTGGTCGGCCCATTTACGGACGCCATAGGCGCCAGTTAACAAAAATGCACGTTAACTGGTGCCTGTGGCGCCAAATAGGAATTGCCACCCCGACCAGCCGACGTAAATGGAAACGGATTTTATCTGTTTGGGTCGACCAGGCGGACGGTTTTGTTCGGCTTGCCGTATGTGCGTTCAACACAGCCGCCACATCTCAAATTTCAGGATGAAAAAAAATTCAAATATAAACATAATAGTTCAAACACCGGCAAAAGTCCACTTATACATTAATAATAACTTAAACTGAAAACATAAAAAAATTGTTGTGTCCGATGGATCTAGGGCGCATCTAGGCTTCGTCGTCGTCATCCTCATTGGTGAGGTTGACATACTCGGGTGCCTGCGCCCAGGTAAAGGCTTGCTGATAGGCAGCCTGTGCCACCGCTTGTTGGGCCGCATGGGGTGCATGTGGCTGCGCACGCGCTGCCTCCTCCACGAGCTCACGCCACTCGGGCTTCTCGTGCGCTCCATCAACATCAGTTGCTCCGCGTCCGCCTGCTCCTTCACTAGCGCCCGTGCCTCCCACTCCAGGACATGATGGTGCTCCTTGTAGGTGTCAAAATCAGCCGATCTCGGGTAGGGGGGCCCTGAACTGTGCGTCTGAGGATCGAAGGTAACAGGAGGCAGGGGACACGATGTTTACCCAGGTTCGGGCCCTCTTAATGGAGGTAATACCCTACTTCCTGCTTGATTGACTTTGATGAATATAGGGGTTACAAGAGTTGATCTACCTCGAGATCGTAATGGCTAAACCCTATACGGACTAAACCCTCCGGTTTATATAGACACGGGAGGGGCCTAGGGTTATACAGAGTCGGTTTATAGAGAAAGGAATCTTCATATCCGAACGCAAGCTTGCCATCCATGCAAAGGAGAGTCCCATCCGGACATGGGGGAAGGCCTTCTAACTTGTATCTTCACGGCCCACTAGTCCGGCCCACGTCACATAGCCCGGACGCTTGGGGACCCCCTAATCCAGGACTCCCTCACTCCTCCTCAATCGGGCCTAGCCAAACATGCGAGCACGACACGTAGACGGGCACATTGGCTGTCCACTGGTAGGTGTGCTCCATGCGGGGCACGGGTGGTAGTGGCGGTGGCGCGTTAGCCTCCACGGTGGACATGCTTTCAGCTAGCGTCAGGAGGCCACCGCTCCTCCTCCTGGAGCGCAAACTCCTCATATTGCCGCCGGTTGGCCTCCTCGAGGGCGACCAAGTATGCGGCCTCCTCTTCCTACTCCTCCTCCTCCTTCACCACCAGTGGCGGTGGTGATGACCTACAAGTGCACATGGCTATCATAGCACTTTTGTGATAAGTAAGTGTCGAATTCGATAGGGAGCAAATAGGATGACACTATAGACCCCGCAAATATGTCATCACTTTACGCAGTTCTATACACACCCAACTGGAGTTTGGAAATAGTCTACTTTAATAGGTTGCTAGAAAGACAGATAAAAAGGAAGTGTTTACTAAAGTACAAACTGAAAATTAGAGGAGACTAAACTAAGTTAAAAGATGCTTGAGTAGTAATCATTTTCAAGGGATCTGGAGTCATCATCACAAGTATGATGCTAACAACACATGTGAAAGCATGGATCTACATTCCTATCACTAATTCTACTTGTATATGATCTTGCGTGGACGGAGCCAATAAACTACACATCCTCATGACGGTTACTGTGTACCCTCGTGCCACCACCGCGTGTCCTCACACCGGTTACCACAACAACGATTAAGTGGAGGGGTCTCCCCGTGGTCATGGCATTAAGTTCAGTGGTTCTCCACTAATCCCTACTGAAATGATCAGTTCTGAAGGAAGTTAGGCCCTGTCACAACCAACCTCCTCAACCAGTCGTCATGCCAACATGAATTGCCTCGAGTCCACAAAGGGCTAATGCTGCGCGAGCGCTCTTCACAACACCATGAGACAACCAACTCAATACATATAAAGAGAATTTGAATCGCTTATTCAATAAAATAGTAATTATGCAAGGGTTCAATCAAATCTGCAATAACTAATACAACCACTCAAACATTAGAGAGGAAAGGGCAAGTTACAAGCTGACACGAAGCTGGTGGAGGAGAGGAGCATGGCGGCGATGCTGATCACTGGTGCGCATCGGTCCTAAACAAACGGTTTTTAACCCCTTTCCGTGACGGCATTTGGAACCGTCGCCAAGTGAGTGTGGGCGATAGGGGGGTCCTTCCCACACGACCTAGAAACCATCGGGGATATGCCTTCCTGTCACACATGTTCGGCAAAATGAGGTCGCGTGCGGCCGGCGAGCGCTCAAATATGGAAATACGTACAGTAGAGCTAAAAAAATACAATTATACGACGAAATTGTTTCCGGACGCAAGTACATCCCACACAGTCAGTCCCAGCTAAACGTTTCCGGTAGTATGTACATCCCACACAGTCGCTCCAAGGAAAACGTTTCCGTTCATAGGTACATCACACACAATTTTTCCCGTTAAATCATTCGTGATAGCCTTGCCATTGCACATGATATTAATAATTTTATCGTTTGTGTTATTGAATGCATCACATACGGTAGAAGAAACTGTGTGGCAAAGTCTGTCCATCACACACACTTTTTATGTGATAAACGTTTGCGCAAGGTGGCCTAACGCAAACAGTTTTCAAGAAAAATTCGTGTGTGCAGTTGAGATTGATCGCACATGTAGTGGATCCTAGAATCATTTCTGATCTCCACGTATATCACAGACGTTTCGCTTTCGCAAACCGTGTGCAGTGTAATCCCTAATTACTCCAATTAATCCCTAATTTAAAAGTCACATGTTTTGAATTTGAAAGTAGGCAATCACTTACTTCATATCCAGCCATGTTTATTACAAATATAGGTTCAACCACGAATCCATAATTCAATGCACAGGTACATATACTGAAGAACTACAGAAGCACCAAGTAAAAAATGATGAACCACAGTTATAATAAATACTGTAAAGAGAGAGGCAAAAGACATTCTGGTTGCTGGAGAAGGTGAAGCGGAATACCCATATTGTGCCCTCATCCATGCGTAAGGTGCGCACGACTCTAGGCCAACCCCTTGTGATGGCTGCCCGTCCATCCTTCGTTGTCTTCATTAGGACTTCTCGATGCTCATTGTAGTCTGGATGAAATACTTTAACCTTCATTGCGTGTCCACCAATCATGTACTTTGCGAGGTAATCTTAAGTGAACTGCTTCGGGAACAACTGGGAACGAAAAAGATTCAGACATTGTTGTCTAACAACTCATTATGGGCAGTAAAAAGAGAAGGCTGCAGAGTTCATAGTTACCATCCTACAGCTCACTGTTGTGTTGGATAGAGCATAAACAAATAATTTGCTTGCAACCATTCGTATCTTTTTGCTAGTAATTCTTATCAGTTTCCTCACTTGATGCTTGTTCATCAATATCTCATTGCCCCATACGCAAAAAGGATCGATGCATGGATCTTTGCCAAGGGCATATGTACCTACAAGCAACAACTCAATATTAGAATCTAACTAGTGTCCAGGCCTGGATCTATATGCACTACATTATGGAACGGCGGAGGGAGTACAAGCCGAGGGATGAAACTAACCTCGGCGGAAAATGGTGGCCACTCCCGTTGTTGTCCTGCATAAGTAGTGAAAAGGCATGATAAGTACAACAATCTTAACATCAAACAAATATAGCAAAGGTAAACAACATCATCTCCAAATGATAGCTTGAATGTGTTGGTTTCAGCATGCTGCTAAAGCAGATATAAAATGAAAGGCAATGTTACCGACAGCAGGCTTAACAGCCATCAAATATTGCAATTCAAACTGGTATTGTTGAAAATGAATAGAGTGTAGGTAATGCTTAAACATCACACTGGATAAATGTGTAAAACTAAAATAAAGGGCATGTCTTAAATACACCAGGAATAACTGGAACCAAATATAGCCGTTCAAACTGGTATTGATGTAGTCGAGCGGCACAGTTCCGACTTGCACATAATGAACCACACATTGTGAATGACTGAAATAAACAAGGCATAAATGACTAGTATAACAACCAAATATAGCCATTGAAAACTGGAAAGAGTCTCACTACAACCAACCTAACAAGCAAATACAGATAAATAGGGCATATGCTTGAAAACTGGACAAATGCTCACTGTAACCAACCTAACAAGCAGATAAAGATAAACAAGGCATCTGCTTGATAACTGGAGAAATGCTAAAAAGGCAACCTAACAACCAAATACAAATAAACGAGGCATCTGCTTGATAACTGGACAAATGATAAAAAAGCAACCTAACAACCAAATACAGATAAACAAGGCATCTGCTTGATAACTGGACAAATACTCACTCCAACCAAACTAAGAACCAAATACAGATAAACAAGGCATCTACTCGATAACTGAAAAAATGCTCACTGCAACCAACCTAACAGCCAAATACAGGTAAACAAGGCATCTACTCACTATAAACAACCAAATATAGCCATTCGTGAAACTAAAGTGGACAATTCATACTTAAACATCACATAGACCTATTGAACAATACATTTTTGCATAATTGAAATAAGTAAACACGACACAGTTAAAGCACCGCCTGACAAATGCTACTACAACAAAGGGTACGGGTTGGCAAGATAGAAAAGGTAAGATTTGCTGATAGAATGTTGCCTCACATTTCACGGACGGGATACTTCTAGTTGGAAGAGCACAAACCCATGGTGTGCTCTTTGATGTCACAGAGGGGCTGTTTCACCTTGGAAGAACCTTTGCGGGTGCCCTTGCTACCTCTTGAGCATGCGTTGGTTTTTCCTTGAAGAGGAAAGGGTGATGCGGCAAAGTAGCGTAAGTATTTCCCCCAGTTTTTGAGAACCAAGGTATCAATCCAGTAGGAGGATACACGCAAATCGCCTAGTACCCGCACAAACAAATAAGAACCTTGCAACCAACGCGATAAAGGGGTTGTCAATCCTTTCACGGCCACTTGCAAAAGTGAGATATGATAGAGATAATAAGATAAATATTTTTGGTATTTTTATGGTATAGATCGGAAAGTAAAGATTGCAAAATAAAATAGATCGGAAACTTGTATGATGGAAAATAGACCTGGGGGCCATAGGTTTCACTAGTGGCTTCTCTCGAGATAGCAAATTCTACGGTGGGTGAACAAATTACTGTCGAGCAATTGATAGAAAAGCGCATAGTTATGAGAATATCTAGGCATGATCATGTATATAGGCATCACGTCCGTGTCAAGTAGACCAAAATAATTCTGCATCTACTACTATTACTCCACACATCAACCGCTATCCAGCATGCATCTAGAGTATTAAGTTCATAAGAACGGAGTGATGCATTAGCACTACAAAAAAATACACTTCCGTGATGATACGTTTTTGTCTCAGTAGGTCGCTTTTTTTGTCATGCATGTACATCCATGACAAATTTATGACAGAATCAAGATAGTCATACCTGTGCTGTCGTAGAAGTGTTCCATGACATTACCAAAATTATCATCACGGAAGTGTCCACTTCCATGACGATAAATCGCGTGTCACAGAAGTTCTTTCGTCAAGGGTGATCGACACGTGGCATCCACCGTAATGGAACGCCGTTAAGCTATCGGGTCGGGTTTTGGATCCGATAACCCGTTAACAGCCCCGACTAATGGGAAATTTCCATGTGTAAAATTCTTATTGGCCGGACGAAACACGTGTCAGCTCGTCAGTGGGTCAGATAGGCGCCTATGATACGTTGACACGTGGCACGGCCCAACAGAGGCCCATTCCTGTGAAAAGGCCGGCCCGTTTGACTTGGTCAAAAGCTGGCAGGCTGGCCCATGGAAAGCCTGTTAACGGCCTGTTCACATATAGCCCATTTACAGCCCGCTAACCCAAGGCCCATTAAACCCTATCCGAATTAGGCCCAGTAGCATCATCTGGGCCATCCAATATGATTCCAGCCCGTTTTCACTTTTGGCCCATGTATGGCCCATGACGTCTTTCGACCCATATGAGGCCCTATGTAACTCTTGGCCTATTAACGGCCCGTGGTGAAACTGGCTCGTAATGAACAATGTATCACTTTACACCCATTAACGGCCCGTGGTGAAACTGGCCCGTAATGAACAGTGTATCACTTTATACCCATTAACGACCCGTTATTCCGTTGGGTCGTTTCTAGCCCATGTTATCTTTCGGTCTTCTCAGAGCCCATTTATTCTTGGGCTCATTTCCAGCATTCGTTTACTTACGGCCCGTTACTGTCATTTTCTGCTTGTGGGCCAAATTCAGCCCGTGGTTACAGTCGGCCCGTTAATACGTTGGGTTGTTTTCATAGCGTCATGAAATACGGCCTATTAAAGATGGCCCGTTACGGTCGGCCCATGAACGGACGATTCCAACTCTAGACCGTTTATGACCTGTTATTGGCCCATGTTTGGCCAATCGATCATACGGCCCGTATAAGGCCCATTGATGATACGGCCCGTAGAAGGCCCATTGTTTCTACGGCCCGTAGAAGGCCTACTATTTCTACGGCCCGTAAAAGGCCCACTATTTCTACGGCCCGTAGGAGGCCTAGTGTCACTACAGTAAATATTAGCCCATGGTTATTGTGGCCTAGTTTTAAAAAATAGGTTATTGCAGCCACTAGTTAACCGCGGAAAAAGAACTGCAATGACTACAAGCAAACAAATAAATAAGACAACAAGGAAATAAATAAGCAAGCAACTAACGCTAGGCTATCACGACTATTACACATATTACATCCACTGGGCATCAAAGTTCGCCACTAGTGCAAATATAGGGAACAAAGCAGCATATCATATACACTGGCCGTCAAAATTGGCCACCAGTGCAAATAAACGCGACAACAAAACAAGAGCATAACTGAAACAACTTTAGAAGAGCTCAAGAAACGTTATCCTGGGTATCCACCATGCTGGCAATAAGCTTAGCAAGCTGATTAGCTTTATCCTGTTTGGCGCTAAAATCCTCCAACGCTTGCTGTTGCACCAGAAAGTATGCACCTGAATGCTCCAAGGACTTCCGTAGTCCTTCCGCTTCTTGTCGCAGCACAGCTGATCGATGTCTTTCAGCTTGTAGTTGAGACTCAAGAAACCGAACTGATTCAGACAGTGAGTTTGAATAACTTGTGCAAGCGGTAGTGGCCAGTAACTCCAACAATAAACCAAGACAGGATGTGTCACTATCCTGAACCTTATCTGCATTACTTCCTTTACCGTTGCTTAATAAGGCACTCTTCCCTAATATTCTGTCAGCATTCTAAAAGAAGAAACAAGCAGACACATAACAAGTTTAGCATGTACTACTATATGAAACTCATTTCGGTGAACCAGTTCATTAGTAAGGTGGACAGGATTAAACTACCAAGTCTTCTATTGCCAAGTACTAGTACATAATAAAAGCATCAAACAAACATATATCTATGTCCTATGGTAGCAATGGAATCTTAAATTAGAACAGTTGTTCTTCAGGTTTAGGCACTTGTTCTACATGAACAGAGTACAGTAAAACGCAAGAATATAATACTTAAAAATAGAAAATGAGCTCATAGACCTTACCACATTCTTGGTTCGGGACCAGTACAGAACAAGGCGTTCCCAGACATCGTCCAGTAAATGTGTCTCAGGAGAACGTAAGGGAATTTGATGAGTTTCTTTGCCGGTGAAGTACGTTTTCTTCAGGTAATTCCGATACTGCCACCAGGCATTCTTGAAGATAGCAAAGGTATTAGCACAGGTTACCTCATCCCGAGTTTCCAAATCGGTCCTTCGCTATAGAGAAAAATGGGAAAATTTGTTGTATTATAACCATCATGGAGGTAGGATGTATGGGACAAAGCAAAGTAATTGCCATGAATAACATTACTTACACATAACTCCTGGACAAACACCTGCAACTGGCATTTTCCTTCATCTTCAGTATAATATTTCCAAGATGGGAAGATACACACATACGATTTAACAACATCAAATGCGATAGATGCTAAACTACGACTAGCTGGTTGTGCTTCCTCCACAGGAATAGGCGTACTAACTGGTGGAGTTGGGGTTCGCCATGATAGTACTGGCCCTTTGGGCACTGGAGCTGCCTTACTAACTGCTCTTGTTTGGGAGCTCTGTGGTGGAGATGGTGCTGTGTCAACAGGAACTGGGTTACTATCGGCTGGGGTTGGGGTTAGATTGGGTGAAGCTGGTTCTCTGTCCATCGTAGTAGGGGTACAATCTGCGAGAGTTTGGGTTATGTGTGGTAGGACTGGTTCTTGTGCATGTACAACCGAGGTGCTATCTCCACCAAGAGGTAGCACTGTTTTATTTGAAGACCGTGTTTTTAGTCCGCTAGATACTGGCATCACCCGCTCCAATTCAAATGGCTGATAGACAGGAAACATAGTTGAATGTACAGACATTGTATGAGAGACAGATGCAATAGATAGTGTGGAAAAAATAGGGCATGAAATAGTTGACATGTATATTGTTTAACTAAAACGGATAGCATGACATAATTTCACATATATGATGTCTATCTAAACTGGATAGCATAGCATAACATAATTCAAAGATATGATGAATAACTAAACATGGTCGCATGACATAATTCACCTACATGTTATCTAAGTAGTCAGGATCACATCATTTAATTCACATATGTGATTTATATGCTAAACAGAGGGCATTCGATATGATGTCTGAACTAAGAACATGGTGTTGAATATTGTGTATATGATGTCTAAACTATGCAATGCAAGACACTGTATGCATGATATGAATAGTATAACCGTGCCAAGTTAGAGCATACATCTCAGTGGGGGAATAGGACTGGTCATCTGTCTCTGAATCCATCTCTGAGGAGCTATCGGGACCCAACAAGAGATCTGCTTCGACAGGTAGCACTGTCTGCTCTGAAGGCCTTGTTTTCACTCCAGATTTTTCCATCTCCCACCCAAATGGCTAATTCACAGGAAGAGTAGTTTAATGTACAAACATTGTCTACAAATGGAAATGTAATGAAGAAAAGGAAGGGCAATATATCATTCAAATATATGATGCCTGGTTAAACAGGATGGCATTGCACATTTCACATATATTATAGCTGGCTAAAAGACATGAGACTGCATAATTCCCATATATGATATAGAAACTAAACATGTGGCATTACAGAACATGTCTAAACTAAGCAGATGACATATATGATGTCAAAAGTAGGCACTGCAAGGCAACATATGCATGATATGACTAACATCATCATGCCAAGGTAGAGCAAACACCTTGGGGGGTAAATAGGAGTGGTCAGCGACGTCCGAATCCGCCTCAAAATAGATATCTTACTCTGGATTACAATCTGGAGAGGGGTGGGGAGGGTTTGCCATTGAACCCACCATGGAGCGATGTCTGCATGACATTGTATTGCCGCGCAAAACTCTTCTTTTTTTCTCTACATGTTCAGCATGACCGTGTACAATATCTGACATGCATACGAAAAAAATATGGTGAGATTATGTAAGGAGAGCATACAGAAATTTAGAGTGATGGTAACAATCAGTGGATCGATGTTTTTCCGTTGAACCAAAATAGCCCTAATGGATTGACGTGAATGTATAGTAATAAGTGATGCAACAAGTGTACAACCTCTTTGCCGTAGCTGTGTCGACCTCAGCATCATTGGTTTGGTCGCTGAAGCAGTTGAGGCAGAGGTGGCTGTCGAAGGTGTGGAGGAAGATCTGAGGAATCTGTAGACGGCGTCCAGGGCACTGCTCTGTTGTGATGGATTGTTCTGTTGTTGGAGCAGCTCCAGTGAGCCGTAAGACGTCAAGGCTGAAGCAGCACAAGACAGACATCATCAATCTCAAGTGGGATTCTAATAGCATCTCTAGATGATATAAAATGGATGTAAAATTAACATCACCAAAAACCACCTGACTACAACAGATGAGGTAAAAACTGTTGACTCTGAACTTAACCGTCAAAACTGAAATTTACTGTGGAATCTGAATGCTACTGTCAAAACTGAACGCAATGGTAGCAGAGAGGCACTTGACATGTAGTTTAGGGAGGGCCTGCAGTTCATCTTCAACCTGCACCCCCCTGAGCCGCCAGCCACCACCAGCCGAACCGCCGGCCCCAGCGCCGCCTCGCCGCCCCGAAACAACTCGCCACTGCTGCCCCGACCAGCCCTCTAGGCCCCCCACCCCCACCCTAAACCCTAAGATAGATAGTGTGGTACCTCTCCGGCGAGCCCCCGTCCCTGCTGCGGGTGGTTCTTCCTTAACTCCGGCGAGTCCCCCCCCCCCCAACCCTTGAAAATTGACTGACCCAAAAGTCGATTCAGTCGACTGAAGTGTGGCTTAATCGGAGCAGAGCAGCAGCACGAGCGAGGGGGAGAGCAGCGGCAACAGCTGGGTGGGCGAGCGATCGAGCGAGAGCCGGAGCAGTAGCAGCAGATCCGGCTGGTATGGACGCTGCCGCCGAAGGGGCCTCGCACTGGGGGAGAGCCGCCATGGAGATGTCGCTCGCGACGCCGGCTTCAAGGTAGCCGCTCCATGGGGTTGCGGGATGGAGCACCGTCGGCGCTGGGAGGTCGAGTTAAGGAGAAGGTGCGATGCGATGAGTGTACAACCTCTTTGGTGGCGCCGAGTAGTCCTCGGCTTCGTCCGAGGAGTCGGTGAGGATGCTGCGGTTCCGGTGGAGAAGGTTGAGGCGGCGCTGTGGGGATGGAGCAGCCGCGATAGATGAGGCGATCGTCAAAGCAGCTCCTTGGAGGTGGAGGACGGGGCGGCTGAACCGGCGGGACGGTGAGATGGATGATGGATCCTCGTCCGGGGAGGTGGACGAGGGACGTCGAGCTGTTGCGGTGGACGACATCATCGGGGAAGAGGCTCCGTCTGGGCAGCGGTGACGTGGCGGACGGAGGAGGGTGGGGTTTCGCGGCTGGCACGGAGAGGTTATGGCGGCCTGGGATTTCGAATGGCGAAAAGGGGGTGATGGGAGGGGGTAAAGCATGACTTAGGAACGCGCTTGTCCAAAATGTAGGGTGTGTTACAAAAGTACCCCCCACCAATTTGAACTAGCGGCACTTTCGGCTCAGGGTTAGAAGGGGGATTTCGCGTGTCGGGATTTGGCAGCTGGAGGGAGTTTTCGCGCGCATTGTAATTTCGGGATAGCAAGGCGCGGGTTGTGATGGCGCCAATTTTGGGAGCATAATATCTGAATTTTCGGGATATAACAAGACGCGGGTTGAATTTCAGGGACATGCCTAACGTGTCGTAATATTGTACTTGTACGTACCAAATCAATTCGCACTCCCCTCAACCAAAAAGAAAACAAAAAAAATAAAACTATTCACACCATACAAAGAGAGAGTCTTGCCCCGTTTTACTATACAAATGCTATTCCAAGCTACTCCCTCCTTCCATCTATATAGGGCCTAATCTGTTTTTCGATGCTAACTTTGACCAAATATTAGAGCAATGATATATGACATGCAACTTACACAAAGCACACCGTTAAATTCGTCTGTGAAAGGTTCTTTCAATGATATAATTTTCACATTGTGCATGTCATGTACTATTAATCTTGTCAATAGTCAAAGGCGGTCTTAAAAATCTCATTACGCCCTATGTAGATGAAAGGAGGGGGTATGAATCCATGTTATTTTCGATTAAATTTTCCCCCTTGCTGTATAATGCATGTAACCTACTCGTACCAACATTTTAGTGCATTCCAAATGTCTATACTACCGCTGCAATTCGAACTAAATTTGAATTCGTTTCTCTATTTCAATAAGAATCTACAATCATGATTGTTGCCAACTTCAACCATCATAGTTTCCTTGCTATCCGCCAGATATAAATCAGACGGCCTATAATGCAGGATGGTAGGCACACCATCATCAACAACTCCGTTTTTTAGAAGAGTAGAGATAAAATATATTAAATGTATTATACCATGTTCATAACCACACCATGTGTATCACCGTTATATATATTCACACATCCGTCGGTTTTAAACACTATGATAAATTCTTCAAATATCCGAATTTGCTTTTTATAATGAAGTATATATGATCTCTATTCGTCTTTTACACCCACACAACCCTCTTATCTTTGTAGCTAGCGCTAAATTTCTCTTGTGCACGCACACACCCGCATCCCTCTCACCCTCCCTCAGCATTCTCTAGGTCCATCACGCAAATTTGTGTTTTCACTTTAGGTCGTTCACCCACGGTGTGTGTAGGCCCCCCAGCTCCTTCTTTACGGCACACATCGATCGATATGCCTCTCTAGCTAGGTGTGCCTAGCACAAACACAAGCTTCCCCTCTTCTCTTGTCACCGTCCATGCCTCACTCCCACCATTCTTTTCATCGTTCTCGTACTCGCACACTCCTCCCCCTCGATATAGTATGACTCTCGTACCACCTCCTACATGCATCCATCTCTCCCTATCCTTCTCCTCGTGCCTCATTTGCTTCTAACACACACATGCATGTATACCGATCGATCTCCCAACATATACCTAGATCGACTTTAACTACCCCCCCATCGATCGACTTACCTCACAAGTTATGTCTCTCCTTTCTCTTACAAAGGGCGATTGATCTTCCTATGTAGTTACGTCTGCTTACCACAGCCACATAGTCCCCCCTCATCATTCGTGCATGCCTCCTGACCTGTCTCTTACACGCACGTGCATAGACAACAAGCAGCCATCTCCTCTCTTATTGATATTGCGGGCGTGCCCTCCGTTTGTCTAGCAAGCCTATCCCACCATTTGTTAGAAGCAACTCCACTACCACCCCCTCCAACACTCTAGCTCTGTCTCTCTCCCAACCTTATTCATCTCCTACACATATGCATGGATGCCGATCGATCTCCCTTAATACATGAGGCAGACCGATCTCCTTAATACATGAGGTAGGCCTCTCTCCTCCTCCACACATATACCAGCCATTGTACCTCTATAGTTAATTGGGCCTCCCTCTTCCCCCACCACACACCCATAGTCGAGTGCTGCAGGTAGGTATCCATGCCACAGAGACAAACTGCACGTGTCCCATCTCACATTCCAGTAGGCCAGCCACTCTATATCTTTGGCGTGGGCACACACAAATTCGATGGCACTCTTTATCGATCGCGCGCGCGTGCACACACACACATCATCCCTCTCTTCGATTCTATAGACACCTCAAGCCGATGATACCTCCACTCTCTTCTCGTGGATCGCCCCCTCTATATATATGTTATATCCAGGACTCTATTTCACACACATTGCATATGTTAAATTTTTTGATTGACCCCCCCCCAAGAAAACTCTCAAGAACCCACACACTATATCTCTCTAGGTTTGTATCTCTCTCACACAACCCCATGTAGGTGGTGTACGTATACAAGAAGAGAATAGGTGCACCGTGCATGTACTCACGCTTCGTGCCCAGCCACACCCGCGCGGGTACACGGTGGAGCTCATTTCTTTACGAAATGGCAGCCCACGTGCTAATTTGAACGCCCGTAGTGGTTGTTTACCTAGGGAGGTCGTGTACCACGCGTGCATGAAACAAAGTTCGACTTGACGCGTTGCCGCATTATTTTTAAATAAAGTTATAGCGCTCAATGGCACGTACACAGAATATAAAACGATTTTTATGGAGGAAAAGGTAGTCCGCTCTTCAGAGTATCTCACACAAGGCTCCGGTGGCCCCTCTCTCTTTCTCTCTCTCTCTCTCTCACCGTTGGTCACTGATCCGGCCGCATCCCGCCCGCCGGGGGAAAGGGATTGCGGTGGCCTCTCTCTCTCACCGTTGGTCACTGATCCGGCCGCATCCCGTCCGCCGGGGGAAAGGGAGTGCGGTGGCCTCTCTCTCTCTCATCGTTGGTTACTGATTTGGCCGCATCCCGTCCGCTGGGGGAAAGGAAGGAAGTGCATCGTTTCTCTGTTCGACGGCGCCGAGGCAGCACGTCCCGATCTGCGGTACACGTCGTTCTATCTGACCAAGCTCCGGCGCGGCAGAGCCTACGCCACCTGCTCGCAGATTCCGCCCGCCGCCGCTCACCTAGTTACATCCCGACGACCTCCAGGTATCCCCTCCGGCCTTGCTCCACTGCCCGTTTTCCACGTCGCTGCATGTGGATCTTCCATAGTTCTTTGCCCAAAACATAGCTCGTCTGGCGTACTTTCCATATTGCATTCTCGTCCTCACACCGTTTTAGACAAACACAATCGTGTTGTTATCTTCCCTTAGGACAAGGAATATGCTTCTTTTTTGTCGTCGCATGTGTCATCAACTGTTATTGGCCAGTAATTGTTTCCTTTCTACCTCTTCTTTGCAAACAGGGCTATCCATTTCACCTCTTTGCTATTGCGACCTTTTGGTGAACTGCACAAATCACTTTTTTCTTAAGAGTGTTTTGTGCAGTTGTACTAAAATGTCACACGGGCAACGTCTCTACATTTCAGTGCGACTGCACAATGGGAGATTGGTTTTGCTCTATCCTCCTCATCCAACTCCGAGCCTAATGTTCTCCAACTAGTTAGTCTTAAGAGAGACCGCAAAGGTGACCGGCTTCTATTTGTGTGTTTATTGTTTCATCACCAGTCCTCTATTATCGTAATCACACTTGATATCTTTGGAACAGGGACGCTCAGCTCTATTTTAGTGGAACTGCACAAAATGATCGGAATGCTGCATGCTCCAGACAGCTACTTTTTTCCCAACATGCCTTGTTGATTTAGACAGAGCTGGGGGACGTTGCTGCCAATGAAAGTATGGATCAATTTTAATTTAACACCTTATCACAACTTTGTCTTCAGTTGTGATGTAATTATTAGCTCTGATCTGCTAATAATTGACATGCATTAGCAAGGAAGTTAGTTTTTTATTGTTTCCAAAAGAGCATCGATGGCAAGACACGCGAAACAAAAGCTGAAAGCTCACACCATTGTACAATTTCATGTCGCTGGAAAATTATTTGTATAGTACGTCAATTATGTAAACAAATGATGGAAGCTTGATAGCATTGCCAGAAGCCTCTTCATCATCCGGGTCCATGTTCCATGAATGAAATTATACTCCTTCGTTCCTAAATATTTGTCTTTTTACAAATTTCAAACGGGCATATTTTAGAGTGTAGATTCACTCATTTTGCTTCGTATGTGTACTCCCTCCGTTCCTAAATATTCTATTCGTCTTAACAGACATTTCAACATATTTTAGAAAGATAAATACTCCGGAGTATATCTAAGAACCGAGGGGGTAGTGCCCAACCGCATGGGAGACTCAGCCCGGTCGTTGCGCCGCATTAATAGTGAGTAATGAGCAGTCAAATCATAAGCCCCACCTTTCCCACTGTAAGTTGCTCTGAAGAAGCAACCATCAATACGCTCTTCTTTGAATCCGCTCATACTACTCCATCCGTCACTGTTTATACAGCGAGCTTCAGAAAAAAAAAGTGGGACCAAGGCGACTAGCGATCGGCCTGAAAAATAGCATTGGTAGTTATAGCACAGCATCTATTACTAGAGGTAATAATGCGTACACACATGCATGCAGTGCTTCCACCCCAGGTACACACATGCATGCACTCCGTAGTAGTACAGTACATGGAGAGAAAATTGTGGACTTGATTGCGGTTACCACGCCCTAATTAATTGAGCATTAAACCAAACGCGTCTAAAGTCTCTCTGGTGGTGGAAATGCATTGACAGAAATGCATCATAATGAAGCGCGCCCTGTAAACTGTGACGGAGGGTGGAGTAGTATGAAGGTGAAAAACCAAGTACTCGTACTAGTACTGCGCTTGGCTCTTCGCCCCTTCGTGAAGTCGAACAATGATGGTACTCAGCATGTTGGGTACTACAGTGTATGCCTCTGACAATCTGACACCGAATGGACTGATGCATGTCCACCGAGGGTAGGTTGCATTAGTCAAAAGGCGTAAGCGAGCTTCACCTTGTCCTGCAAGCTTCTCCTCGTTCTGCGAGTTAACGGGACACACCAAAAAGTAGTGCTAGTCCATACTCCCTCCTTTCCGCTTAATATGGCTTAATCTTTTTTGCGGGTAAATGAGAGAGCTTTATTCATATATAAGCATTCTTAGGACGATCAGCCAAGACACTGGTCACTAGGAAGCCAAAAAAAGAGTAGGAAGCGAGGTGTTTCATCAAGCCAGCTCTCAGCCACATTCAAAGTGCAGCAAGCACGGTTCGCACGAAGATGCGCCGCAAGGTTTGCTGACCTGTTTACATGCTGAATAACAAAAAAAGAGGAAATATTACTGAGCGCTACTATTTGTAACAGGATATGAGCCAGAATTAAGCGAGAATTATGGCGAGTGTTCCATGCAATCAACTTCCATTATCACATGCGAGAACCCTCGATGAGAACCAAATGTGTTGAAGATTGCTTTATCACATTTTAAAATTATAATAAGAGTGCAGACGCTCCTCCATCCGGTTCCTAGTAGTATAGTGTAGTATGCTTTTGGCAATCTGACACCGAATTAACTGTTGCACGTCCACCGCCTGAGCGAGGGAGAGCTTGCATTAGTTAAAAGTTTCTCCTTGTCCTGCGAGCCATCGCGCGCAAGCTTCTCCTGTCCTGCAACCTTCTCCTCGTTCGGCAAGTTGACGGGACACA
This sequence comes from Aegilops umbellulata, assembly GCA_032464435.1. Lineage (NCBI taxonomy): Eukaryota > Viridiplantae > Streptophyta > Magnoliopsida > Poales > Poaceae > Aegilops > Aegilops umbellulata. The sequence goes on from CP136055.1 coordinate 414,239,096, forward strand.
GCAAAGTAATGCTAGTCCATACTGCCTCCTCTCGGGTTAATATGGCTTAATTTCAAATGAGATAAATACATTGTCTGTCACTGTATATTTGTAAAAATACGGTCAGTGGACTTCATAATACGCTCATTGCGCTCAATATATATATTTTCCAGTGTTTATACGGTCACTAGCTCACCCTGACTGAGTATGTGTGCATGCACGTGTAGGTTGAGCACTTGAGCGTGACCGTGTGTGTTTCGTCGTGTGCTCGGACATGCATGCATTAGGGCGCCGCGCATGTTTTTGCATCCATGTGTACGTGTGACTGTTGCATACACGTAGGGGGAGTACGTGTAGGGGCCACTAAGGAGCAGTCAAATCACACAGTAAGTTAGTCGGAACAAGCAACCATCATTTCACTCTTGAATGACACGTACGCAATATAAAATGGTTGATATGGAGAGAAAATAAAACCAATATATATACACTAGCAGGAGCCTAAGCTACAAGCCTGCTTGCTTAGGTTGCTCTCTTCACAAGCATAGAACGACGGGCCTGATCCCGCAGCTGGGGGAAGGGAACAATGTTCTGCGTAGACGCGGTCGACATCGGCTAGGGAGAAAACCCACAGTCGGTGCATCCCAATCGGGGTTCACTGCGGTATGGGCCGATGCCGTGTCCCAACCGCCCTTCTAGCTACAGCCGACGTCCCAGGTAGTCCATCTTCCTTTTGGAGCCGGCTTGCTCCACTTCCGTAGCTCCATCTCCATGTCGATATTTCTCTACTTCTACCGGCTTCTACTTGTGATGAGTTTATGTCTCATACGGTCACTAGCTCACCCTGACTGAGTATGTGTGTGCATGCACGTGTAGGTTGAACACTTGAGCGTCACCGTGTGTGTTCCGTCGTGTGCTCGGACATGCATGCATTAGGGCATCGCGCGCGTTTTTGCGTCCATGTGTACGTGTGACTGTTGCATACACGTAGGGGGAGTATGTGTAGGGGCCACTAAGGAGCAGTCCAATCACACAGTAAGTTAGTCAGAAGAAGCAACCATCATTTCACTCTTAAATGACACGTACGCAATATAAAATGGTTGATATGGAGAGAAAAAGAAAACCACTATACTCCCCCTTTCCGGTTTATAAGGCTCAATTCAGAATTCTCACCAACCAAGGTAGATGGTGAGTGGTGGAATACTTTTTGTAGTTTGCAAAAGCACCCAATTAATGCTCTTGTTTTCCTAAAAAAAGTATGTTTACCAATGCATTAATTGCAATGCATGCATGCATAAATTACATGCATTGGTCAAATTTCTCTTAGTACTTGCATGCAATGATTTAATGCACCTTGGAATCTGAACATGTGATGGAAAACAACCAAATTGAGCCTTATAAAATGGGAAAACTATAATTTTGAGATAAGCCCTATAAACCAGAAAGGAGGGAGTATATACACTAGCAGGGTGCGTGTGAGAGACAGGTCAGGAGGTGAATGGCACGTGGCCCGGGGGGTGGCTGGCCCACCTATCATACAGCCAAAGGCAGGTGCAGTAGAGGGCCGAGGAGTAGTACGAAATCCTACGCACCTACGCACGCTAACCAAGGGCTGAGTGATCACTCGAATCGCAAGATCAGTTGACTAGAAGCTATGCTAGACCCATGGAGGCGATGGGCGCGAGCATCAGCCGGCTGTGCCAGATGGTCCACGACGTCGGCCTGCAGCCCGGCAGGTAGTATTGCTTGAGGCCTCCAGGGCGAGGGGCCGCTTGGACGACAGCTTCGCATCCTTGTTCGACGAGGTCCTCGTCGGTTTCCTCGACAAGTTCACCGTCGTCAAGAAGCTTGCGGACGACTTTGACGTAAGCCTCCAGCCGTCACGCCCAGGCTCTGCGATGCCCGCCACCCTCAACGGCCACTATGGTAACAACCTCTTCGACGCACTGGTGGCCCTGCGACTGCCCGCCGTCGCGCCGGAGAATGTCCACCTCGAGGTCGCGCTCGCCGCGCAGCGCCTGGCGCAGCAAGACACCATCGACATAATCACCCACGTCTACGCGCAAATCGTCCACAAGGACTAGTACATGCAAGAGGAGGACGATAGGACGCTGGCCTTCTTGGAGCGCAGGGCAACCTTGGACGGCACTGTTCAGAAGCACGTTGAGCTCGCCGCCAATGCCGCTGCTCCTCACACGTCGGTTGGTGACCCGGCGCACTAGGGTGTGGGGATGTCGTTGAACATTGATGGATCCGTATGTATTTTTATCCTTCCGTCAAATCCATGTAGTAGTATATGATACAACAGTAATTATCTTACCTTTCGCATCAACTTCATAATTTTCGTACGTACTCCATGCATGAACGGCGCCAGAAGCAAACTTGTCATTACTCTAGGCAAAATCGTTATTTTCTATCTATCGGTCGCGCCATGGAGCAGAACCAAATTTTACAAGTTACGAGTTCAAAAGGAAAAGCCTGCCGCATTCGCGTCGCACCCCCACAAGGTTGGTCCGGCACGCCGCTCAAGCGGGAATGCGTGCGGTGTTGCATTTTCACTTACAAGTGGGACCACAGTTGATCAAACCGACTATCGGCAAACCCACACCCCGCCCACCGCGTGATGGCTGAGAAAAGAGGACAGGAGGGAGAAGAGATGGCTGTAGCACGAACTCCAAGAAAATTGGTGTCGGATGGGACTCGTGTGGGTGGCGTGTGCCGTACTGCTAGACGTGAATGCTAGTTATGGCCCATGCCACCCCACTATATCGAGCCTATATCGAGGTATGTAGAACAAATTTCCTGCAGTCTGTGCTCAACCCTCCTCTATCTCTCTTCTCAGCCAGCCAGCGGACGCGCGGAGCCCATCGTCTGTTTGCTCACATGCGGCCCCACATGTCAGTGAAAATGCAAGAGGACCCATTGAACCTGCACATCTTTCACCTCGACGTGCTGGTGATGAAAAACAAATCCAATAAAGATCTTCGGTGGCCGCTTTTGGAGTTACTCAAGAGTAGTAAGATTCTATTTACAGTTTAACCCAAGATGCACATCTCGTGGCTTCAACTACCACTCTATTTTCTTTCATGACACGACCTAGATGCTGGATGTCCCACGTGTCGGCAAAAGGAGGAAGAGCCCGACCAAATCTTCGGTTCTGCTCTCGGATTAGACTAGTTGTGCTAACTTAAAATTTTTATTGTGTACTCCCTCCGTTCCAAAATACTTAACTTCCATTTGTCCAAAAATGGATGTACCTATATACTCAGACATGTCTAGATACATATATATTTTGACAAAAAGAAGGCATGTAGTATTGTGCAACGGAGGGAGTAGAATGGATGCAAGTTTTTGTATTGGGAAGAAGAGTACATCCATGTATTGATAGAGCGCAATTTAGTAGATGTTCTATCACTTTTAGCTAGTATAGAATAGAGGCTAGACATGAGACTAGATGCGAGGAAGCAACGTCTACTTCTTTACACTCGAAGAAGAAAGAAGCACGCAAGGTCGAGCCTCCGCAGATCAACAATGAATGCATCGAGAAGGCACTAATCCAACTTACTACAGGAGTAGTCAAAATTATCGTTGGAGTTTGTGCAAAACGGAGGTCCGTTTGGGGTCGTGCGTTGGAGTTGGCCTTACAAGTGGGACCGCAGTTAAGGAAACCGACTATCGGCAAACCCCCACCTCGCCCGCCGCGTGATGGCTGAAGTTAGAGAAACGATGAGGTTGAAGAGATTGCTCTCGCACGGACTCCAAGAAATAATATGGTGTCAGATGGATGTCGTGGTGGTGGCGTGTGCCGTAATCCTGGACGTGAATGCTTGTTCTGGCCCATGCCACCCTACTACTCCTACTACTTACTCCTACTATATAGTATACTAGTAGTATCGAGGATTCGAGGTGCTGGTTACGTACAACGAACACATTAACATATGGCTACAGTAAAAACACCCGCCCGACGCACGAAGCATGTGAAGCTAGTACAAATAGTGTACTACTATTGTTGATTGGCCTCATCTGATAACCTATTGCAATGCACGTACAATTATGTATTCGGAAAATATTTTTTTGCCTCGTCGCACCACTCACTCAGAGAAATGACTCAAAAGCCATTCATAAATTTAGTACAGTAAGTTTATCACAGGCATATCGTTTTATTACATAGAACAACAGATCATCAACCCACATCGACAACGAGGATACATTATAAATACTAAAGTTTTCACCACACAACAAATAACAAGCCATGAAATGAACTTCAACTCAACCATTCCGCGGTGTTGGAAACGCTTGTTTTGAACCACAGGTGATTCTCTGGGACGGCCCATCTGTTGTAGATCTGGAGACCAACGCAGGACTGATCATCCAGGCTGAAGCGGCCTACTATATCAGTACCAGGGTAGGGAACCACCCAAATGTCCGAGGTATAGACACAGTTGCTTCTCATAAATGTGTCAACAGCAGTTGGACCGCCTTTCACCATCATCGAATAGTTTTGTCCAAGGAAGAGCGAGTTTTCTCCAAGACTATCAATTCTGTGCCAGGGAGAAGGAGTTGGCGCTAGCACCCTAGTATCCATCCCGAATACCATGCAAAGGGTGTTGGAATAGGTCCGGAGAGTGCGACCATGGGAGACTACACCTGCTTCCTTAGCAGTAACATCATCAGTGGGCTGTATACACACAAGAAGAGGTGATCCATCAGAATTAGTTGCCAGGCACCACAGAGTATATAGGCACTGCTCGTCCTCATGCTCGTGATCATCACCATCGTCATCTCCCCCTTGGTTATAAAAATCTTCAAGTATAGGTGGTGGGATGTTCACAGGACCTTGGAAACACAAGAAGAAGGTTAATTAGTAAAGGGAAACTTGCTAGCCCGCATGCATGTGGATGCAACAATTATAACTACAGTGGAAGACAAACGTACCGGAACAACGAGGATGCCATGCAAAAACAGTGCCACGTGTGGTGGCAGCAAACACAAGGCCCTCGTATTCAATTGCATCACAGTACTCATCCGTGTACAGAAACTGATTTTTGAGCAATATCCATCGAGTGAAACCATCAAGGACGGCAACAAGCTTGTCGAAGATAGCAACAACATCATAGTTTTGTAATTCCAAGAGCGGCTGGGAACTTGACAAATTGCTATCGTCCGTAGACGACAGTCACCATGATCATATTTGAACGTGCGTACATTACCGGTGTGCTCAACCTCTGGGCAGTGTGCTGAGATTTTTGGAAGTGGAATCTGGTGACGAGTGTACACATTCACAAGTTCCCACTCGCAGTTGGACCCAATGTAAACAACCCAATCTCCATTTGCGCCCGCCCAAGCCTTGCCCTCAAGCGATGGCATCTTAACATCACACGTATCATTATCAAGCGGCATCAACTTGCACAGGGCAAGGCCTCCGTCGTGCCGACGCCAGTCATCAGGGTCACGGCGAAGAAGATAGGGGAGATCAAACCGCTCCTTGACCCTTGGGTTCCTTGCAATGATGTTATTAGTTGAGTCGAGAATGGGCTGGAACGAACCTGCCATGCTAGCCGAGGTGATGACATCGCACCGATCAATGAGTTCCTCCACCACGTCATCTTTCAGATCGGGGCAAGAATAACGAGGTCGTTTCCGGCTTGTTCCCTCCATGGAGAAGACGATCAAACAATGGCAGAAGAAAGGGTGAAGGGCTGAAGGAAAATGGAGGAGGGAGAGGAAGAGCGTGCGACGGCAGTTCCAAACCGAGAGGGAAAGGCGAAGAGTCGGTTGACGGTTGCGAGTTTGCCACGGTTCACGAAGAGGCGCCCCGACCTACACGTCCGTTCGGAAATACTCCTACTACTCGCCGTCGTCTCATTGATATGTTGGAACGGGACCACATGTCAACGAAACATGGTGTGTAATTTCTCGTGCAAAATGCGATCTGGCCGCGTTGGCCCGAGGTGCCGCATTAGTTATCGACCTTTATTTTTTTAACGGCGTGCCGATCATTTTTGAAGCATGACTAACTGGTACTGTACACAGAGAAAATATAAACTACTCTACCACTACCCCACCTCCAGTACTAGTAGTATAAAAAAGATATATATAGGCTGGAGCTCCATCGCTTTCTTGCTAAGGGCTGCCCACTTGCTTCTCACACTACCACCCTCTCTCCAGATCTAAAAAATACGGCCCCTCTCTCCCTCCTCACCGGTGATCACAGATCCACCGGGGAAGAAAAGGACGTGCAGCATTGACGCACTCGTCATCGGCGAGCGAGGCCACTGACGACAAGGTCGTCCTCTTAGACCTAGCGCCCGCGCGGGATGGCCTCCGTCTCCAAGCTCGCTGCCATAGTGTGTGCGGAGGACGACGACCACGAGCGAAGCCACTTCCCGCCAACCCTCAGGTATGCTACCTCTTTTCAAGCCATAACCTTGTTCTATTGCCCCATCTATAACGTCGTTGCATGTGGATCGTTTTCCACTCCACCATCTTCCCAATTTGCTATCCTCTACTCTGCTGGCCACGCAGACGAAAACCATAATTTGCACTATTAAAGGAAACCCTACTTCATGCAGACTAATCCATGTCTGGGTTGAATAAGGAAAGGAAGGGAGACTGTACTGTCCAAGAGAGTAGGCATCGAACCTGCATCTAGGTTGAAAAGGGGAAAATCAGTAGCTAAGGAACGAGTCTCGTGTCTCTTGGTTGAAGAACGGTAGAAAGGCATGCCAACGCAATAGAGAATGACTAGGTCGATTGATTTGTTGTTGTCGGTGTCAAAACCGGCGGATCTCGGGTAGGGGGTCCCGATCTGTGCGTCAAGGTCGGATGGTAACACGAGACAAGGGACAGTTTATTTTACCCAGGTTCGGGCCCTCTCGATGGAGGTAAAACCCTACTCCTGCTAGATTAATATTGATGATATGGGTAGTACAAGAGTAGATCTACCACGAGATCAAGGAGGCTAAACCCTAGAAGCTAGCCTATGGGTATGATGATGGTTATCATGTGTTCGTCCTACGGACTACAACCCTCCGGTTTATATAGGCACCGGATAGGGTTAGGGTTACACAGAGTCGGTTACATTGGTAGGAGATCTTGAATATCCGCACGCCTAGCTTGCCTTCCACGCCAAGGAAAGAACCTTCCGGACACGGGACGAAGTCTTCAATCTTGTATCTTCATAGTCCTGGAGTCCGGCTGAAGATATAGTTCGGCTATTCGAACACCCCCTAATCCAGGACTCCCTCAGTAGCCCCTGAACCAGGCATCAATGACGACGAGTCCGGCGCGCAAATTGTCTTCGGCATTGCAAGGCGGGTTCCTCCTCCAAATTCTTCAAGAATATAATAAACACCAAAAAATAGTGTCCGGCTCTGCAAAACAAGTTTCCACGTATTGCCATATAGAGAATAATACAAACACAAATCAAATCTGCTGACGTATTTCGCAGTGCGTCATAACACTACGACCAAGCCTTCTGTATGGATTATTTTTTGTTGTTTCACCGCAGCACGTTCAACGAGGCGGTTTCCTTGGCACATCTTGTCGAAGCAGAGATCGTGTGCCCCCTTTAACGTGATTCTCATTAATACGGACGTGGGTAACCCAACCGTGCCCGTTAAGCACGTCCTGCCTTGATTAAAGGCTAGTCCAAGACGGTTACGGGGAGGGCTCTTGATATTCTGCCTCTTATAAAGAGATCGAGACCTTGCTCCCCTCTTGTGTTCTCAAAACAAGCTCGCCCATAGCCTCGAGTTCCAACACCCCAGGCTTTTAGGTTCTAGGCGCACCGGACCATCGACAATGTCCGGCTCCGGCCTTCAAGGCCAATGGATGCCCTGCTCCGTTATGGAGGAGGACGTATGAAGGTTGAGGGAGGCTAGGTTCCTGACCAGCGAGATCCCGCACAGGTTGCCTGCTGAAGGACAAGCGATCCCAAGCCCTCAGCCTGGTGAGAGCGTAGTATTCATCTCCCACTTCCTTCGGGGATTAGGCTTCCCAACGGATCCTTTCGTAAGGGGGCTGATGTTTTATTATGGGCTGGAATTCCATGACCTAGCTCCGGAGTCCATCCTCCATATCTCCTCCTTCATTGTTGTGTGTGAAGCGTTTCTCCATATCACTCCTCACTTCGGATTATGGCTCAAGACCTTCAAGGTAGAACCGAAGATAATCGAGGGGCGTCACGTAGAGTGCGGAGGTGCTGTTATAAAAAGGAATACCGATGCTCCATGGCCTGAGGGCACTTTTCAAGAGGAGCTCGGCTTATGGCAACAGGAGTGGTTCTACATCACCTCTCCTCGGGGCACCACTTGGGTAGCGCCTCCCGACTTTCGCTCGGGCCCCCCACCATGTTTAACATCGTGGATCAACATAGGGTTAGATCGGGGCTTGCCCAAAGACGTTCCTCTGTTGCAGGGCCGCATAAAGGATCTCCTAAAAGAAGACCTCAACCTGGTCAAGGTGACACAAGTTATGTTGATTCGCCGGACACTGCCCGGCCAACGTCGCCCCCTCCGCTTGTGGGAGTTCAACCCAGAGGGGCCGCGAGTTCTCCGAAATTTCATGGGCGTGACGCCTACGGAGATGTATAGACTGTTCTTCGGACCACAAGGAGTGAGTCCGGATTTGACCGAGGATGCTGGTTTAAGCCGCAACCGCCCGGATACAGAAGTAGGTGACCTTGCGCCCGGACCTTCTATCCGTACAATTGACTTATTTTTTAACAGTACTTCTCCTTTTTACGCAGGAGTGGATAGCGAAGGCGAAGCTGGTCCGGTGTCCGGCTCCCCTTTCCGAGACCAGGCTAGATCCTGTGCTAGTCAGGATGTTGGAGGTGGCGCCTCTGGAGGAAAATGAAGGGGCGGACAAGGAAACCGTGGCCTCTTCGAAAGGGGCCATCCAAAAGGGGGGAATCGACAACTCCTCTCCAAAGGGGAAGAAAAGGGCCGCCTCTGACGACCCGGGAGCCGTAGCTCCAAAGCGAGGGAAAGAATCCGCGTCAGAGGACCCGACGCCGGGGAGCGCCTCGGCCGAACTAAATCCTCAAAAGGAGCAGCCCTCCAACAAGCCGTAAGTAGAAAGAGAGTCATTCTTTTAAGAGAAATCCTTAATTTATATCTGAGAACTTTTAACCGAAACCTTACCTTGTAGTTCGGACCTCGACCTTTCTCGGCAGAGATCGTCATCGGGGGATCTCCTTCCGGAGATGATGGAGAGCGGAACGCCTCCTCCTTCATCGCCTAGCAAGGCGGGCGACGCCGAAGTGTCGTCGCAGAGGATTTCTCCGAATCTGCCAGAGGCAGAAGGTGATCATGCGCCCCCCCGGGGTTCTCCGTGTCCGGCCTCCGAAGAAGGCCATGGGACGAGTCCGGCACCATCTGGTGTTCGGTCGGAGGAGCTGAAGGTTCTGCTGGGCCGAGCCTCTGTTTCAGAGGAGCATCGTGTGTTGAGGCACACGGTGATTGAAAAGATTTCATCCGCGGAAAGCGGACTGAACGAGGCCGTCAAGAGTTTACTGGCGGGCCTTGAGGTACGTTTTGAATAACGAACATTAGTGTTAATTGCGCATAATAACATGCGCCCTGTATAGATAGTAGCCCCTGAGACTCTGTGTGCCGCAAAGATTAGCGGCGCGCAGAGGATCTTAATCCCATGTCCTTTAAGTGGCACCTTTGTATGTAGGTGGCAGGTTGTCCGAAGTCGAGCCGGACTCGAGATTTTGCCGAAATGAAATGGCAACTCGATGAGGCAGAAGCCGACATCGTGCTTGTTAACAAGCGGCTTGATGATGCTCAAGGTATTGAGTTTATTTGGCGATTGTTAGTAAGAGGAGCTTTATGTCAATATCTTACCTTGTTTATGCTTGATGCAGATGGTGCGGCGGCTGTAGAAGGACTTAGGGCCGAGCTCGCCAAAGCAAAGGAACAGGCCAGAAAAAGCGATGCGGCTGCCGGAAGAGCCCGTGAAGAGCTAAAAGCCGAACAGGCTTCCCATTGCCGAAGCAAGGAGGAGATGGCTGATATAGTCGTGAAGTTGAAAAGTGCTACTGACCGTTGCAAACTTCTTGAAGAGGAAGGTCGAGCCCGGCAGACGGATTTAGAGAAGGCCGTCGCCGATGCCAAGGACGCCCGCTCTGGTATGAGAGCGTCAAGGGAAGAGCTACGTCAAGCCGGACTAATTGCGGATGGAAAGCCCTTCCTGCTGCGGAGAAAATTCTGTGATCCGAAGTTCGCCCCATTGGACCGAGCGTGGAGCGTGGAGGACACCTATCTGGATTTGTCGGCTAGTGCCGCTGATGCGACCAGGTACTTTCAAGATAAGAAAGATCATGAAGTGGAAAAGCTCTTCTGGTCGCAGTTCACTAATCCAGAGCGTCCACTATCAGTGGATGATCGCCTGGCCCAATGGGCCGAGCTGAATAGGTTGTCCGGACTCGCCATGAAGTATGCCATGGACCGCCTGTGTCCGGGGAGATCAAAGCCGAGAAGCTATTTCAGTTTGGTGCAACAATTTCTTGACGTGGTGCCTCGGATTGAAGCTCTAAAGAGGTCCGCTTGCACAGAGGGCGCGCGGCTGGCTCTTGCCCGTGTCAAGACATACTGGGCAGATATGGAGCCCACCGTTGTTGCGTCCCGTGATTCGGATAAAAGCCGAATTCCTTCCGAGCACTATTTTGAGGAAGTCCTCGCGGGCGCTCGTATAATATAGACGTAGTGTTCGAAAGATGCTGTTTTATGACAGCATATGTAATCGTAGATCAATATTTTTATAAATTGTAATGGCGTAATTTAGACTTGTTCCTTCAAGTATTAATAACACCTCCTGTGCGGCCGTTTTAATATATAAATTCTGAAAGATTGCAGTCGTTGGCTTCAGCCCCCACGCACATAGTGCGGGGGTGCGCGCGGAGAACGCATTTTCACACTTAACCCAACATCTTGGTCCTACAAAGGAGGTGATAGCGCCGCGGGCTAGGCATCCGGACTATAATGCTTTAACACTTTCACTTAGCCATAGGAGCTTGACAGTGAGACTCTTTAGGTAGCCCTTTAATGGCGACTGCGTTTACCCGAATTCTGGAAGCATATGTGCCTGACCGGGAAGCGGCCCTTCGTCAAAACGGAGGAATTCGATAAATTCCTATAAGTCATCGAGTGGCGACCAATCTCGCGCTACATCATGACAGTCGGTTTTTGGCTTTCTCTACTGAGGTGCTCACCCAGCCGAACTGGGGCACAATCACAGTAGTTTTCCTGGTGCAACCTTAGCCGACAGAACGGAACGTAAGGTGGCCGAACTCAGGAGCCGGTCAACCCAACATGTGACCAAAATCATGACTCGGAGCTGATGCATATAGTGCCAAAACTCGCGACGCCGAACACTCCCTAAGGTGTTCGGTCTTTGTGGGTGCGTGTGAAACAACAGCCTTGAAAAAAAGCCCCTTGTGTCCAGGTACGAGCAAGAATTCTGGCGTGGCCACATGCCAAAACGCCAGTCTCCTCCATGGTTATAGTGAGGTAAACCAGGGGATGTATAGCAGCAAGAGACAGTAAAAAAGGTTTACGCAGGGTCTTAATCTAAGAAGAATCCTTTGGGGCGGGTCCCTACTGCATGTCTGCGCCTGTATCTCCGCTGTGCCGTGTCCTGGATGGGCGCCGTACGACGTTCATCTGTAAAAGGGAAGAACTAAATTGAAAAATGGGTCGTGCGGATCAAAAAGAATAATAAATAAAATGTGAAGTGAGAAATAGATACGGTCGAGTTTTATTGTCTCTGCGTACAGCCCCTGGTGAGGCATACCAAGCCTATAACGAAAATGGGCTTGTGCCGAACTCATTGAGTCCAGGTCTGCGGCCTTTTGTGACTTACATCGAAAAAGTCTTTTGGCTGGCGAGGCCATTTTGTTGGGCGGCCGTTTAAGCGGCCGCACAATCCTCCGTTTGGAGGAGATGTAGTTTAGTATGCTCCCTTTAAAGAGATGATGCCTCGAGGACCGGGCATCTTTAGCATGAGGGATGCATAATGCGGTATTGCGTTAAAGCAAGCGAAAGCTCCGCGTCCCATTAGTGCTTGATAGCGACTTGAAAACGGGACTATGTGGAAGATAAGCTTTTCGCGACGAAAGTTATTGGCACAGCCAAATATGACCACAAGCCGGAGAAAACCCATACAGTGGGTGTTCGGGCCTGGTGCTACTCCTTGAAAGGAGGTTTTACTGTGATGGATTCGTGCTGGGTTTATGCCCATGCGATGAATTGTATCCTAATATATTAGATTTATTCCACTGCCACCGTCCATAAGGACGTTGGTAAACTGGAATCCGTCTATTATTGGTTAAGCATCAGGGCAGTCCGGCCTGCATGTTTGATATTGCGAGAATAATCTAGCTGATCAAAAATGATTGGCTTTAGTGACCAGTGGCCAGACTCCTGAGGGATAGGCTTGAATGTGCGGACCTTTATGGGTGCCTCATGCCTTGTTATGTGAAGTGAGTTCACTGTTTTGACTTCTTGCGGGAAGTTCTTTTGCTTCCTGGTGTTCTGCTTTTGGGGTTCGTCCTCTTCCTCACTTGGTGTGTCAAGCCCCTTGTGTTCGGCGTTAAGCCTTCCGGATTGTTTGAAAACCCAACAGTTCTGTGGGTATGATTAGCAGGCTTTCCAGGAGTACTGTGTATCTGACATATCCTGTCCATGATTCTCTTTAGACTGGACGGATCTTCCCTATTATCCTGAGGGGGTGATTTTGTCTGATTTTGCCGTGAGCCTTTGAATCCGGCATTGACTGTCGTGCTCTTCGGACTTTTTCTTTTGATCCGGCGAAGGTCCTTGTTTCGCCGTGGTTTCCCGTTTCCATCCCTGATTTCTGATGTACTTGGGTCGCTGGGGCTGCATCGTGCCAACCAGCTATCCTCTCCTGCACAAAAGCGGGTCATGAGGCTTGTGAGTGTGGCCATTGTTCTTGGCTTTTCCTGGCCTAGGTGTCTGGCGAGCCATTCATCTCGGACATTGTGCCTGAAAGCCGCTAGGGCTTCGGCGTCGGGACAATCCACTATTTGATTCTTTTTAGTGAGGAATCTGTTTCAGAACTGCCGAGATGATTCTCCGGATTGCTGAGTTATGTGACTGAGGTCGTCTGCGTCCGGGGGACGGACGTAGGTCCCTTGAAAATTTGCTCGGAAAGCGTCCTCGAGCTCTTCCCAACTTCCAATTGTGTTTTCGGGAAGGCTTTTAAGCCAGTGCCGGGCTGGCCCTTTAAGCTTAAGGGGTAAATATTTTATGGCGTGGAGATTATCTCCTCTAGCCATATGTATGTGGAGGATATAATCCTCGATCCAGACTCCCGGTTCTGTTGTTCCATCGTACGCCTCTATGTTAACGGGTTTAAATCCCTCTGGGAATTCATATTCCAGGACCTCATCGGTGAAACATAGAGGGTGTGCGGCACCCCTATATTTGGGTGTGCCGGATTCTGATGGTGGATTTTTTGCATTGCTTCCGGGAGCTTGCTTTCTTGGCCCGTAAATGGACCTGGCTGGGCCATGATGCGAGTCTTTGATTGTGTCGCATGCCGCATTGAGTGCGGCGCCGTTTGCCGTATTGTAGTGGCCGAGAGGTCGTTTATTCGACCGTGTAGCCTTTTTGTTTTTTGAGTTTGGGGGCTCTAGGGCCTCCTGGTCAAATTCGGGCAGTAGCCTTCTCTTCGGATAGCTTTTGGTGCGGCGGCTGCCGCCGTATTTGTCTGCGGTCTTGATTACTTTGCTCCATCTTGTTTTGAGTGCATCTTCCGCCGTCTTTAGCTTTTGCTTCTGCTTCTTCAGGCTTCGTGCTGTGGCGACGAACCTTTCTTGGAGATTCTTCTGCTCCATGATTTTATCCGGCGTGGTATCGTCCGGAGTTCTGTTATGACCGGGGGGGGGGGACTGTTCGTCCTCTCTGCCCATGTTACCCTGTTCGGACGGCTGTTCTGGGATGCGTTCGTCATCTGCTGGCTCGTCCTGCTCTATGGCTGGGTCTTGATCGAGGCGGGGCTTCGCTCGGCGTTTACGTCGCCGCTTTGAGTGCTTTTCAGAGGGTTTACCCTTCTTTTCGCCCCCTTCTTCCTCATTGTGAGTTTTTTCAGGTGTATCCACCATGAATACGTCATTAAGTGGGGTGGAGGTCCAGTGCCCTATGGGCGCTGGTTCCCGTTCGTCTCCGTCTTCGTCGTCCATACCGTCGAAGTCTTCGGAGCCGAAGTCGAGCATGTCGGTTAAATCGTCAATAGTGGCTATTAAGTGGGTGGTGGGTGGGCTTTGAATTTCTCCGTCGCCCGAATCCCAACCTCGCAGGCCACAGTTCGGCCTGGGCTCTCCTGAAAAAGAGAGAGACTTGAGAGATTTCAGAATATCACCGAAAGGCGAATACTGAAAGATGTCCGCGGCGGTGAACTCCATTACCGGCGCCCAATCTGATTCGATTGGCAGGGGCGCGGGAGGTTCGGAGTTCGGAGAAGAGTCCGGCTCCTTGGAGTCATGTGCCATGCAGAGTGCGGGACTTGCGTTTGGCTCAATGGCTTTTAAGATCGCAGCCCCCGAGGTGACGTCCAACCGTTCATCCTCAAAGAACGCCGCGGGCTCCGGATCGAGGATCGGGGCCGGAGCGTATGCGGCCTCCAGGACACTGTTCGGAGGCAGAGCTATATCATGCCCCTCGAGATAGTGCGGCGCGCTTGGCTGTGGCTTGAATCCGTCGAAGATCAGGTCTCCGAGGGTATCTGCCATGTAGTTTAAGCTTCCCCACCTGGCTTGATGGCTAGGGGTGTGGCTTTCGATCTGCTCCAGATGGCCAAGCGTGTTGGCCCCGCAGAGCGAAGCCGCCGAAGATGAAGATCTGTCCTGGGAGAAAAGTCTCACCCTGGACCTCATCGTTGTTGATGATCAAAGGAGCCATCGGGCCTAAAGGCGACGACACAGAGGAACTCTCAATGAAAGCACCAATGTCGGTGTCAAAACCGGCGGATCTCGGGTAGGGGGTCCCGATCTGTGCGTCAAGGTCGGATGGTAACAGGAGACAAGGGACACTTTATTTTACCCAGGTTCGGGCCCTCTCGATGGAGGTAAAACCCTACTCCTGCTAGATTAATATTGATGATATGGGTAGTACAAGAGTAGATCTACCATGAGATCAAGGAGGCTAAACCCTAGAAGCTAGCCTATGGGTATGATGATGGTTATCATGTGTTCGTCCTACGGACTACAACCCTCCGGTTTATATAGGCACCGGATAGGGTTAGGGTTACACAGAGTCGGTTACATTGGTAGGAGATATTGAATATCCGCACGCCTAGCTTGCCTTCCACGCCAAGGAAAGAACCTTCCGAACACGGGACGAAGTCTTCAATCTTGTATCTTCATAGTCCTAGAGTCCGGCTGAAGATATAGTTCGGCTATCCGAACACCCCCTAATCCAGGACTCCCTCAGTTGTCCTTACATAGGAAAAAGGTGGCTAAAGAGAACAAAAATGGGACCGTAATCCACATATGCTTCCTGGATATTTGTTGCTCTGGCAACCATACCTCCCTCACCACTCTGCGTCTGTGGAGGTACATCGTACTGGTGCCTCCCATGCTCTTATTGCCACTTTTTTTGCTGTTAGTATAACGCCAGCAGTCAAGTCAAGCAATGCTACTACTAAAGTGATGCCACATTTAACTAATGCCGCTCTCAGTCTAATGCCACCCATAAATTTAAGCAATGCCATTTAATGTCACTGGATTATTTCAGGGTTAGCTGTTGATTGTGGATGTATTAAAGATTTTTCAGCTATAAGGCATTCTAATGTTGTTGCACAACCAGTATACCAACGATGAAACTTGTTACTCTCGTAAGATTTTTGCACTGTTAATGCTTATAGATTACATACCTCACTTTCATGAGATAAGTTAATTTTTTTGTACAGTATCACCAAAATGCCAAGGCGCTGATGTCATTTTATTTTGGTTAAACTGCACAGACAATTATGAAGACAAGAGGAAAGGTCAAGAGTGGGCGCCTCCTCCTCCGGCTGTTCTCTTGAGGAGGTCTGTATGTTTGTCTCTAATGCCTGTCGACTACATACCTCACATCATGATGTAATGTTAAGTCATTTCCTTTTGTACAGTGTCACTGAATTGTCAAGGCGGTGATGGCATTTTATTTTAGTAGAACTGCACAAAATTTGCTTAAAAGAAGAGGAAAGGTCAGGAATGGCTCACTTTTCCAGAAAAAACTATGTATGCCTTCCTCATATCAGCCGTTGTTGCTTTATTTATTCCTTCAAACAGGTGGTTAGAAACAGTCTTGCTACCTTTTCCCATTAAGAAATTGGAATGCTTATATTTGTGAGTCTATGCTTCAACTAGTGCCACTTTTAGAGTAATCACACTTTCAATATCTATGCAAACAGGGATGCTCGATTTTAGTGGAACTGCACAAAAAGTCCAACTGGTTCAACATTAGGAGCATGTTTTTTCCCAACCTTTATATCCAATTGGTGGCACTATGAGCTATTCATTACGAAGGTACATGGTTTGCTACTATCTTGCTACTCTTTTTGTACTGTCATTAGATAGTAATACTAGTGGTTTGCATGTGAATTTATTGGCAGGGTGGACCTACATTAGAGGTGCAGGACAGGATTCAATGATTGGATGCTCAATTTCGGTTGTATCGATTTCACCTCTTCCATCACTGCGAACATGGATATCCTTGGTCTGATGAAGAATAGGCGCTATATTTCTGCTCTGAACCAACAAATGAATTCAATATGAAATTGTCTAGGGCAAAACATAACTGTATCAGATTGTCCAGTGCAGAACATGACAGATGCTAAGCGGAAGAGACATGTTTAAACCAAAAATACAAGGTGTGGTATATGTTTACTAGCTGCTTGATATTTGTGCAGACAGAGATGTCTGCCCATTGCTATTTGGCAAACCAACAAAGTGCCTGCAATTTTGGTTGAACTGCACAAGAGAATAGTATAGTCACTGCATGCAGTGCCATTCGAAAATAGACACAGAAAGATTGGATAGTCACTTCATGGACTGCAAAAAAGTAGTACTGTACTATTTATTGGCCAACACTAGGTGCTTCATTGCTTTGGTCTGATTATACAATGGACATCATTTTGCCTAAGTTAAAGTTTGTATTCCGAAAATAGTCTCGTAGTGTGATCGAGGGAATACCAAATCATATTGCAGTGCATGTTCCTCCATCATGTCTGGTTCATTCTCATGGTTCCAGCTGTTGGTGAAACCACTTATGTTTGCAAGAGGAATTGTAGACTTCACAAACAAATTTTTCTTTCAGTCTGTACTGAATGTTGGCCAATAGAAGCATCCATGTTAGTAGGAAGAACATATGTTTTTTCTAGATCTTTGCTTTTGTAGCTACGTATTTGTATATGATCTGTGAGTCATTGAGATGCATTAACATGTTGATCTTATGTATGGGAATCGTACTAGTTAGTTTTAGTTGCGACGCAAGATCCGAAGTGGCTGATCTTTGCTTTTGGAGCTACATATTTGTATATGATCTGTGAATCATTGAGATGCATTAACAGTTACTTATTTCTGTTCGCTCAGTGTTTACAAGTTACTGATCGATCACTAGCTAGCCTACAAATGCGCTCCTGGCAGTTTTATTTGCGACGCAAGATGCGAAGTGACAGTTTTTTGAATAAAAATGCCTACCTCTGAAGAAGCCGACAAGCTCGTACACAAGCAAGTGCCTCCTTATTTCAAGCCAATAGAAAAAATGGCTCCTCCTAGTGGATTTCTGACATCTGGGTCCCATGCCATTGTCAACGTAGTCAATAAACGAGAGAATTGCACAATGAGCGGCTGGCACCAGGGACCTAGCAGCTCGCCTAGTTATTTTTGTTTTGGGTTAATTTGATAAATGCCACTCCAAATCTGGTGTATCCGAGAAATGCCACTGCAATTTCCAAACTTTGAAAAATGCCATTTCATGCCATTTCTAGTGGCATTTTTTGAAGTCTGGAGTGGCGTTTTTCAAAGTTTGCAAACTGCAGTGGCGTTTTTCAAAGTTTGCAAAAATTGCAGTGGCATTTTTCAATGTTTGGAAATTGCAGTGGCATTTATCTAATTTGTTTTTGAGACGGAAGCAGGGTGTCACCTGGGCTGTGCGGGACACTCTAGCTTGTCTAGACAACCTTTTCTTTTATGTTTACCACATACCAGCCTAGTAGTTTTTTTTCTTTCTGAAAATGGCTAGCCCAGTTTTTTTGTGATTTGTCAAGTAAGTCGCTTTATCAGGCCTGTTGGGCTGCAAATCTTTCAAGACGAGGAGAGCTTCATTCGGCTGGCCGAGAAAATGGCCTATCAGTAATGAGAAATGGGTTGTACATTTTTAAAGCACATCAAACCGACAATTATTTTCAAATATCTTTTTTTCATTTCGAGATTTTAAATTGCATTGATTTTTATGCGTGGAAAATTTATTGGATTTTATATTGATATACATTTATTTTTAAAATTAGTCTGAATGTGACTCGAAATTTCGGGATTAAAAATAGTTCAAACCGCACCGACATATGCAAAATTTCGTATAATTTTTTAACCATGGCCACAATATGGGCTGTAATGCTAACATAAAGAATATGGGCTCCAAAAAAACCCGTAAGAATTAGCAAATGAGCTGTTAATTATTTGAAATAATGGCAGATGGGCTGTATGCTGTTTTCCACAAATTTGAGGCTTTCCACAGATGGCCTGTATACTGTTGGATGTCCATCCAACGGCCGTCGTGCTTCTTCAATCTCTGCTCTTCCTGCTCTAGCCGCTCAAACAAGCGCCGGCGGGACTGCCTGCTCCCTCCTCCCCGTGGCTGGCTGTGCTACCGCGCGGGCCTCACCGCCCCACCATACTCCCATAACTGGCCTAGCCATCCCTATACTCACCCACACCTGCTGTTATTCTCCGGCGACGGCAGACGAACCAGTAAACCCTCGTACAGTCGTACTCCCCTCCGCGTGGGAAACAAAAACAACGGCTGAGTCTTCCCTGCCTCCGTGTCGTTCCCTTCCTAGGCCTCGCCGTCGTCCACCGCCCTGGTGCTCTCGGCGTGGCGTGGTCAGCGTGGTCAACGACCGACATGCATCTGAAGTGGACTGTACGTGGAGAGGCTGACAGCTGGGTCCACGGCCGCACGCAAGGAAATGCCTCCTTATTACGCGCAAAATAAAGATTTCCTCCACCTGACATCTGGGACCCACCGAAACGGCCTCTGTATTTCGCGAAAAAAATGTTACCGCCACTGACAGCTCGGACCCACCAGCTATATCTTCGCACGCAAGGAAGTGCCTCCTTATTACGCACAAAAAAATGAATACTCCCCCTGCTAGCTGGGACCCAGTATAGTGGGCCTACTAAGTTGACGGGGACGAAGGGCTTTGTCAACTTAGTCAATATGCACGATTCTAGCTCGGCTGACCGTACGATGTCCATCCAACGGCCGTAGTGCTTCTTCAACCTTTGGTCTTCTTGCTCCAGGCGCCCAAACTAGCGCCGGTCATGCCGCCTGCTCCTGCCTCCCGTGGCCGGCTGTGCTGCCGCGGAGGCCTCACTGCCCCCATACTACTCCCACCGCTAGCCAGGCCATCCCTCCACTCCACTCACCCACACCCCCTGTTATTCTGCAGCGACGGCAGCGCAGCCGAACCAGTGAACCCTCGTACTCCACTCTGCGTGGGCATCCACTGCCGCGTCTTCCCCGGCTCCGCGTCGTCCACCGCCATGGTGCTGTCGGCGCGCCGTGGTCAATGTGGTCAACGACCGAATTCCATCAGAAGAATACTGTACGTGGAAAGGCTGACAGTTGGGTCCATGGCAGCCGCAAGGAAATGCCTCCTTATTACGCGGAAAATAATTATTCCTCCACCTGATAGCAGGGACCCACCGGACGGGCCACCAGTATTTTGCGAAAAAAATCATTTCCCCCTGACTACTGGGACCTACCGGACGGGCCACCATATTTCGCGAAAAAACGCTCCCCCCGCTGTTAGCTCGGACCCATAAGAAGTGCCTCCTTATTACGCACAAAAAATGAATACTCCCCCGGCTAGCTGGGACCCACCTTGCTGGGAGGTTGACTTGTTGGCCTACTAAGTTGACGGGAACAAAGGGCTTTGTCAACTTAGTCAATATGCACGATTCTAGCTCTAGTGACCGTACGATGTCCATCCAACGGCCGTAGTGCTTCTTCAACCTCTGGTCTTCTTGCTCCAGCCGCCCAAACCAGCGCCGGTCGTGCCTCGTGCTCCTACCTCCTGTGGCCGACTGCGATGCGGCGGAGGCCTCACCGCCCCCTACTACTCCCACCGTTGGCAGGCTATCCCTCTACTCACCCACACCCCCTGTTATTCTGCGGCGACGGCAGCCTCACACCGCAGCGAACCAGTGAACCCTCGTACTCCTCTACGCATGGGCATCCACTGCCGCGTCTTCCCCGGCTCCGCGTCGTCCCCTTCCTAGGCCTCGCCGTTGTCCACCGCCCTGGTGCTCTCGGGGCGGCGTGGTCAACATGGTTAAGGAACGACTTCCATCGGGCGTGGACTGTATGTGGAGAGGCTGACAGCTGGGTCCACGGCCGCAGCAGGGAAGTGCCTCCTTATTACGTGCAAAATAATTTTTCCTCCACCTGACAGCAGGGACCCACCAGACGGGCCACCGTATTTCGCCCCCTGACTGCTAGGACCCACCAGCTACATCTTCGCAGGCAAGGAAGTGCCTGACAGTCAGGACCCACCTGGTCGAAGCGTACGTAGCGTTGTCATTCTGGTCGCGAATCTGTACGTACATATATACTGGTGGATGTAGAGGCGCGCATGTGTCGTAGTAGAGGCGCACACGTAGCATGTACATGTACGTACAACGGCCAGGGTGCAAGAAAGAAAATACGGCCATATATGTGTACATACGGGCGGGGTCTCGAATGCCTACTCGCGCATACGTACGGTAAGGGCTCGTGTACATGGCTGGGTCGGAACGGAGAAACAGCGTCGTCGTGTTCATGGGTCAGAACGGAATGCGTGATCGTGTTCATCGGGAGGGCTTGGACGGAGGAGATGATGGAAACGAGGCCTGACGTACCGCAAAATGGAGGAAACGGGCCTCCTACGGTCGAAACGGGGGTCCTGTTGATCGGGAGGGGTGTGGCGTACCGCAAAATGGAGGAAACGGACCTCCTACGGTCGAAACGGTGGTCCTGTTGATCGGGAGGGGTGTGGCGTACCGCAAAACGGAGAAAACGGACTTGTGTTGGAGCGCTACGGTCGAAACAGGGGTCCTGTTCATCGGGAGGGGTGTGGCGTACCGCAAAACGGGACTTGTCGGTGTCAAAACCGGCGGATCTCGGGTAGGGGGTCCCGAACTGTGCGTCTAGGCGGATGGTAACAGGAGACAAGGGACACGATGTTTTTACCCAGGTTCGGGCCCTCTCGATGGAGGTAAAACCCTACTCCTGCTTGATTAATATTGATGATATGGGTAGTACAAGAGTAGATCTACCACGAGATCAAGGAGGCTAAACCCTAGAAGCTAGCCTATGGTATGATTGTTTTTCTGTTGTTCGTCCTACGGACTAAAATGCTCCGGTTATATAGACACCGGAGAGGGCTAGGGTTGCACAGAGTCGGTTACAATGGTAGGAGATCTACATATCCGTATCGCCAAGCTTGCCTTCCACGCCAAGGAAAGTCCCTTCTGGACACGGGACGAAGTCTTCAATCTTGTATCTTGATAGTCCAGGAGTCAGGCCGAAGGTATAGTCCGGCTATTCGAACACCCCCTAATCCAGGGCTCCCTCAGTAGCCCCCGAACCAGGCTTCAATGACGATGAGTTCGGCGCACAAATTGTCTTCGGCATTGCAAGGCGGGCTCTCCTCCAAATTCCATGTACCTATTGAATAATGTCCGGTTTCTTGTAAATGTTGCGCTCCTTGGCTTCTACGCCCAATAATGGTCGTCTTCCATGTGTCAAATGAATACGAAAGTCTGGGTGTTTTTACATTCACACCCCTAGCCACGTAAATGAGCCGCCTATTTAAAGGGACGAGGATTTAGATCCAAACCACACCTTCTCCCCTCCGTGAGTGTTCATCAGAGCGCATCCGACAAAGGTCCATTCCACCATGGCCAGTTGTCGCAACTCCTCCTCTCGCCCTTCCAGCCCTCAGCCTGGAGATTGGGAGAGGTGCTCCATCCCGCATAGCGAGCTAGTGACGCTCCAGGACAAGGGATTTCTCCCCCGGCCTATATGGTCCCGGTTCGAGCCGGACTTGCCACCTATAATGGCGGAGAGCAAGCGAAGAGTGCCCCTAATCCCTCCAAAGGAGAGCGGGTATGCCTTGTCCCTTATTTAATAAGAGGGCTCGGATTTCCAATCCATTCGTTTCTCCGGGGGCTCCTGGAGTTCTATGGCCTCCAGCTACACAATCTCGCGCCTGCCTCCATATTGCATATCGCGGGCTTCGTAGCCCTCTGCGAGCTGTTTTTGGGTGTTGAGGCTCCTTTCGCACTGTGGAAGAGGCTATTCTGCCTGGTGCCCCGTTCTCAGGAGGGGTCAATATATCAAGTGGGCGGACCCGAAGTGTGGCGCATCGCCGGGACCGGATATCTATCCAGAACCCCAAAGAAGGCGTCCGAGAATTGGCCTTCAGAATTGTTTTATATAGAGGACGTTCCGTTGCCGGACCCTGTCCGGATCGGCCTCCCTGAGTTCGACACTGCTCACCTGAATAAGCGCCTAAGCTGGCGTCCACGGAGCCCTCAGAGGGAAAGTGACAGGGACGCCCTTTACCTGATGGGCCGGATAAGATTATTAGCTCATTCGGACTAACCATGATAGGAGTCATGGCCGCATGCATCATGCGGGGGGTGCAGCCGCTTCAGTATAGAGGCCATCCCATGTGGGACTTCAACGGGGAGGATGACGCCACCCGTCACGGTCGTAAGGGGCCGGATTCGGCTGCCGCCCTGACAAAGATCTTGTCCTCTTTGTACAAGGGAGAAGAGGAGGAATTTCTCCGCGTCAACCCACAGGGCGGATTTACTATGTACAATCCTCCGAGTTGGGTAAGTGGACACTTTTACTTGCCCATCCGTTTTATATTCCCACCATTTAAGTATATAGTCTGACGACTTCAACGCAGGAACTGCGCCAGGCTGTTAAAGAAATAAACAGCCCTCCTCCATAGCCCGAGGATCCGGGACGGTCCCTCGACCCGGCCTCCCAAGAGGATCCGGACTTATCTGTGGAGCTGATTGATGGAGTGTTCCATCAATTGAGCAAGGACAACGCCTTGGTGGCCATTACGGCCGATTACCCAGGGCTAATCCCGGCCTCCCAGGTAACTGAGACCGAAGTCCCAGTACCTTGAAAAGGGGTACACCCTCGCGTGTTTTCAGTTTCCTGATTACAACCGTGTTTTGCAGGGGAGGTTTTTGAGACGGGAGGCCGAGCCTGTGGCGACAAGCCAACGAGGGGCTGCAGGGCCCCGTGGGCAGAAAAGAAGTGCGGCCCGGATCGAGGCGTCGGCGCAAAGGTATAGCGCGCCCTCTTATTCCCAGGTGTTATTCCTTCAAGGCGTATTAACACTCGTTCTCTCTTCAGGACAAAGAGACCTCGCCGGACTATATCCGGAGAGGCTGCCAATCGCGCCTCCACCAGCCAGGTTCCAAAGCCTGGTCCGGAGGGGAGGTGAACACGAGGCGCGCACCAGACGCTCCTCCGACAGAGGATGCGGACAGGCTGTCTGCCACCAATTCCGAGGTGGAGAGTGCCCTGAACCACAGGGGTCGCCAGACAGTTCTCCGCGACGCTTGTTTCTCCCAAGAGGCATTGGATGCCTTCAATTCGGGAGATGCGTACCTCCGTGCCGCTGAAAATGGTCTAGCCAGAGCCACGGAGCAATATGTAAAAGACATAAGGGTGAGAAAATTTAATGGTTATATATATCAGGAGCTAGAAGAGTGCAAAGCCCAACTTGAGGCCGCACTAGCCGTGACAGGGGAGCCCAAGGAGACCCCCTTTGGTAATATATACTTTCAAAAGATAAGTATTTTGTGAAGTGCGGCGTGTGTGCAAATCTGACAAATGAAATTGCAGATGGCGCCGGATTAGATCCGGAAAGGCAACAACTCCTACGCCAGTTAAAGGCTGGTGAGAGCATGCTGACAAAGGTGAGGCGAGAGAAGAATGATCTCCAAGATGCCAACACCAAGCTGGGCATTGAACTGAAAGATGTTTGTGCCCAGCTGTCGGACTCCGTTAAGGAGAATCAGCGGCTTTGGCGCGGCATATTTAGTAAGTGCTTAAACGAACCTTTAAAAAAACAGAGTTCGGCGAGGAAGTCGACTAACAGAGTAATGTCTGTAGGTGTGCTAACAGGTCGTCCTGCAGAGGAGATGCCCGGTTCTACGGGTGACCTTCTTCCCTAGCTCTCGCAACTACACGAGCGAGTTCGGCAGGTGATGCAAGGCATCACCCAGGCCTTGTGGCCATCCATCTCCATGCCCGAAGGCCTTGGAGAGCTTGCAGAGAAGCTGAAGGGAGCACGGCGGCGCTTCCGATTGTGGAAGATATCGGCCTGCCGTCAAGGCGCTAGGGAGGCCTGGGCCATGGTGAAGACGCGGTACACAAAGGCTGACCCCAACCACATGGCCGAGGTCGGACCTATGGGGCCCGATGGGAAGGAGATCCCTGTAAGCTTAGTATACGGCCAAGTAGAATTGGCACAAAGTATTCCCAGTAGGACTGTAAACTAGACAGCCTGTTAGATGGTATTGAAGAGGAATACAATCAGTCAGAAGGACTATGTAATTTAATTGACATTTGTAATGCCTTCTAGTCAGATTGTAGATCGTTTATCATGACCGACCTTTTCGCTTCAACCTCGGGACCTGACGGTCTGGAGTGTGTCCGAATACCCTCACGGTTATATAAGAACCGGGGTATGCATGGAGACTAGGCGTAGGGGTCATTAGTGCTTGAACAGACAAGTGCCCAACTAGTTATGTTATATTACATGGTTAGTGATACGTCTCCGTCGTATCTACTTTTCCAAACACTTTTGCCCTTGTTTTGGACTCTAACTTGTATGATTTGAATGGAACTAACCCGGACTGACGCTGTTTTCAGCAGAATTGCCATGGTGTTGTTTTATGTGCAGAAAACAAAAGTTCTCGGAATGACCTGAAAATCCATGGAATATCTTAGAATAAATAATAAAAAATCCTCGCCAAAGATGAAGACCAGGGGGTCCACACCCTGTCCACGAGGGTGGGGGGCGCGCCCCTCCCCCCTGGGCGCGCCCCCTACCTCGTGGGCCCCCTGGATGCCCTCCGACGCCAACTCCAACTCTATATATTGGCTTTCGGGGAGAAAAAATCAGAGAGAAAGTTTCATCGCGTCTTACGATACGGAGCCGCCGCCAAACCCTAATCTCTCTCGGGAGGGCTGATCTGGAGTCCGTTCGGGGCTCCGGAGAGGGGGATTCGTCGCCGTCGTCATCATCAACCATCCTCCATCACCAATTTCATGATGCTCACCGCCATGCGTGAGTAATTTCATCGTAGGCTTGCTGGACGGTGATGGGTTGGATGAGATTTATCATGTAATCGAGTTAGTTTTGTTAGGGTTTGATCCCTAGTATCCACTATGTTCTGAGATTGATGTTGCTATGACTTTGCTATGCTTAATGCTTGTCACTAGGGCCCGAGTGCCATGATTTCAGATCTGAACCTATTATTTTTTCATGAATATATGTGAGTTCTAGATCCTATCTTGCAAGTCTATAGTCACCTACTATGTGTTATGATCCGGCAACCCCGAAGTGACAATAATCGGGACCACTCCTGGTGATGACCATAGTTTGAGGAGTTCATGTATTCACTATGTGTTAATGCTTTGTTCCGGTTCTCTATTAAAAGGAGGCCTTAATATCCCTTGGTTTCCAATAGGACCCCGCTGCCACGGGAGGGTAGGACAAAAGATGTCATGCAAGTTCTTTTCCATAAGCACGTATGACTATATTCGGAATACATGCCTACATTACATTGATGAACTGGAGCTAGTTCTGTGTCACCCTATGTTATGACTGTTACATGATGAACTACATCCGACATAATTATCCATCATTGATCCGGTGCCTACGAGTTTTCCATATACTGGTTTACGCTTATTTACTTTTCCGTTGCTACTGTTACAATCAGTACAAAAATACCAAAAACATTACTTTTGCTGTCTTTACTTTTGTTACCGTTACCACCACTATCATATTACTTTGCTACTAAACACTTTGCTGCAGATATTAAGTTTCTAGGTGTGGTTGAATTGACAACTCAGCTGCTAATACTTGAGAATATTCTTTGGCTCCCCTTGTGTCGAATCACAAATTTGGGTTGAACACTCTACCCTCAAAAACTGTTGCGATCCCCTATACTTGTGGGTTATCAGTTAGTAAGAAACATCTTCCAGGGAGAATAGTTCCGTTTAGGGTTCCTTTACCTGGGAGGCATGCTCTAAAGTGCATGTCCATTCTGCGAAAAATACGCAGGAAAAAGCATCTGGGGGCGTATAAATAAATAAGTAAAAAGATAATCTTTTAGGTCACCGACCGAATATTCCCTTAAGAACGCTAGCTTTCGGCTTCACCCAGTCTGAGGTACACATACGGCTAATCCGGCAGTAACAATCGCAGAGGTGCTCCCTTTACCACCTAGCCGAACAATCGGGAACGTAGGGGTAAGCACAGGAGCCAGGCAACCCAGCTTGGCCAAAACTTAAGTCATATCGATGCATGTAATGGTGAAATAAAAGGTACATGCGGAAGTGTGACACATGTGTTGGGCATAAAGCCCGTATAAATAAGCTTCTGTTAAAAGAAGCCCCCAGGTTTAATGAGTGCGAATAGCACGTCATTTGATGAGCCTTTAAAGGCTAAAAGGGAGGGGAGACAAAGAGAAATGTAAGACAGACAGTATATAAAAAATGGACAGAGGAAAGAGACGAACACAGAGTCCGGCGCTAGGCATAGAATCTTCGGAGACGGGCTGCGTTCCATGGGTTCGGCTCGAGTCGGTTATCCGATGCATCTC
This sequence comes from Aegilops umbellulata, assembly GCA_032464435.1. Taxonomy (NCBI): domain Eukaryota; kingdom Viridiplantae; phylum Streptophyta; class Magnoliopsida; order Poales; family Poaceae; genus Aegilops; species Aegilops umbellulata. The sequence continues at coordinate 414,266,211 of CP136055.1, forward strand.
GCAGGCGGTACGCCCCACCGGTCAGGACTTAGTCAATTATGAAGGGACCTTCCCACTTGGGCTAGAGTTTGTCCTTTTTCTTGTCCGGCAGGCGTAGAACTAATTCGCCAACGTTGTAATTTTTGGTCGGTACTTCTCTGCTTTGGTATCTTCGAGCCTGCTGTTGATAGAATGCGGAACGGGCTTTTGCCACGTCACGCTCCTCCTCTAAGGCGTCCAAACTGTCCTGCCGATCGAGCTCGGCTTCTCTTTCTTCGTACATGCGCACTCGAGGTGAGTCATGAATTATGTAGCAAGGCAAAACTGCCTCTACGCCGTACACCATGAAGAATGGTGTGTATCTGGTGGTGCGATTCGGCGTGGTCCGCAGCCCCCAGAGTACGGAGTCGAGCTCCTCTACCCAGTGCGTGTTAGATTCCTTGAGGGACCGCACTAATCTGGGTTTGATGCCGCTCATGATAAGACCATTTGCACGTTCGACCTGGCCGTTAGTTTGTGGGTGATAGAAGGAAGCATAATCGAGCTTGATGCCCATGTTTTTGCACCAGAGTTTTACCTCGTCGGCCGTAAAGTTCGTGCCGTTATTAGTAATGATGCTGTGGGGGACGCCGTAACGGTGTACATGTCAGGACCCCGATCCTAAGCCACATCGATCTAGCATGTAACACATCATATCACTTTGCGGCCTCACGCACGGTATTCCCACGGGTGCCACCTTACCTGGCCCGGGACCGTTTGTGCCTTTTGGCTCATGTATATGATAGTGTCGCTAGCATCCATATGACAGAGAACCCGGGCCGACATGGCTAGTCGTGAACCCAAAGCGGCACTAACCCATGGGGACAGGCATACATGAATCAACTTCGAGCATGTCGGTCAGCAGCGTGTGAATCCGGGCTGTAGCACTGGGCTAACAGGACTCCGGTAACCCGGGATGTAGCAGCCTAGGCAGGACTCCGGATGTCACCGCGTGACATTTTCCCGAAGGGACAGACATAGGAACGAAGTGAAACACATGCCGGCCAGTCAAGTGTCCTGAGCAGTAGTGCTGGGCTAGCAGGACTCCGGTGAACTGGGCTGTAGCGGACTACTATGGCTCATGGAAGCACAAGACTACATTTCCCCATAAGAGAGGCTGCCAAGGATAAACAACTAGATTGTCGGATCCCACACATAGCAAGCATTTCAATCATACACACAATATGTGTAAATACAACATGGCATCACAACATAACTCTACGACTCCAATATTTATTCATTAGGCTCCGAGGAGCGAGATATTACAAACATGGGTCTCATGACCCAAATGCAGAGCATACAAGCAACAGGCACATGCGGAATCTTAACATGTCTGAGTACAGACATCTACAAATGAAAAAGGCTCGAGAAGCCTGGCTATCCACTAGATCCTGCCGAGGGCACAAGACCGTAGCTGAGGTAACAAGCTAAACGTCGAAGTCCACACGGAACTACTAGCGAGACTGACGTCTCTCTGCAAAACATAAAATAGGCAAACGTGAGTACAAATGTACCCAGCAAGACTTACATCAGAACTAGCTACATATGCAACGGTATCAACAAAGGGGTAGTGGAGTTCAACTGCAGCAAGCCAGCTTTGACTCGGTGGCTATCCTGAACTACGACTGCGAGCAACTCTTTTGAGGTGGCGCACACGAGTCCACATATTCACCATATCAATACACCACTATGGATCTGCTCCCGTCTCCCTACGAGAACGCCATCCATAACACTCACGCTTATCTTGCGTATTTTAGAGTATCCACTTTCACTTGTCTATGAACTGTTATAGGCAACCCAGAAGTCCATTACCGCGGACACGGCTATTCGAATAGATGATGTTAACCCTGCAGGGGTGTACTTCTTCACACACGCTCTCACCACTTATCGCCGTTTACACGACATGTACTCGGCAACCTTCAAGCGGAAGCCCAACGAGGGTGTCGGCCACGGCCTACCTAAACACTCAAGTCTCTAGTCCAGGTTTATCGCCTATTCAGGTTCCATCCGCAGGGAGTCCGGCCGAGGTTTCCACATACGGCCCCGAATGATGTGAGCAGGGTTCCCGAGACACCAAACAGGCGCCCAGTACACCGTGCCACGTGCCTACCGCAACACAGCCCACCCCGACGGCCAGCGCTGCGTGCGGCCCCCAGCATACTACAAACACCAGAAACTACTTGCAACTCCTGGACAGAGGACAAGGGTGATTAAGAAGCCGAGAGGGTCCATTGGTTTCGGGACCAATGCGTGGTAGTAACTGATTCATGGATCACAAACACAGAACTCAGTTCCTGAGGATGGCTTCAATGAGACAACCTACCATGTACTCCTACATGGCCTCTCACCGCTACCTTTACCAAATCGTGTTCACACACTTAGCTCACACACAGTAGGACATGTTCATCACCATTCCAATTCATTCCCGATGAATCAGACCCGACTCAACTCTAAGCAGTAGCAGGCATGACAAACAAGCATGAATGTGTAGGCACATCAGGGCTCAAACAACTCCTACTCATGCTAGTGGGTTTCATCTATTTACTGTGGCAATGACAGGTCATGCAAAGGATAAAGGGGTTCAGCTACCGCAGGATGTAACAGTTAAATCGTTGTTGTCCTAATGCAGTAAAGAGAGCAGGAGTGAGAGAATGGGTTGTATCGGAATGAACAAGGGGGTTTTGCTTGCCTGGAACTTCTGAAGATAGTATAGTTCTTCATCGGTGTCATCGATCACATCGCCGAAACCACGTCTACTGAGAGGGGACAAACACCGGCAAGAGAGAGAGAAACACAATCAATGCAATGCGCAATATGATGCATGATCATGACATGGTAAAATGAGTGTGTTTTGACTAATGCATACTAGGACAGGCTGAATTGAACCCATTTGAATCAAAGATTCAAATGTAAGCTCATGTATAAAGTCATAATGGCGCATTATCTTGTTTCATCTAAACAGCAAGGTTAGGTTGCTTTAACATGCATGAAACCAGTACAGATGGATAGATTGGATTTTTCTGATCATTTTTCATATATAACTTGTTTGATTCGGAGCTACGATTGATTTTATATGAATTTTTGAAGTTAGCACAATTTTCTGAAATTACCTGAATAAGAATAAATCCAGAAAATGTATTACTGCGTCAGCATGAGGTCAGGGTGACGTCAGCAGGTCAAAGGCGCCAGCCCAGGTCAAACCTGACAGCTGGGACCCACATGTCGGTGAAACAACTATCTAACAGAGTTAGTTAGTGTTAGGTTAACACTAACCTAGGTTAATTAGGGCCTGGGCCCACATGTCAGTGGCTTGATTAGTTAACTAAATTAATTTAACACTAATTAAACCTACACTAATTAAGCAGGGGCCTGGGCCCACCTTTCGTTGACCCAGGGGAGTCAAACCCCCAGTCAACAAGGTCAACTCACCGGCGGCTCAACGCCGGCGAGGCCAGGCGCGGCGGAGGGCCTCGGGTTTGGTCCTCCGGTGACCAAATTGATGGCGGAGACATGCTATGCATAGCTGGGGAGCTACCGCATCCTGTGGTGCAAGTGGCTGGACACGGGGACATCGGAGACGACGCTGGCAAGCTCGACAGCGGCGGCCGGAGTTCGGCACGCACGGGCACGACGTTGGGGAGCACGACAGGGCTAGCGAGTGGGTGCGCTCGGCTCCTGGGAGCATGCTGAGTACGGTGACGCGCGCGGGGGCAGCTGGGTCGGGCTCTGGCCACGGTGGTGCCATGGCCGGCGGCACGGAGCTCTCGGCTCCGTTGGCAGAGGCGGTTAGAGGAGAGGAACGAGCTCGAGGAGAAGGGGAAAAGGCGGAGGAGCTCACAGAGAGGCTAGCGGATGGCTCGGCATGCGCGGGGACGGCCGGTGGGCAGTGAATCGACGACGGGGATCTCCGGGCACCGAGGTTGAAGAAGACGTCGGGGACGGCGTTGCAGGCCCTCCGACGAAGCCTGACTCGGCGAGGAGGTTGAGGGCGATGTGGCGGAGCTTCTGAACCTGTCGGCAGGGCGAGGTAGGGTTGGTGGCTGCGGCTATGGTGAACGGCGGCGGTAGTGGCATTCGTTGGTGAGAGGGAGAGAGAACAGAGGAGGGGAGGAGCACGGGGAGAGTGAGAGAGGGCCAGAGGGGTGCGTGGCGTCGCGAGGGAGGTCCAGGGCCACGAGGGGGAAGCAACAGGAAGCGGGAGGTGGCACGGGCGCGTGCCGGCGTGCAGCGAACACACGCCTCGCGTCCTTCTGGCGCGAGGTGGATGACGACTGGCAGATGTGCCTGGTGGGCTGCTACAGTGCCAGGCCGGCCAGGTAAGCGCAAGGTAATCTCTCTCTCTCTCTCTCTCTGTTTATGTTTTTCTATTTCTCTGTAACTTCTGGGCTTTATTAAAAATACCAGAACGTTTCCAAAAACCCTGAAAATAATTGTGGGCTCTGGTTGGAATATTCCCAACAGCCCTCACTTAAGTTCAAAATTAATTGAGCATTTAAAATATTATATAGCAATTAAATGCCCAATTGGAAATAGCATAAGATTTAGTTCAGAGCCCAAATATGACACGGAAAAATGTGCATCACCTCTGGTTACTGTTTACAGTATTTTCCATAAATGATGAACATTTTTGAAAGCCATTTGGATTTACTAAAAATATTTTAGGTGAACCTAGTGAATTCCTTTGATGCTAGGGGTTTAGGCAATCCCCATTTCAAATTAAAGAAATAATTTAGACAATATGCATGGATGCTTGTGCCACTAATTGCAAACAATTCTAGGGCTGTGACAACTCACCCCTACTAAACAAGAATCTCGTCCCGAGATTCAAGTCGTGAGGTAAGAAGACAGAGGGACACAAGCTAACACAATCTTCACGATCCAGATGTCTTTCTCGAAGATGTTGATTCATTGCATACGTTGATCTTGACATCCTCGCTTGAGATCTTCATCCACGCGATGACGACAAAAGAAACTATACTAGGATTGATCTCCTCGAAGATCGAGCTATACAAGATCAACTCGCGGAATGAGATGTTGAAACATCTTGAGTTGAGACATAGAACACATCGAGAGGGATGGAAGAACAAACTACGGGGTTTGATTTGGTGGGCAAGAATTCCACGCTTAGAAAGATGGTGGACGGTGTCAAGGTGGTGAGGAAATAATTGCCATGATCCCGTAACGGGGCACTTGGAAAAGGTGACTTGAAGAACTATTCCCTTAAGTGGCAAAAAGAATTACTTTTGATACAACGATCATTGAAACTCTTCTCACCAGCCTGAGGCAATTTACGGATGATCGTTTGATAGAGCTCGAAGAAATGACGTACTCGGACTAGATTGGATGATGTGGACTACCTTGTTGAGGACAACGCAATGGATGATTTTTGCTTATCACTTGAAATGAATGGGACCACCAAATCATCTATCAGGACCCATGGCAGACTGGTACAATGACGGGTGCAAGCTGGGAACAAAATGCAAATACTGGGAATGACCCAACCTTCATATCTACCTGAGATTCAGATCTGGTTGGTAACGGGATGTTTCAGACAGCATGTCCGAAGAAGAAAGTTTGCAACACAACCCGACGAGATGACGTTGCGAGATTCTCAGGAAATGAACTATGATGGCAAGCTCCAAAACATGAGCTGGTTCTGCTACATGCAGGTGAACACACTGTCCCAGACAAGCATGATCACGTAGTAGTCTTATAATGAAACACTACCGAGTTCAGGTGGGGAACCATATTCGAGGATATTGAAGTCCTTGCATAAGGCATGCTCTTAAGAAGGAACTTCCTTTCATTGAACAAGTCAATCAGTGGCTTGGGGTGCTAGGAAACACATATAGAATGGAGGCGGCCAACCTATCAAACCATAGAGCACTTCGCACGTGCATGACTAACTTGGGATGATTCCAGAGGAGGCAAAACAAACTTCCTCGAATTCACGGCGGCAACTTACATCTAATGCACGTGAATCAAAGGAAGTCACTTCTTTCATTCAAACATAGGCTTCATGAACGGAACACGAAGGCATTGCTTACAAAGTGTCCAACACTAGGTTGATGTTCAACATGAATCATGGGGGATACAAAATGCTGCTGATGGGCTCAACAACAACTCATCGGTATTTCCATATCACTGGACTTCCACCACCATGTGAACACGGTGATAGCATTGGTCAGACCAAAAGATATAATGGTGTATGCTCGAGGGATCAACCACGAGTAAGACAACATTACGAACATCGTTGGTTCCGATTTGACTTGATGATAGCCCATACTCAAGTCTAAGTTTTGACAAGGCAATAGATCTAACAACTGGTCACGAGGACCAATCGATGGAGATATCATCTTTCTTCAACACACACACACAACAAATAGATATCCCTTAACATGAACTAAGTCAGACAAGCTTTTATCTTCCAACTCTCCAAGTTGTTGTTTAGCTTAACCAACTAGCTCAGGGATATCCAACAAAGATTCTTGGAGAATGGGTGGTTTGGAGGAAAAAATCAGCATGGTCACGAACTCAACATAGCGGTCAGGTGACAACCTGGTAATACTTCCGAGAAGATATTCGGAACATCACGAACCACCGATATGTTACTAAGCTCGAGAACAATCTTGCTCTTCAGAGCAAGACAATATGATCAATAAGCAAGGGGTTGAATAATCCTAACTCATTGATCGAAAAGTGCACCAGAGATGAGGACAAGGTAGCACGGTCAATCTTAGGATGATGATTTAATAACCAACACGCTAAGAATGAGAATAGTGTCCATTAACTACCAAGCAACACAGTTGCTAGGAGTATTGATTTCACACATCACGATTCACTTGTCGGCATTCCGGTTGTAACAACACGGGGACTGAGGAATGAAAAATGATGGCAAGAAGTATTACTGCATCAAGAATTCATAAGAGGTGGTGCAATTCTCATGACACTCTTGACATAAAGATGGTAACACTCCAAGGTAGAGCAGAGCAAAAGCTGGATTGGCATTTTGATCCACGGAATACAATTGCTTTGACCCAATCCTAGATATGGATGAGGTTCTGGAGTTTGTTTCTCCTATCCATTCTAAAATAGAACGGCTTGACGGACCACAAGAATAGTACGCATCAAAGAACATGAATGCACGACATAAACTTGACTATCAGCTGATAGACAAGGATCGGAATACAACTACAGAGGGACAACTCAAAGGAACATATATCTTTCTGAGTTGTGGATGCATAGGTTAGTATGTCGAACAAGTTCAACATATTTATTCCGGATAACCCATGCTGAAAAGGAAGGACTGGCAGATTCACGATATGAATGGAGTACTCCTCAAGAGCACCCTGGTTGTGATCTTTTGGTTCAAAAGAACTTCTGCCACGATGGTTCATGGTATTGGAAGAATGAGATACCACGGACGTCGAGGACTATCGCAAAGGTTACTAATATCTTAAGGGAACTAGCAAATACTAACAACATGAAGTAAGTAGGGTGAATCTCGGGTTCAAGAACCCAGGAATAGAATACCTACTACTAAATGGCATCACGAGATGCTTTCGAGAATGGCAGCCAGAATCATCACACCGGGGACACAAAACATGGCTAGGTTACTAGATGATCCCCTAAGACACCTAGGGTCATAATAATAACTCCAAAATATATGTCGAGGAAATAGAGTACCTCAGCTGACTGGTTAGTGTGCTTATTCTGACCAAAAGGAGATCGGGAACGGAAAGAAAGAATTTGCAAACGCATCAGACTATTTAGAAACCTGGGATGACTCGGACAGCATAACGACTGTAAATGCTCAAAATGATTTGAGACATCCTGCAAAATGGTGGCATAACCACTCAACATCACAATATCAATGTTCTGAGATCAACTAAGAACACATGGGAGTAGAAGAAACTGAACAGAGGCTTGAAACTATCAATTCTGTAAGTCTATGGATTAGTAACACGTCATCTTGATAAATAGATGAGAAGGCCTAGTTCTTAATCCCCGTAGAAGAGAAGAGGTTGACTCAGATCATAAGGCATGAGGTATAAGTAGTAAAAAGAGCCTTACGTTCCCTTCCACAATCAATTCCCTTACATAACTAAAGCATTTCTAGACTCAACTTCGGCCAGTTTGGCTTGGTAATCCTACAGGCAGTCAGGCTCTAATACCAACGCTATCAGGACCCCGATCCTAAGCCACATCAATCTAGCATGTAACACATCATATCACTTTGCGGCCTCACGCACGGTATTCCCACGGGTGCCACCTTACCTGGCCCGGGACCGTTTGCGCCTTTTGGCTCACGTATATGATAGTGTCGCTAGCATCCATATGACAGAGAACCCGGGCCGACATGGCTAGTCGTGAACCCAAAGCGGCACTAACCCATGGGGACAGGCATACATGAATCAACTTCGAGCATGTCGGTCAGCAGCGTGTGAATCCGGGCTGTAGCACTGGGCTAACAGGACTCCGGTGACCCGGGATGTAGCAGGCTAGGCATGACTCCGGATGTCACCGCGTGACATTTTCCCGAAGGGACAGACATAGGAACGAAGTGAAACACATGCCGGCCAGTCAAGTGTCCTGAGCAGTAGTGCTGGGCTAGCAGGACTCCGGTGAACCATGCTGTAGCGGACTACTATGGCTCATGGAAGCACAAGACTATATTTCCCCATAAGAGAGGCTGCCAAGGATAAACAACTAGATTGTCGGATTCCACACATAGCAAGCATTTCAATCATACACACAATATGCTCGATATGTGTAAATACAACATGGCATCACAACATAACTCTACGACTCCAATATTTATTCATTAGGCTCCGAGGAGCGAGATATTAAAAACATGGGTCTCATGACCCAAATTCAGAGCATACAAGCAACAGGCACATGCGGAAGCTTAACATGTCTGAGTACAAACATCTACAAATGAAAAAGGCTCGAGAAGCCTGGCTATCCACTAGATCCTGCCGAGGGCACAAGACCGTAGCTGAGGTAACAAGCTAAACGTCGAAGTCCACACAGAACTACTAGCGAGACTGACGTCTCTCTGCAAAACATAAAATAGGCAAACGTGAGTACAAATGTACCCAGCAAGACTTACATCAGAACTAGCTACATATGCAACGGTATCAACAAAGGGGTAGTGGAGTTTAACTGCAGCAAGCCAGTTTGACTCGGTGGCTATCCTGAACTACGACTGCGAGCAACTCTTTTGAGGTGGCGCACACGAGTCCACATATTCACCATATCAATACACCACTATGGATCCGCTCCCGTCTCCCTACGAGAACGCCATCCATAGCACTCACGCTTATCTTCCGTATTTTAGAGTATCCACTTTCACTTGTCTATGAACTGTTATAGGCAACCCAAAAGTCCATTATCGCGGACACGGCTATTCGAATAGATGATGTTAACCCTGCAAGGGTGTACTTCTTCACACACGCTCTCACCACTTATCGCCGTTTACACGACATGTACTCGGCAACCTTCAAGCGGAAGCCCAACGAGGGTGTCGGCCACGGCCTACCTAAACACTCAAGTCTCTAGTCCAGGTTTATCGCCTATTCAGGTTCCATCCGCAGGGAGTCCGGCCGAGGTTTCCACATACGGCCCCGAACGATGTGAGCAGGGTTCCCGAGACACCAAACAGGCGCCCGGTACACCGTGCCACATGCCTACCGCAACACAGCCCACCCCGACGGCCAGCGCTGCGTGCGGCCCCCAGCATACTACAAACACCAGAAACTACTTGCAACTCCTGGACAGAGGACAAGGGTGATTAAGAAGCCGAGAGGGTCCATTGGTTTCGGGCCCAATGCGTGGTAACTGATTCATGGATCACAAACACAGAACTCAGTTCCTGAGGATGGCTTCAATGAGACAACCCACCATGTACTCCTACATGGTCTCTCACCGCTACCTTTACCAAATCGTGTTCACACACTTAGCTCACACACAGTAGGACATGTTCATCACCATTCCAATTCATTCCCGATGAATCAGACCCGACTCAACTCTAAGCAGTAGCAGGCATGACAAACAAGCATGAATGAGTAGGCACATCAGGGCTCAAACAACTCCTACTCATGCTAGTGGGTTTCATCTATTTACTGTGGCAATGACAGGTCATGCAAAGGATAAAGGGGTTCAGCTACCGCAGGATGTAACAGTTAAATCGTTGTTGTCCTAATGCAGTAAAGAGAGCAGGAGTGAGAGAATGGGTTGTATCGGAATGAACAAGGGGGGTTTGCTTGCCTGGCACTTCTAAAGAAAGTATAGTTCTTCATCAGTGTCATCGATCACATCGCCGGAACCACGTCTACTGAGAGGGGACAAACACCGGCAAGAGAAAGAGAAACACAATCAATGCAATGCGCAATATGATGCATGATCATGACATGGTAAAATGAGTGTGTTTTGACTAATGCATACTAGGACAGGCTGAGTTGAACCCATTTGAATCAAAGATTCAAATGTAAGCTCATGTATAAAGTCATAATGGTGCATTATCTTGTTTCATCTAAACAGCAAGGTTAGGTTGCTTTAACATGCATGAAACCAGTACAGATGGATAGATTGGATTTTTCTGATCATTTTTCATATATAACTTCTTTGATTTGGAGCTACGGTTGATTTTATATGAATTTTTGAAGTTAGCACAATTTTCTGAAATTACCTGAATAAGAATAAATCCAGAAAATGTATTACTGCGTCAGCATGAGGTCAGGGTGACGTCAGCAGGTCAAAGGCGCCAGCCCAGGTCAAACCTGACGGCTGGGACCCACATGTCGGTGAAACAACTATCTAACAGAGTTAGTTAGTGTTAGGTTAGCACTAACCTAGGTTAATTAGGGCCTGGGCCCACATGTCAGTGGCTTGATTAGTTAACTAAATTAATTTAACACTAATTAAACCTACACTAATTAAGCAGGGGCCTGGGCCCACCTTTCGTTGACCCAGGGGAGTCAAACCCCCAGTCAACAGGGTCAACTCACCGGCGGCTCGACGCCGGCGAGGCCAGGCGCGACGGAGGGCCTCGGGTTTGGTCCTCCGGTGACCAAATTGATGGCGGAGACATGCTATGCATAGTTGGGGAGCTGCCACATCCAGTGGTGCAAGTGGCTGGACACGGGGGCGCCGGAAACGACGCCGGCGAGCTTGACAGCGGCGGCCGGAGTTCGGCACGCACGGACACGGCGTTGGGGAGCACGACAGGGCTAGCGAGTGGGTGCACTCGGCTCTTGGGAGCATGCTGAGTACGGTGACGCGCGCGGGGGCAGCTGGGTCGGGCTCTGGCCACGGTGGTGCCATGGCCGGCGGCACGGAGCTCTCGGCTCTGGTGGCAGAGGCGGTTAGAGGAGAGGAACAAGCTCGGGGAGAAGGGGAAAAGGCGGAGGAGCTCACAGAGAGGCTAATGGAGGGCTCGGCATGCGCGGGGACGGCCGGTGGGCAGTGAATCGACGACGGGGATCTCCGGGCACCGAGGTTGAAGAAGACGTCGGGGACGGTGTTGCAGGCCCTCCGGCGAAGCCTGACTCGGCGAGGAGGTTGAGGGCGACGCGGCGGAGCTTCTAAACCTGTCGGCAGGGCGAGGGAGGGCTGGTGGCTGCGGCTATGGCGAACGGCGGCGGTAGTGGCGTTCGGTGGTGAGAGGGAGAGAGAACAGAGGAGGGGAGGAGCATGGGGAGAGTGAGAGAGGGCCAGAGGGGTGCGTGGCGTCGCGAGGGAGGTCCAGGGCGACGAGGGGGAAGCGGCAGGAAGCAGGAGGTGGCACGGGCGCGTGCCGGCGTGCGGCGAACACACGCCTCGCGTCCTTCTGGCGCGAGGTGGAGGACGACTGGCAGATGGGCCTGGTGGGCTGCTACAGTGCCAGGCCGGCCAGGTAAGCGCAAGGTAATCTCTCTCTCTCTCTTTGTTTATGTTTTTCTATTTCTCTGTAACTTCTGGGCTTTATTAAAAATACCAGAACGTTTCCAAAAACCCTGAAAATAATTGTGGGCTCTGGTTGGAATATTCCCAACAGCCCTCACTTAAGTTCAGAATTAATTGAGCATTTAAAATATTATATAGCAATTAAATGCCCAATTGCAAATAGCATAAGATTTAGTTCAGAGCCCAAATATGACATGGAAAAATGTGCATCACCTCTGGTTACTGTTTACAGTATTTTCCATAAATGATGAACATTTTTGAAAGCCATTTGGATTTACTGAAAATATTTTAGGCGAACCTAGTGAATTCCTTTGATGCTAGGGGTTTAGGCAATCCCCATTTCAAATTAAAGAAATAATTTAGACAATATGCATGGATGCTTGTGCCACTAATTGCAAACAATTCTAGGGCTATGACAGTACAACCCCGGATATAAAGTCTATCACTAGTCCGGGTTCAGCCGTCTTAACAGGCTTGGCTTCTATCCATTTGGTGAACTTATCCACCATGACCAGTAAGTATTTTTTCTTGTTGGTTCCGCCTTTAAGGGGTCCAACCATGTCAAGCCCCCAGACCGCGAAGGGCCAAGTTATGGGGATAGTTTGGAGGGCGGTGGGTGGCATGTGGCTTTGGTTTGCGAAAAGCTGGCAACCGACGCATCGTTGGACTAAGTCCTGGGCGTCTGCCCGGGCCGTCGGCCAATAAAAGCCTGTACGGAAGGCCTTGCTTACAAGGGACCGAGCTGCGGCGTGGTGACCACCGAGTCCGGCATGAATTTCAGCCAGAAGGCTCCGCCCTTCCTCTTCGGAGATGCACCTTTGAAGGACTCCGGTAGTGCTTTTTTTATAAAGCTCTCCCTCATGGACTTTGTAGGCTTTAGATCGCCGCACTATGCAGCGTGCCTCGTTTTGCTCCTCGGGGAGTTCCTGCCTAGTAAGGTAGGCTAGGAAACGTTCTGTCCACGGGGCGATGACGGCAATTATTACGTGGGCTGAAGGTGTAATTTCCTTGGCAGAGCCTCCAATTATGTTAGATTTTTCGCTATCGGGCAGTGCGGTTGGGTCCGGGCTGTTATTGCCGGGTGCCCCTTCCCATGCTACAGATGGCTTGAACAGCCTTTCCAAGAAGATGTTGGGGGGGACTACATCGCGTTTTGCGCCGATGCATGCCAGGACATCTGCCGCCTGATTATTTTCCCGGGCTATATGGTGAAATTCGAGCCCTTCGAACCGAGCTGACATTTTTAAGACGGCGTTGCGGTAGGCTGCCATTTTTGGATCCTTGGCATCGAAGTCTCCATTTATTTGGGATATCGCGAGATTCAAATCCCCGCGCACCTCTAGGCGTTGAATGTCCATGGATACTGCCATCCGGAGACCATGTAAGAGGGCCTCATATTCGACTGCATTGTTGGAGTCTGTGTACATAATCTGGAGTACGTATTGAACTGTGTCTCCTGTGGGGGACGTCAGAACGACGCCAACCCCTAGACTGGCCAACATTTTGGAGCCGTCGAAATGCATGATCCAGTTTGAATATGTGCCGTACTATTTAGGGAGTTCGGCCTCCGTCCATTCTGCGACGAAGTCGGCCAAAACTTGCGACTTGATAGATCGCTGTGGCTTATAAGTTATGTCGAATGGGAGGAGATCAATGGCCCATTTTGCAATCCGGCCCGTCGCGTCGCGGTTGTTTATAATATCGTTAAGTGGTACTTCCGAGGCTACTGTTATTGAACACTCTTGAAAGTAGTGTCGCAGCTTCCAGGATGCCATGAATACCGCGTACGCAATCTTTTGATAATGCGGATACCGTGATTTGCACGGAGTGAGGACAGTGGACACATAATAGACCGGCTTTTGAAGGGGAATTTGTGTCCGTCCGTTTCTCGTTCGGCGACGAGCACTGTGCTTACAACCTGATGGGTTGCTGCAATGTACAATAGCATTGGTTTACCAATATTTGGTGCGGCCAGGACTGGGTTTGTTGCCAATACGGCTTTTATTTCGTCGAGTCCGGCCGTGGCGGCGTCCATCCACTCGAAGTGTTTGGTGCGCCGAAGGAGGCGGTAGAGGGGTAGTGCATTTTCTCCCAAGCGGGAGATAAAGCGGCTTAGAGCCGCCACACATCCTGTTATTTTTTGTATTTGTTTGAGGTCCTTTGGGATGTCCAATTGTGCCAGAGCTCAGATCTTGGCCGGATTTGCTTCAATTCCTCTACCGGATACAATGAAGCCCAAGAGCTTTCCGGCTGGAACGCCGAAAACGCATTTTTCCGGATTGAGCTTGATATCGTATGTTCGGAGGTTATCAAATGTGAGCCTCAAGTCGTCAACTAGAGACTCGACATGTCTTATTTTAACGACCACGTCATCCATGTATGCCTCCACTGTTTTGCCGATCTGGTTTGCCAGACATGTCTGAATCATGCGCTGATATGTTGCGCCGGCGTTTTTGTGCCCAAAGGGCATTGTGTTGAAGCAGAATGGGCTGTATGGTGTGATGAATGCCGTTGCGGCTTGGTTGGACTCTGCCATCTTGATTTGATGGTAACCGGAATATGCGTCGAGGAAACACAACGAATCGTGTCCTGCGGTAGCGTCGATAATTTGATCGATGCGGGGTAGAGGGAAGGGATCCTTTGGGAAAGCCTTGTTAAGGTCTTTAAAATCAACGCACAGGCGCCAGGATTTGTCCTTCTTTGGTACCATCACCAGATTTGCTAGCCAGTCTAGATGTTTTATATCTCTGATGAATCCGGCCTCCAATAGCTTGGCTAGCTCCTCTCCCATGGCCTGTCTCTTAGGTTCGGAAAAGCGCCGGAGAGCCTGTTTGACGGGTTTGAATCCTTTTAGGATATTTAAGCTGTGTTCGGCCAGCCTGCGTGGGATTCCTGGCATGTCTGAAGGGTGCCAGGCGAAAATGCCCCAGTTCTCACGTAGGAACTCTCGCAGTGCGGCGTCTACACCAGGGTTTAATTGTGCCCCGATGGAAGCTGTTTTATTGGGGTCCATTGGATGGACCTGGAATTTGACTATTTCATCCGCTGGTTTAAAGGAGGTGGACTTGGATCTTTTGTCGAGTATCATATCGTCCCTGTTCACCGTGGAGCGCAGCGCAGTCAGCTCCTCAGCCGCTAGGGCTTCGGAGAGTTCCTCAAGGGCCAGTGCGGCTGTCTTATTTTCGGCGCGTAGTGCTATGTCTGGATCACTAGCGAGAGTGATAATTCCGTTCGGCCCGGGCATCTTGAGCTTCATGTACCCATAATGGGGTATTGCTTGGAAGATTGTAAACGCTTCCTGCCCTAGCAGAGCGTGGTATCCGCTACTGAACGGGGCCACTTGGAACGTGACCTCTTCGGACCTGTAATTATCCGGTGTGCCGAACACCACATCTAGTATGATTTTTCCTGTACAGCGCGCTTCCCGACTGGGGATTTTTCCTCTAAAGGTTGTGCTGCTTCGCTCAATGCGGTTCCAGTCTATTTCCATTTTTTGAAGGGTTTCCTCGTAAATGAGGTTCAATCCGCTGCCTCCATCCATGAGTACCTTGGTAAGGCGAAAGCCATCCACTATTGGACTGAGGACCAATGCGGCTGTTGCTCGGGCTGTTCGGAATTTAGGTTCATCACTGGCATTGAAAGTAATAGCCGTGTCACTCCATGGGTTTATTGTTGCTACTTGGTAGACTTCGGCGAGGCTGCGGAGTGTTCTTTTTCGCATATTATTTGATGCGGAAGTCTCGAAGACTGTTAATACCGTACCAGTGTCTCTGGGGTGGCTTTCTATGGCCTCCGGAATTAGAAGATTTTCGCCAATTTTGGCCACCTGCCGGAGTATCCAACATGCTCTAAGGCTGTGAGTTGGTGTGGCGCCCTCTGTACTATGAATTTTACAGGGTCCATTAAGCCACCCTTCCAGTACGGTTCCATGCCCTGTAGAGGGTTTTTGCTCTTTGGTGTTTAACTCGGGTGTCCGGCGACGATGCACCCTTTTATTTCGGACTGGGTTTGTATTCAGGGCCGGATTATCCCAAAATTTTACTTCGGTTTTCCAGGCGCTTCCCATCGCACAGTACTTTCGTACTATGGACGCCAAGTCAGCGAAGCGTGTAATATCACGGCGACTTATGGCGTTGCGGATTCCCTTGTCCGTGCAATTATTGTAGAAGAATGAGATTGCGTCTTCCTCGCGGCAGTCCTTGATCCTGTTCATAACCAAGAGGAATCTGGCCCAGTAATGATGTATTGTTTCTTCTGGGCTTTGCCTAATTTGGGATAGATCGCATATGTTCGGGTGGGTGGGTGGAATTAAATCTTAAACCTCACCCAATCCGAGACTCAGAGGCCAAGGGGTTTCCGAACTCGAGAGTTTGGATTCTTGCATGTTGTCCAATGAATCTAGCCCGTTGCCCGACTCTAAGTTCGGGTCTTGAGTGATGTCCTCCCCTCTGCGGATATCCGGCTTGGAGGGATCAGGAACCCGGACGTAGCTGGTCCTTAAGATAGATGAAGGGTCGCCGCACTGTCCCTCTACCACGGCAACATGATGGGTGACCTGGGGAGAGTTGATCTCTCTCAGATCGGGTTTAGGCACGATCTGGTTGTAATCCATAGCGACTCCCAGGGCGGCGATGCGATCCAAGAGCTCGTTTATGGAAGAGAGCTCCATTGGATCTAACTGCTCGGCAAGTTCCGAGCTGACATGAAGATTGGTTTTGATGACCCGAGAGGTCTTCGTCGGCGCAGCAGCCGAACATGCGGTCATAAGAAAACCACCTAGCCGGAGAGTTTGGCCGATAGCCAAAGCTCCCTTAGCGACGGTGCCGTCTTTAAAGACGGGATGAGGCATCCTTCCTGACGGCGACGACACAGAGGAACTCTCAATGAAAGCACCAATGTCGGTGTCAAAACCGGCGGATCTCGGGTAGGGGGTCCCGAACTGTGCGTCTAGGCGGATGGTAACAGGAGACAAGGGACATGATGTTTTTACCCAGGTTCGGGCCCTCTCGATGGAGGTAAAACCCTACTCCTGCTTGATTAATATTGATGATATGGGTAGTACAAGAGTAGATCTACCATGAGATCAAGGAGGCTAAACCCTAGAAGCTAGCCTATGGTATGAGTGTTGTTCTGTTGTTCGTCCTACGTACTAAAACCCTCTGGTTTATATAGACACCGGAGAGGGCTAGGGTTACAAAGAGTCGGTTACAATGGTAGGAGATCTACATATCCGTATCGCCAAGCTTGCCTTCCACGCCAAGGAAAGTCCCTTCCGGACACGGGACGAAGTCTTCAATCTTGTATCTTCATAGTCCAGGAGTCCGACCGAAGGTATAGTCCGGCTATCCGAACACCCCCTAATCCAGGACTCCCTCAGGACTCCATGGGATACTGTTCATCTACACCGTTGACCCCCTCCAGCCTCCACGAGCTACTGTTCATCCACCATCGACCTCCTCCAGCCTCCACGGGCTCCTGTTCATCCAGCCTCCACCGCGCGCTACTCCACCGGCTACTGTTCAACCACCCCTCCACCGTCTACTGTTCATCCAGCCCTCCACACCACGGGGTCCTGTTCAACCACCCCTCCACGGGCACCCCTCCACCGTCTACTGTTCATCCTGCCCTCCATGGAGTGGTCCTGTTCATCCAGCCCTCCACGGGGTCCTGTTCATCCAGCCCCAACCGGCTCGATCGATCGGGGTCCTGTTCATCCAGAGGCAACACCACGGGGTCCTGTTCATCCACCCCCCACCGGGAACTGTTCATCCAACCCCCCCCCCCCCCCCCCGCATCGCTCACTGTTCATCCAGAGGTAGCATCGATCGGCTTCAGTTAGCAGCAGTAGCCAAGGAATCGCTCGATCGGGTTCAGTTAACAGCCATCGATCGATCGCTCGGGTCCAGTAATGCGTAGCCTGCAGTGCAACCGCTCGGGTTCAGTTAGAGCCCAACGCCTCGCTCGGGTTCAGTTAGAGCCAACACCTCGCACACACGCGTGTACGTGTATGAGAGAAACGCGCATCGCTCGGCCCCCGACCTCCCACCGTAACCGGGAACTCCCCGAAATTTTCCTCCCCCTCGCTTCTACCATGGTTTTTTTCCGTCATGGACGACCCAAAGAATGTCATGCAGCTGCATCTCTGGCCCGCCCAGGACGAAAAGCCCATTTTCTGTCATGATTTTTTGTCATAGAAGAAGGAGCCCACCACATCTATGATGATACCGGGTTTTGTCACAATTATCGTCATAGAAGTGTCATATGTATGACAGAAAGAAAATTCGTTCGGCCCAAAATGTCACGGATGTGTCTTTTTTTTGTAGTGTAGGCAAGATGACATGATGTAGAGGGATAAACTCAAGCAATATGATATAAACCCCATCTTTTTATCCTCGATGGCAACAATACAATACGTGCCTTGCTGCCCCTACTGTCATTGGGAAAGGACACCGCAAGATTGAACCCAAAGCTAAGCACTTCTTCCATTGCAAGAAAGAACAATCTAGTAGGCCAAACCAAACTGATAATTCGAAGAGACTTGCAAAGATATCAAATCATGCATATAAGAATTCAGAGAAGATTCAAATATTGTTCATAGATAAACTTGATCATAAACCCACAATTCATCGGATCTATACAAACACACCGCAAAAAGTTATTACATTGAATAGATATCCAAGAAGATCGAGGAGAACTTTGTATTGAGATCCAAAGAGAGAGAAGAAGCCATCTAGCTAATAACTATGGACCCGAAGGTCTGTGGTAAACTACTCACACATCATTGGAGAGGCTATGGTGTTGATGTAGAAGCCCTCCGTGGTCGATCCCCCCTTCGGCAGAGCGCCGGAAAAGGCCCCAAGATGGGATCTCATGGGTACAGAAGGTTGCGGCGGTGGAAATAGGGTTTCGTGGTGCTCCTGGATGTTTTCGGGGTACATGAGTGTATATAGGCGAAAGAAGTAGGTCGGTGGAGCCACGAGGGGCCCACGAGGGTGGGGGCGCGCCTACCCCCCGGGCGCTCCCTCCTACCTCATGGCCGCCTCGTTGCTTCCTTGACGTCCACTCCAAGTCTCCTGGATTGCGTTTGTTCCGAAAACGACTCACCCGAAGGTTTCATTCCGTTTGGATTCCGTTTGATATTCCGTTTCTGCGAAACACTGAAATAGGCAAAAAAACATCAATTTGCACTGGGCTTTGGTTAGTAGGTTAGTCCCAAAAATAATATAAAAGTGTATAATAAAGCCCATTAAACATCCAAAACAGATAATATAATAGCATGGAACAATCAATAATTATAGATACGTTGGAGACGTATCAAGCATCCCCAAGCTTAATTCATGCTCGTCCTCGAGTAGGTAAATGATAAAAACAGAATTTTTGATGTGGAATGCTTCCTAACATAATATTTTATGTAATTTTCTTTATTGTGGCATGAATGTTCAGATTCGAAAGATTCAAGATAAAAGTTTAATATTGACATAAAAATAATAATACTTCAAGCATACTAACTAAGCAATCTTGTCTTCTCAAAATAACATGGCCAAAGAAAGTTCATCCCTACAAAATCATATAGTTTGGTCATGCTCCATTTTCGTCACACACAAATGCTCTCATCATGCACAACCCCGATGACCAGCCAAGCAATTGTTTCATACTTTAGTAATATCAAACTTTTTCAACTTTCATGCAATACATGAGCATGAGCCATGGATATAGCACTATGGGTGTAATAGAATGTAATGATGGGGGTTGTGTGAAGATGACAAAAAAGGAGAAAGTCTCACATTGACGCGGCTAATCACTAGGCTAGGGAGATGCCCATCAATTGATGTCAATGCAAGGAGTAGGGATTGCCAAGTAACGGATGCACTAGAGCTATAAATGTATGAAAGCTCAACAAAAGAAACTAAGTGGGTGTGCATCCAACTTGCTTGCTCACGAAGACCTAGGGCATTTGAGGAAGCCCATTGTTGGAATATACAAGCCAAGTCCTATAATGAAAAATTCCCACTAGTACATGAAAGTGACAAAATAAGAGACTCTCTATCATAAAGATCATGGTGCTACTTTGAAGCACAAGTGTGGAAAAGGATAGTAACACTGTCCCTTTTCTTTTTATTTTTTTTATTTTTTGGGCCTTCCTTTTTTTATTTGGCCTTTCTTCCTTTTTTTCTTTTTTTGGGACAATGCTCTAATAAAGATGATCATCACACTTCTATTTATTTACAACTCAAAGATTACAACTCGATCCTAGAACAAAATATGACTCTACATGGATGCCTCCGGCGGTGTACCGGGATGGGCAATGAATCAAGAATGACATGTATGATGAATTATGCATGGTGGCTTTGCCACAAATACGATGTCAACTACATGATCATGCAAGGCAATATGGCAATGATGAAACATGTCATAATAAATGAAGCGGTGGAAAGTTACATGGCAATATATCTCGGAATGGCTATGGAAATGCCATAATAGGTAGGTATGGTGGCTGTTTTGAGGAAGATATAAGGAGGTTTATGTGTGATAGAGCGTATCATATCATGGGGTTTGGATGCCTCGGTGAAGTTTGCACCAACTCTTAAGGTGAGAAAGGGCAATGCACGGTATCGAAGAGGCTAGCAATGATGGAAGGGTGAGAGTGCGTATAATCCATGGACTCAACATTAGTCATAAAGAACTCACATACTTATTACAAAAATCTACAAGTCATCAAAAACCAAGCACTACGCGCATGCTCCTAGGGGGATAGATTGGTAGGAAAAGACCATCGCTCGTCCCCGACTGCCACTCATAAGGATGACAATCAAAGAACACCTCATGTTTCAAATTTGTTACACAACTGTTACCATACGTGCATGCTACGTGACTTACAAACTCTAACACAAGTATTTCTCAAATTCACAATTACTCAAATAGCACAACTTTAATATCACCATCTTCATATCTCAAAACAATCATCAAGTATCAAACTTCTCATAGTATTCAATGCACTCTACATGAAAGTTTTTACTATGCCCATCTTGGATGCCTATCATATTAGGACTAATTTTATAGCCAAAGCAAATTCACATGTTGTTCTAAAGGACTCTCAAAATAATATAAGTTAAGCATGAGATATCAATAATTTCTATAAAATAAAACCACCACCGTGCTCTAAAAGATATAAGCGAAGCACTAGAGCAAAATTATCTAGCTCAAAAGATATAAGCGAAGCACATAGAGTATTCTAATAAATTCCGATTCATGTGTGTCTCTCCAAAAGGTGTGTACATAAAGGATGATTATGGTAAACTAAAAAGCAAAGACTCAAATCATACAAGACGCTCCAAGCAAAACACATATCATTTGGTGAATAAAAATATAGCCTCAAGTAAAGTTACCGATGGACAAAGACGAAAGAGGGGATGCCTTCCGGGGCATCCCCAAGCTTAGGCTTTTGGTTGTCCTTGAATTTTACCTTGGGGTGCCTTGGGCATCCCCAATCTTAGGCTCTTGCCACTCCTTATTCCATAATCCATCAAATCCTTACCCAACACTTTAAAACTTCACGACACAAAACTCAACAGAAAATCTCATGAGCTCCGTTAGTGCAAGTAAACAAACCACCAAAATAAAGTACTTTAATGAAATCATTCTTTATTTATATTGGTGTTAAACCTACTATATTCCAACTTTCCTATGGTTCATACCCCCCGATACTAGCCATAGATTCATCAAAATAAGCAAACAACACACGAAAAACAGAATCTGTCAAAAACAAAACAGTCTGTAGTAATCTGTAACAAACGCAAACTTATGTGAATCAGAAAATCTACCAAAATATGAGGACCTAGATAATTTGTTTATTTATCTACTGCAATTGGAATCAATATTTTATCACTTTCTGGTGATTTTTAATAATTGTTTTAGTGAGCAGAAAGTTTCTGACTTTTTCAGCAAGATCAAATAATTGTTATCCAAGAAGATCCTATAGGTTTAACTTGGCACAAACACTAACTAAAACATAAAACCAAATCTAACCAGAGACTAGATGAATTATTTATTACTAAACAGGAACAAAAAGCGAGGAATAAAAATAAAATTGGGTTGCCTCCCAACAAGCGCTATCGTTTAACGCCCCTAGCTAGGCATAAAAACGAGAATAGATCTAGGTATTACCATCTTTGGTTTTGGGAAATAAAAGGAAAAATTTCTTATCTATAGCATTTATCTTTCTATTTTTAGAAATCACGTGGATATTAATGGTGGAAGAAAGATTAAGCACGCTACGGAAATTTGCATATAAGCTAGCCTTCATCTCTTTGATAATTTCATTTTCGTAAAAAGCACAAAAGAGAGGTGTATTCAACCCTCTCACTCATGGGGTGTCCAAATATACTTTTCATCTTTTCATAGGTATCTATGGGATCCCCCTCAAGAAAACCTTCTTCAAAAATAGAATCTAAAACATGCTTGAATGAAGAGGGCAAGCCAACATAAAATATTTTTAGGTATATCTCAATTTGATATTGGGGCACATAGCTAGCTAGGATCCTTAATAGCCTATCCCAAGCATCTTTCAAAGACTCGTCAAGTAAATAACGAAAAATTCTGGGATCATCTTCATCGAAATTATTCAAACTCTCATTGATAACACTACAAAAAAATACACTTCCGTGATAATACGTGTTTGTCACAGTAGGTCGCTTTTTTTGTCATGCATGTACATCCATGACAAATTTATGACAGAATCAAGATAGTCATACCTGTGCTGTCCTGGAAGTGTTCCATGACATTACCAAAATTATCATCACGGAAGTGTCCACTTCCATGACAATAAATCGCGCGTCACAGAAGTGCTTTCGTCAAGGGTGACCGACACGTGGCATCCACCGTAACGGAACGCCGTTAAGCTATCGGGTCGGGTTTTGGATCCGATAACCCGTTAACAGCCCCGACCAATGGGGATTTTCCACGTGTAGAATCATCATTGGCTGGAGGAGACACGTGTCAACTCATCCAATGGGCGAGACGCGCCTATGATATGTTGACACGTGGACCGGCCCATCAAGTTTAAATGGGCCGGCCCAACTGAAGGCCCACAAGATTTTGCGGACCATAATGGGCTGGCCCAGCTAAAGGCCCACGAGATTTTGCGGACCGTAATGGGCTGGCCCAGCTAAAGGCCCACAAGATTTTGCGGGCCATAATGGGCCGGCCCTGGTAAAGGCCCACAAGATTTTTGTGTGCCATAATGGGCTGACCCAGGTAAAGCCCACAAGATTCTTGCGGGTCATAATGGGCCGGCCCAACTAAAGGCCCATGAGATTTCGCCGACATTAATGGGCCAGCCCAGCTGTAGGCCCATAAGATTTTGAGGACCCTAGTAGGCCGGCCCATTAACTGGCTGCCATGTTTTGGGCCAAATGCCGGCCCATATTTGATCCGGTCCATTAATGGCCTGCCACGCTCTGGGCCTAATAGTGGCCAATATGAGATCCGGCCCGTTAAAAGCCTACCATGTTCTGGGCCAAATTACGGCCCAGATCAGGTTCGGCCCTTTAAGAGGCTTTGGGCTCAATTATGGCCCATATCAGATTCAGCCCGTCAACTGGACACTATATTTTTGGGCCCACTTGCTAAAGGCCCACTTAGTAATTCGGCCTAATATTAGTTTTGGCCTGTTAAGGGACCGTTTAACATTTCGGCCCAATATTAATTTCGGCCTGTTAAAAGCCCGTCATATAGTTGGGCCTAACTACGACCCTCTTGCATCCGGCCTGCTCGCAGCCGATATCTGATTGGTCCAAACAAGGACCAAGACAATTTTGGCCTGTTAAAAGCCCATGATTTGATTCGCAAAATCATGGGCCGGGGTTCATTTCGGGCTACTGCGTAACTAGTATGAATTAAGAACAAAGCTACTCTATACGATAAACAAATTACGGCATAGTAACTTAGAATAAACCTACACTATACAATAAAGGGTTTAAGGTATATTACATCCACTGGGCATCGAAGTTTGCCACCAGTGATCATAAAGCGCAACATAGAAGCAGATTACAAAAACTAGGCACCATTGCAGCGTAACAAAATAATACCGAACCGAGACCACTTCCAAGACAGTTCAAGAAAGGTTAGCCTTGCGGGGGAACTGCTGCGCAAGCTGCTGAGCAAGGCTGTGAGACCAGCCTAACATGTCGATCATAGCTTCCAGGTGTAGCTGTTTAGCGATGAGGTTCTCATTGGTGTTCTCCACAATCTTTCTTAGAGATAGGACTTCAAGTCGAAGTTGAGTTGCAGAATGCCTTTCTGCTAGAACTTGGGACTGAAGAAGTCGAACTGATTCAGACAACGAATTCTGTGAGCTTGTTTGACTGTTAGTGTCAAGTAACTTGAACACTGCATCAAGACAAGACTTTGGGGTTGTCTTGCTATCTTCAAGATGTTTTGCCTTCTTTGCTGCAATATATGTTGGGTTTGTCTCACAGCCTTCAGCAGACTTGTGCATGCCATCAAGCATATCACCCTAAAACAAAGCAGAGAGATGACATGTTTTCCACGTGTATAAACAAAGATGATAACTGTTCTGTCAATTCTATCCAATTTCAAATTAGAAAATAAAGAGTATGTTCAAAATATCAATAGCATAATTTGGCATTGTTCATAATGCGGGGAGCTTCACCACACTACTGGATTACCATGTCAACATAACAAGCATAGATGAAGGGCAAAGAAAATCATTGTATCTATTTTGGATAATGTGCATGGCATGTTGTTCATATCATCAGCCACATCAGTAAGATAAAACAGGAGATGACAAGGTGCAAACGTGGGCTGCTTCACCACACACTGGATTATAGATCCACAAAAACAAGCATACATATAGGGAGTATTAAGTAATGTGCATGGTATGAATAAGGAATTTGGTTTTACAAGTAAAACTTAGAACTTATGGTTCTTACGAACATGCATTTTGGTGGAAACAGCAAACTAAACAGCAGTAAACGATAGGGAGTATGAGCAAATTAAACAGCAGTTGAGGATAAAGGCTTTAGAAGGACTGACTTACATTAACAGTTAACACCGGCTTTATAATGCCCTTCTCCATGTCAAGGGAAGGATAACTCAAGAATTTCAGCACATAATCTTCTTCATAAGCATTGCCTGTACTCTATATTTTGTAGAGAGTAATTATAGATATGATAATACTGGAAGGGGTAGAGGATAATGAAGATAAGATGCAGATTGATGCTACATAATCAACTACCAATCCCTGGAAGTACAAGCGTTACAGGACAAAATGTACTGACAAGAGCAATGGGCTACACTTCAGCACTGGCATTGTCTGCGTATTCTACTTGTTGGTAAGATTAAATATAGATCTGATCTTTTTTAGTAAATGGTGGGCGAGGGAGATAAGATGCAGAATGCTACAAAATGAACCAGTCCCTCTTCCCATAATACAAGAGTGTTTTGAACACTGGTGTACTGTACAAAACGTTCTTATATTATGGGACAGAGGGAGTAGCTGTTAATGTAAGTACAGTGATAGACCACGTTCAGTCCTTACAAGAGGACTGCAGAGCTAAACCTCTTCAAAAGCATTGGGTTGATTCTAAATTTATGTAAGAGTCCATATGGATCTTATAATGTCCACCAAATGGACGATTACGAGGCTAACATGTGCAGTGATGCTACATAATCAAATAGCGATGAAAGTAAATATGGTCATACAGGGCAAGAGGTACTCACAGGAGCAATGCAGTGTGCAGTATAGTTGCGATATTCTGTGGTCCCTTGAGAACGAATGTTCTTCTGCTAACAGTTTTCGTACAAGTGAGACATTAAGGCAAATGCAGAAATGTAGTTCAAATTGTGATGTGATATCATAGACAGTACCTTACGCTGCAGCCGAGACCAATATGTAACAAGATTATTCCAGTCACCGTCGGATAAATGTAGCATCGGAGACTTTACAGAAATTTCGTTCAGAGGCTTGCCATCGAAGTGCGCTTGCCTCAGGTAGGAACGATACTTCATCAACGAGTGCTTGAAAAGTGCAACCAACCCTTGCTCGTCATCACAATCCAGTTTGTGCCTCGCCTATTTAAAAGAATGAAATCTTGTGTCTTCTGTCAGCAGAAACATATGCATTAATGACCATGAATAACATTAGTACATTACTTATGCGTAAATTGCGGAGGAAGACTGGAAATTGTTCTGTGTCTGCGGTATAATCTTTCCATGAAGGAAAGATGCGCACAAAGTTCCTGGCAACAACATAAGCTTTGTCTTCTAAACTGGGAAGAAATGGAACATGGGTCCTATTTGCTGCAATTGGGGCTCTCTCTGGTTCGAAAAGGGATTTGCCAACTGGATTTGGTGTACACTTTGCTGGAATGGGGGTTTTGCGTCGTACAGCTAGTGCTATGTCAACTGGCATAATCATACTGTTTGCTGCAGTTGGGGTCTGCTGAGTTGGGGCATCAGAAATGACCAGTGGAGTAGGCCTAGAGTCTGCTAGAGTTGGGGTATTTTGTGGGTCAGGTGATATTGCAACTACACCTAATGTGCTATTTGATTTATCAGGTGCCACTACCTTTTCCAAATACTTTGCTTGTGCTCCTCCACGATCAGCAATCGCCCTCTTCCTTTTGAACGTCTGATACACAAGAACATCATTTGAATGGATAAATATGGTATGATGACAGATGGAATACGTACTGAAAATGGATAGGCAGGGCGTATTCACATACAAGATGTGTAAACTAAGCTAATGGCAGTTCAACAAATTAGAAGCAATGCAAAGCATCAGTTGCAAGATATGTGCGAGCAATGTAACCTTGGAAAGTTAGAGCAAGTACCTTGATGGGTGAATAAGATAGGGCATCTTCCTCTGACTTCTCCACTAGGGAGCTACATTAACTTAGGTCTCCCTCTAGCTCAGAATCACTGTTAGGATCATATTCTGAGCATGAATCTGTAGGTGGAGAGTGTTTGCATTGCATTGCATCCAGACTTGATTTCAGTCCCTTAATGCCAAGTTTGACAGCCAGGGCATTGTTCTGCTTTATTCTTTTCATGCGCGCAAGCTCATAATCATTATGATGTTGTTCAGAATCTGAGTTTCATGAAAACATAAAAAGTAGTCAGATTATCTATGAATGCATTGCGGTTTCAACTCGGAGAGTGTCTCCCTATAAACCCCTGCATATGCAAAGTTCACCCCCCCAACCGTGTTGACCAGACCACACACAGAGATACACACCCGAGCGGCGAACATGCATTTTCGAAACTAATTTAGGAACATTTAGCTGACCAATTAAACAACTCTGTTTTAATAATATCAGATTCATATTTGAACAACTAAGCTTGTTTAGCTTGATGGGTGGAGCAGTGTTATTATGAAACGAAGCACGTATTCTGATCGTATAGTGATCATAAAAGGGGGAAACTCTAAGCATATATTTTTTTAGCAAAAGAGGGTTTCCCCTCTGATTTCTATTAACGAAACCACCACGGAACCAACATGATCAATTAAACCCTAAGCATGATCAATTAAACCGTATTATGGCTGTGCCATGGCAGATTTGAAGCTGCAAACCGGAGAAATGATATTTAGCATCATTGTTTGCTTCGAACTAAGAACTAAATTCTAAGAGCTGAAAAGAAAGTAGAGTAACCAAATTAAGATCTATTTTCTGGTTGAGATCAAAAAGTTGAGGAGATATGAAGTACCACCTCTCTTGCGGCGCCGTGTAGGCATCGGGGGTGCGATGGCTGTCGGTGGCGTTGAAGCAGATCTGCGACTGTAGACGGGTGCATCGGGGGATAAGTCCCATTGCGGTGGAAGAGAAGGTCGTGTGAGCGGCCCCGGCAAAGAGGACGATGACGCCGATGAAGCGAGAGGACGCGATGCAAGGTTATTGGTCCGTCGCCATGGATGAGAAACGTCCATGTCTAGCATTGGACGACGCAGTCTTGGTAGGCACTCCGGCATGGTGGAGGACGGTGGCGATGGATGTGGTGGAGGACGGCGGCGATGGATGGGGTGGCAGACGGAGGCTAGTGTGGGAATGGGGTGTTCTAGCACGGACGGTGTATGAATGGGAAAATGGAGGGAGAGGTACGTGGAACCATGTTTTTGGGACGCGTCTGTCTGAAATATGGGGAAGTTACAAACTTATCCCCCGTTTCAAATTTGGACGTCTGTCAGTTGGGGATAGGACGGTAATCTCGCATCTCCCGAATATTTGCCGGTAACTATTTCAGGTGAGGAGAGGGTGTTTTGCCGCCCACGGTTGGTGCCCACGGTGTATGAACGGGGCTGACAGGTAGGGCGGTTGTGTAACGTATGATGGAAGTTACACAGTTGCCCCTATTTAAAATATTAGCCTACATCTATTTCGGACGAGGAGAGTTTGTTTTGCCGGGAATGGAGGAAGAAACAGAGGTCTTCCGGACGAGCTTGAATCAAATGAGGTTTGCCGCCCATGTTTGACGCCCACCGTGTCGGAATGGGCTCAGAGGCGGTCGTGTCACGTCTAATTGAAGTTACTAACCCACCCCTATTTAGAGCAGTGGAAATCGGGCCGATGGATTGTCCATGTAATGGGTAGACAGTAATTTCCATCTCCCAAGCACTTGGCTTCGGGCAGCCGATGTGGGAGTGGACATTTTGCTGTTTCTTTCGAATTTTGGGACAATAAGCATCCATGTTTACCCTGGCAACTAAATTCGAATCCATTTTGTATTCCTATATGAATCTTTATAAATCATTCTATGTGTTTTTATATATCTTCAAAAGGACGACAAAGATGTATTCCACTGTCATATATGAATATGGTTTACAAATGTCGATACTCAAATTCAGAAACTAGAATCCACTTGAAGGTGAATTCGAATATTTGGAACACTTCATGTCCAACTGTGACGCCCAGATAATTAAGCTACAGTGAACCTCCGCTAATGATGCCACGTCACCTCGGTTACTGTGGATAAACTCACGTTAGTTCGAATTTCAAATTTAAAACAAATGCAAACAATAAAAGTTTTCAAACGTTAAAACTAAAATGTTCAGATTGTGCCAATTAATGCCTAGATATTTATGGTGAAGAGACCACGCTTTTACAGAATGCCTAAGTACTTCAATATGAATTAAAACAGAAAAGAAATAAGATAAAAAAAGGAAAACAAAAAAACGAAAACTAACAAAAAGGAAAAGGAGCCCCCCCACTTGGTCGTGGCCCAACTTGGCCAAACGGCCTTGGACCACCAGGCCACCACCTAGGCCGGCCCACCCCGTCCCGTATATGGCCTCCCCTGGCCAAACCCTAACCACCCACCACTCTCCCCCCACGTCGTTCGCCTCCTTCCCCCGATCCAGATCGGACCGGGGCTCGCTCGCACGCACGCGCCTCGAGCCCGACGACCCCGGCACCAGGAGCCCTCGCCGCCTCACCGGAGCCCCTCCCCGCCGGCCTGCTTCCTCCCCCCCACCGGCCTGCCTTCTCGACGCCGACGACGTCCCCGTCCTCCCCCACGACTCCCGCTGCCCCGTCCCTGCTCCTCAAAGTGAGCACGCCCCCCTCTTCCTCTCCCTGTCCAGACGCTCCGCCTCGCGCCGCCCTGCGCCCGGCGCCCAGCACCCGCAGCCGCCCGCGGCCTCGTCCCCCTGCCGGCGCCTGCATACCTGGCCGCCTGCGTGCGCGCCAGGCCGATCCCCCTCCACCCCGCATCCTGCGCGCGTGGCAGCACCAGTCCGGCTCGCCGTGCCGCCGCTCCCCGCTGCCCTCGCATCATCTGCTCTGCGCCACCGCGACCACCCCTGCCCGCTCGCGCCGTGGCCGTCTCCGCCGCGGCTATGTACGGTGCTCGCGCCCCTAGATTCCCGCAGTCGCCACGGCCCGACCTCGGCCCCCACGTCCCTCCCTGCCTCGCCTTCACACCCCCTGGCATCGCAGCTCCGGCCAGTCCCGCTCGAGTGCCCATGGCTCTGGTCCCCTCCACCCCGTCGTCTTGTTTCGGCCGGTGCTCGTGTGGCCCCTGGCCGCCGGCGCCCGCGCCCAGCTCTCCCTCGCCACCTGGGCGGGCTACACCCGCACCCGCTGGCGCCCATAGCCCCGTGCCCGCTTTGGCTCCCTTCGGGCCACAGACTGCTGGGGCCTAGCGCCCTGGCCTTAAAAAAATCAATCAAAATAAAAATAATAAAATTTGAAAAATAAATAATTAGTTAGTTAATCAATTAGTTAACTTAATTAAATTGGTTTAGTTAAACTAACTAATTAGTTAGCCTAATTAATGAAGTAATTAGTTAGGTGAGGCAATGACAAGGGGCCCCACCCCCTGTTGACCAGTCAAAGGTTGACTGGTCAACCGGGACCCCCTGGCCCACCTGTCAGCCACTGGTACACTTCCGTGTACCCTGTGCTGGGTGCCCCTACCAATTTACTTTTTATTTTCGAATTAATAATAAATCCAGCAATTCCAAAAAAATCAATAAAACTTTAGAAAATCATATAAAATAAACCGTAGCTCAGATGAAAATACTTTCTACATGAAAGTTTCTCAGAACGACAAGACTAATCCGAATACGCAGCCCATTCGTCCACCAGGCATCCCTAGCATTGCAAACTCGCAACTTTCCCCCTCCGGCTCCTCTGCCCGAAAACGCGAAACACCGGGGATACTTTCCCGGATGTTCCCCCCCTTCGCCGGTATCACCTATCCCTACGTTAGGTCACCTCTAGCATAACGTATTAACGCTTCTTGATTTTTGTTACATTTGATTGCTCTGTTATTTATTGTGTTCCCCCTCCGTTACTTCTTTCCGGTAGACCCTAAGACCGATGCCGGTACCCCTGTGATCGACTACATCGACGACCCCTCCTTCTTGTCAAAGCAACTAGGCAAGCCCCCCCCTTGATCACCAGATATCGCCTACTCTCCTCTATACTGCTTGCATTAGAGTAGTGTAGCATGTTACTGCTTTCAGTTAATCCTATACTTCTGCATAGCCTGTCCTTGCTACTACTGTTGTTACCTTTACCTGCCATCCTACTGCTTAGTATAGGATGCTAGTGTTCCGTCAGTGGCCCTACACTCTTGTCCGTCTGCCATGCTATACTACTGGGCCGTGATCACTTCGGGAAGTGATCACGGTCATATACTATATACTTTACACTGTTACATTACTTGTGATACTGTTCGGAGATGGGGGCTGAAGGGGCAGGTGGTTCCACCCAGGTAGTGGTGGGTCTGGGTTCCTGACGGCCCCCGACTGTTACTTTGTGGCGGAGCGACAGGGCAGGTTGAGAGCACCTAGGAGAGAGGTGGCCTGGCCCTGGTCGGCGTTCGCGGATACTTAACACGCTTAACGAGATATGGTTATTTGATCTGAGTCTGGCCATTTGGTCTATACGCACTAACCATCTACGCGGGAGTAGTTATGGGTATCCCGGCGTCGTGGTATCAGCCGAAGCCTTCGTGACGTCAGTGACTGAGTGGCGCGCGCTGACGAGGATACGTGCCTAGGGTAGGGTAACTTATCATACCTGAGGTACCCAATCAAGGACATGGCTCCTACAATGAAGGACATTCTAAGAAGTATCAACGTTTTCAGTCGACCTGGTCAGCCCAGTCGACGGACACGAACGCACTCGACCAGAAGCACAAGCAGTCGACCATGAAGACAGCCACTCGACTATAAGAAGACCTAAAGGCACTGCCCACAAACGGTCATCTCATAAGTAGCTTTTATGGCCTACATGGTCCTTTATTACAGGCGTTACCAGTAACCCCCTCTCTTTATGTACATTAAACTCCTTGTAACGTGGGCTGGCTGGGGTCCTGGCGAACTCTATATAAGCCACCCCCCTCCACTAGGACAGGGGTTCGGAACTTTGCAACACACACACACATAATCCAGTCGACTGCCTCCGGGCTCCGAGACGTAGGGCTGTTACTTCCTCAGAGAAGGGCCCGAACTCGTAAAACTCCTTGCGCATACAACTACTCCATAGCTAGGATCTTGCCTCTCCATACTTACCCCCTATTCTCACTGTCAGACTTAGAACCACGACAGTTGGCGCCCACCATGGGGCAGGTGTTCTAGCGATTTGTTGGAGGAGTTGGGATTCTTTCAACCCACGTCATGTTTTCGAGCGGAGTCATGGTCGGGAGCCGCGAGATCCGTCTCGGCGCTCTCTCCTTCATCGTCGACAACTCTGCTTGGCTGCAGGAGGCTCCACTCGACGTGGACGCGCTTCCCGCCCGCGGAGCCACGCATTTTCGCGCATGCGTCCGCGGCGTCCTCCTGCGGCAACCGTCGACCCTGTACGGGTCGGCATTCGTTTCGCCATCGTCGTCATCAGTTTCCCACCGGCGGAAGCGCACCGGTCGGTCGAGACTCCAGCGGTGGGTGAAGCACGCACTGGCCCGCCAGTCGGCCATCCCCCAAGTCGCGGCAATCGAGCCCGACGAGTCACTCTACGGCCTGTTCGACCTGTCGACTGGCTCCATAGTGACTGCGTCCGAGTGCGACAGCAGCGATCCAGCGGCGGAAGTACTAATGGTCGATGGACCACGTAGTCCCCCCGGATTCCCCCACACCGAAGAGGTTGCCGCAGGGGGGATTCCGGCGCGGGGCCACGAAGAGTACATGCCCGAGCCCCTTACCTCAGTGCAGAGGGAGGAACTCCGTCGCCGGAGCATGGACGCCCTTCACACTCCTATCATTGGAGAAACCCCTGAGGCGCGAGCCCTGGAGGAGGCGCGCTTGGCCAACTTGGCTGGACGTACTCGACTGGAGAATCTCCAGAGAGCACTCGACGAGCGCGCACGACCGCCCGTTCCCGAGTCCAGTCGTCGTCGCGTCTTCCAGCCGCCGACCCAGGTATACCGTACCCCGATTCAGAATTTGGCAGCTGCGGCTCGCATAGCGGAGTCGATCCAGCCTTCACAGTCAGAGGCAGGGAGAGGTCTGTTGCAGATCAGAGATTTGCTCCGTGCAGCGGGTGACCAGAATTCAGCCGTATCTCAGTCGCGCAACAGGATTCACAGTCGATCCGTCACTGCGAATTCCGTTCAGTCGGCTCATAGTCCAAGGTCGCCCCCGAGGCGTGAAGGACACGGAGGCCGGCACGAGGATCAATACTGAGGGCACGAGCGATATGAGCACCGATTCGATTGCAACGATCAACGTCGAGTGCCTTCTCCTCCCCCAAGAGCCGGGTCGTACGTTCCTCGACGGCAAGAGGACAGACGCCAGTTCAGTACTGGGCGAAGGGTCCCAGTCGACCCCAGGGAACCAGGCTTTGATGCGAGATCCATCATCGTTCAAGGTCTGGTCGACCGAAATAGAGCTCACCGAGAAGACCGTGACAGAGGCGCCCCGTCCGGCAGCAGAGTTCACGTCTCAGGTCCCGAATGTTTCAGCAGAGCAATCAGAGCCGCAGTGATTCCTCCCAACTTCAGGTTGGCGACTGGGGTCAGCAAGTTCACCGGAGAGTCCAAGCCGGACACATGGCTCGAGGATTACCGAGTGGCTATTCAGATCAGAGGCGGCAATGACGAGGTGGCCATGAAGCATTTGCCCCTCATGTTGGAAGGATCAGCCAGAGCGTGGTTGAATCAGCTGGCTCCCAGCAGTATTTATACGTGGGAAGATCTAGCCCAGGTGTTTGTCAGGACATTCGAAGGGACTTGCAAGCGACCGGCAGGGTTGACAGAATTGCAGTCATGTGTTCAGAAGTCGAGTGAAACCCTGAGGGATTATATCCAAAGGTGGATCACTCTGAATCACACGGTCGAGAATGTGTCCGATCATCAGGCAGTTTGCGCCTTCAAGGAAGGCGTCAGAAACAGGGAATTAACTTTGTAGTTCGGTCGAACCGGGGATATGACCCTGAGTCGGATGATGGAAATCGCCACCAA
Organism: Aegilops umbellulata; assembly: GCA_032464435.1. Classification (NCBI taxonomy): domain Eukaryota; kingdom Viridiplantae; phylum Streptophyta; class Magnoliopsida; order Poales; family Poaceae; genus Aegilops; species Aegilops umbellulata. The sequence goes on from CP136055.1 coordinate 414,300,096, forward strand.
GTACGCGAACGGAGAAGAGGAAGATAGACTCCGGAGTGGCAAGTATAAGGCAGCCGCTAATGAGGCCGGCGGAGGACACTCCAGTCGGAAGCAGAAGCGCAAGGCCGAGCCAGTCGCCCCCGGGGAAGCCTTAGCTGTGACCCCAGGGAAGTTTAAGGGGAAACCCAAGGGTCCTTGGAACCCCAAGAAAGTGAAAGACCAGGACGGGAACGATGTGATGGACTTACCATGCCATATTCACACGAAGAAAGATGAAGAGGGAAATCTCATTTACCCCAAGCATACCACTCGACAATGCCGACTCCTGATGCAACAGTTCCAAGGGAAGCAGGCCAAGGACAAAGAGAAAGAGTCAGACAAAGTGGAAGACAGGGAGGACAGCGGTGAAGAATACCCCCAAATCAATTCCACTCTGATGATTTTCGCTGATGTCGAAAGTAAGAGTCGACTGAAGGTCATCAATCGCGAAGTAAACATGGTCGCTCCGGTGACACCCCATTACCTGAAGTGGTCCCAAACCGCCATCACCTTCGACCAGTCCGATCATCCGACTCATATTGCCACCCCAGGGAGGCAAGCGTTGGTGGTCGACCCAGTTATTGAAGGCACTCGACTGACCAAGGTTCTGATGGACGGCGGCAGTGGGCTAAACTTGTTGTATGCAGAGACGTTGAAGGGGATGGGCATTCCGATGTCCCGACTTAGCCCCAGCAACATGAGCTTCCACGGAGTCATTCCTGGGAAGAGAGCTGAGTCACTCGGTCAAATCGCTCTCGACGTCGTCTTTGGTGACTCGAAGAATTTCCGGAAAGAAAAGTTAACCTTTGAGGTCGTGGATTTTCAGAGTGCGTACCATGCCATTCTTGGGAGGCCAGCCTATGCTCGTTTCATGGCTCGACCATGCTACGTATACCTCAAGCTGAAGATGCCTGGCCCCAAAGGTGTAATTACCATCGTTGGCAATCGGAAGAAGGCAGAGGAGTGCTTCCAGAAAGGCGCCAAAATTGCTGATGCTCAGATGGCCAAGATAGAGATACAAGAGTACCAGAAGACGGCGGATCCGAGTGAGTTGTAACGAGCCAAGAAGCCCGCCACGGAGTCAGCATTTCAGTCGACTGGTGAGACCAAGCAAGTCCACATCCACCCGACCGATCCAAATGCGGCTCCAACCAACATCTCCACTACACTCGACTCCAAATAGGAAGAAGCGCTCGTCCAGTTCCTTCGTGAGAACTGGGACATCTTTGCATGGAAGCCTGCTGACATGCCAGGTGTGCCCAGGGGACTGGCCGAGCACCGCCTTCGAGTCGACCCAAAGGTCAAACCAATCAAGGAGCATCTCCGACGGTCCGCCGTTCAGAAGAGAAAGGCCATTGGCGAAGAAGTGGCCCGACTCCTAGCAGCAGAATTCATTCGCGAGATCTTCCACTCCGAGTGGCTCGCCAATGTTGTGATGGTCCCTAAGAAGGACAAATCGTTGCGCATGTGCATCGACTTTAAGCATATCAATCGGGCCTGCCCGAAAGATCATTTTCCTCTTCCTCGCATCGACCAAATAGTCGACTCGACTGCAGGATGCGAGAGGTTATCTTTTTTAGATGCCTACTCTGGATACCATCAGATCCGTCTGTATGGACCCGATGAAATAAAAACAGCCTTCATCACCCCATTTGGGTGTTTCTGCTATGTTACCATGCCTTTCGGTCTCAAGAACGCCGGAGCTACATTCATGAGAATGATTCAGAAGTGCCTGATCACTCAAATCAGTCCGAATGTAGAAGCATACATGGATGACATAGTGGTCAAGTCACGAAAAGGTTCCGACCTGCTGACTGACCTAGCTGAAACTTTTGCCAATCTCAGGAGTTATGATATCAAGCTCAATCCGTCGAAGTGCACATTTGGAGTCCCTGGAGGAAAGTTACTCGGTTTTCTTGTTTCCGAACGAGGAATCGACGCTAACCCCGAAAAAGTTGGCACCATACTCCGGATGAAACGCCCCGTGCGTGTGCACGATGTGCAGAAACTTACTGGATGCTTGGCCACCCTAAGTCGATTCATCTCCAGGCTCGGTGAAAAGGCGCTGCCTCTTTACCGACTGATGAAGAAGTCAGACACGTTCGAATGGACTCCAGAAGCTGATGCAGCATTTGCAGAGCTAAAAGCTCTGCTCTCCACCCAGCCGGTGCTTGCTTCTCCTGTCAGCAAAGAGTCATTGTTGCTTTACATAGCAGCCACGGGACAAGTCATCAGTACCGTTCTTACGGTCGAGCGGGAAGAGGAAGGAAAGACCTTCAAAGTTCAACGTCCAGTTTATTATCTCTCTGAAGTTTTGACCCCGTCGAAGCAAAGATATCCCCACTATCAGAAGCTTGTTTACGGGATTTACATGACCACGAAGAAGGTTGCTCATTATTTCTCTGATCACTCTATCACAGTCGTCAGCGACGCTCCATTATCAGAGATTCTTCATAACAGAGATGCAACCGGTCGAGTGGCGAAATGGGCAATTGAACTTCTTCCCCTTGATATCAAGTTCGAGGCAAAGAAAGCTATTAAGTCCCAGGCAATAGCTGATTTCCTCGCCGAGTGGACCGAGCAGGAGCTCCCGACTCAAGTTCACTCGGAGCACTGGACTATGTTTTTCGATGGCTCCAAGATGCTGAACGGATCCGGTGCAGGGGTTGTACTGGTTTCCCCCCGAGGAGATAAGCTCAAGTATGTCCTCCAGATTCACTTTGATTCCTCCAACAATGAGGCAGAGTATGAAGCGCTTCTATACGGATTACGTATGGCCATTTCACTCGGCGTCCGTCGCCTCATGGTCTACGGCGACTCAGATCTGGTTGTTAATCAAGTGATGAAGGAGTGGGACGTCCGAAGCCCATCCATGACGGGGTATTGCAGCGCAGTGAGAAAGCTGGAGAAACGATTCGAGGGGTTGGAGCTCCATCATATACCCCGACTGAAAAATCAAGCTGCAGATGATCTGGCGAAGATAGGGTCCAAAAGGGAGGCCGTCCCTAAAGATGTGTGTTTGGAGCACATTCACACACCATCAGTGCAAGAAGATCCTTTCACAGAAGAGCCTCCACAACCAAAAAGCGCCTCTGACTCGACCGAAGTGGAGATTCCAGCTGTGGTCGACCTGATTATGGAAGTTATGACCACCACTCCCGATTGGACAGTGCCGTACATTGCGTATATCATGAGAAAAGAGCTCCCAGAAGATGAAGAAGAGGCTCGACTGGTCGTCCGTCGATCCAAAGCCTTTACAGTAATCAAAGGGCAGCTATACAGGGAAAGCGCGACTGGAGTTGGTCAGAAGTGCATCACACCTGAAGAAGGACAGATAATTCTCGAGGACATCCACTCGGGGACCTGTGGCCATCATGCGTCCTCTCGGACCATCGTGGCCAAAGCATACCGAGCGGGTTTTTACTGGCCGAAGGCGAACGAAATGGCAAAGGATATAGTCGACAAGTGCGAGGGGTGCCAGTTTTATTCCAACATGTCTCACAAGCCCGCCTCCGCCTTGAAGACCATTCCACTCGTCTGGCCTTTCGTTGTCTGGGGTCTAGACATGATCGGACCACTGAGAACTGGTAGGAGTGGCTTCACCCACTTGTTGGTTGCAGTCGACAAGTTCACGAAGTGGATAGAAGCCAAACCCATAAAGGACCTCGACGCAAGCACTGCCATCAGTTTTATCAGGGGATTGATATTCAGATATGGAGTTCCGCACAGCATCATCACGGATAACGGATCAAACTTTGATAATGACAGATTCAAAGCCTTCTGCGCCTCTCAGGGCATTCAAGTCGACTACGCTTCAGTTGCTCATCCTCAGTCGAATGGACAGGCCGAACGCGCGAATGGCCTCATCCTCAAAGGACTAAAACCCCGACTGATGCGTGATCTCAAACACGCAGCAGGCGCCTGGGTCGACGAACTTCCGTCAGTTCTATGGGGGTTGAGGACCACCCCTAACCGGTCGACTGGAAGAACACCATTCTTTCTGGTCTATGGAGCCGAAGCGGTTTTGCCGAGCGACCTGCTCCACAACGCGCCTCGAGTCGAGTTATATTCCGAATCAGAAGCAGAACAGGCCCGGCAAGATGCAGTCGACCTCTTAGAGGAGGAAAGAGAGATGGCTCTAATCCGCTCGACCATCTACCAGCAAGAGTTGCGTCGGTTCTACGCCAGAAATGTGAAGGGTCGAGCCTTTCAGGAAGGAGATTTGGTCCTCCGTGTGGATCAGCAAAAACCTCACAAACTTGCCCCGACCTGGGAAGGCCCCTTCATCATCACCAAAGTCCTGCACAACGGAGCGTATCACCTCTACAACATCGATCGACGGATCGACGAGCCTCGAGCATGGAACGCAGACCTGCTCCGTCCTTTTTACACTTAAAAACTCACTTGACTGAGATGTAATAAAAGTACCTCTGTAGTTCTTTTGTTTCAAGCAAGAATTTCTTTTTCTGTTTGTCCAAATTCCCCCCAGTGGGTGACTTAGCTGCGAATCCGCTTCGCCTAAGTTTTCAGAAAACCCTACCGAGTGGAGAGCAAGTCTCCCACTCGGGGGCTTAGCTGCGAATCCGTTTCGCCTAAGAAATTAAAATCCTAGCGAGTGGAGAGCCAGCCTCCCACTCGGGGGCTTAGCTGCAGTCCAAGTACTCGCCTAAGTAATTAAAATCCTACCGAGTGGGGAGCCAGCCTCCCACTCGGGGGCTTAGCTGCAGTCCAAGTACACGCCTAAGATTGAAAAAATCCTACCGAGTGGAGAGCAAACCTCCCACTCGGGGGCTTAGCTGCAGTCCAAGTACTCGCCTAAGATTGAAAAAATCCTACCGAGTGGAGAGCAAACCTCCCACTCGGGGGCTTAGCTGCAGTCCAACTACTCGCCTAAGATTGAAAAAATCCTACCGAGTGGAGAGCAAACCTCCCACTTGGGGGCTTAGCTGCAGTCCAAGTACTCGCCTAAGATTGAAAAAATCCTACCGAGTGGAGAGCAAACCTCCCACTCGGGGGCTTAGCTGCAGTCCAAGTACTCGCCTAAGTACTTGAAATCCTACCGAGTGGAGAGAAAACCTCCCACTCGGGGGCTTAGCTGCAGTCCAAGCACTCGCCTAAGTAATCGAAATCCTACCGAGTGGAGAGCAAACCTCCCACCCGGGGGCTTAGCTGCAGTCCAAGCACTCGCCTAAGTAATCGAAATCCTACCGAGTGGAGAGCAAACCTCCCACCCGGGGGCTTAGCTGCAGTCCAAGTACTCGCCTAAGTAATTGAAATCCTACCGAGTGGAGAGCAAACCTCCCACTCGGGGGCTTAGCTGCAGTCCAAGTACTCGCCTAAGTATTCAAAATCCTACCGAGTGGAGAGCAAACCTCCCACTCGGAGGCTTAGCTGCAGTCCAAGCACTCGCCTAAGTATTCAAAATCCTACCGAGTGGAGAGCAAACCTCCCACTCGGAGGCTTAGCTGCAGTCCAAGCACTCGCCTAAGTAATTGAAATCCTACCGAGTGGAGAGCAAACCTCCCACTCGGGGGCTTAGCTGCAGTCCAAGTACTCGCCTAAATAATTGGAATCCTACCGAGTGGAGAGCAAACCTCCCACCCGGGGACTTAGCTGCAGCCCAGTGCTCGCCTAAGCCATGTTGACAGACACCATCGCAGCGATAAGCATCGTGCAAACCAGGCAGCCTCTGAGGGGACAACGAACAGTAGATCGGCGGATCAAGTCACGAAGACATTCAACGTCGAGCCAAGTTCGGATAAAATCAAAAGATCCTAGATCGCAAATAAAAGTACTCGAGCTATAAGCTCGACGGAGTTTATCGGTTACATAAACCACTCGGCATTCCGAGGCAAATTTAAGGCAAGGAACATCAGTTTTTTACTCCTCCGGTGGAGGACTGGATGGTGCAACAAATTCGTCCAAGTCGATCCCATCAGAGATCCGAGTGGCAGCAGCGATGAAGGTCTCCATGAAATCCTGAAAGTTATGCTTCCTGGTATTGGCAACCTGGAGAGCGGCCAGCTTCTCCTCTCGCGCCTCCTTGCAGTGGACACGAACCAGTGACAGAGCCACATCAGCACCGCACCTAGCAGAAGACTTCTTCCATTCTTGCACTCGACCTGGAACCTCACTTAGTCGAGTGACCAAGGATTCAAGGTCGTTCTGAAGCGTCTCCTTGGGCCAGAGTGCGGAGTCGATCCGTGACACTGCAGCTTTCAGTCGAGCCAGGTAGTCCACCACACCAGCGACACGGGATTCCAACCGGAAGACATTCATGGCCACTTCGTCCTTCACAGGAGAGTTGATAGGGTCCAGGCGGGTCTCCACTCGACTGGTCTCTTCCTCAAAGTTCCGGCAGAATTCTGAAAGAAGTTTCGACAGATCAAAACTGTAACCAAATGGTAAGTCGACAACAACAAGATTAATCGCACAAAGAGGGTTACCTTCAAGCATGAGGTATAGCTTCTTGGCAAGACCCCCAAGATAATCCTCCAAGTCCTTGTGCTTCCCCGCCAGCTGGCCGAGCTTGTCGTTCAGAGTACTCTTGTCAGTCTTCAGTCGACTCGCTTCCTTGTTGGCTGAGTCAAGAGCAGACTTCAGCCTAGCGTTCTCGCTCTCAAGTTGATCGACTGAAGCAAGTTTCTCTTCAGCAAGCTTCAGCTTCTCCGCAGTCGCCTTTTGTGCCTCCGCAAGGTCAAGATCTTTCTTCTTCAGGGCCTTCTCCAGTTCGTCTGCAAAGCAACAATGAGCACAGAGTTGAGAACAGGCAGGAGAAGAGAGACAGCCGTCGAGTCATCACCAGCCATACCTTTTGCTTCATCCTTCGCCTTCTGCACGTTTTCCTGAGCAAACTGTAAATCAAGATTAAGCTGGATCTGCTTATTCTTCAGATCGGCGAGCTGAGCAACAAGCTCACAAGACTTCTGCAAAGAGTCAATCGACAAAGGGTATCAAAGATAAGTTACTCCCGAGTGACTGAAAGAAAGAGCACAACACTTCTAAGACTATAGCCGAATCAAAACATTCGACAGTAGCCTCGGGGACTACACCCAGTGGGTGCACTCAGCGTGCCCCCACTGGTTTTCAAAAAAAAAAAAGAGTCGACTGCCCGCAGTCGACCGGATACAGTTTCATTCGACATGGCCTGACCAAACCGTTCTCGGAAAACCCTACCGAGTGAAGAAGTACAACTACAGAAAGACAGTATAAAGACCGCAGTCGACTGCCAACAGTCGACCGTGGCCTTGGGGACTACACCCAGTGGGTGCACTCAGCGTGCCCCCACCAATGAGAAATTTCGGATCAACAGCACCCAGTGGGTGTACAACGCAAGTGAAGACCAACTAACCTGGACGTTCTGCTGCAACGCCGAGCTGATGTCATAGGCCGCTTGACTGGCATCCCGAGCCGCTTTGGTCTGCTCCATCACGAGCCCCGCCTGACGTATGGCCTCCTTAGCAGCACTCACTTGATCCTCCGGGGTCTGGTAGGCGGCGAAGAACGAGGGCGGGTCGACCAGTGGGGGAGCAGTCGACGACGAAGGCCGGGCAGTCGTCACTGGTTCAGCAAAAGTCACAGTAGCCCGGGCGGTGTTGTCACCCCCTTGGACCACCGTCTCGGCAGTCGACGCGGTCTGAGGAGCCTTGTCGACCGGGGTCCTCCGGCCTCTCCTCCCAAAAGGCCTGAGCGGCACTTCCGCCTCCTCCTCATCATCCGGAAGGTCAATAATGTTGGTCAGAGCTACAAAAGTCCAGAAATGAATATCCAATTGACTCAGCAGTTAAACAGTCGGATCATGTCAAAGATTATACCTAAGTTGGAAGTGACGGCGTCCTCCATCGTCTCATCGACATTCTGGATGGAAGTCTCGGAAGTAGCGGCGCTGCACGATTCCAAGCAAATAATTTGAAAGCGAATCGACTAAGAATCCGTTCTAGTCGACTCAAGAAAGATAAAAACAGTCGCTTACCTGGAGATGACAGGGATGGCGACCCTGATCTTAGGCAAGGCCTTGGGTGGATTGGTCGGGACGGCTCTGGGCTGCTTGGGTGCCTTCTCAGTTGGGGCCGGCGACGCGGTCCGAGGGCGCTTGGATGACTAGCCCACCAGAGCACTCGACTGACTGCGCCCCACGGCGGGATCCTGAGCGTTCTTGGAGCGTCTCTCGCGTCGAGGAGGATCGACCTCCACCTCCTCATCCTCATCACCCGAGTCGTCGCTAGCCTCCTCCTCCACGTCGTCATCAGATTCCCACTCCTCGACTTCACCCTCGACTTCAACTTCATTCTCACTTCCTTCGCCCCCACTCCCTCCCCCTTCAGATACTTGCTCCTGATTCCCATTCGGCATCGAATACATGTCGTTGATCTCCTGCAAGACAACGGGCAGAGCAAGGATCAGTCGACTTATCGCAAGCCAGTTACTAGATGGAGTGAGAATTTCAGTCGGAAGAAGTAAAGCGTACCTTGTCTGTCTCCATCATCCCATCAAGCGGAGCAATCCTCCTAGAACCCCTGGGGTTGTCCTTGTTCCCGGTCATACTGGTCAGCCAGCTCTCCAGTACAGAATCCTCGACCGCCTCCTGGTGGATCCGAGTGGAGTCGTCGGGCCCGGAATACAACCACATCGAGTGATCCCGAGCCTGGAGAGGTTGGATTCGTCGCTGGAGGAAGACTTCGAGCAAGTCCATGCCGGTCACGCCTTCCCGAACCAACTCAACCACTCGACTGACTAATACCTTCACCTGAGCCTTCTCCTCTGGAACCACTTTCAAAGAAGCGGGTTTCTGCACTCGGTCCAAGGTAAAAGGAGGAAGGTCGGTCGAGTGGCCAGGGGTCGGCTGGTCCTTGCAGTAGAACCAAGTCGACTGCCACCCGCGCACGGAATCGGGAAGTGTCATGGGAGGAAAACAACTCTTACCCCTCGTCTGGATCCCGAGGCCCCCGCACATCTGGATCACCTGCGTCCTTTCCCCGTCCGGGTTAAGCCTTTTAACCGACTGGGATCGGCAAGTGAAGATATGCTTGAAGAGGCCCCAGTGAGGTCGACAGCCTAAGAAACACTCGCATAGAGACACGAACGCAGCAAGATAGACTATGGAGTTGGGCATGAAATGGTGGAGCTGCGCTCCAAAGAAATTCAAAAAGGCCCTAAAAAAAGGACTCGGGGGCAGGGAAAACCCCCGGTCGACATGGGTGGCTATCAGGACGCGCTCACCCTCGCGAGGTTTCGGCTCCGTCTCCTTCCCAGGAAGGCGAGCAGCCTTGTGGGGAATGAGTCCCCCCTCCACCATGTCGTCGATATCCGCTTGAGTAAGGATGGAGGGCATCCAATCCCCCTGCAACCAGCCGGACGGCAGAGCGGCCCGCGAGGACGACCCGCCTCGGCCAGATTTCTTCCCCTTGCCCTTTGCCGCGGCCTTCTTCGCGCGTTCCGCCGCCGCCGTCTTGTCCGTCCCCATCGTCTCGAACGAGGTCTTGGCCGAGCGGCGGTGTCGAGATTGCGGCAGAGAGCGAGGCGGAAGCTTACGGAGGAGGGGAGAAGAAGAACAAGGGCGCACAGTAAAAAAAATCAGAATCATTGCCTTATATAAGGCCACACCCGAGTGGCTGATCAGTGGGCCTGCGCCTCCCAGTCAGATCCCGCAACAGGCGCGCGCGCAGTACGTGGCGAAAAAGGTGGCGCGGAGATCGAGGCGCCCTCGCCTTATCCAGCCGATTCGCGCGATTTTCTCCGTCCGGTGCGCTCCCCAAATTTCAAATCCCGCAAGATCCGCGATCGACAGGACGGGTTGTCAGACGAAAAGATCCGTTTCCTTAAGTCTCCCAAGAGACTCGTCACGTAAACACACCCGACGGTAGTATGAAACCACTCGACGGACATCTGAATGGATCAAGGCAACTGAAGAATGGGTTCCCACCGTAACTTCCATTTATCCAAAGACAGATGCAACCGAAGCATGGGGGTTGAGTCGGAAGCATAGGCTCGGCCCCATTCTCACTTAACCCCTGACCCATTCGGGGGCTAATGACGAGGATACGTGCCTAGGGTAGGGTAACTTATCATACCTGAGGTACCCAATCAAGGACATGGCTCCTACAATGAAGGACATTCTAAGAAGTATCAACGTTTTCAGTCGACCTGGTCAGCCCAGTCGACGGACACGAACGCACTCGACCAGAAGCACAAGTAGTCGACCATGAAGACAGCCACTCGACTATAAGAAGACCTAAAGGCACTGCCCACAAACGGTCATCTCATAAGTAGCTTTTATGGCCTTCATGGTCCTTTATTACAGGCGTTACCAGTAACCCCCTCTCTTTATGTACATTAAACTCCTTGTAACGTGGGCTGGCTGGGGTCCTGGCGAACTCTATATAAGCCACCCCCCTCCACTAGGACAGGGGTTCGGAACTTTGCAACACACACACACACACATAATCCAGTCGACTGCCTCCGGGCTCCGAGACGTAGGGCTGTTACTTCCTCAGAGAAGGGCCCGAACTCGTAAAACTCCTTGCGCATACAACTACTCCATAGCTAGGATCTTGCCTCTCCATACTTACCCCCTATTCTCACTGTCAGACTTAGAACCACGACACGCGCCGCATTGGATCATAAGCTCGCGCTTGTATTAAGGGGGCTAGATCTGCTTCCGGCCGCGTTCGCAACGTGCAGGTGTGCTATGGGCGATGGGCCCAGACCCCTGTGCGCTTAGGATTAGACCGGCGTGCTGACCTCTCTGTTGTGCCTAGGTGGGGCTGCGACGTGTTGATCTTCCGTGGCCGGGCATGATCCCGAAAAGTGTGTCCGGCCAAATGGGATCGAGCGTGTTGGGTTATGTGGTGCACCCCTGCAGGGAAGTTAATCTATTCGAATAGTCGTGTCTCTCGGTAAAAGGACGACCCGGAGTTGTACCTTGATCTTATGACAACTAGAACCGGATACTTAATAAAACACACCCTTCCAAGTGCCAGATATAACCCGGTGATCGCTCTCTAACAGGGCAACGAGGAGGGGATCGCCGGGTAGGATTATGCTATGCGATGCTACTTGGAGGACTGCAGTCTACTCTCTTCTACATGCTGCAAGACGGAGGCTGCTAGAAGCGTAGTCTTCGACAGGATTAGCTATCCCCCTCTTATTCTGGCATTCTGCAGTTCAGTCCATCGATATGGCCCTTTACACATATATCCATGCATATGTAGTGTAGCTCCTTGCTTGCGAGTACTTTGGATGAGTACTCACGGTTTCCTTGTTTCCCCTTTTCCCCTTTCACTACCTGATTGCTGCGACCAGACGAAGGAGCCCAGGATCCAGACGCCACCGTCGACGACGACTCCTTCTACACTGGAGGTGCCTCCTACTACGTGTAGCCCGCTGTCGACGACCAGGAGTATTTAGGAGGATCCCAGGCAGGAGGCCTGCGCCTCGTTTGATCTGTATCCCCGTTTGTGCTAGCCTTCTTAAGGCAAACTTTTTTAACTTATCTGTACTCAGATATTGTTGCTTCCGCTGACTCGTCTATGATCGAGCACTTGTATTCGAGCCCTCGAGGCCCCTGGCTTGTATTATGATGCTTGTATGACTTATTTTATTTTTAGAGTTGTGTTGTGATATCTTCCCGTGAGTCCCTGATCTTGATCATACACGTTTGCGTGTATGATTAGCGTATGATTGAATCGGGGGCGTCACAAGTTGGTATCAGAGCCGACTGCCTGTAGGAATCCCCCTTCCACACTCCTTGGCCGAAGTCGAGTCTAGACATTGCAAAAACTTTACTAACATGGCTGTGTGCCTTACGGGCCCACGTCGCCATCGGGTGGTACTAGGATCTTTTACTCCTCAACCTTTACTCTGGGACTCTGAACTCTCTTCTATTCGGGTTAAATGAATTTTGCTAAATTTAACATTAGGATCTCGTTATACCTTTCACCCGGAGAGCCCCTTATTATTGATGATCGTCTACTGCACCAGAAGACCCTGAAGATACTCTCCGCTGTTAACCCGAGAACTTGTGTCCATCGCGTTTGCAATTCCCCTTCCACCGTAAACCCTTATGGATAACTACTTGCAGTTGTTATTCTTACATTCATCCCCAGTTGGTCTTGTTATTACAAGATACCCTGAAAAACTCATCGTTGTTTCGATAATCCTTTAAGCTTACTGCCTTGTTGTTCTTTGTCACCTGAATACCCCTACGGATATTTCTCGCACTTATCGAGTATCCGCTCATCCCCAGGTTGTTCATGTGTTACACAAAAGTCTTCGAAATACCATTCGATCTTCCGAAAATTCTCGGCAACCTATTGCTTTGGAATTTCTTGTTTGCTTCCATTATGATTAATCCCATAAGTATAGTAATCATATTGGCATATTTTGTCACCATCATTTTTTGAGTCCATTGATTCAATACATTGTGAATGTTCACAATCATCAATCGAGTCCTAGGATTATCTTTCCGGCTCAGACGACATTTTGAACATGAGCTGGTTCTCGACCAAACTATCTGTCGTCGATTGTGCCTCTAGTATATTCAATTGATCCATCGTTGATCAGAGCGTCTGCTTCTGATCCTTTGTTTTGGAAATCATAATTCCTTTGCATTGAAGCCTTGAATTATTCAGATGATTCCATAACCTATTGCATTTGCATTCCTTCCTCTTCTGGTTGAGTATCGATACTCATATCAGATCCTTTGTGGACCATCAAGTCCTTTGTTGGATTGTTATCCGATAGTGTCATTCACATTTAATCACTTTGTGAGTTCTTCCTCTGATACATAATGCCTTTGTTAAGTTGTATCCTCTGCTTGGCCAACCATGCTCTGCTTTCAGGCTTGTGTTAATTACTCTTGAAACTTGTGGTATATGTTTCTAAGAAGCCCCTATGGGTTGAACATATGCCTTCTCTAAACCGTGAGAACCCGAAAGTTTTCACGAGCCATACTCTTCTGATGTTTCGCCAGATAAAATTTCAACATTGCAACTTCATCGAATGCGAGAAGTGAATGAAAGGTTATGCATTGGAGAAGTGGGAGTCGACCTTGAACTTTGTGTTCATGCCCATGGACACGATGTAGATCCTATCATGGAAGCTTCTTGTAACTATTTCCTTGATATAATATCCTTTTGGTATCGGTGGATTGATCTTTTGCAATCGTGGTTCCGACCATGTTCTCCTTTAAATACCATTTCTCATGCAAGTTTAAGCACTTGTCTTCTGTAGAGCAATACCCCAGTCCAACCTCTACTTTGATCTGTCGTCGAGTATTACCCCCCTGGTATCTCGAGATTATAATGGAACTGCATAACTTCTTATGAGTTCTTCATCAAGTGCTACATTCTCACTGATTCCAATTTTTCACGGGCTCCGAGTTATTAAATACTCGAAGACCCCGATAGCTGAACCGAGTCCGCGTTACGGTTCAACAACTCCTACTGATATTATTTACTTACAAGTTTGTACCCGATCATGTCGTTCCTATCCTGATTGGTTATATCAGTATCGTGCTGATTTTGACCGCGCCACCTGGTCCTTATTCCCGAAGCACCACTTTCGATGACGAGCTAAGCTTAAGTCGATTTTCCTCGTCATACCCTTTCACCTTAAACAACAAACTTGAGCTCGAGTTTGTGCCGTGACTGTGGTTCCAATAACCTCTTACCTCATCATTCCTTTGACTTGATGTCATCGCTGATTGATTACATCTTCATGAAATCCCTCGACAAATGTGTCATGATCATCATCAACCTTATGAACTCTTCTAGGATATCAACCGGATTCATGAAGAGAAATACCATCCTTGCCCTCGATGATTTATATTATCATCGATCACTTTATTGCCTCCCGTTCAACACAAACTTGTTCGTGTTTCGTGTTTTACCTTGAGCTCCATGCTATCCAGCAATTGTTCTTCTTTACTTTGGAATATTACCATCTTTAATGTCAAGGATGTCGTGGGAATTTCACCACCTCTTAAGAATTCTTGGTATGGTGATACTTCTCACCATCACCATTCTTTCTTGGGTCCTTGTGTTGATTCCAACCGGGGTACCAACAAGTGAGCGATGTTGTTTGGATTCATCCCTTCTAGCAACCCTCTTGCTTTGAAGTTAATGGTTGGTCGTTCATTCTTAGACTATTGATTATTGAATCACCATTGTAACATTGATCATGCAACCCAGCCCATATTTCGGGTGCACCTGTCAACCAACGTTTAATCTTGGAGATTTTCCTCGAACATACATCATTATGTCATTTGATCTGACAAATATTATCTCCTTGTTCACATAATTGTGGAAATCCATCTTTTGGAAACCTCGATGAATTGTCGCTGAGTTCATCAGCCACCTCCTCATCCTCTCCTTGGTTTAAATGATGAACTCTTGTGTCGGGACTCGCTCCCATAGTACATTTCCCGAGAATCTTACAATGTCATCTCGTCAATTTGTGTTGCACCTTTCTTCTCAGGCATCCTGAGTCGGAGTTATCCTGACACCAATCAGATCTGGATCTCGGTCAGATATGGTGTTTGGAACATACTTTCAGGAGTTATAACATCTTTACATGATCGGGTAAGGTGATGTCATGCCTAGCACACCTGGCCGGAGCACCTAGTGTTATAGTTTCTTTTTCAGCAAGGTTATCCATTCTTCCATGAGGAAATTGAATGCCTTGTTTAATAAGTTTATCCCGGTGGATCCTTTTTGTTTCCAAAGTCTGATCTTCACCTATTGTCCATGTCCATGCTATCTCGAAGCATGTCGGTGATACTTCGATTTTCAATAAGAACATCTGAAGCACAATGCTAAATTTTCATTATCAATTATTCAAACACCATTGTATGGGTAAAGTCATGAAACTTCTCTCCCCTACCTAAGGAGTTTTCTACATAATATCCTGTCATGGATATCATGCTCTACTTGTCCTTGGGAAGGATATACCCCTGAAATATGTGTTTAAACACATTTTTCCTTTCCATTGGTTTGTTTGACCTTCTTGTGATCTATATAATCTAAGCAGGGGATCTGCTTAGATTATAAACACTTCGGTGTACAACCCTGCCAGTGAGACCCTGTTTCTACTGTTGATGACATTTCGGTAACCGCCGATGGATGAGAACTTTGCCTCTTGGCCCGCCTCGTTCAACGAGCAGGAAAATGGTTCTCTTCGTCCCTCGCCCTTGGTATCGATGTTGTTGCCGACATAACTGACAGGCTACCCTCTGACATGCCTTACTATCGTGACCGTGCGAGATGTCGGCCCCTTTCCTACTTTCAACCACATGGTGGGCCCATAACCCACAGTTCCCAGGATCGAAACCTGACTCTCCTATACACCCCCTGTTTCCAAGGTTGTTCCTCGCACGTGGCCTCGTATGTACTTCATGGGCCACCCGCCTAGTGATCTATTCTGGTATCAGACGAAATACTTGTTCCCATTGCTCTGAACCCCTTTCACACTTCATTTCAGGCAACAAACGATTGCCTATGCGCTCGGGACTTTTATTTTGCACCTTCGTATTTTTCTCTCGATGTTTTTCTTAAGTTCAATTCGAGAGTTACCTTCCGCCACCTCCCCTGAGTTATCCCCTTATCTTTTTCGTAAGTACGTTGGAGTTCCCGAAGAAAGGATGCGGACTTCATCACGATGACCCGAAGAAGAGAAATGAAAGACATCAACATAATGGATCAACCTCTTCGAGAAGAGCAACCAAGACCAAGAAGATTTGTTAGGATGTCGTAACCAAATCCCTTCCCCCTTACTCCCCCTCTTAAATCTCGGGACGAGATTCCTTGTAGTGGAGGAGAATTGTGATGCCCGGATAATTAAGCTACAGTAAACCTCCGCTAATGATGCCACGTCACCTCGATTACTGTGGATAAACTCACGTTAGTTCGAAACCTAGTTCGAATTTCAAATTTAAAACAAATGCAAACAATAAAAGTTTTCAAACGTTAAAACTAAAATGTTCAGAATGTGCCAATTAATGCCTAGATATTTATGGTGAAGAGACCACGTTTTTACAGAATGCCTAAGTACTTCAAAATGAATTAAAACAGAAAAGAAATAAGATAAAAAAAGGAAAACAAAAAAAAACGAAAACTAACAAAAAGGAAAAGGAGGCCCCCCCACTTGGCCGTGGCCCAACTTGGCCAAACGGCCTTGGGCCACCAGGCCACCACCTAGGCCGGCCCACCGCGTCCCGTATATGGCCTCCCTTGGCCAAACCCTAACCACCCACCACTCTCCCCCCACGTCGTTCCCCTCCTCCCCCCGATCCAGATCGGATCGGGGCTCGCTCGCACGCACGCGCCTCGAGCCCGACGACCCCGGCGCCAGGAGCCCTCGCCGCCTCACCCGAGCCCTTCCCCGCCGGCCTGCTTCCTCCCCCCCACCGGCCTGCCTCCTCGACGCGGACGACGTCCCCGTCCTCCCCCACGACTCCCGCTGCCCCGTCCCTGCTCCTCGGAGTGAGCACGCCCCCCTCTTCCTCTCCCTGTCCAGACGCCCCGCCTCGCGCCGCCCTGCGCCCGGCACCCAGCACCCGCAGCCGCCCGCGGCCTCGCCTCCCTGCCGGCGCCCGCATACCTGGCCGCCTGCGTGCACGCCAGGCCAAGCCCCCTCCACCCCGCGTCCTGCGCGCGTGGCAGCAGCGGTCCGGCTCGCCGTGTCGCCGCTCCCCGCTGCCCTCGCGTCGTCTGCTCTGCGCCACCGCGACCACCCCTGCCCGCTCGCGCCGTGGCCGTCGCCCCCGCGGCTATGTCCGGTGCCCGCGCCCCTGGATTCCAGCAGTCACCGCGGCCCGACCTCGGCCCCCACGTCCCTGCCTGCCTCGCCTTCACACCCCCTGGCATCACAGCTCCGGCCAGTCCCGCTCGAGCGCCCACGGCTCTAGTCCCCTCCACCCCGCCGTCCTGTTTTGGCCGCGCTCGTGTGGCCCCTGGCCGTCGGCGCCCGCGCCCAGTTCTCCCTCGCCGCCTGGGCGGGCTACACCTGCACCCGCTGGCGCCCATAGCCCCGTGCCCGCTTTGGCTCCCTTCGGGCCACTGACTGCTGGGGCCCAGCGCCCTGGCCTTAAAAAATCAATAAAAATAAAAATAATAAAATTTGAAAAATAAATAATTAGTTAGTTAATCAATTAGTTAACTTAATTAAATTGGTTTAGTTAAACTAACTAATTAGTTAGCCTAATTAATGAAGTAATTAGTTAGGTGAGGCAATGACAAGGGGCCCCACCCCTGTTGACCAGTCAAAGGTTGACTGGTCAACCGGGACCCCCTGGCCCACCTGTCAGCCACTGGTACACTTCCGTGTACCCTGTGCTGGGTGCCCCTAGCAATTTAGTTTTTATTTTTGAATTAATAATAAATCCAGCAATTCCAAAAAATCAATAAAACTTTATAAAATCATATAAAATAAACGTAGCTCAGATGAAAATACTTTCTACATGAAAGTTTCTCAGAACAACGAGACGAATCCGAATACGCGGCCCATTCGTCCGCCACACATCCCTAGCATAGCAAACTCGCAACTTTCCCCCTCCGGCTCCTCTGCCCGAAAACGCGAAACACCGGGGATACTTTCCCGGATGTTTCCCCCCTTCGCCGGTATCACCTATCCCTACGTTAGGTCACCTCTAGCACAATGTATTAACGCTTCTTGCTTTTTGTTACATTTGATTCCTCTGTTATTTATTGTGTTCCCCCTTCGTTACTTCTTTCCGGTAGACCCGGAGACCGATGCCGGTACCCCTGTGATCGACTACATCGACGACCCCTCCTTCTTGTCTGAGCAACCAGGCAAGCCCCCCCTTGATCACCAGATATCGCCTACTCTCCTCTATACTGCTTGCATTAGAGTAGTGTGGCATGTTACTGCTTTCAGTTAATCCTATACTGCTGCATAGCATGTCCTTGCTACTACTGTTGTTACCTTTACCTGCTATCCTACTGCTTAGTATAGGATGCTAGTGTTCCATCAGTGGCTCTACACTCTTGTCCGTCTTCCATGCTATACTAACCATCCATGCTTAGTATAGGATGCTGGTGATCATGGGCATATACTATATAATTTACACTGTTACATTACCTGTGATACTGTTCGGAGATGGGGGCTGAAGGGGCAGGTGGTTCCACCCAGGTAGTGGTGGGCCTGGGTTCCCAACGGCCCCCGACTGTTACTTTCTGGCGGAGCAACAGGGCAGGTTGAGACCACCTAGGAGAGAGGTGGCCTGGCCCTGGTCGGCATTCGCAGATACTTAACACGCTTAATGAGATCTGGGTATTTGATCCGAGTCTGGCCATTTGGGCTATACGCACTAACCATCTACGCGGAAGTAGTTATGGGTATCCCGGCGTCGTGGTATCAGCCGAAGCCTTCGTGACGTCAGCGATTGAGTGGCGCGCGCCGCATTGGATCGTAAGATCGCTCTTGTATTAAGGGGGCTAGATCTGCTTCCGGTCGCGTTCGCAACGTGCAGGTGTGCTATGCGCGATGGGCCCAGACCCCTTTGCGCTTAGGATTAGACCGGCGTGCTGACCTCTCTGTTGTGCCTAGGTGGGGCTGCGACGTGTTGATCTTCCGCGGCCGGGCATGACCCCGAAAAGTGTGTCCGGCCAAATGGGATCGAGAGCGTGTTAGGTTATGTGGTGCACCCCTGCAGGGAAGTTAATCTATTCGAATAGTCGTGTCCCTCGGTAAAAGGACAACCCGGAGTTGTACTTTGACCTTATGACAACTAGAACCGGATACTTAATAAAACACACCCTTCCAAGTGCCAGATATAACCCGGTGATCGCTCTCTAATAGGGCAACGAGGAGGGGATCGCCGGGTAGGATTATGCTATGCGATGCTACTTGGAGGACTGCAGTCTACTCTCTTCTACATGCTGCAAGACGGAGGCTGCCAGAAGCGTAGTCTTCGATAGGATTAGCTATCCCCCTCTTATTCTGGCATTCTGCAGTTCAGTCCACCGATATGGCCCTTTACACATATATCCATGCATATGTAGTGTAGCTCCTTGCTTGCGAGTACTTTGGATGAGTACTCATGGTTTCCTTGTTTCCCATTTTCCCCTTTCACTACCCGATTGCTGCGACCAGACGATGGAGCCCAGGATCCAGACGCCACCGTCGACGATGACTCCTTCTTCACTGGAGGTGCCTCCTACTACGTGTAGCCTGTTGTCGACGACCAGGAGTAGTTAGGAGGATCCCAGGCAGGAGGCCTGCGCCTCGTTCGATCTGTATCCCCGTTTGTGCTAGCCTTCTTAAGCCAAACTTGTTTAACTTATGTCTGTACTCAGATATTGTTGCTTCCGCTGACTCGTCTATGATCGAGCACTTGTATTCGAGCCCTCGAGGACCCTGGCTTGTATTATGATGCTTGTATGACTTATTTTATTTTTAGAGTTGTGTTGTGATATCTTCCCGTGAGTCCCTGATCTTGATCGTACACGTTTGGGTGTATGATTAGTGTACGATTGAATCGGGGGCGTCACACCAACTCAAATGTCACACGCAGCATAATGTGTACTCCCATTTAGATATGTACACAAGCGATGTATCAAGATTCAAATACCGAGTCAATCAACCAAGAATGTACGGAACTAACAGACATGTAAACACTTATAGAGTATATGGATCAATAATATCAACTAACATACATAAGCCAGGCCGCTGTACTTTTTTTTGGCTACAACAACATCCTCTTTTTAGCCAGCATCTTGGCCCTTTCCGATGCGTGCCACTTATGGTCCATCTATACTAGTATTGTTGAATGCTCATTCAGCCCGATTGGCATATTTGTAGGTCTGGCACAACAATCCAAATGAAATGTCTCCGAGTCTTATTAATTAATACAGACTTGTGCTCAAATAAAATTACAAACAAAAAAACAATTATTACATGATCTCTAAAACAAATGGTTTGATTGATTACATGAACAGACAACACAAAGGTTATTCAACTATGAAAAGAACATTTCACCTATGATTTACCAAGTAGGAATTTAATTTCCTTTTTTTCCTTCAGGACCTTAACAATCTGGTCAGTCTCAGCTTGCTTCGTTTTGAAATCCACCAAATATTTAATGGTTGTCTTGAGTACTGCTTGTGATTGTGCTGTTTGCTTCCTCAACATGTCAACTTCATCTCTAAGTGCAGAAGGAAAATCTCTTTCTACCACTAGTTTAGCCTCTAGAGCATCAGCAGTTGGCAATTCATAATGCACGATTGGGTCGGTGCCACTGTTGAGGGATGATGCAACGTCCATGGGGACCTCGCTCTTTGATCTTGGGCTAACCTGTTTTGCCATTAAAGTTCCGATTGGATTCAAAAAAGTTGAAGTTAGCAAAACATCTCAACTGGGAGTTATAACAGCAAACTAGTTAAACAAACAAGGAATTAAAGAGTTTCAGTTGGATGCTGAAAAGTAGTTATTAACATCATTGTAACCCGCTGTTGCAGCAGCAAAGCAGTTAAACAAACAAGTAGATATTTAAGTTAAGGCAAACAGGTAATTCTTAACAGTAAGTATCAAACACATAGATAGGCGCAGTCTACAATATGATTAACAGGATGTACCATTATGTAATCAGTAGCAAACTAAATTAAGCTAAGCAAATTAATTGAACAATTTTGCAATAAGTGGCTAACTAAAATTCCGAGAAGCAGGTAACTGAACTTACGCTAGTTCTTTGTACAGGCACACTGCAACTTCTTTTTCGCTTACATGGTTGTACGAAGGACTCCATGGCATCAATTGCTTGGATAAGCAGTCCCAATACTTCTTTCTTCCCACACTGCATGGGTAAGTAGAATGGTTAATCTGGTAAGATGGTGCGTCCTTGATATGTTATATGAGGACATGTAGTCAGACTAGTTGTAGCCAAACACATCACACTAGCTTTTACTGTATATTTCATACGATTACTTTTGGCATATCGAGATCTAAGCAATCTACAATAGGATGAAAAGACTGGCATCCTTCACATTATTGGCAAACTCAGTTCATAGAAACAAGCAATTCAACCATTTTGTGGGTAAATCAAAAGCGCCACTGGAATATTTTTCACTATCCAATCATACATGCAAAAAGGGGCGACGCCACCATAGGGGCTGGTATGGGCGGCCGCCTCAGGTGGCTGGAAAGTGTGCACCTAGTTTGAGTCGTCCAGGTTGGCCCACGCTAGTTTTGTTCGTCCCAACGCACGAGCAGGCAATGTAAAAAACGAAGAAAAATGTTTCAATTTGGATGGGCCAATAACATAAGTGCAAGGCAGGCCCTATAGCAGGCTCGCGACCCAAACGAGCGCCTCCCATATCGATCGACAGCAGGAAAAATCCCAATTCATTCGCTCCAGCCTCCAATCTGGTTTGCTCCTAACCTAGCCGCCGCTGGACAGACCGACACAACACTTCCTCGCGCCCTCGTTGGAGGGCTGTCGCTGGGCTTCAAGCGAACGGAAGGACAAGAAGATGAAGATCCAACCCTGGGTGTAGCCTGCATGGGAGGCAGCAGCGGTAGCACGGCGATGGCATCGAGCTTGCGCAAACGGACAGTCGCTAATTGCAAGAGTAGCATGCGCAACGAGCAGGTACATCACATCCCTGATTATATCTAATTCAACTCTTCATTTTCTGGCCAATAGTTAAACCTGACGGTGTTGTAAAACTGCTTGTATGTAGGGAATCTCTGAGAAAATGAAACCAATTTCTACTTATTTTATAACTCCCCCAATAATACTGAACTGACTGAATCTGATGTATCTAATCAAGTTTCCGGTGCAAACATACAAGCTCATGTTGTTCTTGAGCCTGAAGTGTCTAATGAACAAACTACTAATGAAGGATTTGATGCAAACATTTTACATGCTCCTGGTGATGAACATATAGTGTCTAATGAGGGATCTAATGCAAACATTTTGCAAGCTCATTGAAGGATTTAGTGTCTAATGATGATCTACTATGTTGAGAGAGACAGAGATTTGCAGGCATTGATGACAAGCAAATTATAGTGCATTTTCATAGCTTGAGGAAACGTCGAGGCCATCTACCAGAAAGTCCCCGTATCATGACAACATAGCATAAATACTTTTCTAATCTGTTGTTTGAAACTATTGGCATACTTGTGTAGGATAGATATATTGATATGCAGTTTGCGCACTGGTTATACGTGCAATTACACTTCGATATTTTCAGCCAGAGAACGAATAATTCAAGTAGGTACAGACCATGTTTGTAGTCCTTGTACACCATGTTGCATTTTGTGTTTTTTGGTGCTTGCATCATTTAGTGTTTATAATATGAACTACTTTGGATCATTAGCTGGTTTTCAAAGTGCATGTAGCTTCACATTTCTCAAGTTATGTTGATTTCTGGAGTGCAAGTGCCTTCGTAGTTTTTAAGTTAAATGATCGCCCCTGGTAACTTGAATTCGTGGATCAGCCACTTCACACAAATCATACACGAATGCCAGTACGAATTAAATGAAATGCAGGGACTTACGCTAGCTCGTTGTACAGGCTCACTGCAGCTTTGCTTGCGCTTGGGATGTTCCATGTACAAGTCCATGTTACCACTTGCTTGGATGTGCAGGCCTTGTGCTCCTTGCATCCCCCACTGCATTTTTCACACGGCGAATGGTTGATCAAATAAGAGGAATCGACCTTGATGTTGTACCAGAGGACAGATACTTACAAGGTTATACGGGTGTGCAAGATGTGTACCAGATCCTGTAGCGCCATCATGCTTCGCTAAAATATGGATTTGCTTGTTTCAGATGATATCTCCAGAAGAAATAAGAGTTAAGGTCAGAGTTGCATAGGTGTGTAAGCTAAGAGACCAGTGAAAGTATACCCAAACATCATCGGAACAGTGCACAAGGGAGTGATGTGTGGATACCTAGTTCGGGCCGGCGTTTGGGCATGCTCGCCTAGCTAGAGTGCGGGTCACTTCAGAGCCGTTGAGGGTAATGCGCTGGCGTTGGCTGGCCGCGCATGGATGCAGATCTTGAGTGGCAGCGGAGCGCTAGGATGCGGTGGACGAGACCATTGGTGAAGCCCCAACGGCCTCGGGGGGCGGAGGTGCGACGATGTGCTCGGTGAAGTAGCCCCGGTGAGCTGGGAGACGGCATCGGTGAAGCGCACCTGATGCGGTGGAACTCGGTGTCTGTGAAGCACGTCAGTTGCGGCGGCCGATGTTGTCGGTAGACCACCCGGTGCGATGGACGAGGGCGTAGATGAGGTAGCTCCGGTGCGGTGGTGAAGCGCGACCGTCGTCTTCATCGTCGTCGTCTGGCACAGAGGTGGGGAACGGTGGGGAAAGAGACGAGACGAGGGGCGATTTGAGGGTTGGCGGTGAATTAGGGATTTGAGCAATCTGGGTGCGGAAGGGGACAGTGGAGAAGAGAGATTTTGTAGGGCTGGAATTGGGGCCGCCAGATATTCCAATCTGAAACGTGGAAGAGCGAACTTATATTGTTGTTGTCCTTTTTTTTGGGGGGGGAGGGGGGTGGGTGGCTGGGTGCTACGCGTCCGTCCGACACACGCGACCACCCCAATAGGACTTTGCTTCGGTTCCTTAAGGCACCTGCCTTTGTGTCCATGACATATGGGCCCAACAGGTGGCTGGCCCACATGTCGGTGACGCAAAGGCAGTTGCCTTTAAGGCACCGAAGCAGCGTCCACAATGACACGACCCTGGTTTGCCTCGTGCGCCTACATTTGAGAATGCAAACGAATCTTCTTTCATTTGCAAACGAATCTGTATGTATTACCATGCCCGTGTTTTCCTTGCAATAATTAGTCATTCGAAACGAGATACTCCATTCGTTCACTTTTGTAAGTCGTTTCAAACAACTTAAAATGAACTGTTTTGCACATTGTCTGAAATGTCTTCAGGGTCTTATAAAAGTGAATAGAGGGAGTACTATAAATTAATTAATGAGGAGTTATTTGAAAAAAATCAAAACGGTACCCACGCTAACGTGGATTAGAGTGTGCCTCACATAATTAGTTATTTGAATTAGAGTGTGTGTCACGTAGTTAGTTATTTGAATTAGAGTGTGTGTCACGTAGTTAGTTATTTGAATTAGAGTGTGTGTCACGTAGCGATCTCCAATTCTAACGTGGATTTCGCATTTCACTGTATCCATGCTACTTTTTTTAATACAAATGCATATGTATATGATGAACACCATGGTAGTGAGAAATTTTTTGGATGGATTCAAATATATGACCTACAAAATAGCACAACAAACTGAGTCAATGTCAACTTTTCGAAACTTAGTATGGCACGAATTCGAAATAATTACCCGTATGCCTGCTCCTCGGTTCAAATCTTACAATGTACACCGAATTGAAACATCGATATTAAGTCTCGTACTATGTACATTCAAGTGTTGTCTTTAGCCCCCCCCCCCCCCCCCGCACAAACGCTACATACTTCCTGTATCGGTCAATCTTCCTCTCCTAACCACCTTAGGAAGCTATCGGTTTCCAACACACGTTCATTCTTTCTCTCCATGTTTCGATCTCTAAGTCTCTCAACTACACAACCGCTTTTTCCACTCTGTTACCAAATGTATTTACCTCACACACCCGCCATTGCACCCCATGCCGAGCTCTCTCTCTCTCCCCCCCCTCTCCCTCTCACCCTCTCGCGCTAAATACATGCATTGCCTATCTAGCCCCCCAACCTCTCGTGCATGCGCACGCACGCACGTTGTATATCTAGGTCACTCCCTCGAGACTGTCTCACTCTTTCTTCCGCACGGCGGGCCACACTTGCTCAATATCGCTCTCTTTATCCGAGTCTCGTTTAACCTCGTTTTCTTTCACACACAAATGATATATCTCCCTGTTCGGGCCTCAATCGACACACTCTATACTCTCTCACGCAGATTGTCTATCTAGGTCAGTCCATCCAAGCTGCCACCACTCTTTCGACCTCATGGTGGGCCACGCTCACTCAATCTCTCTCTCTCTCCGTATGTCTCGATTGACCTCCCTCTTTCTCGAAAAAAACGATATATCACCATGTTTGAGCCCAATTCGACCTATTCACATTGTATACTCTCTCATGCACATCGTCTACCTAGGTCACTCTCTCCAACCCGTCTCACTCTTTCGATCGCACGGCGACCCTATGTGATCGGTTGACCTTGCTTCCTCCCACGCACAAAATATATCTACATGTCTTCACTTACTGGTGGGTTCCATGTGTGCTCTCTCTCTCTCGTCCCCTTCTGCATTTAGACGCACAGGCAAACAGGAAGAACTTGCGGGCGATGTTGCCGTTGACCATATCTAGACGCGTTCACAAGTCACGGCACCAGTTTCACGTACTAGCAGCACTAGTCAGTGTGTACGTGCAATGCACGTTAATTTGGATGTATATTAAGTGCATGCGGATATTAACTGCTAGGATATTATTTGTGTGTTGTCATGTGATTAGCACTATTTTTGGCATGAAATTAACTACACGCTAAACGTGTTGAGCGCTCGACATTGAAGCAGTCTAGGTTGTTGGATGACAAGGAATACATGTGGCTTGATGACGTTTTATATTTAATTTGATACGGCTCTAGCAGAACATTCAATCGATCAAACCATACATTTCATTCTGTCTGACTCCGACTTTAAATTATACGACGATCGATATAAAATAAACGGAAATGATAAACGTTCGGATTTTAAGCATGGCAATCCAAAGTTTTTCATGGCAAATTTAGATTACGCGGCGGCGGCGGGGGCGTCTCGCGGTGGGGCGTCTTGCGCCATTGTTGGCATACTCCTGGACGTTGGCCTAGCTTCAAGGAAGGCCAAAATGTTCTGGACTTCGGAGCGAGTAGACTGGCGGGAGGAGGCGACTGGCGTTTGTGCAAGGAAGCGGTCGACGGTGGCCATCCATGCCGCTGAGGGGGGCACTGGCACCCGCGCGGGGACAGGCGCTGTCAACGGCGCGGCGGATACATTCGCGTGCACGGGCATCGGCACGGGCGCGCACGTTAGTGCACGCGCAGGCGTAGGCGCTGGCAGGTGCACGGGCACCGGCATGGGCGTGCGCGTCAGTGCACGCGCAAGCGCATGCGCTGGCAGGTGCACGGGCGCGTGAAAGTCGGCAGGCACCTCGTGGAACCCCGTGGGATCAAGCTCGGCGACAATGTGCGGCTCCCAGCCCATCAACGCCACGGGGATGGGCGCTGGCGCAGTCAGGGCGACGGGAGCCGGAACGGGAGCGGGGACAGGCGCGACGTCTTCCCGCAAGGCCAGTTCAAGCTCGTCCCAAAGTGCCTTATGTTCTTGAGACTCCGGCTGGGTGTCTTCCTCAGGAAACTGGAACACTAAGGGCATACCATCGTGATGCGGCATGGCATACATTTAGGTCAGGCTAGTTGGAGGTAGACGACAGGAGAATCGGAGAGGAAGAGAGAGGATTGTAGCGATACTCCCTACTTTCCGGTTTATAAGGCTCAATTCAAAATCTCACCAACCAAGGTAGATGGTGAGTGGTGGAATACTTTTTGTAGTTTGCAAAAGCACCCAATTAATGCTCTTGTTTTTCTCAAAAAAATATGTTTACCAATGCATTAATTGCAATGCATGCATGCATAAATTACATGCATTGGTTAATTTTCTCTTAATACTTGCATGCAATGATTTAATTTACCTTGGAATCTGACCATGTGATGGGAAACAACAAAATTGAGCCTTATAAAATGGAAAAACTAATATTTTGAGATAAGCCCTATAAACCGGAAAGGAGGGAGTACCGGGTAGTGCGGGGTTGATTTTAAACTGCGGCGCCGGCGACATTAAAAGTGGGAGCAGTTGGGACGACGGTGGGAGGCGGAGCCTGGTCAAAGGGCTCGCCTCCCGGTGAGCCTGCATAGCGGTCTGCTCGCACGCCTCCCTGACAACCGGCGCAGCGGTCTGCCCGCACGCCTCCCGTTGACTCACACGCTTGCTCGGACAGCACCTGCCGATTGCCGATGAGAAGCGGGGACTCATGGCGGCACGTAAACGCCCACGGTTTCAATAGCGAAAGCGTTTGCCTTAACGTGACAGGTCTTTCTTCCAAAATACCTTGGCTCTTCATTTGTGCAACTTGTCATAAGCAGCTTGTCTCAAATTGAAGAAAAAACTTACGAAGTAATATTTGTGCCATATCACGTGACCATGCTTAGTTTCAAGAATTTATGCTCACTTTTGGATTTTCAGAAATTTAAGATCCAGGATTCGAAACAATATCATAACCTGCATCATGCAATAAATTTTCAAGCCGTACATCTATCCTGTTGTATTTCTTAAGAAAGGATTTGGTCAAACATTTTGCTTAGTTAGACTTCAGACAAGTTATATATGCAGAGTAAAAGGATAATCCCTCCGTACCAGTGCATTGCCTGATATATTAACTCAAGTACTAGGCACGAACAAACGGGCTAAGTTCTGTGCTCATCCTGGTGTAGTAGTAGTAGTAGTACTAGGCAATGCAGTTGACGGGTGACCTTGACGAGCGGCGGCCGAGGGAATTGAACCGTGCTCGGCACGGTAGGTAACGTTGTCTAGTTACTAAAGCATCCCTCCGTTGTTCATCGGTATTCATTATGGACCGGGGACATGAGGGGAATTTCCTAGGGCTGGAATTCTGGCCGCCAGATATTTCGACTTGAAACGCTGAGGCTCGACTGGTTGGGGTAATGGGGTTGCCTAATGTGCGTACCACGCACGCCACCGAAGGACACAAGCCCGCTTTTTTTAGGATCAACACGAGCCAAGGTCTGGCTGGTACGCCGTTGGGTCCTACCATTCGAGAATACGAAAGGAACCTTTTAAATTGCCGAACGAATCTATGTGTATTACAATACCCGTATTTTCCTTGCAAATACTAATCTCAACGTGATAATTGATTTATGACGAGTTGTTGAATTAGAGTGAGTTTGTGATATAGCGATCTCAACGTGGATTTCACATTTCATGGTATCCCTAGTAAGTTTTCCCATGCAAATTCAAATTTAAAAGATGAACAACATGGAGGTGAGAAACTTTGTATGTATCAAGCATATGACCACACACATAGAGAGAGAGAGATAGACACACGCACGAACACAACAACAATCCAATAAGTATAGTGCAACTCTTTTTCCAAACCATGCATGTATGACACGAATTCAAAAATACTCCTTCTATTCCTAAATATTAGTCTTTTAGAGAGTTCAACAAGTGACTACATACGGAGCAAAATGAGTGAATCTAGACTCTAAAATATGTCTATATACATCCGTATGTGCTAGTCCATTTGAAGCCTCTAAAAAGACTAATATTTGGGAACGAAGGGAGTAAAATGTAAGACATCCATGGTCCTCAATTCAATATTTAAAATGAACATGAAACTGAAACATGAATATTAAGTCTATTACTACAGTACATGCAAATATTCTGTTTAGGCGGAGCTATGATTGTCGCGGGTCAACCCCTCGACCTTAGATAAAATTGTGGAGCTCTGTTTAGGGTTGTTTAGATTATATTTGTCCCCACCCTCCCAGCCACCGATTGGTTGTGCACCCCCACCCCTCCTCCCTGGAAGAATATCATGTGCCCCCATACCTTAGATGCTATATGCCGATACGAGTTGCTTGGAGCTTGTAGATCTGAGATATAGCATCTCACATGATGTGTCTTAATATTTCTGCAGGAAACCTTGATGAGTTTGAGAATTGCACATAATTTGTACAAACTACTTAGATGCCCTTTGATCCCATATCCAACGACCTCGAAGCTCGTATCACCGTAGCATCTAAGATGAAGGAGGACATCATATTCTCCTGTATGTAATAATATCATGTGCTACCACACCTTAGATGCTTTGGTGATACAAGCTCTTCGGAGGCGTTGGATTTGTGACCCAACACCTCCTCGGTGGTTCAAATGGTTTTTTGCAGAAAAGCCCCAAAAGAGTTCGACCATTGCTTACAAGCACAAAGACTGCTCAGATGCCATTGGATCTCAGATCAAATGACCTCCAATCTCGTATCACCATAGCATCCAAGCTGCGATAGCACCTTATGTTTTCTCGCACGGGAGAGTATGAGGTGCTCCCGCACCGTAGATTCTATGGTGATACGAGTTCACTGAGATCTAACGGCCCACAATAGGAGGTTTGAATGTTTTTGCAATATACGACTGATAGAGTTTGGGAAATGCGCAGAAAGTACAAGTACTACGCATGTGCCATCTGATCACTGATCATACAATCTAGATGCTCATATCACCGTAGCGGGTAATTAAGCTACGGGGAGCACCTAATATGAGCACCGGGGAGCCGTTGGATCGAAGATGCAGCGGCACACACGAGGCCTGAATGTTTTATTTGCAAAAAAACCTTTGGAGAGTTTGGAAATTGCGCACAATTACAAAGACTACTCCCAAGCCATTGGATCTCACTTCCAACGGTGTAAAAACTCGTATCACCATAGTATCTAAGCTGCAGGGTGGATGTGATATTCTATGCCGCTGTCATTTTTGTTCGTAAACTTGCAAAATACGTGTAACTCGTGTCGTTACTTGTCTAACCACGCAAAGTGTTTGTTCAAAAAACCATCCTACACTAAAATATCGGAACAACACACGGGGGTCCCACTTGTCATTAATCAAATTTGGACCTAAAACTAACAAATCTGAAAGACGAGATTCGAACTGGCAACCTGGACTACAAAGCGTAAGTCGATAGCCTGAAAAAACGAACGGTTGTTGGCTTTGTCCCATAACTTGATTTTATTTATACAGTACTTTCGTTGAGTAGAGTAGAGGGAGTGCCTCGTTAACACGTGCATGACCGTTGTCTCACTTACTGGTGGATCCCAGGTCTGCGATCTCAATCTCTCTTCTCTCCATCGTCTAACCTTTGCGCGGGCACACACGAAGAGCAGCGCTAGCTTGCCGTGGTGTTATTACAAATAAAAAAAGCTAGGAAAATAGAAGAATCGCCTAGAACAAGAGACGTTGTGGCTGGTCAAGACGGAGCTAACCACATCTATCCTCCGTGCCACGTTTGCATGATAAAGTTGTGTGGCTAGTGGGGTGATTTCGACCGACTGGCTGGGTCCCGAGGTCGAACCATAGGTACTACGTCTGATACAGTATATTTTTACACGCACATTTTTCCTCCGTGCCGAGACGTGGCACACCCTATCGCGCGGTTTCGGGGTCCTCCCGGGTGGTGCACGCATATATTCTTCCTGACGTGGGACGCCCTACCGCGCGTTTCCTGGGTCCTCCTCGGTCATAGCGCCGAAGCAAGTAAATGAGTCGTCAAATCACGAAAGACCACCTTTCCCGTCGAGTACATCAGTGAAGCACGGTGGCTAGCTAGTTGGGCTAGTTCGACCGATTAGCTAGGCCGCCGCCACATTTGTTTTTTCACCCCTTTTTTTATCTACTTGCTGGCAGGTAAATATAAATATCCACCGCGGCGTTGCTCTGGTGTTTGGGTGCGGCAGGATCTTTATTTTTTTTGATTGACAGGAGCAGGCGCGACAGGATTTTTAATTTTTTGATTGACGGGAGCAGGCGCGGCAGCAATTAGTCATGATGACTCCGCCTGTAAAAACCCATCGCTCCCTGATGTGAGAAGTCGTCGACTGGTGTTTTACCGTGGTGAAAACCAAAAGATTCCCCGCTCCCTCCGCCTTCCCGTAGATTGCATTGCCTTTCAGCCGTTTCGCCCCCTTTGCTTCCTCTCCCCATTGCTTCTACCTGGTGCCATGGCGGCGCAGCAAATCACGGAGTCCGAAGTGAGGCTCCTGACACAGGAGCTCCATGCCAAGGATGCGGAGCTCAGGGCCAAGGAAGTGGACCTCCGTGAGCTCAAGGAGGAGAGGAGTGCCATGCTCCTCCGTTATGTGCGGGAGTTCACGGAGCTTCAAAAGCGGCAGGCGTCCACCACAAAGATGCTCGAGGCGTCGACGGCATTGCTGCAGAAAGCGGGAGATATGATAGGCCGTCAGGGGAGCCAGCCGGAGCGCGAGCGGGCCGATCATGACGAGGTCCAGGATCGCCTCAGCCACTTGGTGAACCAAGTTCCCACGCACGTGTTGCGGCTGCGCGATGCCTACCGTCGTGCCAGCGTGACGATGCCGGCCGTCGGGCTAAACCCGTTCGACCACCCGGTCGACTTCAACGAGCTGCGGCTTCCTGACCTGGTCTCCTTCTTCACCTATATCGCCGAGGAGCTGAGCCGTCTCCGCGCGATGGTGGGGGCTAAGCTGGACAAGGAGGGGTTTCGGGCTGCCGTCGTCGTTGCCGGGCGAATCCTTTCAGGGCTCCGTCACCGGAATCCATTCATGCCATTGGACGCCGTCTTTGACGAGCTGGCTCCCATCGACCGGGAGTGGGCTCTGCGGACGGTTGCACACTGCATCACCAACGTCGTGCGCCTCGAGAAGCAGAGGGACTTCGGTGGTGTTTAGGCGCCCTCTGCATGGGCATGTCCATGTCTCGGCGCAACATGACCGTTGGATCAAACTCAGACGATGCAGATCAGTCACTGTAGCACAAAGCGTGTGGGTGTGTTTGGTTGCATTCTCATCTCAATATAGTTGTTTCCTCTTCATGTATTTGTTACATATAGGAGTAGTTGACATGCGCACAACATCATTTGTTATCGTCATATCTTACTTACACTAGCAACAAGATTGTGTAGTACTGACGTATGAACCACTGCACATGCCTAGTAGTAGGAGCACTGTGTATGTTCAAGTGGCTGCCGTGTTTCGCACTCCTCTGTCGTAAGAGTGCAAACGCTTGCTGTAATCATTTTTTCTTTTGAAAAACAGTGGACACGCTCTACCGTGCGGATCCTCCTCCAGCCATGCACTAAATTACTCACTTTCGCCGACGTGTGGGACAGCCAGCATCGGGGTCCACCATCCATGCAGTAAATTACTCTGTAGTAGAGTGACGGTAGACTACCCCGATCGAAGCACCGCAGTAATGCCCAATGAGCCGTCAAATCACAAAAACCCCTCCTTTCCAGCAGTAAGTTGGAC
Source organism: Aegilops umbellulata (assembly GCA_032464435.1). Classification (NCBI taxonomy): domain Eukaryota; kingdom Viridiplantae; phylum Streptophyta; class Magnoliopsida; order Poales; family Poaceae; genus Aegilops; species Aegilops umbellulata. The sequence goes on from CP136055.1 coordinate 414,332,169, forward strand.
GGATGAAGCAACCATCATTTCACTCTTCTCTCTCAGCTTCCTCTCTACCCAACCCTCGCTTCTGCCTCATCTTGTTCCTCATTTCTTCAAGAAAACCCCGACCTGCTTCTGCCATTGTTCTCCTCTCCCGAAGAAGGAAAGGTGAGCGCATCAATGGTGTTGATTCTGGCCAAGGCCCGGTCTTGCAACCCCGAGACTGATCCTATGACTCCCTCTCTTTTCTTCTTTTGGGTTTGTGAGTATGGTTTCTTTTCTTTTATTTCTATTTGACAGTTTCTTGATGGACGCTGGAGCACCGGCCGAAGTGATGTCTACGGCTCCGGCCAAAACCGTCGAGGCTCATGGTACGAAGAAGCGCAAGCATCCTGCCAAGACTACCACAGACAAGCTCAAAGCCATCGCCCTGTCCAAGCCCCCCTCTCCGGGATCCCTCATTAAGCAAGTCCAGGTAATATCTCTTCTTGACGATTTTTTCTCGATCTTGATCGTGTTTTTTCATCTAACACGCAGTACTATTACTAGTAGTACAACTTTCTGGGTGATCTTGCATGTGATTTTTTGTGTGCCAAATGACGGTTCTAAATTCCTCTTTTGACCAAAACATGCGAGAGGTTGACACTGATTTCTTATAGATTACTTTCAACTACTCCCTCTGTCCCAAATTTCTTGTCTTAGATTTGTCTAGATACGGATGTATCTAATACTAAAATATGACTTGATACATCCGTATCTAGACAAATCTAAGACAAGAATTTTGGGACGGAGGGAGTACTTTATGAACATCAATGCTACCTTTTAAGCGGGTATATTTGCCTTAGTAACTTGTGTTATGGATTTTGCATGTAATCCCTCTGCTCTCATGCCTTTGAAGACATGTTCTAGTACCTTTTAAGACGGTATATTTGCCTTAGTAACTTGTGTTATGGATTTCTGTGCGTATATGTAGAAAATTACATATATGTAGAAAATTACTCATATTTTTTGTGAGGACGGTTTATCAATTATAGTTACACTCCAATATCTGTATGCATTGCAGGGTTTATCGCACCCACCAGGATTTCCAGTCCCATGGATGTTCGGTCCATACAATTTGTCACGACCTTTGGACTGTCCTGCTTGTGGGAGCAGGCAGGGCCCCTGCATGCCACGCGTAGTTGGACGATCAATCTTCTGTTTAATACTTCAACATAGTGATTTCCTGGTAAAGATTCACTCGTGTCACATCAAGTAAATCTTATTGATTTACTGTCTAAATCTTATTGATCTAATGTCATGTTTTCTTTCTTTTCCTTCAATTTTATGATGCAGGTTTTGCCATGTGACATTCATCACAGAATAAACCGTTTGGTTTGCTCTACGATGGCTATTTTTGCAGGTTTCACTTCTTATGTCGTGTCAGTAACGAAGGCACTGTCCATCACTTATATTACTGGAAAAAATTGGATCAGTCTACTGTCTGAGTACAAGCTGAATCCCTATGATGAACTGCAGTTTGGTTTAACAAAAATGCCACAATTAGTCCTTCTCGCGTTTAAAAGAAATGAAGAAAAAAACTGGATCACGGTCACGGATCCTAGTCAAGTTAGAAAGCTGATCATAGCAGACCAGACACGATCGCCGCTGTCTCGCATAGATCAAGCACCGACAGTTGCTCTAGCACTGACAGTGGCAGCAGCTCAGTCTGATCCAGCTGAGTATTGGGCACCGACCACGTCAGCGGATCAGTCTGATCTACCGGAGGATTGGGCATCGACACCGGCGCCTGCTCTGACACCGGCACCAGCTCTACAAGGAGCACCATCTCCGGCAGCAGCAGCGGCTTCGGCACCTGCACCAACACTTGCACTTGCATCTGCTCCGGCCCGTGCAGTTGCACCGGCAACAGACTGGGCTCCAGTTCGCACTTCATATACCAAAGTCCTTACAAAAACCGACATGTCCACCTTCTTGGTAAGCATTCGCCGCCCAAGTGCTTCGTTCTTTTTTCTTTCCATGTTGTTTCACATGATTCACTGTGTTGATCTAACTGTTTGGGTATGTCTTCTTGTTTGCAAACAGAGAATTCCTAGAGCAACGAGGGAGTCGTTCAACAATCCGGGCGACCTCGGCCAAGTTTCTCTTACCATGCGCAGCCTTGGTGTGAATGAACCTGCTCAATATACCGTAAGTACAAAGGATGGTAGCATGATGATTGATGCTAAAGGATGGTCAAGGTTCAAATCTAAATCATATCTTGCGGTAGGGGATGATGTCAAAATCGAACTTTCTTGGCAAGGAGAGCTGGTCCAAATCAACCTTGAAATTAGCAACACGCAACTGCCGAACTGATCTATCCTCTGAGAAATTTTGATGTAATAATCTGGCATGGTGAAACAAGTGTCCTGTGTGTATAAGTAGTACGACAGTATTATTTATCACATGGTATATCGTTGATAGAATTGCAACTCTGATTGCTGGTTAGGAACTGTCGTTCGATTTCATTCCAACAGCTACGGTGCTTTATTCAATTTTGTGTATTCGCCTTGCGACAGCATCTAAAACCGGCACCGTATCGATCGCTTGCAATATGAAAAGCGCTGAGGTAGAACACATGGGCCCCCAAACATGCAGGGTCGGCCTGCGGCCCAAAGTCCAGAACCGTGATCCTATCTGAGTATTATATTCTCAGCTGAACCCCCATAATGCCCGTGCGTTGCAGAGGGAGTATATTTCTTGGCAAGGTGAGCCTGTGATATAAAAGATTTGTATATTTCTTTACAGAGGGAGTATCTCTCTGTCAAAAAAAATATTTATGTGTAACTAGTTACTCCTGTCTTTCTACTTCCTTTCGCTGATATGTGGGGCAACCGGCAACGGGGTCCACGTGCCATATGCACAAATTAGAGTGCACATCTTCACGGTAGACACACCCCGGTCGTAGCACCGCAGTAATGCCCAATGAGCCATCAAATCACAACCCCCCACTCCTTTCCAGCTTTAGCAGTAAGATGGACGGATGAAGCGGCAATATTTCACTGGGCCTGAATCCCCTTCTCCCTCGTCTGCTTGTTTAGAGAAAACCCCCTCTCGACGATTGCATAGGTTTTCTCATGGAGAACCAGGTACGAATTCTTCATCCATCCCTGATAAACCCAAGTCCCTTGGTCGCAGGTAATCCTAGGATGGCAGCCGCCACCGTTGATGCATTTTTCTTCCTACTGAATCTAGTGTGTTTCATTTGCAGTGCCCAAAGTGCGAGTACCCTACAGGTTTCTGCGCCCTCGGCGAGACGCCACACTTGTTCCTTCTCATCCTAACACAACATTTTGAAACACGCACAGTATGTTCCTAGAATCCTCTTTTCTATCCGGGAGGGTGGGGTTTTTTTGAACATGCTGTGTTCTCATATTATTTTTCCTGCAGTGTATTATTTGCTCTGCCAGAACACATGTACTCAAGATGCTAGGCCTAGCCATAACTGAATACACTAGTTTAATGGTCACAGTGAAGACAAGCCATGGATATAAGTTCCGAGTTGGGTTCATGAACCAAGAAGATCGCTGCTTTTTTTATGGCCGAACTTGCATAAACTTTCTCAAGTGTTACGGACTGAAAGTTGGCGCACGAATGTTGATGGAAATAGCAGAACCTGGTCTCATCTTCACTGCGATCTTCCACCCCGACGTCGTTCCAATTGTTCATCCATGTTAGTTTTGTATCTGGTTCTTGCTTGTTGCCTCGATTACTTCTTAATCCACCTATTTTGTCTAACTAATCACAATTTAACTTTAGAAGTAGCAACGAATCTCTCACAAAGATGCTAATTCTAACTAATATTTTCTTATAATTGGTGGCACATGTAGGTTTTTTCAGAGTTAAGCAGTCTGCTCGTTTGTTACTCTGTAATAACTCGGCTGTTACTAATGGCACTGAAGTTGACTGGATCGACATCCACAAGTTCCTACACTTTATTGATCATCTTGAGGTCCTTGTGGGGCGTTTCAATGGTGGAAGGCCACATGGGATATGTGTGCCACTGATGCACTCGTTGAACAGGTCCAACTGTGTCGAGAAACTTATGGTACGAGTTGTTTTCTGTTATATATGTTGTTCATAAACTATTGCTTATACACATTTTTACAGCTGTGATCTTCTTGAAACAGGAACTGCCGAGTTCTATTGTTCCTATACAGATGCCTGACCATGGTCGGGTCAGACTTGCGCTTGGTCACAACATGATGTTTATGTCGACCTAGTCAATTCCCCTTGGAGGTGAAAAGATACTTATTCATGGGTGGTCTCAAATAATGAAGGCCCGTCCATCTTGGAGAATAGGACAAAAGATTATGTTCATGCTTTTCCATGGCTCTAAAGCGAATATCCTGTTTATTGACCACGTTGCGAGATGAAGCCGCTTTCAGAAGGTTGTGGATGCACGGGGTGGCGCCTGGGCCTTGTCCTGGGGCTTGGCGGCCTCACCCTTGGTTAACTATAGGCAAAGTAGCACTGTTCGAGGCGTGCTTTGTACGGTTGAACCTGTATAAGTACTCATACTGCTTGCAACTTTGGTTGTTAAGTGTCCCTGCTGGTTTCAGTTAAGGTTGTTAAGTACTCCTGCTGCTTTTACAGCCTGTCGTGTTTCTTCAGTCCTGTCTTCATCCAGCCGCCAAAACCAAACCAGCGCCGGCGGGGCCGCCTGCTTCCGCCTCCCACGGCTGGCTGCGCTTCAGCGCACGCATCGCCGCCCCACCGTCTCCTAAATCGTTAACGCTGACGTCCTCCGCGCGCTTTGGTGCGCTCGCCGTGGCGCCACCCTCTCGTGTTGTCAACATGGTCAACAAACAACAGGAATCGGCAGAAGTACGTGGAGAGGATGACAGTAGGGGCCCACCACGTCAGCGTATGGAAAAATAAAATGCTTCCTCCTAGTGTTTTCCTGACATCTGGGACCCACGACATTGTGAGCGTATATAGTCAATAGACAAGAGAATAGCACAAGATCGGCTGACACCTGGGACGTAGCTACTCGAGCAGTATTTTTTTGGTTTGGTATTGTTCAGACGGAGCAGGGTTTGAACTGGGTTGTGGCCCGTCTAGCCCAGGCTTATATTTTATGTTCACCATGTGACATGCCCAGCTATTTTTTCTTTGTGAAAATGAGCCCAGATTATTTTTTCTGAAGAATACCCAATCCAGGCCTACTTATTTTTCTACGCCCTGATGGGCTGCAACTCTTTCAAGACGCCTGCAAATCTTGAAAGTAATATGAAATGGGTTGAATATAAAAACAGATGACAAATTGGCAATTACTTTATAATTTCTGAATTTTATCACATTTTCAGATTCCTATTTCACTGGGCATTAACCTAATTTAAATATATCTTCAAAGTACTTTAAATCTGGCTGGACATTTCGGTATTAAAAATAGTTTGGAACCCACAGAAATATGCGAAATTGGCCCTGGCCAACCAAAAAAATGACTACAATAAATTGCATAAGAAGTTTCCATGAGCTATATATGAATTATTATATATAGCCCTGGTGCGCTCGGCGCGGCGTGGTCAACGTGGTCAAGGAACGGCTTCCATCGGACGTGGACTGTACATGGAGAGGCTGACAGCTGGGTCCACGGCCGCAGCAAGGAAGTGCCTCCTTATTACGTGCAAAATAATTATTCCTCCACCTGACAGCAGGGACCCACCGGACGGGCCACCAGTATTTTGCGAAAAATATTGTTTCCCCCTGACTGCTGGGACCCGCCGGACGGGCCACTATATTTCACAAAAAAAAACGTTCCCCCGCTGTTAGCTCGGACCCACCGGAAGTGCCTCTTTATTACGCACAAAAAAATGAATACTCCCCCGGCTAGTTGGGACCCACCTTGGTGGGAGGCTGACTTGTGGGCCTACTAAGTTGACGGGGACGAAGGGCTTTGTCAACTTAGTCAATATGAATGATTCTAGCTCCATTGACCGTATGATGTCCATCCAACGGCCGTAGTGCTTCTTCAACCTCTGGTCTTCTTGCTCCAGCCACACAAAGCAGCGCCGGTCCTGCCGCATGCTCCTGCCTCCCGTGGCCGGCTGTGCTGCCGCAGAGGCCTCACCGCCCCCTACTATTCCGACCGCTGGCCAGGCCCTGCGGCGACGACAGCCTCACACCACAGCCGAATGAGTGAATCCTCATACTCCTCTCCACGTGGGCATCCACTGATGCGTCTTCACCGGCTCCGCGTCGTCCCCTTCCTAGGCCTCGCCGTCGTCCACTGCCTTGGTGCTCTCGAGGCGGCGTGGTCAACGTGGTCAAGGAACGACTTCCATCGGACGTGAACTGTACGTGGAGAGGCTGACAGCTGGGTCCACGGCCGCAGCAAAGAAGTGCCTCCTTATTACGTGCAAAATAATTATTCCTCCACCTGACAGCGGGGACCCACCGGACGGGCCACCGTATTTCGCCCCCCTGACTACTGGGACCCACCAGCTACATCTTCGCAGGCAAGGAAGTGCCTGACAGTCGGGAACCACCTGGTCGAAGCGTACGTAGCATTGTCATTCTGGTCGCGAACGTGTGCGTACATATATACTGGTGGATGTAGAGGCGCGCACGTGTCGTAGTAGAGGCGGTCAGGGTGCAAGAAAGAAAATACGGCCACGTATGTGTACATACGGGCGGGGTCTCGAACGCCTACTCGCGCATACATACGGCGAAGGCTCGTGTACATGGCGGGGTCGGAACGGAGAAACAGCGTCGTCGTCGTGTTCATGGGGAGGCAACGGAATGCGTCGTGTTCATCGGGAGGCAATGCGGGTGGGTCGGAACGGAATGCGTGGCCGTGTTCATCGGGAGGGCTTGGACGGAAGAGGCGATGGAAACGAGGCCTGGCGTACCGCACAACGGAGGAAACGGACCTCCTACGGTGGAAACGGGGGTCATCTTGATCGGGAGGGGTGTGGCATACCGCAAAACGGAGGAAACGGACCTCCTACGGTCGAAACGGGGGTCCTGTTGATCGGGGGGTGTGGCGTACCGCAAAACGGAGGAAACGGACCTCCTACGGTCGAAACAGGGGTCATGTTGATCGGGACGGGTGTGGCGTACCACAAAACAGAGGAAACGGACTTGTGTTGGAGCGCTACGGTCAAAACGGGGGTCCTGTTCATCGGGAGGGGTGTGGCGTACCACAAAACGGGACTCCACGGGATACTTTTCATCTCTACCGTCGACCCCCTCCAGCCTCCACGAGCTACTGTTCATCCACCGTCGACCTCCTCCAGCCTCCACGGGCTCCTGTTCATCCAGCCTCCACTGCGCGCTACTCCACCGGCTACTGTTCACCACCCCTCCGCCGTCTACTGTTCATCCAGCCCTCCACATCACGGGGTCCTGTTCAACCACCCCTCCACGGGCACCCCTCCACCGTCTACTGTTCATCTTGCCCTCCACACCACGGGTTCCTGTTCATCTACCCCTCCACGGGTACCCCTCCACCGTCTACTGTTCATCCAGCCCTTCACCACACCACAGGGTCCTGTTCATCCGGAGGCAATGCCACCGCTCACTATTCATCCAACCCCCCCCCCCCCGGCAACACTCACTATTCATCCCATCGACCGGCTTCAGTTAGCAGCAGTAGCCAAGGAATCGCTTGATAGGGTTCAGTTAACAGCCATCGATCGATCTCTCGGGTCCAGTAACGCGTAGCCTGCAGTGCAATCGCTCAGGTTCAGTTAGAGCCCAACGCCTCGCTCGGGTTCAGTTAGAGTCAACGCCTCGCACACAAGAGCGTACGTGTACGAGAGAAACGCGCATCGCTCGGCACCCGACCTCCCACCGTAACCGGGAACTCCCCGAAATTTTCCTCCCCCTCGCTTCTACCACGGTTTTTTCCGTCATGGACGGCCCAAAGAATGTCATGCAGCTGCGTCTCCGGCCCGCCCAGGACGAAAAACCCATTTTCTGTCATGATTTTTTGTCATAGAAGTAGGAGCCCACCACATCTATGATGATACCGGGTTTTGTCACAATTATCGTCATAGAAGTGTCATATGTATGACAGAAAAAAATTCGTTCGGCCCAAAATGTCACGGATGTGTCTTTTTTTTTGTAGTGTAACCCCGGTAGGTCTTTCCATAGCATCATTATTTATGAGCTTGGAGAGGACAGAGGGACTATCCAAAGTATTAAAACCCGGGAGAGAACCCTTAGCCCTCTTTGATTCGGCCATGGCGCAAGAAAAACAAACGGGAAAGAGGCGAATAAAACGACAAAGGTGAAGTGGGGGAGAGGCAAACGAGAGGCAAATGGCAAATAATGTAATGCGAGGGATAAGAGTTTGTGATGGTTACTTGGTATGTATTGACTTGTGCATAGATCTCCCCGACAACGGCGCCAGAAATGGCTCGTTGTCGGGAGATCAAATCTTGACTTGACTTGGTGTACACCTCCCCGGTAATGGCGCTAGAAATCCTTCTTGCTACCTATTGAGCCTGTGTTGGCTTTCCCTTGAAGAGGAAAGGGTGATGCAGCAAAGTAGCGTAAGTATTTCCCTCAGTTTTTGAGAACTAAGGTATCAATCCAGTAGGAGGATACACGCAAATCTCCTAGTGCCTGCACAAACAAATAAGAACCTTGCAACCAACGCGAAAAAGGGGTTGTCAATCCCTTCACGACCACTTGCAAAAGTGAGATCCGATAGAGATAATAAGATAAATATTTTTGGTATTTTGATGGTATAGATCGGAAAGTAAAGATTGCAAAATAAAATAGATCGGAAACTTGTATGTTGGAAAATAGACCTGGGGGCCATAGGTTTCACAAGTGGCTTCTCTCGAGATAGCAAATTATACGGCGGGTGAACAAATTACTGTCAAGCAATTGATAGAAAAGCGCATAGTTATGAGAATATCTAGGCATGATTATGTATGTAGGCATCACGTCCGTGTCAAGTAGACCGAAACGATTCTGCATCTACTACTATTACTCCACACATCGACCGCTATCCAGCATGCATCTAGAGTATTAAGTTCATAAGAACGGAGTAACACATTAGGCAAGATGACATGATGTAGAGGGATAAACTCAAGCAATATGATATAAACCCCATCTTTTTATCCTCTATGGCAACAATACAATACGTGCCTTGCTGCCCCTAGTGTCACTGGTAAAGGACACCGCAAGATTGAATCCAAAGCTAAGCACTTATCCCATTGCAAGAAAGATCAATCTAGTAGGCCAAACCAAACTGATAATTCGAAAAGACTTGCAAAGATATCAAATCATGCATATACGAATTCAGAGAAGATTCAAATATTGTTCATAGATAAACTTGATCATAAACCCACAATTCATCAGATCTCGACAAACACACCGCAAAAAGTTATTACATCGAATAGATCTCCAAGAAGATCGTGGAGAACTTTGTATTGAGATCCAAAGAGAGAGAAGAAGCCATCTAGCTAATAACTATGGACCCGAAGGTCTATGGTAAACTACTCACACATCATCGGAGAGGCTATGGTGTTGATGTAGAAGCCCTCCATGATCGATTCCCCCTCCGACAGAGCGTCGGAAAAGGCCCCAAGATGGGATCTCACGGGTACAGAAGGTTGCGACGGTGGAAATAGGGTTTCGTGGTGCTCCTGGATGTTTTCGGCGTATATGAGTATATATAGGCGAAAGAAGTAGATCGATGGAGCCACGAGGGGCCCATGAGGGGCCCACGAGGGTGGGGGCGCGCCCTCCTACCTCGTGGCCGCCTCGTTGCTTCCTTGACGTCTACTCCAAGTCTCCTGGATTGCGTTTGTTCCAAAAATGACTCTCCCGAAGGTTTCATTCCGTTTGGATTCCGTTTGATATTCCTTTTCTGCGAAACACTGAAATAGGCAAAAAAACAACAATTTTGCACTGGGCCTTTGGTTAGTAGGTTAGTTCCAAAAATAATATAAAAGTGTATAATAAAGCCCATTAAACATCCAAAACAGATAATATAATAGCATGGAACAATAAAAAAATATAGATACGTTGGAGACGTATCAGCCCTCCTCGTGGTCGTGGTCGATGAGATCTGACTTGGCAATTGAGGATCCCAAGCCGTCGCCGTAGAACGTATCCTTCAGAAGTGACAAAATGGGGTCGATGGCGTATAAAGCTCGGAAATCCTTGAACACTTGGCGGAGGAGATCAGTGGCAGGGCTGTCGAAGAGATCGACGGTGGTTGAACCAGAGGGGTTGGGGATGGACCACTTTACCTGTGACATGGCCCGCGTGAAGCCGTCGGTGTGGACGAGCTTGATGTCGTAGCCAGCTTTCCCGAGATACAGTAATACGCTAGCTCGCTGACATGAAGCCTTCGGCATGGCAACGTATTCAACGTCTTCGCCGGCTTCCGCAGCGACGTGTTGCTCTGGGATCGACCGGTCGGGGCGAACGGCGGCCACCTCGCCAACGTCCGCCGGAGAGGCCATGATAAACCTCTTCTTGGCTGAACACTCGTTGGGCTCCCCGGGATACGTGGTTGAGCTTAGGCTACGACATTCTGGAGCAGGGGATGTGGATCTGGCAGGGAGGGACACCGCAGGCCTCATCTAAAAACTCATGGGAGTGGGGCGAAGGTATGGGAATCGCTGGATAACCTGAACTTTATTATCTAAGCTAGGAGGAACGGGCAGACCGGCAGGGTTGGCGGCGGCGCCGGCGGTGGCCGCGAGCTAGGGTTCGAAGGGGGGGAGGAGGGCGGGTGGGGGACTGTGGAGGGGGGGTGGTGTTTGAGGATACTCCATGGCTACTGAAAATTTTAGTAATGGTGGGTGGAGATGGTGGTGGACGAGGGAGGGCGACGGTTCAAATGCCTCGGCTACTGCAATTTTACTATAAGGTCGGTGCTGGAGGAGTGTGGGCAACGGTTAAAGTACGATGGCTACTAAAATTTGGGTAAAGGAATTAATGCGGGGCGGGAGTGCCAATATCGCGCATGGTCCAATAACAATATGCATGTATGATAATAAGGAAAAGTGTCGCGGATCCGCCGATTTTTGCAACGGGTAGTTTGTTTCTTATATTTCTAGCTAGCTGGTCTATCGCACACGGTTCGTCCTAATTTCCAAATAAACTTACCCGCCTTTAGCTTCCACAGGTGGTAGTTTTACAGCGCACTTACACCGCACATGGTTAACCCAGTACCTCCCCCCTTTGCTCGCGCTTGCGGGGTCGTGGTGATTTCAACGCACTTGCATCGCACACGGTTGAGCCAGTACCTCCACCCTTTGCTCGCGCTTGCGCGGTCGTGGTGATTTCAGCGCACTTGCATCACACACGGTTGAGCCATTACCTCCACGTTAATTTTCTCGCGCTTGCGTGGTCGTGGTGATTCACATCGCGCTTGTATCGCACACGGTTAAGATATTATACCCCGTGTACGTTGAGGGTCATCAGAGTCTTTGCAGCAAAAAATAACGTTAGGGAGGGTCAAAACACAGCCACACCAGCATGTGGCCCAAATATATATGAGTGAAAAGGGTGGTATGTGATGTTCAAAATTCCAATGCACAACTTTGACCCCGCGGGCCCACGGTTGGGCGCGTCGTTGAAGATCGATGAGAGGGGCCAGAAGACAAGAATCACCTGGAAGTGGCCAAATATATGTACGAATATTGGGGATGTTTAAAACTTTAAATACACAATGTATAACTTTGTTGGCACCTGCCTCGCAAACCCGAAAGCACCCTAACAACTGAAGGAAATATGCCCTAGAGGCAATAATAAGTTATTATTTATTTCCTTATATCATGATAAATGTTTATTATTCATGCTAGAATTGTATTAACCGGAAACATAATACATGTGTGAATACATAGACAAACAGAGTGTCACTAGTATGCCTCTACTTGACTAGCTCGTTAATTAAAGATGATTATGTTTCCTAACCATAGACATGAGTTGTCATTTGATTAACGGGATCACATCATTAGGAGAATGATGTGATTGACTTGACCCATTCCGCTAGCTTAGCACTCGATCGTTTAGTATGTTGTTATTGCTTTCTTCATGACTTATACATGTTCCCATGACTATGAGATTATGCAACTCCCATTTACTGGAGGAACACTACCAAACGTCACAACGTAACTGGGTGATTATAAAGATGCTCTACAGGTGTCTCCGATGGTACTTGTTGGGTTGGCATATTTCGAGATTAGGATTTGTCACTCCGATTGTCAGAGAGGTATCTCTAGGCCCACTCGGTAATGCACATCACTATAAGCCTTGCAAGCATTGCAACTAATGAGTTAGTTGCGGGATGATGTATTACAGAATGAGTAAAGAGACTTGCCGGTAACGAGATTGAACTAGGTATTGAGATACCGACGATCGAATCTCGGGCAAGTAACATACAGATGACAAAGGGAACAACGTATGTTGTTATGCGGTCTGACCGATAAAGATCTTCGTAGAATATGTGGGAGCCAATATGAGCATCCAGGTTCCGCTATTGGTTATTGACCGGAGACGTGTCTCGGTCATGTCTAAATAGTTCTTGAACCCGTAGGGTCCGCATGCTTAACATTTCGATGACAGTTATATTATGAGTTTATATGTTTTGATGTACCGAAGGTTGTTCGGAGTCCCGGATGTGATCACGGACATGACAAGGAGTCTCGAAATGGTCGAGACATGAAGATTGATATATTGGAAGCCTATGTTTGGATATCGGAAGTGTTCCAGGTGAAATCGAGATTTTACCGGAGTACCGGAGGGGTTACCGGAACCCCCCGGGGGTTAATGGGCCTTAGTGGGCCTTGGCGGAGAAGAGGAGAGGCGGCCAGGGCTGGGCCACGCGCCCCTCCCCCCTACTCCGAATAAGACAAGGAGAGGGGGGCGGCGCCCCCCTTCCTTCCTCTCTCCCTCCTCTTTCCCCCCCAAGTCCTAATCCAACTAGGAAAGGGGGGAGTCCTACTCCCGGTGGGAGTAGGACTCCTCCTGGCGCGCCCCCTCTAGGTCGGCCGCACCTCCCCCTTGCTCCTTTATATACGGGGGAGGGGGCACCCTAGAGACACAACAATTGATCGTTTGATCTTTTAGCCGTGTGCGGTGCCCCCCTCCACCATAGTCCACCTCGATAACACTGTAGCGGTGCTTAGGCGAAGCCCTGCATCGGTAGAACATCATCATCGTCACCACGCTGTCGTGCTGACGAAACTCTCCCTCAACACTCGGCTGGATCGGAGTTCGAGGGACGTCATCGGGCTGAACGTGTGCTGAACTCGGAGGTGTCGTGTGTTTGGTACTTGATCGGTCGGATCGTGAAGACGTATGACTACATCAACCACGTTGTGCTAACGCTTCCGCTTTCAGTCTACGAGGGTACGTGGACACACTCTCCCCTCTCGTTTCTATGCATCACCATGATCCTGCGTGTGCGTAGGAATTTTTTTGAAATTACTACGTTCCCCAACAGTGGCATCCGAGCCAGATTTTATGCGTAGATGTCATATGCACGAGTAGAACACAAGTGAGTTGTGGGCGATATAAGTCATACTACTTACCAGCATGTCATACTTTGGTTCGACGGTATTGTTGGATGAAGCGGCCCGGACCGACATTAAGCGTACGCTTACGCGAGACTGGTTCTACCGACGTGCTTTGCACACAGGTGGCTGGCGGGTGTCAGTTTCTCCAACTTTAGTTGAATCAAGTGTGGCCACACCTGGTCCTTGCGAAGGTTAAAACAGCACCAACTTGACAAACTATTGTTGTGGTTTTGATGCGTAGGTAAGAACGGTTCTTCCTCAGCCCATAGCAGCCACGTAAAACTTGCAACAACAAAGTAGAGGACGTCTAACTTGTTTTTGCAGGGCATGTTGTGATGTGATATGGTCAAGATGTGATGAGATATAAGTTGTTGTATGAGATGATCATGTTTTGTTGAAGTTATCGGCAACTGGCAAAAGCCTTATGGTTGTCTCTCTATTGCATAAGATGCAAGCGCCAAATAATTGCTTTACTTTATCGCTATGCGATAGCAATAGTTGCAAGAGCAATTGATATAGATCAAGGCGATGGAGATCAAGGTGTCATGCCGGTGACGATGGAGATCATGATGATGCTTTGGAGATGGAGATCACAAGCACAAGATGATGATGGCCATATCATTCACTTATATTGATTGCATGTGATGTTTATCTTTTATGCATCTTATTTTGCTTTGATTGACAGTAGCATTATAAGATGATCTCTCACTAAATTTCAAGATAAAAGTGTTCTCCCTGAGTATCCACCGTTGCCAAAGTTCGTCGTGCCCAGACACCACATGATGATCGGGTGTGATAAGCTCTACGTCCATCTACAACGGGTGCAAGCCAGTTTTGCACACGCAGAATACTTCGGTTAAACTTGACGAGCCTAGCATATGCAGATATGGCTTTGGAACACTGAGACCGAAAGGTCGAGCACGAATCATATAGTGGATATGATCAACATAGTGATGTTCACCATTGAAAACTACTCCATTTCACGTGATGATCGGTTATGGTTTAGTTGATTTGGATCACATGATCACTTAGATGATTAGAGGGATGTCTATCTAAGTGGGAGTTCTTAAGTAATATGATTAATTGAGCTTTAATTTATCATGAACTTAGTCCTGGTAGTATTAGCATATCTATGTTGTAGATCAATAGCTCGCGTTTAGCTCCCCTGTTTTTATTTTTGATATGTTCCTAGAGAAAACTGAGTTGAAAGATGTTAGTAGAAATGATGAGGATTGGATCCGTGATCTAAGGACTATCCTCATTGCTGCACAGAAGAATTATGTTCTTGATGCACCGCTAGGTGACAGACCTATTGCAGGAGCAGAGCATATGTTATGAACGTTTGGCTAGCTCAATATGATGACTACTTGATAGTTTAGTGCACCATGCTTAACGGCTTAGAATCGGGACTTCAAAGACGTTTTGAACGTCATGAACCATATGGGATGTTCCAGGAGTTGAAGTTAATATTTCAAGCAAATACCCGAGTTGAGAGATATGAAGTCTTCAACAAGTTCTATCGCTAAAAGATGGAGGAAAGTAGCTCAAGCAGTGAGCATGCGTTCAGATTGTCTGGGTACTACAATTGCTTGAATCAAGTGGGAGTTAATCTTCCAGATAAGATAGTGATTGACATAATTCTCTAGTCACCATCACCAAGTTAGTAGAACTTCGTGATGAACTATAATATGCAAGGGATAAGGGAAATAATTCCCAAGCTCTTTGTTTTGCTAAAATCGACGAAGGTAGAAATCAAGAAAAACATCAAGTGTTGATGGTTGACAAGACCACCAGTTTCAAGAAAAGGGCAAAGGGAAGAAGGGGAACTTCAAGAAGAATGACAACCAAGTTGCTGCTCAAGTAAAGAAGCCCAAGTCTGGTCCTAAGCCTGAGACTAAGTGCTTCTACTGCAAAGGGACTGGTCATTGCAAGCAAAACTGCCCCAAGAATTTGGCGGATAAGAAGGATGGCAAAGTGAACAAAGGTATATTGGATATACATGTTATTGATGTGTACTTTACTAGTGTTTATAGCAACCCCTCGGTATTTAATACTGGTTCAGTTGCTAAGAGTAGTAACTCGAAACGGGAGTTGCATAATGAACAGAAACTAGTTAAGGATGAAGTGACGATGGGTATTGGAAGTGGTTCCAAGATTGATATGATCATCATCTCACACTCCCTATACTTTCGGGATTAGTGTTGAACCTAAATAAGTTTGGTGTTTGCGTTGAGCATGAATATGATTTGATCATGTTTATTGCAATATGGTTATTCATTTAAGTTAGAGAATAATTGTTGTTCTATTTACATGAATGAAACCTTATATGGTTACACACCCAATGAAAATGGTTCGTTGGATCTCGATCGTAGTGATACACATATTCATAATATTGAAGCCAAAAGATGCAAAATTAATAATGATAGTGCAATTTATTTGTGGCACTGCCATTTAGGTCATATTGGTGTAAAGCGCATGAAGAAACTCCATGCTGATGGGCTTTTGGAATCACTTGATTACGAATCACTTGATGCTTGCGAACCATGCCTCTTGGGCAAGATGACTAAAACTCCGTTCTCCCGAACAATGGAGCGAGCAACAGATTTGTTGGAAATCATACATACTGATGTATGTGGTCCGATGAATATTGAGGCTCGCGGCAGGAATCGTTATTTTCTAACCTTCACAGATGATTTGAGCAGATATGGGTATATCTACTTAATGAAACATATAGTCTGAAACATTTGAAAAGTTCATATAATTTCAGAGTGAAGTGGAAAATCATCGTAACAAGAAAATAAAGTTTCTACGATCTGATCATGGAGGTGAATATTTGAGTTACGAGTTTGGTCTTCATTTGAAACAAATGCGGAATAGTTTCGCAACTCACGCCACCTGGAATACCACAGCGTAATGGTGTGTCCGAACATCATAACTGTACTTTATTGGATATAGTGCAATCTATGATGTTTCTTACCGATTTACCACTATCGTTTTGGGGTTATGCATTAAGAGACAGCTGCATTCACGTTAAAAGGGCACCATCTAAATCTGTTGAGACGACACCGTATGAACTGTGGTTTGGCAAGAAACCAAAGTTGTCGTTTCTTAAAGTTTGGGGTTGCGATTCTTATGTGAAAAAGTTTCATCCTGATAAGCTCAAACCCAAATCGGAGAAATGTGTCTTCATAGGATACCCAAAGGAGACAGTTTGGTACACCTTCTATCACAGATCCGAAGGCAAGACATTAGTTGCTAAGAATGGATCCTTTCTAGAGAAGGAGTTTCTCTCAAAAGAAGTGAGTGGGAGGAAAGTAGAACCTGATGAGGTAACTGTACCTACTCCCTTATTGGAAAGTAGTTCATCACAGAAATTTGTTCCTATGACTCCTACACCAATTAGTGAGGAAGCTAATGATGATGATCATGTAACTTCAGATCAAGTTACTACCAAACCTCATAGGTAAACCAGAGTGAGATCCGCACCAGAGTAATATGGCGATCTTGTTCTGGAGGTCATGATACTTGACCATGACGAACCTACGAACTATGAGGAAGCGATGATGAGCCTAGATTCCGCAAAATGGCTTGAGGCCATGAAATCTGAGATGGGATCCATGTATGAGAACAAAGTATGGACTTTGATTGACTTGCCCAATGATCGGCAAGACATTAATATTAAATGGATCTTCAAGAGGAAGACGGACGTTGATAGTAGTGTTACTATCTACAAAGCTGGAATTGTCGCAAAAGGTTTTTGACAAGTTCAAGGTGTTGACTACGATGAGAGTTTCTCACTCGTATCTATGCTTAAGTCTATCTGAATCATGTTAGCAATTGCCGCATTTTATGAAATCTGGCAAATGGATAAACAAAACTGCATTCCTTAATGGATTTATTAAAGAAGAGTTGTATATGATGCAACCAGAAGGTTTTGTCAATCCTAAAGGTGCTAACAAAATATGCAAGCTCCAGCGATCCATTTATGGACTGGTGCAAGCATCTCGGAGTTGGAATATACGCTTTGATAAGTTGATCAAAGCATATAGTTTTATACAGACTTGCGGTGAAGCCTGTATTTACAAGAAAGTGAGTGGGAGCACTACAACATTTCTGATAAGTATATGTGAATGACATATTGTTGATCGGAAATAATGTAGAATTATTCTGCAAAGCATAAAGGAGTGTTTGAAAGGAGTTTCTCAAAGAAATACCTCGGTGAAGCTGCTTACATATTGAGCATCAAGATCTATAGAGATAGATTAAGACGCTTGATAAGTTTTTTCAATGAGTACATACCTTGACAAGATTTTGAAGTAGTTCAAAATGGAATAGTCAAAGAAAGAGTTCTTGCCTGCGTTACAAGGCGTGAAATTGAGTAAGACTCAAAGCCCGACCACGACAGAAGATAGAAAGAGAATGAAAGTCATTCCCTATGCCTCAGCCATAGGTTCTATAAAGTATGCCATGCTATGTACCAGATCTATTGTATACCCTACACTGATTTTAGCAAGGGAGTACAATAGTGATCTAGGAGTAGATCACTAGACAGCGATCAAAAATTATCCTTACTGGAATAAGGATATGTTTCTCGATTATGGAGGTGACAAAAGGTTCGTCGTAAAGGGTTACGTCGATGCAAGTTTTGACACTGATCCAGATGACTCTAAGTCTCAATCTGGATACATATTGAAAGTGGGAGCAATTAGCTAGAGTAGCTCCGTGCAGAGCATTGTTGACATAGAAATTTGCAAAATACATACGGATCTGAATGTGGCAGACCCGTTGACTAAACTTCTCTCACAAGCAAAACATGATCACACCTTAGTACTCTTTGGGTGTTAGTCACATAGCGATGTGAACTAGATTACTGACTCTAGTAAACCCTTTGGGTGTTGGTCACATGACGATGTGAACTATGGGTGTTAATCACATGGTGATGTGAACAATTGGTATTAAATCACATGGTGATGTGAACTAGATTATTGACTCTAGTGCAAGTGGGAGACTGAAGGAAATATACCCTAGAGGCAATAATAAAGTTATTATTTATTTCCTTATATCATGATAAATGTTTATTATTCATGCTAGAATTGTATTAACAGGAGACATAATACATGTGTGAATACATAGACAAACAGAGTGTCACTAGTATGCCTCTACTTGACTAGCTCGTTAATTAAAGATGGTTATGTTTCCTAAGCATAGACATGAGTTGTCATTTGATTAACGGGATCACATCATTAGGAGAATGATGTGATTGACTTGACCCATTCCGTTAGCTTAGCACTCGATCATTTACTATGCTGCTATTGCTTTCTTCATGACTTATACATGTTCCTATATGAGATTATGCAACTCCCGTTTACCGGAGGAACACTTTGTGTGCTACCAAACGTCACAACGTAACTTGGTGATTATAAAGGTGCTCTACAGGTGTCTCCGATGGTACTTGTTGGGTTGGCGTATTTCGAGATTAGGATTTGTCACTCCGATTGTCAGAGAGGTATCTCTGGGCCCACTCGGTAATGCACATCACTATAAGCCTTGCAAGCATTGCAACTAATGAGTTAGTTGTGGGATGATGTATTACAGAACGAGCAAAGAGACTTGCCGGTAACGATATTAAACTAGGTATTGAGATACCGACAATCGAATCTCGGGCAAGTAACATACCGATGACAAAGGGAACAACGTATGTTGTTATGTGGTCTGACCGATAAAGATCTTCGTAGAATATGTGGGAGCCAATATGAGCATCCAGGTTTCGCTATTGGTTATTGACCGGAGACGTGTCTTGATCATGTCTACATAGTTCTCAAACCCGTAGGGTCCGCACGCTAAAAGTTTCGATGACAGTTATATTATGAGTTTATATGTTTTGATGTACCGAAGGTTGTTCGGAGTCCCGGATGTGATCACGGACATGACGAGGAGTCTCGAAATGGTCGAGACATGAAGATTGATATATTGGAAGCCTATGTTTGGATATCGGAAGTGTTCTAGGTGAAATCGGGATTTTACCGGAGTACCGGAGGGGTTACCGGAACCCACCGGGGATTAATGGGCCTTAGTGGGCCTTTGCGGAGAAGAGGAGAGGCGGTCAGGGCTGGGCCGTGTGCCCCTCCCCCCTAGTACGAATAGGACAAGGAGAGGGGGGCGGCGCCCCCCTCCTTCCTCTCTCCCTCCTCTTTCCCCCCAAGTCCTAATCCAACTAGGAAAGGGGGGAGTCCTACTCCCGGTGGGAGTAGGACTCCTCCTGGCGCGCCCCCTCTAGGCCGGCCGCACCTCCCCCCTTGCTCCTTTACATACAGGGGCAGGGGCACCCTAAAGACACAACAATTGATCGTTTGATCTTTTAGCCGTGTGCGGTGCCCCCTCCACCATAGTCCACCTCGATAATACTGTAGCGGTGCTTAGGCGAAGCCTTGCGTCGGTAGAACATCATCATCGTCACCACGCCGTCGTGCTGATGAAACTCTCCCTCAACATTCGGCTGGATCAGAGTTCGAGGGACGTCATTAGGCTGAACGTGTGCTGAACTCAGAGGTGCCGTGCGTTTGGTACTTGATCGGTCGGATCGTGAAGACGTACGACTACATCAACCGTGTTGTGCTAACGCTTCCGCTTTCGGTCTATGAGGGTACGTGGACACACTCTCCCCTCTCGTTACTATGCATCACCATGATCTTGCGTGTGCGTAGGATTTTTTTTGAAATTACTACGTTCCCCAACAACAACCACCTAGCTAGGATATATATAATGACATAATGCCGTACCTTGCTAGGATGCTTGGCCCACCACCTCCCACTTCGTGTCAGCGGGGCGGATGCACGTAATGATCGATACTTTGGTCATACATGCATGTCGCCATGACCTACCATAAGACGGACCAATGAATCTTTCGTTTGGTCAAATGACAGTTGTTGTTGTCGATAAACCGCTTGGGCCAATAGATTGAACCATCATAAACATCACACAAGAGGGACCACAAAACCAGCACCTCTTGCATGCGGCCCAAAATGATGTACGTTGGGAAGGGGTGATGTGTGTTTTCAATATAGAATAATGTACAATTTAGATGTGGTGCCTACCTCTCGATACAGACAACAACCATGAAGGAAAGGTAGTTAAGGACAAGATACATACGTAGGGTTTGATTTAGGTCGAACCCAGCAATCCAAGCATCGGGAGGGAATCCTCACAACGCATGAGCTCGAGCTTTGGTTGACCGACATTTGACGGTGACCGGCCCTAACATGAACTAGGAGGAATCCATTCATGGCCAACACATACCCCTCATTATCGATCAAAGGGATGATATATATACACTCGGGGAGCCCACAGATATCCGTGTCATCACAAAAAAACCGCACAAGGGAGACGTGGTCGATCAGAAGACCCCGTATACACTGCACGCGGCCCAAAAATATGCATGGGTATGATGGTGTATGATGTGTTTAAATCCCAAATGCACAACTTCGATGGGCCACGCCAAGTACATTACAAACCGAACACCGTACCCGACTCCAAACCTGGTTCAATACATATGATGTCAGTTTCCCAACTTCGAGGCGACAACGCGCGCGCGCGGGGGGGGGGGGGGGGGGGTCGTCCCACGCATGCACTCAAACTTTATTTTGTCTAGCATGGGACACATCTATATATATATCTATACACCTATATAGTGTGCGAATAACTATGAAAGTTGCTCATTAGATGAAGCCAGTCCGACGATACAGAGATGGCAAATCCGAGCACTACTGGCCGTTGGATATCATCTACATTCCACCAGATTCTGCCACATGTACAATCTAGAAGACTCCATGCTTAAACTTAAGCATAATGCACAAACCTCAAAACACAAGCACTCCTTTGTTCTCTAGAATCTTCCATATCTTAATTGCCCAAACCTTTTTTTCTAAATGAATTGTCACTTTTTGTTTTTACCTTTAAAATGCACAATTCCATGAATCTTAAAATAGTTTTTTATAAAACTAATTGATTTTGGATGAGATGAACTATTAAGCGAACATCTACATCATGCATATCTGGGAGAAGAGGCGGGAAACCGATGAGAGGAGTGGCGAGAAACGGTAGCATGTTTTGAATGAAAACCTAGTAGAGAAGGAAGCGTGAGCTACACGACGCATGCGCACAGTGCTTACCCATGTACTGCATGTGTTGTCGAAAGGGCTCAGGGTTGCCGTTCGATCCGGGAGCATCCAACAGCGCACACGCACGATCCGTGGGGTTTGGGTTTTGGCCAGTCAGAACGTAGGACTCAGATCATGCGCGCAGCACGAGGGGGGATATCATATGGAAACCAACATTCGATGGAAACCGATGAAAACCACGAGAAAAAGATGTTTTGAAGTTTCAAAAAAAATTCAAAAAAAATGCAGGATATTAAGAGCATGATGTTTTATTGGCACACAAAATTTCAAGTTGAAACACATTAATTGATGTGAGCTATGAAAAATACAAAATCAGTGTTGAATAGTGTCGAATAGTAATGTCACTATTCAGGGCGGAATTTGTCTTTTTCATAGCTCACATCTCTTAATGTTTTTCAACTTGAAATTTTGTGTGGGAATAAAACATCACCTTCTTAACATCATAATTTTTTTTCATATTTTTATGAAACTCCAAAATATGGTTTCCATGAAGTTTTCATTGAATGTCAGCTTTCATGAGTGAACCGTGTGCTATTTGAAAATATTTCGTGAGAAGAATCTCGGTTTTTAAATCCCCGCAAATCCAAAACTAAGCTGAAAATCGTGAAACCTGCCATGGTGTCACGACATCGCACTTATATGTCGAGGAAATTTTTCGTCCATTCTGGCGCAAGTTTTATTACAAGCCTCTTACAAACCGGAGCTTCTCTCAAAGAAGCCTCGTGGTTCCGATAGGGAAACGTTTCCCCCTTGTGAGCGAAATGTAATCACTGCCTCTTTTCACCTTGTATTTTCTTCTACAGGCAACATGGAACGACAGGATATCCGTGCTGAAATTTAAACTTATTCAAGGTTCGTTTGGCCTTTTTATACACTAATTGAGTTTCCTAGTCATTTAATGTCCATAATTCAAATCTGAACTACAAATACATGCTCCAGTTCACCAAAATGGCTAGATAAATTATACATGTGTCCTTGGGTGCATGTTTAGGTCCCATGCCAGGAATGGGAACGAATTATAACCGTACTGGTGTCATGGCTCGTACTCAAACATTTCGAATCTCGGTTTTTAAGTCCCCATAAATCCTAAACTCACCAGAAAGTCATCAAAGATGGAATGCTGTCGCGTCATGGCACATATATGTCGTCGTAAAAACATTGTCCAATTTGGGCCAAGCTTTATTACAAACCTCTTACAAAAACTGGAGTTTCTCTCAAAGAAGCCTCGTGGTTCTGATAGGGAAACGTGTTCCCCTTGTGGGTGAAACGTAATCACTGCCTATTTTTTGCCTTGTATTTTCTTCCACGGGCAACATGGAACGAGAGGATATCCGTGCTGAAATTTAAACTTATTCAAGGTTCGTTTGGCATTTTTATACACTAATTGAGTTTCCTAGGCATTTAATGTCCATAATTCAAATCTGAACTACAAATACATGCTTCAGTTCACCAAAATGGCTAGAAAAATTATACATGTGTCCTTGGGTGCATGTTTAGGTCTCATGCTAGGAATGGGAACGAATTACAACCGTACTGGTGTCCTGGCTCGTCCTCAAACATTTCGAATCTCGGTTTTTTAGTCCCCATAAATCCTAAACTCACCAGAAAGTCATCAAAGATGACATGGTGTCACGTCATGGCACATATATGATGTGGTAAAAACATTGCCAATTTGGGCCAAGCTTTATTAAAAACCTCTTACAAACCGGAGACTGTCGCAAGAAGCCTCGTGATTTCGATAGGGAAACGTGTCCCCTTGTGGGCCAAACGATAATCACTCCCTCTTCTAGCCTCGTATTTTCTTCTACACGCGACACGGAGCAACTGGAGATTAGCGTTGAACTTTGAAATTATTCAGGGTTCTTTTGACCTTTTTTATTCCTTAATCAAGTTTTCTAGGCATTTAATGTCCATCATTCAAATCCAAACTACAAATACATGCTCCAGTGAACCAAAATGGCTATAAAAAACGTACATGTTTCCTTGGGGTGCATGTTTAGGTCCCATGGAACGAATGGGAACTAATTCAACCGTCTCGCCGTCCTGGCCTGGCCACAAACATTGCGAATCTCGGTTTTTAAATGTCTGTAAATCCAAAACTCACCAGGAAATCATGAAACTTGGCATGGTGTCACTACATGGTATATATATAATTGTCCAATTTGGGCGAAGCTATATTACAAGCCTTTTACAAACCGAAGCCTGTCGCAACCCTCGTGGTTCCGGTAGGGAAACATGCCCCTCTTGTGGGCGAAACGATAACCGATACCTCTTCTCGCCATGAACTTTGTTTTCTACAGGCAACATAGAATAACAGGAGTGTCGGGCTGAAATTTGAAACTGTTCAGGGTTCGTTTGGCCATTGTATATATATATTACTAATTACTAAGTTCTCTATGCATTTAATGTAGTCCATAATTCAAATTTGAACTACAACCACATGCTCCAGTGAAGCGAATGGGTGGGAAATCGTACATGTGTCATTGGTGCATGTTTATGTCTCGTTTAAGGAATGAGAATGAATTACAAACTTGTCGTCGTCCTGAAACAATGAGAATCTCGGTTTTAAATCCCAGTAAATAAAAAAGTCACCCAAAAAACATGAAACTTGGCATGGTTTCATGACATGGCAATCACATATATGTCGTAGTAAAAAAATGTCCAGTTTGAGAAGAGGCGCGCATATTAGTAGCCAACGAAGTCCTGTTTGAAACAAAAAGCTGACACGTTAATATGGCAAACAGTTGTATTATATTTACCGTGTCGAAATTTAACCATACTCGGTGGCGTGTGTGCAGTTGTTTGATTAGACGGGACGAGCGCGAGAAGTCCGCCATGCAGGTTCGACGGGACGCGTGCGATCAGTCCGCCGCGCAGGCTCGACGGGACGCGTGCATCCTGTCCACCTCGCAGGCTCGATGGGACACGTGCGAGCAGCAAGGCCGCCCATGCTCATCGGGAAGCGAGCTCTTTAACCTCCATGCACCAGCCGCCGCCCGCCTCGCTCACAACTTCTCCATTAATGGGTTAATTAAAGCATCTAGACGGAGGGTGTTCGCTTGTGATCCCATGGCAGCATTTGCTTTGTTCGTGTTTTCAACTCGTATTCTGCCCTAATTTAAATTGCCACATAGGGCAATGGATAATACGACCACAAATAAAATGGCAACGGATAATACGACGATAAATTTACAATGGCGCAAATAATAATTGTCTTAAATATTCTGGATAATTTAAAATGCCACATGCGGTAAAGCCCGGAAGACACGGGGGCAAGAGAAGAAGGAAATTGCAGACAACGATCTGGGTCACTACTGTCTCTACTCGTCGATGGATCGCCGGGCGGTGAAATCCTCCAGCTCCTTCTTCAATTCCTCATGACTTTGTTTGAAAGCAGCTACGGATTCCTCGACCTCCTGCTCGCGCTCGATCTGGAGCTTCCTCAAGCCACCCATCAGTTCCTCACCGCTCTGCTCATGCAACATCTTCCAGCCGGCGGCCTCCTCCTCCTTCTCAGCGACCAACTTGAGGAGCTTCGCATTGTCATCCATGAGTTGCTCGACGAGGCCGGTCGCATTGTCAACCGAGGCATTGCTGATCTTGAGCAGCTTCATCAAGCCGTCGACCAGCTCCTGCTGCATAGTGACGCCAGCGAGAATGTCGTCGTCGCCGGCGAAGGACTTCAGGAACGCCGGCTCGTCGCGATGGCCGACACCGCGAATGCGCTTGTGAGAGCCCTCACGTGCCCGTGAGAGCTCGTTCGAGGGCTCCGCGGCGAACCGGGACATCTCTGATGCGGCTGCGGCTTCGCGGTGGGACCCCTCTAGTGCTTCCGCGGCCTTGGTCTTTGCTGCCTCGTTATATGTCCACCCTAAACTCCACTTACCAGCCATGGCGGAATGACTTGACAGAAAAAACCTGTTTTGTGGGTGATGAGGAGAGGAACTGTGAAGTAAATTTTGAGTGGGTAGTTTTTATAGCCCGGTGCTAAGTGTGAACACATATTAGTTTGATAGGTGTGAACAGATTTGCCATTACTTATTGCATTGTAATCAGCAATGTGACGAGAAACAAGGTTAAAATTTATTGATGGCAGAAGGTTGACCACGTGGTTGCCCGCCGTTGAGGCGGCCGCGGCGCGCTCCGCTCTGGCATCCCTGCACACGCTCTGCTCGCCTTGAGGCAAAGTTACAATGGCAACGGTTAATAATTGTCTTACATATTCAGGATAATTTAAAATGTCAAATGCGGCAAGGCCCAGAACACTCATGACCTACATATGCACACAATTATAATAAAATATAAGCTAAAAGGCTGAGTTGGCGGCCTTCCGGCGATGGTCTTCTCGGACTCCATGATCAGCATAGCACCCTTGCAGCCGTTCACTCCGAGTGTCCTGACCCGCCTCCGCCTACGGAGCTGCTGGCGCTGGGAGGCTCTTGGGGCTACTAGGCCTCTTCTAGAAGAACTTGATAGCGTGCAATCGCGCGCATGACAACTCCGCAGAACCGCTCCATTTCCATGTCTCTGGCCTGGTAGCAAATTCCGTCGATCACCTGCATCCTCAAGATATCACGTTGGCGATGTTCTACTTAGTCGGGGACGTCAACTCCGCCAAGAATGCGCTCGAGCCTGGCCACCACATCATCGGGATCGAGGTTGACACGGCCGCCGCGGGCAATGATGAAGCCGCAGGCTACCTTTGTCTTGACTGAATCGTAGAGGTCCTCTACCCATTCCTTGCGGGGCATCAAGCTCTCGATGAGCACTGGTGACGGCAGTTCTTCGGGTGGGTCGTCGATCATGCCGCCGAGCAGCTCTGGATCTTTTGCATGGTGGATGGCAAACTGCTCATCACACCTCCTCTGCAATATGTTGATTGTGCTCCCAAGGACTGTGACGTCGATATCGCTGCCGATGGGCCATGGTACCTGCACTGGCCGATGAAGCTCTTGCTCCCCGACCTGCTCCGGCTCGTTCTCCTCGCCGAAGATGTAACGCGGGTAGGCGTCGACGTCGAAGATTTAGTCGTTGTCTGGCATGCTTGGAATAACTAATGGTAGATGGGTGAGGACTAGATCTTCGCAGAGTGTCGCGGCGGTGCGTAGCCGCCTGGGTTATATGCAGCAAGCCGTTACCTGGTGGCGGGAAACCGGTGAGAGAATAGGCGTGGATTTTACAATTCACCCATGTGGAGCGCGGGAAGCATTCGCTCGAGCGCGGGAAGACTAAGTGGAGCACACACACAACATGAATAACGTATCCGGTGCCACGTGTTATTTATCACACAAGTGTTAACATAAGGAAATGCATGTGTAACTTACTAATCATCGCACACAAGTACTCGCAGATGCATCGTGTGCGATACTCCTACCAACCGCAAGCAACTAGTTTGCATTTTTTAAAGTTTTTTGTACACACAAAATCGCACACGAACTAACTGTATTAATCGTCTGTGTTGTAAATTCTCATCGCAAATAGTTCATCCGAGTCGGTTGTTTGCCACGTATCACACACATCTTGTTAAGTTGAACCGTTTCTTTTGCGTTCGCTAATCGAAAACAGTTCGTCCGAGTGAACCGTATGCCCTATATCACACACACCTTGATCCGACTAACCATTTATGTTGCACTCCCTAATAGTAAACAGTTCATCGGAGCGAACTGTATGCCATATATCGCACACATATTGATATGGCTGCCCGTTTCTGTTGCTCTGCCTCATCGCAAACATTTCGAACGGGTTAACCGTGTGCCCTACATCGCACACGCAACTAAAATCTGAACCGTGTTTGATGTGTCCTCCATCGCAAACATTTTGCACCTTTTTTGACGGGTTTTTTACATCCCCGTTTGTGATTAATGCATCGTACACAGTTTCATGAAAGGGTCTCTGATCATAGTGTCGCGTTAGCAGCATCCTGCAGTAGTGGATGATGACGGCACCAGCAGTGGAGATGGTGATGA
Organism: Aegilops umbellulata; assembly: GCA_032464435.1. Taxonomy (NCBI): domain Eukaryota; kingdom Viridiplantae; phylum Streptophyta; class Magnoliopsida; order Poales; family Poaceae; genus Aegilops; species Aegilops umbellulata. The sequence continues at coordinate 414,359,817 of CP136055.1, forward strand.
TTGCGGCGCTGGTGATGAAGACCGCACCGATCTGAAGGCCGGGGCGCATGGTGGAGGTGCTTCGCCTTATTCCCCTTGGCTTGACCCATCCTCTCTCTATGGAGGTGGTCTTGGAGTAGCAATGGAGATGGATGATGGCTACGTGTATATGATTGGTGTAGAGGTGAAGGCGCCTACGGTTGGAGGTGATTTTATAAAGGCATCTCGGTTTTTCCTCCTTTGATGTGGTATCCAAGAGCTCAAGATGGGCCTTATCCTCTCCCAAAACCTTTCTCAGACGGCAGACATCGAAAATAAAGAAGAATGAGAGGTTTTACTGCCTGATACAAGTGCGAGTACCGGATACAGTCGTATGGTACGTATTGTGCGTTCTGATAGTCAATGCCCAGCGTCACCCTTTGGTACAAGTGCCCATACAAGCGCTTGCGCTCGTACGAGACACAGTCTTGCATTTTGAAGATCCTGTTAGTCGGGGTTGACATGGCATACGAGCGCGCGCAATGCTCGTAGGGTACACCGTCTTGTGCTCTGTGAAGATGCTCCAGCGTGGTTACCGGTGGTACGACGCACGGCCGATGCTGCTATTTTCCTTGATCAATTTGTCATTTGCTCTAACCTGTCACTTCGTTGCCTCTGCGGGCAATAATGGGAGTTGGAACATCCCGTTTCGACGAGCATTTGACTTAGAGAAAATCTTGGGCTGGGTTGAGTTGCAGGCGAGGCTTCGCCCTTGTTGTCCAGCTTGTTGGACGCGGTCTCTTCGCACATGGCCCCCCGAGCATTTTTTCTATTGGCTTGACATATTGTGTTTTTTTGCGAGAGGAAAAGGACTTTTAATACATATTTTGAAAGTTACAGTCGGGAGGCAAAAGATCCTCAATACATGATGGTCCAAGGTGCATCAACACAGTTGTGATACAGATGCTAGCTTGGACCCGACCGTCGCTTTTTAACGCAGCTGAAGTTCGAGGAGCGCCTTCGTTCTATTAGGGCATGGCCAATGCATAGCCCTAGGATGATGCCCCGTAGGACATGTAGGATCGACTGTCCGAAAAAGTAGGTTCGGATGATGTAGCAGGATCCTCGCCAGGAGACGGGTGATTGAGGAGAAAAACTGTGGATCCAGGGGCGGAGCCAGAAATTTTGGCCATTGGGTTCACTCCATAACTACATTCCGCATAGCTTTATTTTAGTTTACCAAAGTATGTACCAACTCTTAAAAAATTTCCTTATTTTTTGACTCTTCTGAGGCGTCATCGCCTCAGAAATTCAAGCCTTAATGCAACAAGTATCTTACGAAATCAATGAAAGCATTAAGCCGGATTCGATTTTGCTCTTTGTAAGATCAGTTTGTTTATCAAGACAACCTGACTTGACTGAACTTGATTCATCAAAGCATCACATCTATTTTTACTATTGCATTATGAAAGCTAATAACATTAGCCTTACCATTATGAGTATATAGTCTGCTTTTCTTGTTCCAACCATTCCAGTCGTTAATTGCAAATGCGCTAGTCCAGCTTGTCCCTTATTGTAATATTTGAAAATGTAGCAGCATAAACACAATGCCTTATGCACTTTATCACTATACTCAAGCCAAGGACCATATTCATCAACAATCCGGATTAAATCTCTGTTGAGTATCTCCAATCTTCCTTTGTGGGTAATTAAAATCAGACAGTGGCCTATAAGGTCCTTCGTTAAATATTCGCGTCTAATCTCATCTTGCTTCTGTGGATTTCTTGTGTACTCAGAAATTTTCTTCCGATCATCCGGATCACAAGGCAACTCATCTAATTTAATTTTTCATGAATAGTAAGCTTTGGGAGACTAGTTGCAGTGACATTTGATGCACTTTGCCTACGTCTAATCTAGTGACCGAGTTCCCTTCAAAAAATACGGCTCCGTAGACTATATCAATCAAAGTTCATGGAGTATTTTTCTAAAAAAAAGACGAGGGCAAAACAATAGCTATTGTACTGGGCTATTAGTCTAGATAGAACATATACACGAGAGAGAAGATGGGGCAATTTAATCTAATTACTTCAAGTTTTGGGACTCAATCGTTGCAGAGTCGATCTGCATCCGCCTGCTTGCCGCGGGCGTGCGGCGGCGGCCAGAGTCGCCGTGCAACACGCACATGCCAGATGGGAATTGGAGAAACGAACAAAGGAACGATGAAAAAGAAGCACATGATAGATGTTTTTGGAGGGTGAGCAGAGGATAGATGAGGCGTGCCCCATGCGGCTGCATGCTTGCGTGACTCGCGGACTCACGGTTTAGGCATGTGAATGATTTGTGGGCTCTTTCCTTTTGGGCCCTTTGTTCCATGTGAGGTGTATTTTGTTTGTTGGGGTCAGCCAAGATATTTTACTGGGTTCACATCAGGTAAATACGTACATATACAGACGTACTAGGCAAAATCCATTGGGTTCACTTGAACCCAATAGCTCTACGCTGGCTCCGCCGCTGTGTGGACCTGTGCATAAAGCTGAAAAAATTGAAGTGGAGAGTAGGGATGCACTTCTTTTACTTGAACTTTGAACCTTGGATGTTGTAGATGTTGGTGCGGTTGCTTTATAATATGAAAGGAGGGGGGGTGGACTTTTTTTTGGTCATTCTTTGATGAGGCCTACTAGTAGTAGCTTGCGTTGGGAAGAAAAAATCACTATAGATGCCTCAAGTTACTTTTTCTCATGAGTCATCTATATCCATATGTCATCATTATACATGCCCTGAGCAACGATGGTGAGGACCAAGATGCTGGAAATAATTGACAAAATCTCTAACCACTTTTTAACGTCATGCTGCAGCTCTATTTTTTTTGTGAAACATGCTGCTCCTCCTTGTTCGTTGAGTTGTCCACTTGTCCAGAGTGGACCGGACAAGGTATACTGTATGTTTATGTTCAACACCGCACTACCTTCTGCTGATACTTATAAAACTACAAACAACATGTTTATGTTTCTACCATAAATTCATCGACCAGAAGTTCCATAAGAATGCTTTTCAGAAGAAAAGTTTGCCAACGTACGTCTTCAGTTGCTGCTATTCGTAGTTTCTGAAAGCAGCTTTCCAGAGTACTGAATACTCTTTTATTTGAAATGACAGTGCCTTGCATCAAATCCTGAGTCCTGACTGTACAGACCCGCGGTTTTTGAGCTATCAAACGTTTGGAATCTTATAGTGCAGCAAGCATGAGCTGTCTGGCCTCTGCGGCATTTCTTCAAGAGCTGCAGACTGTCAGTAACAGTTCTACTGCAGAATGAAGCCACAAGTTGTCATTGCAGTAGAAGCTTACTCAGCTACGCGTGTTGCTGTAGTACGGATCAGTAGCTGATACAGGTAAATGTAATTGAGGTTTTCACGAGTTTCATTTTCGTTATGTGCTATCCTTCGCTATAGTCCTACTTATACATTCGATCAACATCCGAAGCTTAGTACAGAGTTTCAGTGTTTTTCTGACAAGCGTTTTGTAACCTCATCCACTCACATGCCGTGGGCTGCTTAGCTGAGTACCAGACAAACAACTGTGGTGAAGTTGTACTCTCCTAGTAAAAGGTAAGATCCATACGTACACAGAAAGATGGCAAAAACTATCAGTGTTCTTCTTCTGCAGATTACATGGTGATGATTAACTTATGCACACAGGAGTATCAATAATCTGATCTTTAGCGGTAAAACAGCACCAAAAATTCCAATTCTTTCGAGATAGTAGCAGCACTTCCACACTTAGTAGTGTGCAGTAGCGCTGGGCCGATTGAATGGGGGGAATTCCCTCTTGGAACTTAAGTACAAGCCCAATCAAGTCCTAGATGGGGACTGCTTCCTCATTCAAGGGTCGGCATCTTCCAGTACAGCACCTCTAATCAACCGAGCCTTAGCTGGGAGTAGTATGTGGTGTGGTGTGTGAGCTGCAAACTCTTAGCTGGCCGGTATCTTTCATCGAATCAAAAGTGGCCTCCCTGACCTCCCCCATTCATGTCCTGCCCACAAGATAAAACAGTGCTTCATTTATGCCCGTTATTTATGTTTGCTTAGCTGCATTGCCCTTCTCCATTCATACGCCCCATCAATTCTTTGCAAGGAAATATTGATTGTGGTTGCAGCATTTCATTATCTTCAGTGTGTGCCTTTATGTTCTTTGGATGCTCACAGGAATCCCTCTCTTCTTCCTTGTGCCTGCCTCTTTGGATCGCAGGAACTAGAAAATGCAGCAACAGAAAGTAGAAAATGTAGGAATACAGAAAACGTATGAATCAGATGTCATGCACTGTGGATTTCTATATATGATTTCAAAACAGATGAGTAATATATTTTGCTCTAGATGGTTCAAATAAAAGAAACACATTATTTTTGGAGAAACAAAGAGAGAGATAGCGAGTGAGTGTTTATTAAATTTCCCCTTGGAAATAAAATGATGTTTGAGCTTATGTTTGTTTCTGTATGGAGTTGTGGGCATGTGTAGGTGATGGCGGCGGTGATGGTCTTCCCTCTTGATCGTGTGGGTGGCAAGAGGTGTAGTGATGGGTGGCTTGGACGCACTTTCTGCCACCGGCAATGGCGCCGCCTTGATCCGGATCTAGAGTTCTGATATCATCACAACACTTGTCCTGGAGACCTCGTGGTGACTCGGGGGAGCGGCCGAGTGAAAGCTTTACGCTTTCTCGCCGACGACGGCGACGCTGGTGGGCGTCATTATCTTCTTGAAGACGTGCTCCTCTCCGTGTCTGAGTTTCGGGTGAAAATCTTTGTTCATTGTGGACTTGACAGCGGCGATGCTTAGTGTTTTTCTCCCTCCTGAAGCGTTATCGTGGAGCTTAGGTGTTATAGGGCGTAGTGTGGCGTTGTATTTAGTTTCTCATGTGCTCTCTCCCGGCAGCATAGTCGCGTGCACCTCGTGTGATCCGGTTATTCTGGAATTGACATTGTATGAGGGCTATCTCATCACCTTGTATCATTCGGCCGTGTACTTTGTTTGGTTGTTGCTTTATATATAAAGCGGGACAAAAGCCTCTTTGAAGAATTGTGGGCATGGGAATGCTAAGTACTCCCTTTGTAAACTAATATAAGATCTTTTAGATCACTAGAGTATTTGACTACCCCAATCCAATGATCCTATGGAATAGGGACCTTTATAGGAAACATGTGTATGGACTATGGACTGAAATTCTCTAAAATTCCAGTGAAAATCCTAGAATAGAGACCCTAAAAACATTTTCCGAAAATGAGTATTTTTGCATAGAAGCCTCTGCCTTGTGTCTATCAAGGTGGAGAGGTCAGATCCAGTTTTATGAACTTTTTAGAAGATGTTGCATCTAACTGAAACCTAGGGGTGGAAGAGGGATGGGGGAATGCCTTTGTTCATAGAGGAGCAGACTGAAATGACACTACAAGTGGGCAGGGATCCAAAACTCCTTTTTCCCCTTTTGAAAAATACGGACTTGGGACTCATCTGTAGTGGAACTGTAACTGCTCAAAAAGCCAGCAGTAGTGGTATCTATCTTGATAATAATACTATACTTTTCACCCGCAAAAAGAGTATACTTTTACTCAGTGTATATGACCTGTAAAAACCAATTAAATGGATGAAATATGTTCTTACATGTTTTTCCTAATAAATTAGTCTTAATTTCAAGCAGTTCAAAGAAGGATGGTACTTTGATATGACTTAATTTCTCAATAACTAAATTTTGTTGAGAGATGATGAAAGCGTAACCCAATAAATAATATTTAATCTTCTTAATTCGTTCTGTTCCGTTCCAACCACCCCTGCACAATGGCACTATTCATTTCAGAGAAAGACCAACAAGAACTTAATACTACCTGCCGAAAGTGCTGATTGCCTCCGTTTTCTGATATTTGCTTCTTTTCTTGTGTCAATGTTTGCCTAGTGTAGATGTGATGATATTTAATTTTCACCCATTTTTACTCAGACATTAATCTAATCCAACTTGCTACTTATGAAAGTACGCACATGCTTCGGTACACTTTAAAAAGGCTATCGCCATATTAGCATGCAGATCAAACATATTGAATAGATTGATTTGGATGCAAATGGCTGGGGCACAATATTACACTTTTTAATCAAAGAGGATAACTTCTAGTCTTCACCTTTAATCTGCATCGAAATTTGCAAATTTTTCTGGTGGGGTGTACGAAGCAAACTTCATGAAAGTTTTCTTTTATCTTTCTGGCCTCTGTTTTATTCTTGTTAGAATACATAATTGTATTGTATTTATATAGATATACGGTTGTATACGTGTAGTCCTTGTACAGCTGTCCGTGTATAACACGGTACGAACTCTGCCTTGTAACCTCTATATAATGATCAATACAAGGCACCAAAACGTGTGGTTTCCCCTATCTTACATGGTATCACGCCTAAAACCCTAACCCTAGCCTGCGTCACCCTCCTTCTTCCGCCGCCACCGAAGCCACCACTCCTCCCGCCGCCTCCATGTCGCAACCCGACGCGGACGCGGCGAACAAGGCGCTGGCCGTGGCCAAGGAGCACCAGGACGTCGAGGCCGAGGCCGCCAAGGCCAAACTGCCTCTCGCGACCGCCGCCGATGGGTCCGGGACAAGCGCGGGGTCCTTCTCCCTGACCTCGCTGCATGCCCAGGTTTATTCTAACACAATTAAGCTTACAAAAGCAGCACTTGGCAGGAAAACAACTAGGGAAAAGAGCAAACATCAGCTAATTGGGTAGAAAAGGAGCGGAAAAATATTCATGGATTAGACTCCTGTTTCTTTCCATGGTTTGTATTAAAAATTCAACACACTGTTCTGACCATATTGCACTATTTATCATCATTTGATAAAATGTGAAAATACTTCTTCTCTCTGATTCAAGTATATAAATACAAATGGGTAAATTTGAAGGATATTAACAAGAACATAAATCTCATCAACAATACTTGTCCTGCGTTTAACTATTTGAACGTATCAGCATATTTTTGGACTAACTTGATTAATCATCCTAACCAAGATCGATTGTTGGATTGCAAAAGTTATTTTATTTCATACTCTATCCAAGGGTTTGCGATCGTTGTAAAATCTCTCATTCTCGCTACAAGAATTATCTTGTCCGGAAGAGAAAGATCTTTGTAGGAATACAGGAAAAAGTAAATCGAGTCCAGCAAGAGAGGGGAGGTTCTTCCATTCAATGTTGGCCATGCTGCCCCCCTTCACTTTATTCTCTTTTCAATGTTTGCCTAGTGTAGCACTACTAGGAAAACGCCTAGTAGTAGCGCGGGTTAAAGGCTAGTAGTAGCGCGGGTGCCTGCGCTACTACTTTAGCGCTCAGCTAACTAGTAGTAGTAGCGCGGGTTTGACACGCGCTACTACTAATTATTTGTAGCGCGTGTCTCCCGCGCTACTACTATTAATTTCAAAAATCAAAAAAAAAATCTCGACACTGTGCATGCTGTCAATGGTGTCAATGGTTCGATCTAGCAACGACAAGGGCCGCTGGATGTGCGGACGGGCAGCGGAGACCAGATCCAGCGACGGCTGTTGTAGAGGGACCGGATCCAGTGCAGAGGAGAGCAAGACGACGGTGTGAGGGTCCTCTTCACGGCCAAGGCAGAGAGCTCCTCGTTGGCCATGTCGACGACCTGCGCAGGCATGGGCATGGGAGGTGAGTAAAATCGGAAGGACATGGAGAGGGAAAAAGAGAAACAAGGGAAGGAATGAGATGAAGGGCACACCGGGGCTCGTCGCCGGTGGTGAGGTGGTCCGACGTGGTGGCATGGAGATGCGGGGAAGACCGGCGAGCTTCGGGACGCCGGCGGCGCGAGGCGGACTCCCTCTTTTGGCGCCATGGAGGAGGAGGCACGCTTTGCGAGGAGGTGAACTCGTTGGGCGCCATGGAGAAGGAGGTGTGCAGCATCATGGGAGAGCCTATGGAGAGAGGGGGGAGAGTGAGGGAGAAAGGAGTGATTTGGCCGATGATATAGGGATTTCACCTACCTTGTACTTACTAGTAGCGAGGGGTATAAACCCGCGCTACTACTTCTTAATAGTAGCGCGGGTTTATACCCCTCGCTACTACATTGGCACATCCCCGGGGGCACGGTAGAGACCACTTAGTAGTAGCGAGGGTTATAAACCCGCGTTACTACTATCAACTTAGTAGTAGCGAGGGTTATAAACCCGCGCTACTAGTAAGCGTCTGCCTATAAGCTTTTTCCTAATAGTGTAAATGTGATGGTATTTTTATTTTTTTTACCCATTTCACTGAGACATTAATCTAATCCAAATTTTTGTTTTCTTTTTGTTTTAACATAATTGCTTTTACAAAACGGGTGCTTGGCAGAAAAATAGTTAAGAGAAAGAGCAAACATAAACTTATTGGGTATAAAAGGAGTGAAGAAAGATATGTGGATTAGGCTCCCTTTCTTTCCAGTGTTTGTATTAAAATTGCAGCACCCTGTTCTGACCATATTGCAATATGTATCATCATTCGATAAACCAAAAAAATGCTTCTTCTCTCCGATTCATGTAGAAATACAAACTGAAAATTCAGAAAAACATAAATCTCATCAACAATACTTTGTCTACCCACTTCTCTTTTAGGAGTATATTTATGCATTTGCCCATGATTATGGATTAAATGATCCTGAATTTGTGGAAAGTGTCAGATTAATTATTTACCCTTAAATTTATCGGCAGAATTTTTGGATTCATTCAGTTAATCATCCTAACCAAGATCAATTGTTGGATTACTAAAAAAATATTACTGTAAGTTTTATTCTCAGATTGACTATCCGAGGGGTTTGCGATCGTTGTAGAGAAATGTCACTACGAGAATTATCTTGTCCGAAACAAAAAAGATCTTTGTAGGAATACATGAATGTAAATCGGGTCCAGCGAGACAGGGGAGGTTCTTGCATTCAAGTGCTGGCCATGCCGTCCCCCTTCCTCCCGAGGGCACAGCACTATATATAGCAGGCTGCGCCATTCTCCCGAAACACAAACATAGCTCCTCTCCTCCTGTGCGCGCTCACCGCTGCACAGTATCCACCCATAACCATCGGAGTGCAGTGCAACAGGATCATCTGTACGGGTTGCACTAGCTTATTAGGCTAGCGACTAGCGAGGGAGTAGGCAGGCACTGCGCAGGAGCTGATCCATGGCGAGCACGGTGGAGTCGCCGACGAGCTCGTGCGTGTCGTCGGACACGGAGGAGGAGGCCGTGGCGGTGACGAAGCCGATGGTGGTGGTGGGGTGCCCGCAGTGCCTCATGTACGTGATGCTGTCGGGGGCGGCGGCGGAGCAGCCCCGGTGCCCCCGGTGCAAGAGCCCCGTGCTGCTGCACTTCCTCCACGGCGCCGCCGCCGACGCCGCCAGCACCAACAGGCAGCAGCCCAGCAAGAGCTAGCCAGCCAAGATGCTGCTGCTTGCTGATCAGCCGCTAGCTTCTCCTGTCATCGATCTCCGCCATGTTCTAACTCGTGTATTCGGATGCACCCTGTATTCTTTTTCCATTTTCGTCGACGATAAATCTTTTACAGCCTGGTGCAATTGGTTCGGTTTTACTCTCGCTTAGCAGTGGCTGTCCTCCTCCAACAACCTTTAGATGTATGCACGTGTTCTGAGCCGTGAAGGTCGATGTCTGTTTTAATCCCCTCCTTAATTTTGGTTTGAATAAGATGAGAGTTCATTAAGAAAGTCGTTTGCAATGTACCGTGTAGCCGGGGACTCTTCTCGCTCATCTCTTAATTGGGTTGCATGACTACCCCCTACTTTAAATTAATTTTGTTGAGGAATAAAGATGGGTTCGTGACCAACTGACCATTCAACCTCCAGCTAGCTATGGCAGCGTAGCCCGGATGGTGACCGGAAAGGATCAAAGTAAAGAGGCGGGGGATCGACCTAGTTATTACGATGGATGGATGGATGGGTGCATGGAGCAATCGGGCATCATGGAAAACCTGTGCCCGTTTTAATTGGGGATCATCAAGTATAGTAGGAGTAGATGCATGGAGTAGCAGCAGATAAGAATAAATACGGGCAATAATTAGGAGCAGTTGAGGGGAGGAATCGGGCTTATTTAGCACGCACGCCAGTTCGTCATCAAGCGGTCATTTACATCCACCGTCCTCCTTTGCCTTCTTTTTCTTCGCGTCCTTCCCGTGCCAATGGAAAGGGCCATGCCAAAAGGACACGGTGGGTGAAAGTGCCTCCCAGGATGAACACTACTCGGTACTGATAATCCGCACAAAAATAGCTAAAAGTGGAAATAAAATCTGAATGTCTAGTAATTTTCAGCAAAGTAGTTTGGTTTTTGTGTCGTTGATAGAAAAAAACAAAATCAAGTGCTAAAAAAACAAATCCTTTAAGCACAAATTTTGTTTTTTAAGCAAAGCACAAAACTATTGTTTAACAAAAAAATTGAAATGAAGGCAAAAGATTTATCTCATCCCCTTAATAAGAGGCCACAAAGAGAAGAAAGAAAAACATAATGTAAAAAACGCTACTCGCGCCGCATGATTTCTCTCAAGTGCTTTGGCACCACAATTGCCCAAGTTTTAGCCTCATTTTTATGTTCGCGAAGATGACCGGCGGTGGTGTGGACTTGTTTATGAGAACTCTCATGTTTCGTTAGTTTCAAAAGGTCCAACTAATAAGCATGAGGGAGGCCACGGCTTTTCTCTTCTGAGTGTTTACCTTCGACATATTGTTTTCCATAAATTTTACATACACAAAGTTTTTTTTACATGTAAACAAACTCTCCATTACCCAACGGATGCAGCGAAATCACTAGCAACCAAGTCTAGTACAAAATCTGGCATATGATTCACCAAACAGTGAATGGCACAGCCATATGACAGGCAGACTGCGCTAAAGGGTGCGCTACGGAATTACAAGCCCTTGGGCCGAAAACAAATTCAAATGAATCAAACCGAAGAATGCAGCCGCTTCTAGCGTCACGAAACAGAACTCCAAGTTCTGCAATATCATAATCTCCAGAATTAAGAGCTTGTACCAGGGACAAAGAGTCGGATTCCAGCAACACACCATTACCCGCTCCCTCGATTGCAGCTAAACACGCCTCCGGCTTCAGCTTGCAATGCATTTTTGACATGCATGAGCTTCCCTGCTCCACCCGCAATGAACCCACTCGAATCTGACCGCAAAACATAGCCATACACATAAAGTATTGAACAAGTATATGTCAAAATATATATATTAGAGCCTAGTCGGTTTGATGCCAATATTTGACATGAAAATTGTTGGCAAGTCTAAATATTGGCAGCCAATTGGTTCTTACCAATCTCTAAAAAGATGCCAAATATTGGCAACTTTTTGTTTTTCCAAATGTTGGCTTACCAAACATTGGCATCGGACAATTACCTTATTAGTTTCTTTTATATTTGAATTTTTATTTTATTTTTTACTACAGAGCATGTGTTTATGAGTTCGAAATCACTATGCACATGATACCTGGGCGGCCGATTACTGAACGAAGTTGTGATTGATGGCACCAACCCATGCAACCAGAGTGATGGACGGCTGTCAACGCTGTCAACATGTATCGTCCATAAATCGATTCCCAAGGTATCGTCTGTGTAGCAGTGCTCTTTTTTATTTAACTTTGAATTACCCTATATGGGGAGCAAACTCATTTTTAATGGCTCTACTGCTTAGCAGAGTCTGGTGAGCCAATCACCTCGCGTCAACATGTAGTATTCCGAGGCACATGTCGTATTTGATTCCCTTCTTTTCTTTACTGTTTGTTGGAATATATCCCATGAGTGACATCAATGTCTTTATCTCTGAAATGGAATGTTTTAAAAACCTTTTTTTAAATTTTTTTAAAAGAGTCTTGTATCATTTTTTTCGTCATTTTTATTAAAAAAATCACTTTGTTCGGTAGATTTTAATAAACATGTAAGATTGACCAAATGTTTTGAATTTTTTTAGTGATATTTCAAGATAGTCATTTTTAATCCAAACTTTTGAATTATTTATGTATTATTTCATTTTCTTAATAAAATACAAATATATTTAATAAAAAACGCATAAAATTCAATTATTTTATTCACATTTCAATCAATTTCAAGGAACATTACACCTAGATTTCGCACAACCTTTATTTGATTATTCATATTCAGTCATTTTTCATAGATGCACCCTATATTTCAATTGTTTCAGACATATTTCAATAAAATTTCATATGGGTACCTAACATTTATACACGTCATTTTGAAAACATGAAATATGTGCTACCTATATGAAAAATGTTTTAGTTTGATTGGAATACAACTAAAATAATTTCTGAAATTTATTTAAGAATGAATCAAATAACAAAAAAAATGTGTGATTAGATGAAATGTATTTGCAACTGTTCTAAACAATGACATATCTCTAAAATATATCGAAATTTATATTTTTAAATGATTTTTTCTAAATATCATTCAAATGATTTTTTTTTAACATCGCATGTCTTCCATGGGCTAATTGAGCTGAAAACGTTGGGCATGTGGTAGTTGAGACTTGAGACTCGTTTAGCGCATAACCCGTCGCTTCACCAAACGCGCAAGGTGTTGTATGGGCCAACACAGCTTCTTGCTTTTCTTTTCCCACCGTTTTTTTTAGCAAGGTTCTACAACCTTCTTCGGTCATTTTTTTCCTTTTTGTGTTTTCTCTGATGGTTTGTCGATTTTCATAAAAATTCATTTTTATTTTCATTTTACTATTCAATTTTTTGTAGTTTAATTTTATTTTATCCATTTTCTTATTCATGAATTTCTTTTAATTCACTAATATTTTTTAAATTCAGAAAAAAATGTGAATTTTTTTCAAAATCTTGGAGTACTTTTTTATTTTTTCAAATATTTTTTAAAAGATTGGGATTTTTAAATTTACGAACACTTTTTAAGTTAGCAAACAGTTTTTAGAATAATGAACATTTAAAAAATCCATGAACACTATTAGAATTCAGGAATATTTTGAAAAATCTTGATTTTTGAAAAGTTCCTACAGTATAGTGTTCTTAGAATAAAACTGAGTATAAAACATGTCAAAACTCAGATGCGTACAACCAAAAACTAAATGGGCCATGGTCGACAAGGAGATGTACGCATTACCCCACTTAGACATGACCCCCCCCCCCCCTAAAAAAGAGAGTAAAATGCATTATTAGTCCTAAAACTATTGGAGGTGTGTTAGTTCTATAATCTCAAAACTGCACTATTGGGTCCTAAAACTATTGAAGCTCTGTCAGTTTAGTCATGTAACTTCGAAACTGCAGTTTCGGGTCCCAAAACTATATAAGTTTGTTCATCTCAGGTCCTAAGCTTACATGGCCAGCATCTATGGTGCACTTTTTCAAATGAGCCTTCTATATGTGTTTACTTTCACAAAAGTGGCTATACGCCTCCACGTCGCACAATGTGTGTTGCAACCTGCACGCCCACCACGTGTGTGGCCATGAGGTGCAGTGCAGCCTCGCTCAGATGTTTGGCGCGACCACTGGGGAGAACCGAGCCAGTCGGCATGGAGGACGAAATCCATCTCCCTCGGCGTGCCCGTCGGGGAGTGATGGATCAATAATTTTTTTATTATTTTCAAAGGGTTTTCACTTGGTTTTACCGGATTCATACCGCTTCTCGGTTATTTGTAACGCTAATCCTTCAAGAGAGAAGAAAATCTATCTTTCCCATTGTTTGGCAGAAAATATTATATATGGAAGGAAACCAAGGAGAATTACGGCAAATCAAGCCAAATGGAGCAACTTCCATGTTGAAGGCCAAGTCACCAGGCGAGAGAGAACAAAAGATGGCCTTCTATCCGAGCGTACCCGCTCGCATGGACGGTCGTATGAGGTGCCTGGAGCTCCACCTTATCAATACAAGACACTTTCGTGAAGGGGACACACACAACAAAGAACCCTAGTTGCCGCTGCCATTACCAGAACACACACACACACACACACACACACACACACACACACACACACACACACACAGAGAGAGAGAGAGAGAGAGAGAGAGAGAGAAGGGATCTGAAGAACTGTCGGAGATCTTCGTAGTTTTGGCCCTTTCATGTGCACATCATTTCATCCTTCTCTATTGTAAGAGGAATTCCTAGTTGTAAGATCGAGTTGGAAACTCTATTCATACTCATATGGAGATCGAGACTTGTTGGATCATTCATTTCATTGTGGATCTTTCCATGTTATTGATATGGTTTTCATGGGTTTATTCTTCGAGATGATTGGTTCTTCGCTTATGATGTGTGAATAGTCCCTTCTAGGCGAGATGTAGGTGAGTGGTAAGATTCATTTGTGCCTATTCTATATGTCATTATTCGTGTTTGAAGTCTTATGATTTGTCTAGTGAGTTGTTTATTATGTGGTGAACTCTATGTGTGTTGCCCAGTTTAAGGGTCCAGGAAACATGATCTTAAGACCTACGCAAGTAACACATATTGTTTAGGAAATCTGCGACCTCTGACGTGACAGGTGGAGATATTTACGAGGACCGAAGACAATATGAGATAACGATGATTTATTAAACTTAATACTTGGTTCCGGTCTAAGGACTTTAATTGTGGAGACGACCACTCTGTGGCAACGATGAAGAATGATCATAGAATGGAATGGAATCCCGTGAGGAGGAGTTCTATGAACTTAGAGTGATCCGCCTACTGGACAAACATATCGAACACTAAATTAATGATACAAGGTAACTGGAATCACCATCGCACTGGCACATTTGATGTATACCATGAACTGAGTTCTCTCCGCACCTAACTTCTCTATTGTAGGAAAGACAACCTTCTCCGCTTTATTTATGTTCCTTATTTCAAGTGTTATTATTTGTGTTGCTGCAAACTCGTCCTATTTACTACTCTGGTTATTTGCCTCTTGGGACGGTGTCGTGGATTTGTCACGACAGATGTCCTTAGTGTGAGGACTTAGTCGTGAGGCCAACTCATCTATGTAGTAGCTTGAGAGGGTTGAGCGGGATGAGAGACTCGAGGTTTTACCCAGGTTTGGCCCCTCACGGTGGAGGTAAAATCCTACATCCTGCTTCATTGATATTGATGATGATGATCACAATTACAAGGGTGCTCTATCTCGAGAGCTATTGACTTATCTGTCTAAACCTAACTTGTGAAAAACCTGTCCCTCTTGGGGTGCCCTGACCCTCCTTATATATGTTGGAGGGGCGGGTTACATGACTAGTCCTAGTAGGATTAGGATTACTCTATTACAAGTGGAGTCCTAGTCTTGCTTCCTTTGTAGGAGAATATTCCTTATGCCTTTCATCTTAAGCCGGCCTACCATAACGTAAGCGGCCTTCTGGGCCTTGAGCCTTCTAGGCCTCTGGGTCTTGTCGGTCCTCTAACCCGCCTGCTGGGTCTCCAATGAGTCACCTGGCTCTGACGGGTCATCAGTGAATGGAGATATCCGGGCAGGTCATCAGTGGGCCGCCAAGTCCAGCCGGGTCATATATCCGGCCGGGTCACACCGCGGGGTATATCCCCGACATTAGCCCCCAGTTTAGCTTGGATTTATCCATGGTAAACTTATCCTGCAAAACAAAACAAGAACAAATTTGAAGGTTGTGCTCCGGGTTAACAGTTCTTGTAAGCCGGTACCTGATCACCCTTAAGTACTTGTTATTTCCTCCTACTGGAAAGTCCGGGTCAATAGACCAGCTTCATAATCAATTTGGTGACATTGGTTTCTCACAGAAATATTGTGAAGAATAATTCACTTGATTCAGCTCCCAATGCTTAAAAATATTAGTCTTGAAATACTCATATGATTTTCAGCCAGCTTGAATATGTAGATCTTGCCAATTTATGATTACCAAAATTGCCGGGTTATAAACAGATGATGCCGAGTCATAATTGTTGTCGACGTCGGGTCATAATTATTGGTGACACAGGGTCATGATTGTTGCAAACACCGGGTCAATCTGGTTTGCTCAAAACTGAGAATTTGAAGATATTTCTCCCTTATATCCATATTACATGTAGCCCCCATGTCTTGAGCAGAAACAAAGTGATGACTTAAGACTTGCTTCAATATAAGTGTTGCAACCTTGAAGAAATCCAGGTTGTTAATCTCTATCACTAGTCAAAGCTGAATATTCCGCATATGTAGCCCCCAAGTGACGGGTTGTCATGCTTGCAGCAACCTGGGACTTGTAATTGCCTTATAGTTATGAAAACTTCAACCAGTGTAGCCCCCAAGGGCCGGGTCATTATGCAATAATGAGTAGGGACTTTATAGATATGATCATGTAGACTTGAACATCAATGTGTAGCCCCCAAGGTCCAGCTTAGTAAAATAATACTGAGCTGGGACTTTATATAAAAATAACATCATATGATGTAGCCTCCATCGTGGGGCTTGAACCCATGACCACAAGGTTAAGAGATTTGTACTCTACCAACTGAGCAATGAACCCTTCAATATAATGGATTAAGGTTTGTGTACCTTGAATTTTTGACGGGCGCAATTGGTAGCCCCCAAGGGCCGGCTCATTACGATGTGATAAGTCAGGTCTTCAATAAGGCAAGTAAAAAATGACTTTGCATTAGCCCCCAAGTGCCATGGTGCATGCTGGCAGTGACATGGGACTTTGCATATTTAATGTAATCTCAACTTGGATAATGTAGCCCCCAAGTGCTGGTTCGTAAGCGTGCAATGACTCGGGGCTATTCCTTCCATTGTAGAATAAATCATATCCATTGATAAAATAATAGCCATTGCGCCGAAGTGACTTTGAAAACCTCAATCATAATATTGGTTATTGATAACCATAAAAAAAATCCAGCCATGTTGGCTATTCAAGATTTGAATAATATAATCCGGTTTGAAAACCAGTTCCTGCAATATAAACCAGTATATCCATGCATATATGATGCATGCTATGATGATGCTATGATGATGCAATGTATGGTGCAATATATGATGATGTATGTGCATGATAACAGAATACTTCAATGAAACTAGCGTGATAGCCACTGGATTATTCATAGCTATGCTTCAAATATGAGCAGGAAGCCCCCAGGTGGCTTGTGGCATTGAGCCGATCAAGAGGGATATTCACGCCTATGCTTAGAATACGAGCAGGAAGCCCCCAAGTGACCATAAGTGTGGCATTGCGCCGATCAAGAGGGATATTCACAGCTATGCTTTGAATACGAGCAGGAAGCCCCCAAGTGACCATAAGTGTGGCATTGCGCCGATCAAGAGGGATATTCACAGCTATGCTTTGAATACGAGCAGGAAGCCCCCAAGTGACCATAAGTGTGGCATTGCGCCGATCAAGAGGGATATCCACAGCTATGCTTCGAATACGAGCAGGAAGCCCCCAAGTGACCATAAGTGTGGCATTGCGCCGATTAAGAGGGATATTCTCACCTATGCTTCAAATATGAGCAGGAAGCCCCCAAGTGACCATTTGAAATGAGCCCATAAGGTAGGATACCCATGTTTGAACCGCGCGTCATGGCAGAAAGTTCTCTTTGGCAACCTTTAATTTTTCTGAGAACTTGAACTTGCGAGAGATGAATTCTTCTTGAGCCGGAATTTTAAACCAGATATTGAGAGCTTCAGCGCTTTGTGGGAGACAGATTTCCCTTGAGCCGGAATTTTAAACCGGATATTGAGAGCTTCAGCGCTTTGTGAGAGACAGATTTCCTTTGAGCCGGAATTTAAACCGGAATCTTTCCTGATAACCCAGAATTCTTATATTGAGTCGGAACTTTATGATTGCCAATCACTTTTATAAGCCGGAAATTTTCTGACGGCCTTCAAATTTTCACCAATAGGGCAGTAGCCTCTAGGGCCGGGTTATTTTTCCCTCCAATGACCCGGAGTTCTCCAATTTTTCTAAAACTGGCAACATTTGCTGAGTCATGTTATCATAGCCCCCGAGTCTTAAGACGACTCAAAGAGTTGGCTTGAGATTCTTCATATTTTTACCATAGCATAAGATGTGTATTATTAGCGTTGATAACGCAATGTGAATCCACAGAAGGTTGAGGTGACTGCAGCGGGTTATAAATGATCCCGTATGAGCTATGTCAGCAACTCGGCCAATGGTTCATCCCAATTGGATGTTTTGAAGTTAACCAAACTGTAGTGGCGACGACTTGTGCGCCTGCTCATTGAGCCATCTAGTGCAGACGGTGGCTGAAAACATATGATAATTGGCCTTGAAATTGTTGGAAGAAAAATCAGGCTACCCGAGCAGTGACTTGCTTGCACTCAATAAACAGCTCATGCAGACGGTGCAGACGGCGGCTGATAATATAGACCGGACCACATGGCGGCGGTTTGCTCACGTCCATTGGACAGCTTGCATGAGCGGGTGTGACCCTGATGTGCTGATATAGATTGGTCCGCAAGAGCGGCAACTTAGGCGCTTCTATTGAGCAACACGACAAGGACAATCATCCGCGATATAACGCCATTTTGAAATAATTGTCCTGCATATAAAAATATACAAACCAACGTAATTGTTCTTAAAGAAATTAATATGCGTTATTTAAAATAGACCAGACGGATGTCACCTTATTCGTTTTGACGATGGACGATCTGTCCATAGATAAATTTTCAGTACTGTTACTGAATTCCCTTTAATCCATAGATTTATCCAAAACATTTTTATGTTGACCCCCTCGAGGATCCTGCCAAATACTGCCACAACTCCTCTTTACCCACCGGTCAACTCCTCCTCCTCCTCTTGTTTGCACGAGATAAGCAGCGCGGAGCATAGACCAGAGCAGCACGGGCAGAGCCGGTGATGGTGAGGCAGCTTAACAGGTGAGGCGTGAAACAGCTTGGCGGCTTAGGACCGCAGGCACGGCGATTTGGCAACGGCGAGGCGATTTAACGGGGCGGAGGAGCGAAGACCAGTAAAGGCCTGACGATTTGTGTAGAGGCAAGGTTGGCTTAACGCGCGGGCGGTTCAAAACGACCACAACGGACACCGACAATGGAGGCGGCAGAGGTGGACAACGGCTTGGTAGGTGAGGCCACAACCATCATGGCGGCGGGCGGCTCGCGTCGACAGGTTCGTGACGCAGGCGGCGGCTCACAGGGAACGCTGGCGAGTCGACAAGGCTGCGGGAAGGAGCATTTTTGAAGCAGGCAGCACTGAGAGCCGACGATGGAGAACATGGTGGCCCAACCTTCACCCCTGGATACGGGGACAAACGCTTTGAAATGCGTGGTGAGGGCGGCTCAGCACGGTTGCAGGTAAGGATTCTCGCAGCGAGGCGGGTCAACGGCGACGACGGGTCAACAAAGGCGATGACAGCTCAAATGCGGCCATCGGTGTGCGAACGCCACGAGGCACAGCTCAACGAGGGCAGCCCGGTGGCGTAAGGGCGGAGGCGGCTCATAGCAGGTGGAGGAGGCCTGTGGTGCGGCCGCAACCTCAATAGCGGTGACCCGTCGATGCGGCATGGCAGCCACGGAGGCGACGGTTGCAGGGGCGGCTCGAAGGCGGCTTGCAACGCGGCTCGCTCGAGGCAACTCAGGGCAGCAGTGGTTTCAGCAGGAGGCGGCGACGGGTGGCTCAACGGAGGAGCGAGGCGCTGGGCGACTCAACAGGGCGGTTCAGGGCGCGGCGGCTCACCGCACGGGTAAGAAGGCGACGGAGGAGTGAGGCGCCAGGTTGGAAACGGAGGCGTGTTGAGGCCGCGGCAGCTCTGGCGGCGAGTTTGAAATAATGGCCGCAACAGCGGGTGACACCAGCGGCAGGGGAGAACCGACGGGCAGAAGAAGCGGCTGAAGAAACGCAAGGCGAGCGGCTTAGGGTGCACTGGGTGGAGCTGTCCAATCACCGGAGCGAGGCTCGGCGAGCCGACGGCGGTTTAGATACCAGCGAGCCTCAACAGAGCTTGGCGGCTTGGTGATGCTCAGTAGTAGAGGTAGAAGACTGGCGAGGGGCTCGAGGCGGCAACCGGCGGATCAACAGCTACAGGGCATCTTGACGCGCGATGACGGAGATGGCAGGGCAGACGACCGATGGCTCAAAGGTGTCGGCGGAGCACCCGCGAGACCGGGATGGCTCGGCAGAGGAGGCGACGCGGCTCGGGGCAGCCCATCGGCGGGTGGCTCGCGGCACGGCCAGAGGTTGAGGCCATTGTGATGGCTGATGACCCACAAGTGTAGGTGACCCAACGAGGAGCAGAAGGAAATGACAAGCGGTTTTCAGTAAGGTATTCTCTGCAAGCACTGAAATTATGGTAACATATAGTTTTGTGATAAGGTAATTTGTAACGGGTAACAAGTAATGAAAGTAAATAAGATGTAGCAAGATGGCCCAATCCTTTTTGTAGCAAAGGACAAGCCTGTACAAACTCTTATATGAAGGAAAACGCTCCCGAGGACACATGGGAATTATCGCCAAGCTAGTTTTCATCAGCTCATATGATTCGCGTTCGTTACTTTTATAATTTGGTATGTGGGTGGACCGGTGCTTGGGTGCTGCCCTTTCTTGGACAAGCATCCCACATATGATTAACCCCTATTGCAAGCATCTGCAACTACAAAAGAAGTATTAAGGTAAACCTAACCATAGCATGAAACATGTGGATCCAAATCAGCCCCTTACGAAGCAACGCATAAACTAGGGTTTAAGTTTTTGCCACTCTAGCAACCCATCATCTACTTATTACTTCCCAATGCCTTCCTCTAGGCCCAAACAATGGTGAAGTGTCATGTAGTCGACGTTCACATAACACCACTAGAGGAGAGACAACATACATCTCATCAAAATATCGAACGAATACCAAATTCACATGACTACTTATAGCAAGACTTCTCCCATGTCCTCAGGAACAAATGTAACTACTCACAAATCATATTCATGTTCATAAGCAGAGGAATATTAATATGCATAAAGGATCTGAACATATGATATTCCATCAAATAAACCAACTAGCATCAACTACAAGGAGTAATCAACACTACTAGCAACCCACAGGTACCAATCTGAGGTTTTGGGACAAAATTGGATACAGGAGATGAACTAGGGTTTTAGAGGAGATGGTGCTGGTGAAGATGTTGATGGAGATTGACCCCCTCCTGATGAGAGGATCATGGGTGATGACGATGGAGATGATTTCCCCCTCCCGGAGGGATGTTTCCCTGGCAAAACAGCTCCGTCGGAGCCCTAGATTGGTTCCACCAAGGTTCCGCCTTGTTGAAATGATCTAGATGACGACTAGAGGGGGGGTGAATAGGAGTTTTAAAACTTTTACGGAATTGGCATTATCCTAATGCGGAATTAAACGAACGGATACTTTTCAAGCACAAATCCTAAATATACTAGGCTCAACTAAGTGCACCAACAACCTATGCTAAACAAGATAGGTACTTAAGCAAACTAGCAAGCACAAACTATATCACAAGATATGGAAATGAAGGAACAACTAAGAAATTCAACTATCACAAGATATATCATTATGGGCAAGTATGAATTGCGGAAAGTAAAGGGTGTGGGTATGAGATAACCACAAGTGAGTCGGGGACGCGGATTTATCCCGAAGTTCACACTTGTAAGAGTGCTAATCTCCGTTAGAGCGGTGCGGAAGCCAAAGCTCCGGGCGTCACCAAGTGACTCACCGTATTCTCCCTTTCGAGTCACCACAACGGATGAGCCTTGGTTCACTCGGGGTTCGTCTTGAAGGCGACCACCACACCTTTACAAACCTCTCCGGAGCACACCACAACCACGGAAGCTTCCGGAGGAACTTGACCACCTAGGCCACTTGAACACCCTTCCTCGGAGCACACCACAAAAGGAAGCTTCCGGGGGAACCTTGGCCACATAGTCCTCTTCACAATCTTCTCAATATATCACCAAACTGTCTAGGAGGCGAAGCCTCCAAGAGTAATAAACTCACGGGCTCTCACACGAACAAATCGATGCGGGCAGCTCAAACCAATGCAATAAATGCAATGCAAGGTCAAGCAACAAATGCTCAACTCACTCTCTCGATCTCACAAGATGCAACTCAAGAAAGTGGGAGATTGAAGAGAGGGGATGCAATGGAGGAAATCAACAAATGACTCCATGATCCATCCACAAATCCCCCTTCACTTAGAGGGGAGATAGGGGTTTGGGAGAGGTGGTAAGAGTCCCAAAATGATGTTTAGAATGTGAATCAATATCCCCCCAACCGGTGGGAGGAAGGAGCCCTTAAATAGCCAAAACCCAAAACTAGCCGTTGGGGCTCAACGGGCAGTTCCTGGACACCCCGTGCCCACGGGGGTTTAGACCCCGTGCCCACGGGGTCCCGTGTGCACGGTACGATCCCGTGCACACGGGGGTCAAAAACCCCGTGCCCACGGGGTACCCAGGACAGCCTGCAGCAGCCCACTAAAACAAGCATAACTTTGGCATACGAACTCCGAATTCGATGATCTTGGGCTCGTTTTGAAGCTAGGGAAAAACCCAAGGTCCTCACATAGAGAACCACCCAAGATCAACAAGAAAGTATGATGCAAGTAATGCAAAGGTTTGAGCTCTCTACATGCGACGTGATCAAGCTACTTGCCCGAGAGTCCCTCTTGATAGTACGTCTATCAAACCTATAATCCGATCTCCCACTAAGCACTATGAGATTGGCAAAACTAGAAAAACCTTGCTAAGTTATACCTTTGCCTTGCATATTCAACTTGAGCTTGATGATGACTTTAATGCTTTCCTCAAGTTGGAATCCCTTTCTTGTCCACAACCACTTGGTGAAGATACTCAAATTGCTTCCTCATATTGCAATGAGGGAAGCCTTAACTTAAGCCCATATTCACATGTGCATTATCATGATGTGCACCGCAAGCTTCAAAGCATATAACCTCTGGCTTCTCATCTTGCACTTGGACACCTCGAACCCGATGACCATCACCACTTGATGTCATCCTCACATAGGCTACTTGAAATCTTTCCTTTTGATGCGAGCCCATGAGAAACACCTAACCCACATAGACATACCAAAAACATAGCATGGGTTAGGTAACAAAGCACAATTCACAATTACTTACCATACCACTAGATGACTTGATCTCACGTGGTACAATGTTTGTGCTTTGAGAGTTGACCACTTAGATATAATCTTCGAGCTTCATCTTGGTCAACCAACATCTTTACTCCAAGCTCCATCTTGGTTTCTTGAAAGCCACAATGAACCCTTCATTCCCCTTAATTGCTTCAAGACTATATCACCAAAGACTCTTCCATGACCATATCAAGTTCCACTATGAATATCATCTTGGTCACCAGTTGCCCTTCTAAAAACCTCCATCACAGTCTCTTGAGAGGCATAATGAATTCGTCACTCTAGTTGCTTGCTTCAAGACTTGATCAACTGAAACCCAACACATGATCTCACCTTGATCTTGTCTTGAGACCATAACTTGAATTCTTATCTTTGATTATTCTCTCAAGCCCTTGATCCTTAAAAGCCCTCCACCATAATATCTTGAGAGGCACAATGAATTCTTCACTCTAGTTGTTTGCTTCAAGACTTAATCAATCATAAACCCAACACATGAGCTCACCATGATCTTGTCTTGAAACCATCTATACCTATAATAATTAGGGACTTTCAAGAAATTACCAAGTTATTACGGTCTAGATCAATCCATATAATTCTCTATTGTACGTAGGTTTTTCCAGTTCTGCAAAAAGATTTTTTTCCCTTGAAAGGCTCACGTGCCTTCCTTAAATTTTCTCACAAAGGATATTGAACCATCTACTACTCCACCAATCACCAAAACCCTAATTAACTGATCGGAGGGTATATCTATCTCCCGACCTCTCTCCCATTTCAATCTACACGTCCCAGTGCTGCCGTCAACATGAAATTCATCTCCCCTCAATCCCCAATCAATCTCTCCTCAATCCACTTCTTCTCCAATCTTTAAATCTCTTCTTATTACAAGTTTCTGAATCCTATATGCCAGCGCTGCCGCCAACCTGGAATTCATCTCCCCTCAATCCCCAACCAATCTGTCCTCAATCCCCTTCTTCTCCAATATTTAAATCTCTCCTTATTCCAAGTTTCTGAATCCTAGATGGCGGATGTATCCTTCCTATTTGGACATTTATCCCTGATAGTTTCAAGAATGAGGCCACCGGCGATGCTTGAGGTTGTGGAGTTGGGGAATTACGTTGGACTGGTGGAACCGCAGCTCACACTCCAAACCCTATTCGATTTGGAGTTGCAGAAGATACTCACATGTGTCAAGTAAGGGCGCAGATGCGAGGACTCGCGACAAGTACTGGCGAGCAGCAGTTGGTCATCGGCTCCTGCATGTTCTGGTCTCACATGTATGCACGTATCTCCAAATGAGGCTGTTGTATGTATGTATCTCTAGATGGATAACTGAAGATAAAGTTCTTCTCCTTTTTTGAAGGAAGTTCTATTTTTAAACAGATGCACGCAGAGTTAATGGCTTGAATGTGCAGGTTCAATCTACCTATGTCCTCGATGAGCAGTTTAGTGAAAAGACTAGAAGTGAATCTATTTCTGCCCATCATGGTGGCGAGTAGGTCATGCTGGTATCTTAATGTAGTTCATACGTATGTATCTGCAGATGAGGCTGATGTACATATGTATCTCTAAATGAAGAACTGAAGATAAAGTTCTTTTTTTAAGGAAATTTATTTTCTTAAATAGATGCAGCAAAGTTAATGGCATGAATGTGCAGGTTTGATCTACTTACGTTCTCGATGAGAAGTTTAGTGGGAAGACTACATGTGAATCTCTTCCTGCCGGCCATGTTGAAAAGTAGGTCATGCTGCTATCTTAATGACGTTCACGGCTGTGGTCATGTTGATACTCCCTATGGTGGCAGCATGTGGAGGTGTAAACATCCGAACAAGTTTGTCGTCATCCACATACATGGCCAACAGATTGATACCCAGGGCAGCAATCATGTCGTTAGTATTGACAATGGCAACTTGCAGGTCTGAGCATGATCCCCCAAGCCATGGTTCTCAATGGTAGGTTTCCAATGACCGTGCATATCTTAATTGTCGGCATGAATTTTTTACCTAAGCAACTACAGGAACATCCTTCTTTCTCATTTGCTAGAACAAATGGAGAATGTAATAATATCTGTGTAATAATTTCTACCTGCTGAAAGAATTTCGGACAAATGTGCCATGTGTTTACATGTCTCAAATCCTTAGAAAGTTGCATGCAAAATAAATCCTACCAAACCTTTATTTCTATCATTTTAACACCTAGCAGTGGAGAAGCAACCTTCTCTGCATTTTCTCCTTCCCATGATCTGAACATTGTTGCTCCCTTAAAGGCCGAAGCACAACCAGTAAGACCACGTCTTCCTTTGTTTTTATCTCTCTTGGATGTCTCCCATCCCGCTTCCTTCTCCTTTTATTGTTGTCACTACCTCATATAATCTTCTGCACCATTTCCCTATGGAGACTCGGATGGCACCTATATACTTTTTGAGACGACGCCTAGAACATGTGGCTGCTGAGACAAGAAATACAGTCTGTTACTACTGCTGTATGATTGATGACCTCTTGCCGGAGAAACAGTACAATTAGAAGCAACAACACTGTCTGTGTGGCAATGACATCTTACACATCTGTGTTGGTTGGATTGACACCCGCAGGTACTCGCTCCTCCTCTAATCCTTTGCGGTTTTATCTTTGCTAGCTTTTTATGGATCAATCTTGGGACCACGTATTCGCCACATGCGTGCTGTGTACAATTTTTTTACCAATGATGTGTTGGACTGCTATTTCTTAGAACCAGTTTCATTATTCAGATGATTCTATTTCTTATTTTCTTTCCATGATACTACTAATGATCCGGGCAATTTTTTTCATTAAAGGATTTAAAGGAATGAATTGGTTAGAAGTGGAACACGAAACTCCCAGTAAAGGATTTAAAGGATTTAAAGGAATGAATTGGTCATCCGGGCAACTTTTTATGTAGTCATTTTAAAACCGTCCCATTATAACCAAATATTTTTACATTAATAGTTAGTACATATACGAAAATTGTCTGATCTGGAATTAATTGAAATAATTACTTTTCATCACATCATAACCAATATGCATTGATCTGTGCCATTTGTGGCAAGAAATTAGAAACATATTCTCATTATTTTCACATTTTAATTCCTATCAAATATTGCATCCACCAGATGTTAATGCAAGGTAAAATGTACTAACTATTTATAATGGACTAGCCCGTGCGGACGCACGGGTTGACAACTAGTAACTTGAATTCTTCTCTTTGATTACTCTCTCAAGCCTTGATCCTCAGAATCCCAAATATATCAATCTTTGAGATCCTCCAATGAACTCCATCATGAACATAATTAGATTAGGCATTGAAACCAATCTTGATGGCTTCAATAGAAGTACCCAAAGACCAACTTGAAACCTCACTGGATATGGGATCTCGAGAGCCAACACCTAGGCCCCGTGAGCACGGGGTATCCAGAGAGTTGACACTCGACCCCGTGCGCATGGTACAAGCCCGTGTGCACGGGGTATCCAGAGAAGGATACCATGAGGACTTCTTCGGATGCTTTGATGGCAGACTTCACAAAACAACCCAATGCACTTCAAGCATCACTATGGAACATATCTTCATATAAGATTCAATGCACTTGATGCTCCATAGGAATTGTCATTTAATACCAAAGCATAGGGCAAATATATCTTCATATATATGGACTTCATCCTTGATTCTGTCCAATATCCTTAAGGCACTGTCTTCATATATATATGGACTTCATCCTTGATTTCATCCAATATCCTTGAGGCACTATCTTCATATATATGGACTTCATCCTTGATTCCGTCC
Organism: Aegilops umbellulata; assembly: GCA_032464435.1. Taxonomy (NCBI): domain Eukaryota; kingdom Viridiplantae; phylum Streptophyta; class Magnoliopsida; order Poales; family Poaceae; genus Aegilops; species Aegilops umbellulata. The sequence continues at coordinate 414,386,652 of CP136055.1, forward strand.
AATATCCTTGAGGCACTATCTATGGATGAAACCTTCAAATATATCTCACTAAAAACATTAGTCCATAGAGATTGTCATTTAATTACCAAAACCACACTTAGGGGCTACATGCCCTTTCAATCTCCCCCATTTTGGTAATTGATGACAATATCAACAAGAGGGTTATATAATGAATTTAAAACAAGTATGCAATCTATCCGATAATAAATTGTATACTTGAGGTGGTTTTGATAGCCTCAAACATCACAAAGATAGTCGATGTTATCAAAACCGGTTGTACTAGCGTCGAAATACTACACAAGAATTTGATACTAGTAGAACCACAATATATAGAGCAAACTCCCCACAATATATGCACAGGAAATAACTTGGTGGAGTTTCCTCTATATACACATCCATGCAATGAGCGAGCACAACAAAAGTAGGTAAGCATGAATGACAGGAACCAACCCACTTCACCTAAACCCTCTAAACTTCTCCCCCATTGGCAACAAGTGCCAAAATGGAAGAAAAATCTAGACGGCCAATATAGTATGAGTTCCTCCTTAATTTGTGCATTTCTCATATTGTGAGTGGAATCAAATGCACATATCCAGTTACGAACAAACGAAGAAATTCACACTATATTGAGGATCCATAGAATGCACCAAAATGATATGACAAGAGAATCAAACATTCAAAGGATCCAAATAACATATTTTGGACAAGGGATAATGGAGATATCCAATATGATAATCATGCTAAGCATGGGTCCAAAATATATCCAACAACTCATGAGTGCAAACATATATGCAAAACATACAAGCACTCACTCAACAAGTACTAATCATGCTATGATGCAACATACACAATGTTGACTCTAATTTAAATAAATGCATGAAGTAAGTACTTGTTACCGAGAGAGAGAGATAGAGCATTGGTTCAAGGGGCCCTTGATCTAGTAAGCGAATATGAGGGACTTGATCTTGTTCTTGGATAGGTACATGATCTCCCATAGCATCTTGTTCTTATGTTGGGGGTGATGACTTCCCTTGTGGTGGATCCACAAGAGAGGCTCTTATTCATTCTTCTTCTACATGGACAAGGGGTGTTTCTTGTGGAATAATATGACCAACCCCCATTGTACTTGTATCTCGGGAAGGAGCCTCATCACCTGCAACACTTGAAACAAATTGCTCCGCATGGAAGCTGTAATTCTCATCACATTCCACGTTCGCTCTTTTCTCAATACATCCCGTGGATTTATTGAGAATACAGTAAGTGTGGGAGTTTGATGCATATCCAACAAATAGACCCAAATTTTGGTTAACCGGGTTTTCATGATGATAATGACATACTTACGACCGAACCAGGTTTTCATTTATCTTCTCCCTCAAATCAAAGAATCAATCAAGCTTGGCCCTAATAATTTCCCACGGTGTCTCCACCTTCCTCGTGAATAAGACAAGCATCCAATGCTTCTCCAAGGTACCTAAAACACATTAAGGTACAAAATGGTCCCCAAACATATTGGGTCCGAAGTAGTAAGCACAACCACAATACATAGGGCAAACTCCACAATAAGTATGTGCAAAAGGATATGAAATTGAATTTCATGCACACCATTAACCATTAATGATATTATGGAGTTTACCCTATATAGAGGATCAATAGAGGAAGCAAGGCATGTAGAAGTATATAAATAAATATGCATGCACATGCCTACCAAGATCTAAAGAGATATAATTTGGACAAAAGAACACTTAAAAGATGAATACTCCAATAATGACATAAAGCATTCAAGTTGTCCAATTTATATCAAAGTGACGAATCCACACAGGACCGCACACAAAGTACAACATATGAACTAAGAAAAAACCAAAGATCATAAAGGATATCCACTACACACATGCTCAAAGGCTTATCTCACTCAAGTAGTGTAACGCCCCGGATTCGATGCGCCAGGTGTCCGCCAGTTATTCGCCGTCGTTGCCACGTCATGTGCTTGCGTGTTGCACTTTGCCATGTCATCATCTGCATTTCATATCATGTCATCATGTGCATCGCATTTGCATACGTGTTCGTCTCATGCATCCGAGCATTTTCCCCGTTGTCCGTTTTGCAATCCGGCGCTCCTATGTTCCCCGGCGTCCCCTTTTGCCTCTTTTCGTGTGTGGGTGTTAAACTTTCTCGGAATGGACCGAGGTTTGCCAAGCGGCCTTGGTACACCACCGGTAGACCGCCTGTCAAGTTTCGGGTCATTCAGAGGTCGTTTGATACTCCAACGGTTAACCGTGTAACTGTGAAAGCCTCTTTTGGGTTGCAGCCCAAAACCCCTTCAAATCAGCCCAATAACCCATCTAAGTCACTCCCATGTCCATCGCCGTTCGATCACGATCGTGTGGCCGCAAACGGCACTCCATTTGGAGCCTCCTAACCCCTCCTACCTATAAATATGTGCACCCCGTCCAAATCTCGCAGTCCAAACCCTAGCAAACTTCCCACTCCGCCGCCGGACATGCCCACCCTCGCCGGACACGTCCAGCCTCCACCTCACTCCGGCCAATCCGGCCTCGCCACCTCAGCCTCCGCCGCCCTGCGCCCAATCCCCCGTCGCCACGTCGCCACCCGGAGCCGCGCCGTCCGCGCGGGCCTGCCGGGGCCCGACCGCGGCCCTCCCGGCCCGAACGCCCGCGCTCCCCCGCGGCTCCTCCTCTCCGCCGCCCTCGTCCGCGCCGCCTAGCACCGCGGCCGTCGCCGACCGCGTCGCCGGTTTCCCCGCCGCCTCGCCGGGCCACCGCGGCGCTCGCCGCCGCCTTGCGCCCTCGCTCCTGCCCTGCGCCGCCCGCGCTCCCCCGCCTGCTCCTCTGCTCGCAGCCGCCTGCCCAGATCCGGGGAAGGAGACCCCGGATCCGCCTCCTCCGACCTCCTCCGCGCCGCCCTGCCGGCGACGACCTCGCCGGAGACGCCGCCGCCGCCACCCGGGTCCTCCCCTGCCTCGACCCGGCCCAATCCGCTCTGCCTCCGCGACCCGATCCAGCCCGTTGACTTTTTCGCGGGGTAAAAATCTCACTAAGTCCCCAGATTCCTATCGCATGTTGCTCTGTTCATCATGTCATAACTTCATGTGTGCTGCTCCGTTTCGTGCGCGTAATATGTTAAATTGTTCGCCTCGATGAGTACATCATTTCATATCATTGCATAATTTTCATTTGAGCTCATCTTGATGCCCGAAATGCTGTTAGAAGAGGGCTATGTGATGTTAGTTTCAGATCTGTTTCAGTACATGCACTTTTGTCATTTTTGCCATGATTGATGTGTGCATCCTATGATATTAGTCTCCACATGTGTTTTGAAATATGCCATTCCATCTTTCCAAGGGTGTATGCCATGTATTTTTGTGATCTTTGTGGTGACTAGCACAAGCATGCAAACTAGGGATCATATTGTTGCTGATTTCAGAGACTTAGTAATTTCACTAAGTCATTCCCTGTTGTTATTTTTATGCCATGTGTTCATGTTGTTTCAGAGAGATCTATGCCTATTTTGAGCATGATCAGTGAGGGTGTTTCGAACAAATGGATTTTGTATATCCATCCATGCCTTTGTTTGTAATTATGGAGTTTCATAGCTTGAGTCAATCGAGCTATACTTTTGCTATAAAATGTTACTGGCAGATTGTTTACATGTTATTCGATTTTGCCAAGCTTGTTGTAGTTGATCCTTGAATTCTATGATGTTGTTCTTGCCATGTATAGCTTCCATGCCATGTCTTCTTGGCGGTCGTATGCTTAGTTTATCATGAGATACTCTGTAGTGAGTGCATCGAGCTCGTAAACATGCATACTTGTTATCTGTTTTTGACATGTCCAGTTTTTCTGCTAAGTCTGAAAACTGTAACGAAACTTGCTTATTTGACATGGGTGCTATTATATTTTCTGGTCCTTTTTGGCTCATGGTCAGTAAGAGACTTTTGTTCAATGCTTTGAGTAAATTCATGCCATGCCTTGCTTTGCTATATTGTTTTCCCGTAGCATGTTGTTTCTTTGCTCTAAACATGTCACCCTGATGTTAATTTCTGGCATGATAGTATTTTCACTAAGTCTGTGAACCTGTTATCTTTTGCACTTTTGCCATGCTTGTTTGAACCTACTATTGTGTGATTTGGCCGTAGTTCAGTGTACATCGTTTGTCAAGCATCTTGAGTAGATCACTGCCATAAGCTTTTCTGGTATGTTTGGGTGCAGTAGCTTAATTTCTTGTTGCATGCTAAGTAGCATCATGCTGTTAAACGCAGAAATATGTCATTTTTGTTTTGCTTGTCATTTGCAAACCGTGCATCCGATTCCGGTGATCTTTATATCGATTTCAACCGAAATCACCTCACCTTTCCAGTGGCATACTTGGTTTGCCAAGATTATGCCTTGTTCATCTTTTCCTTCCGGAGCACGCATATGCATTGCATATCACATCTCGCATATCATGCCATGTTTTGCATCATGTTGCTTGCGCATTGCATCGTGATTGATGTTTGTCCCCTTTGCTTGTGTTATGGCCTTGGGTAGAGCCGGGAGACGAGTACGTGAACGAGGAACCTGTTGAGAACACTTACGAGGATCAAGCCTTCGACAACTCTGAGAACTTTGCAGGCAAGATGACCATACCCTCGAAATCACTTCTATCTTAGCTTGCTAGTTGCTCGCTCTTTTGCTATGCCTATGCTGTGATACCTACCACTTGCTTATCATGCCTCCCATATTGTTAAACCAAGCCTCTAACCCACCTTGTCCTAGCAAACCATTGTTTGGCTATGTTACCGCTTTGCTCAGCCCCTCTTATAGCGTTGTTAGTTGCAGGTGAAGATGAAGTTTGTTCCTTGTTGGAACATGGAGATGTTGTTCCTTGTTGGAACTTGTTTACTTGTTGGGATATCACAATATATCTTATTTAATTAATGCATCTATATACTTGGTAAAGGGTGGAAGGCTCGGCCTCATGTCTGGTGTGTTGTTCCACTCTTGTCGCCCTAGTTTCCGTCATATCGGTATTATGTTCCTGGATTTTGCGTCCCTAACGCGGTCGGGTGATTTATGGGACCCCCTTGACAATTCGCTTTGAATAAGACTCCTCCAGCAAGGCCCAACCTTGGTTTTACCATTTGCCTCACCACCACCTACTTTCCCTTGGGAGTAATTAACCCAAGGGTCATCTTTATTTAGCCCCCCCGGGCCAATGCTTGTCTAAGTGTTGGTCCGAACCGAGCAACCTGCGAGGCCACCTCGGGGAAACTCCAAGTCTGGTTTTACTCGTAGCTTGACTTATCCGGTGTTGCCCTGAGAACGAGAGATGTGCAGCTCGTATCAGGATGTCGGCGCATCGGGCGGCTTTGCTGGTCTTGTTTTATTAGTGTCGAAATGTCTTGTAGCCGGGATTCCGAGACTGATCGGGTCTTCCCGGGGAGAAGGAATATCCTTCGTTGATCGCGAGAGCTTATCATGGGCTAAGTTGGGACACCCCTGCAGGGTTTGAACTTTTGAAAGCCGTGCCCGCGGTTATGTGGCAGATGGGAATTTGTTAATGTTCGGTTGTAGAAAACCCGAAGTTGATCTTAATTAAAATACATCAACCGCGTGTGTAACCGTGATGGTCTCTTCTCGGCGGAGTCCGGGAAGTGAACACGGTGTTGGAGTTATGCTTGACGTAAGTAGTTTCAGGATCACTTCTTGATGATAGTTGTTCGACCGTGCTTTTGCCTTCTCTTCTCGCTCTCATTTGCGTATGTTAGCCACCATATATGCTAGTCGCTTGCTGCAGCTCCACCTCATACCTTTTACCCTACCTATAAGCTTAAATAGTCTTGATCTCGCGGTTGTGAGATTGCTGAGTCCCCATGACTCACAGATACTTCCAAAACCAGTTTGCAGGTGCCGATGAAACCGTGCAGGTGACGCACCCGAGCTCAAGGAGGAGCTCGATGAAGATCTTGTTCATTATGTTGTTTCGTTTCAGTTGGTCAGTAGTGGAGCCCAGTCGGGACGATCGGGGATCTGTGTAGCATTTGGGGTAGTCTTCTTTCATTTTGGTTCCGTAGTCGGACCTTGAGTGTAATCTGGATGATGAGTGTTTATTTATGTATTGTGTGAAGTGGCGATTGTAAGCCAACTATGTATCTCTTTCCCTTATGTATTACATGGGTTGTGTGAAGATTACATCACTTGCGACATTGCTTTTAATGCGGTTATGCCTCTAAGTCGTGCTTCGACACGTGGGAGATATAGCCGCATCGAGGACGTTACAAGTTGGTAATCAGAGCCTTCCCCGACCTTAGGAGCCCCCACTGATTGATCGTTTTTTGCGGCCGAGTTGTGTCTAGAAAAATGTTTTGAGTCATTTAGGAATTATGTATCGGAGAGTTTAGAAATTCTTTTCACTTCCCAGTCTCCTCGTCGCTCTGGTAAGGCATCCTGACGTAGAGTTTTGACTCTTCTCTTCTCAAATTTCACTAAAAAAAATTTAGGATCACGCGGGTATCTTAGAATCGTTCCGATGGTTTTATGATGACAACATTGTCTTGGTGCCTCCTGTCAGCAGGGGTTTAGTGGAGGTGTCCCGGGGAGTTGAGCTCTGAGGTGTTGTCGTCATAATTTTATCATTGCAGTTCTGAAATACCTGAGTTTAGTACGCCGACATCGAAAATCTCTTTTGTACAGTTGTTGGTGAGATAACCCTGATAGCCTAGTACTGAGGCGAGTGTGGGAGTATTGCCATAACTCGTATAACGGATGCTTTTTGAAGGTTGAGGTAAACGATTTCCGGAGTTTTCTTGGTTATGTGTTGAAGGATGGATACAGCTGGATCTAGGTATTGTTAGTTTGGGTGATATATTTTGTGTCCCCTGTATCCCTAACACCTGATTGCATAACTAGAAAGTTTCGGGAGTTTATAAGTGGGAATTCAAGTAGCTCCTAGAATATCTTTCCAAAAGACACATGATACGATATGGGATCTATCATATGTTTGTTTCCGGCTTATTCTGCAAGTCAAATCCTTTGTTTTTGTTTTTTTTTGTGGTATTCGAGTTGCTTCGAAGTCAAATGTTGAATCCATACCTTTACTAAACGGTGTTCTCATATTTCTATGTGAATACTAATCCTTCGTGATAATCGAGATTGTCATGTCAATCCTTTTCAACCGGCGTGTTTCTCTTCAAGTGGAGCCGATCATTTCAACATCCGCAAGATCACCTCTTGGTTTTTCCCAATGTTGTTCGTTTCATCCGTCCTAAGTTGTCTTTGTTTTCCCGCCCTCCCACCCTTTTGGGACCCATATTTCTCGATCAAGTATTCTTTTATTTGTGAGAAGTCTCTCCATTCTTTTCCGTCAATGTTCTTAGCCGGTGATTTCCCATGAAGATACTAACGGAGCTTCAAGTTTATCATTCTTCATTCTTTTTCTTCTCCGGTGGATTAATTCAAGCTTTATCGATCATATCTTTTCCTCGTTTCAAATGTTTTCTCATGCCGGTGCACCTCTTAATCTTCCACTTCTCGCTATTCAGTTGTTCCGGAGTGCCGAAGATATCTCAGAAGATTCAAGTTTCCATTCTCAATTCACTCAAGTTCTTGTGAGGATGTTATCTCATTCAAGCCATTTAAATCAACCGGTGTGTTATCCCTTTCAAGTTATCGTTCAACGGTGTTTCTTTTGAGGGGGCCCTAACCCACATGTCTTTTCCCAGGATCTTACCTGACTCTTCTAATTTTCCTGGAGTTATTCTTAAATTTTTTTTCCAATTTTGACGTAAGAATGAATTATCATCAGTCAAATGTATTTCTCCAAGATCTTTCAAATTCTTTTCATAGTTGGTTCAACCTTTTCTATTCTTCATTGTTCCGGAGTGCCTCAACAATTCATGGTGGTGGTTCTCATCATCGTTCTCAGATTTTGAAGACCGAAGAAGAGTTTCCCTTAAATCTTGTCCATTCTCTTGAAGATGCGTGGTTCTAGATTGATGCCATTCTCTCATAATTATTTTCGATTGTGAGAATTCTTTTCACCCATCCGGAGCATTTCAGAAGTCTTTTCAGTTTGATTCTCCGAAAGCCATCATGTCATAAATTCTTCATTCTCAGCTTTCAGCTCTCGTTCTCCAAATCATACCGGTGCATCATTCAAGTATTATATAATCAGTTCATGATCTCTTCGTTCTCATGTATCTAAATTCTCTCAAGTATCTTCCTTCATTTTCCAATTCTTCCCAGTGTTTCTTTATCTTTTCTTTGTTCATTTTCAATTCTTGCGGTGGTTCTTCAAGAGTTCTCTTCCTTCGTTATCATATAGATTCATTCGTTCTTTTCAAATCCTACCGGTGGTTCGTTGTAGACCTTCCCAAGTTTGTGCTATATATCTCTTAATCCTTCCTACGAGAATAAGTAGTATGCCAAATCCATTGCTTGTCATCAATTTAATTGGTGAAGGATAAGCATAATGTAATTCTTATTCTTGTTTCATCGAGTTAACTCAATTCCCTATTCCGGAGGTTCTTCAAATTCTTGATTTCAATTGTTTCACCTTATCTTCCTCGGAGTTCCAAGCTCTCGCAATTATATCACCACGGAGATCCATCTAATCATTGCAAGGCTTCAACCTTATTCTTTTCATCCTTCATTTCATTTTATCATCCTTTTATTACCAGAGTTCTTTATTGAGGTTACATGATGATTCGCAAAGGATTTAATTCCTTCTCGAAGTGTTCATCGAGATTCTTTTCAGAGGAGCTCAAGTATTCTTTATCTTGCATTTTAAAGTGCAATTCTTTCAACCGTATCATTCGAGGTGGTATTATGTCATTCTTGATAATTTGAGTTCATGTCTCATGATTCGAATGTTGTTAAGAATGAGATATTTTAAATCCATCAAGCTCTTTTTTGGAGTTATCTTGGGTTTATACTTCACCTAAAGCCTTCTCTAAGGTTTGTTGCTATTTATGGTGCTTATAAATGACCCAAGTTCTTCTTTTATCCTCCCGGTGATATAGCTTTCTCGTCTCCTTGTTCTTATCAATCCAATTCTTTTCCCATGAGTGGCAGGTTGTCACCTCATAATTTGAGATGCATTCCTTAATACCATATCAAGCTTATTCTTTTCGTTGTTGGTTTTCCCAACAACTTCGTTCGACCCTTCTTCTAAAGATGCCTTTTCAAGCTCAATTGTGGCAAAAGTTGGCATTTTCTTCTCCATCCTTTTATTCCAATGATCTATCTTCTATTCTCTCTTCCGGAGGCAATGTAATGTCGCTCTCTTCGCTCATCATCTCGAATTGTGAAGATCGTGCTCTTTTCGTGCTTATCCATTTAACCGGAGTGTGGTGTTCTCTTTTCAAGTTCTTTTCATCTTATCAAGTCTTGCATCTCTTCTCAACCGGAGTGCCGTATGAAATCTTTCTTACCCATTGTGCCATTCTTTCAATAGTTTCGGAGGCAGAGTGTTGTTGATCTCATCAAGTATCCTCTCATCTTGCCAAGTTCATGTTCTTTTCCTTCCATTTTCAGCCGGAGAGCTGCCCGAATTTGTTCTTCCTTGTTCCTTGTTTATCTCGTTTCAACCAGAGTGCTTTCACTTCCTTCTTGTCCATTGTGCTCGTCATTCATAGCTTTGCAACCTCCAAGGTTCACATGGTGTTCCTTGTTCCTCTTATCTAACGGAGTGTTCACAATCTCATTCATCTACATTTTATTCTTCTTTAAATTGTTTAACCTCTCAAGGTTCATTGGTTTCACTCGTTTGTCAAAGAAGAAACTTTGTTTTACCTCTTCCCATTACGTTTTCCTCCGGTGCCATCCTAGATCTCGGGACGAGATCCTCTCGTAGTGGTGGAGTGTTGTAACGCCCCGGATTCGATGCGCCAGGTGTCCGCCAGTTATTCGCCGTCGTTGCCATGTCATGTGCTTGCGTGTTGCACTTTGCCATGTCATCATCTGCATTTCATATCATGTCATCATGTGCATCGCATTTGCATACGTGTTCGTCTCATGCATCCGAGCATTTTCCCCGTTGTCCGTTTTGCAATCCGGCGCTCCTATGCTCCCCGGCGTCCCCTTTTGCCTCTTTTCGTGTGTGGGTGTTAAACTTTCTCGGAATGGACCGAGGTTTGCCAAGCGGCCTTGGTACACCACTGGTAGACCGCCTGTCAAGTTTCGGGTCATTCAGAGGTCGTTTGATACTCCAACGGTTAACCGGGTAACCGTGAAAGCCTCTTTTGGGTTGCAGCCCAAAACCCCTTCAAATCAGCCCAATAACCCATCTAAGTCACTCCCATGTCCATCGCCGTTCGATCACGATCGTGTGGCCGCAAACGGCACTCCATTTGGAGCCTCCTAACCCCTCCTACCTATAAATATGTGCACCCCGTCCAAATCTCGCAGTCCAAACCCTAGCAAACTTCCCACTCCGCCGCCGGACATGTCCACCCTCGCCGGACACGTCCAACCTCCACCTCACTCCGGCCAATCCGGCCTCGCCACCTCAGCCTCCGCCGCCCTGCGCCCAATCCCCCGTCGCCACGTCGCCACCCGGAGTCGCGACGTCCGCGCGGGCCCGCCGGGGCCCGACTGCGGCCCTCCCGGCCCGAGCGCCCGCGCTCCCCCGCGGCTCCTCCTCTCCGCCGCCCTCGTCCGCGCCGCCTAGCACCGCGGCCGTCGCCGACCGCGTCGCCGGTTTCCCCGCCGCCTCGCCGGGCCACCGCGGCGCTCGACGCCGCCTCGCGCCCCCGCTCCTACCCTGCGCCGCCCGCGCTCCCCCGCCTACTCCTCTGCTCGCTGCCGCCTGCCCAGATCCGGGGAAGGAGACCCCGGATCCGCCTCCTCCGACCTCCTCCGCGCCGCCCTGCCGGCGACGACCTCGCCGGAGACGCCGCCGCCGCCGCCCGGGTCCTCCTCTGCCTCGACCCGGCCCAATCCGCTCTGCCTCCGCGACCCGATCCGGCCCGTTGACTTTTTCGCGGGGTAAAAATCTCACCAAGTCCCCAGATTCCTATCGCATGTTGCTCTGTTCATCATGTCATAACTCCATGTGTGCTGCTCCGTTTCGTCCGTGTAATATGTTAAATTGTTCGCCTCGACGAGTACATCATTTCATATCATTGCGTCATTTTCATTTGAGCTCATATTGATGCCCGAAATGCTGTTAGAAGAGGGCTATGTGATGTTAGTTTCAGATCTGTTTGAGTACATGCACTTTTGTCATTTTTTCCATGATTGATGTGTGCATCCTATGATATTAGTCTCCACATGTGTTTTGAAATATGCCATGCCATCTTTCCAGGGGTGTATTCCATGTATTTTTGTGATCTTTGTGGTGACTAGCACAACCATACAAACTAGGGATCATATTGTTGCTGATTTCAGAGACTTAGTAATTTCACCAAGTCATTCCCTGCTGTTATTTTTATGCCATGTGTTCATGTTGTTTCAGAGAGATCTATGCTATTATGAGCATGATCAGTAAGGGTGTTTCAAACATATGGATTTGCTCTATCGATCCATGCCTTTGTTTGTAATTATGGAGTGCCATAGCTTGAGTCAATCGAGCTCTACTTTTGCTATAAAATGTTACTGGCAGATTGTTTACATGTTATTCGATTTTGCCAAGCTTGTTGTAGTTTATCCTTGAATTCTATGATGTTGTTCTTGCCATGTATAGCTTCTATGCCATTTCTTCTTGATGGGCGTATGCTTAGTTTATCATGAGATGCTCTGTAGTGAGTGCATCGAGCTCGTAAACATGCATACTTGTTATCTGTTTTTGACATGTCCAGTTTTTCTGCTAAGTCTGAAAACTGTAACGAAACTTGCTTATTTGACATGGGTGCTATTATATTTTCTGGTCCTTTTTGGCTCATGGTCAGTAAGGGATTTTTGTTCAATGCTTTTAGTAGATTCATGCCGTGCCTTGCTTTCCTATATTGTGTTCCTGTAGCATGTTGTTTCTTTGCTCTAAACATGTCACCCTGATGTTAATTTCTGGCATGATAGTATTTTCACCAAGTCTGTGAACCTGTTATCTTTTGCACTTTTGCCATGCTTGTTTGAACCTGCTATTGTGTGATTTAGCCGTAGTTCAGTGTTCATCTTTTGTCAAGAATCTTGAGTAGATCACTGTCATAAGCTTTTCTGGTATGTTTGGGTGCAGTAGCTTAATTTCTTGTTGCATGCTAAGTAGCATCATGCTGTTAAACGCAGAAATATGTCATTTTTGTTTTGCTTGTCATTTGCAAACCGTGCATCCGATTCCGGTGATCTTTATATCGATTTCAACTGAAATCACCTCACCTTTCCAGTGGCATACTTGGTTTGCCAAGATTATGCCTTGTTCATCTTTTCCTTCCGGAGCACGCATATGCATTGCATATCACATCTCGCATATCATGCCATGTTTTGCATCATGTTGCTTGCGCATTGCATCGTGATTGATGTTTGTCCCCTTTGCTTGTGTTCTGGCCTTGGGTAGAGCCGGGAGACGAGTACGTGAACGAGGAACCTATTGAGAACACTTATGAGGATCAAGCCTTCGACAACTCTGAGAACTTTGCAGGCAAGATGACCATACCCTCGAAACCACTTCTATCTTTGCTTGCTAGTTGCTCGCTCTTTTGCTATGCCTATGCTGCGATACCTACCACTTGCTTATCATGCCTCCCATATTGTTAAACCAAGCCTCTAACCCACCTTGTCCTAGCAAACCATTGTTTGGCTATGTTACCGCTTTGCTCAGCCCCTCTTATAGCGTTGTTAGTTGCAGGTGAAGATGAAGTTTGTTCCTTGTTGGAACATGGAGATGTTGTTCCTTGTTGGAACTTGTTTACTTGTTGGGATATCACAATATATCTTATATAATTAATGCATCTATATACTTGGTAAAGGGTGGAAGGCTCGGCCTTATGCCTGGTGTGTTGTTCCACTCTTGCCGCCCTAGTTTCCGTCATATCGGTATTATGTTCCCGGATTTTGCGTCCCTAACGCGGTCGGGTGATTTATGGGACCCCCTTGACAGTTCGCTTTTAATAAGACTCCTCCAGCAAGGCCCAACCTTGGTTTTACCATTTGCCTCACCACCACCTACTTTCCCTTGGGAGTAATTTGTTGGGGATCGTAGCAGAAATTAAAATTTTCCTACGCCTCACCAAGATCTATCCATGGAGTATTCTAGCAACGAGGGGATAGGAGAGTATCTACATACCACTTGTAGATCGCAACGGAAGCGTTCAAGGAGAACGTGGATGATGGAGTCGTACTCGCCGTGATCCGAATCACCGATGACCTAGTGCCGAACGGACAGCACCTCCGCGTTCAACACACGTACGGGACGATCGACGTCTCCTCCTTCTTGATCCAGCAAGGGGAAGGAGAGGTTGAGGAAGAAGACTTCAACAGCAGCACGACGGCGTGGTGGTGGTGAAGAAGTAGTACTCCGGCAGGGCTTCGCCAAGCGCGTGACAGAGGAGGAGAGGTGTTGGGGAGGGGAGGGGCTGCGCCTTGTTGTGTGTTGCTGCCCTCCCCTCACCCGCACTATTTATAGGGGAAGGGGCAAGGGGGCCGCCCCCCTCTAGTTGAGATCTATAGGGGGGGCGGCCAGGGAGGGGGGCTTGCCCCCCCAAGCAAGGGGGGCGCCCCCACTAGGGTTTCCCCCCAACCCTAGGCGCATGGGCCCAAGGGAAGGGGGGGCGCCCAGCCCTCCAGGGGCTGGTTCCCTGTCCCTTGTGGCCCATGAGGCCCTCCGAGAGGGCTGGCCCCTCAAGGTGGACCCCCGGAACCTCTCTGGTGGCCCCGGTACAATACCGATATGCCCCCGAAACTTCCCGGTGTCCGTATGACAACTTCCCATATATAAATCTTCACCTCCGGACCATTCCGGAACTCCTCGTGACGTCCGGGATCTCATCCGGGACTCCAAACAGCATTCGGTAATCACATACAAGTCTTCCTAATAACCCTAGCGTTACCGAACCTTAAGTGTGTAGACCCTACGGGTTCGGGAGACATGCAGACATGACCGAGATGACTCTTCGGTCAATAACCAACAGCGGGATCTGGATACCCATGTTGGCTCCCACATGCTCCTCGATGATGTCATCGGATGAACCACGATGTCGAGGACTTAATCAATCCTGTACTCAATTCCCTTTGTCTAGCGGTACGATACTTGCCCGAGATTCGATCGTCGGTATACCGATACCTTGTTCAATCTCGTTACCGGCAAGTCTCTTTACTCGTTCCCGTAACACATCATCCCGTGAACAACACCTTGATCACATTGAGCTCATTATGATGATGTCTTACCGAGTGGGCCCAGAGATACCTCTCCGTCATACGGAGTGACAAATCCCAGTCTCGATTCATGCCAACCCAACAGACACTTTCGGAGATACCTGTAGTGCACCTTTATAGTCACCCAGTTACGTTGTGACGTTTGATACACCCAAAGCACTCCTACGGTATCCGGGAGTTGCATAATCTCATGGTCTAAGGAATGATACTTGACATTCAGAAAAGCTCTAGCAAACGAACTATACGATCTTTTGTGCTATGCTTAGGTTTGGGTCTTGTCCATCACATCATTCTCCTAATGATGTGATCCCGTTATCAATGACATCCCCATGTCCATAGTCAGGAAACCATGACTATCTATTGATCAACGAGCTAGTCAACTAGAGGCTTACTAGGGACATATTGTGGTCTATGTATTCACACATGTATTATGATTTCCGGACAATACAATTATAGCATGAACAATAGACAATTATCATGAACAGGGAAATATAATAATCCTTTTATTATTGCCTCCAGGGCATATTTCCAACATAATTAACCCAAGGGTCATCTTTATTTAGCCCCCCCCCCCCGGGCCAATGCTTGTCTAAGTGTTTGTCCGAACCGAGCAACCTGCGGGGCCACCTCGGGGAAACTCGAAGTCTGGTTTTACTCGTAGCTTGACTTATCCGGTGTTGCCCTGAGAACGAGATATGTGCAGCTCCTATCAGGATGTCGGCGCATCGGGCGGCTTTGCTGGTCTTGTTTTATTACTGTCGAAATGTCTTGTAGCCGGGATTCCGAGACTGATCGGGTCTTCCCGGGGAGAAGGAATATCCTTCGTTGATCGCGAGAGCTTATCATGGGCTAAGTTGGGACACCCCTGCAGGGTTTGAACTTTCGAAAGCCGTGCCCGCGGTTATGTGGCAGATGGGAATTTGTTAATGTCCGGTTGTAGAAAACCCGAAGTTGATCTTAATTAAAATACATCAACCGCGTGTGTAACCGTGATGGTCTCTTCTCGGCGGAGTCCGGGAAGTGAACACGGTGTTGGAGTTATGCTTGACGTAAGTAGTTTCAGGATCACTTCTTGATCATAGTTGTTCGACCGTGCTTTTGCCTTCTCTTCTCGCTCTCATTTGTGTATGTTAGCCACCATATATGCTAGTCGCTTGTTGCAGCTCCACCTCATACCTTTTACCCTACCTATAAGCTTAAATAGTCTTGATCTCGCAGGTGTGAGATTGCTGAGTCCCCGTGACTCACAGATACTTTCAAAACCAGTTTGCAGGTGCCGATGAAACCGTGCAGGTGACGCACCCGAGCTCAAGGAGGAGCTCGATGAAGATCTTGTTCATTATGTTGTTTCGTTTCAGTTGGTCAGTAGTGGAGCCCAGTCGGGACGATCGGGGATCTGTGTAGCATTTGGGGTAGTCTTCTTTCATTTTGGTTCCATAGTCGGACCTTGAGTGTAATCTGGATGATGAATGTTTATTTATGTATTGTGTGAAGTGGCGATTGTAAGCCAACTATGTATCTCTTTCCCTTATGTATTACATGGGTTGTGTGAAGATTACCTCACTTGCGACATTGCTTTCAATGCGGTTATGCCTCTAAGTCATGCTTCGACGCGTGGGAGATATAGCCGCATCGAGGACGTTACAAGTAGATAATAGATAGTACAAGTAGTGAGATATGGCAAGTTGAAGCACGAGCCAAGAAGAAGATGATCATAAGGTTCTACCACATGAGGAAATACCAATTGAAGAGAATACAAATGGTATTTGGAATTAACACTCGGGGGTAGATACCGAAGATGCACAAGATCATCAACATACTCCAAAGCATAAGAGATAAATAGCGTACTTGGCCGGGTGGGCATTTCTGCCCAATGGACCCCGTGCGCACCCCGTGCGCACGGGGTGTCCAGTGGAATTCCAACCACCCCGTGCGCACGTGGGTCTAGGACCCCGTGTGCACAGGGTGTCCAGTGATTTTCACCCACCCCGGGCGCACGGGGGTCCAGGACCCCGTGCGCACGGGGTGTCCAGTAAGTTTCATGGTACCCCGTGCGCATGGGGGTCAGAGACCCCGTGCACACGGGGTGTCCAGAAACTTACTGAAGAACATCACAGGGCACCGCGACGAAGCATGCAACAAAGGCAAATAACAACAAACAAGAGATAATTAGTGGATGCTCTGAGAATTTGAATTTCAAATGAGCTTGGCATACCACGTAGTGACTAGATAAGATTGAATATCAATACTATGTGGCATTTCTCATATTCACATTTTGGGTTTGTGATGTGCACAAAACATAGCACTCCCCCATAATGTGATGATCCACTAATATCTCGCAAGAGCCAAACAAGATACAATAAAGGCTCAAAACAACAAACACCACTATATGATGTGCAATGCAACCTACACATGCTAGATAACACAAATCAAGCATACTAGAAAATACAACATATAAATCCACATGCTAGATACATATTGATCAACGAGCTAGTCAACTAGAGGCTTACTAGGGACATATTGTGGTCTATGTATTCACACATGTATTATGATTTCCGGACAATACAATTATAGCATGAACAATAGACAATTATCATGAACAGGGAAATATAATAATCCTTTTATTATTGCCTCTAGGGCATATTTCCAACAGTCTCCCACTTGCACTAGAGACAATAGTCTAGTTACATTGTGATGAATCGCACACCCATGGAATTTTGGTGTTGATCATGTTTTGCTCTAGGGAGAGGTTTAGTCAACGGATCTGCCACATTCAGGTCCGTATGTACTTTACAAATCTCTATGTCTCCATTTTGAACACTTTCACGAATGGAGTTGAAGCGACGCTTGATATGCCTGGTCTTCCTGTGAAACCTGGGCTCCTTCGCAAGGGCAATTGCTCCAGTGTTGTCACAGAAGAGAGTCATCGGGTCCGACGCATTGGGTATGACTCCTAGGTCGGTAATGAACTCCTTCACCCAGACTGCTTCTTGTGCTGCCTCCGAGGCTGCCATATACTCTGCTTCACATGTAGATCCCGCCACGACGCTTTGCTTGCAACTGCACCAGCTTACTGCCCCTCCATTCAAAATATACACGTATCCGGTTTGTGACTTGGAGTCATCGAGATCTGTGTCGAAGCTGGCGTCGACGTAACCCTTTACGACGAGCTCTTCGGCACCTCCATAAACGAGAAACATATCCTTAGTCCTTTTTAGGTACTTCAGGATGTTTTTGACCGCTGCCCAGTGTTCCTTGCCGGGATTACTTTGGTACCTACCTACCAAACTTACGGCAAGGTTTACATCGGGTCTGGTACACAGCATGGCATACATAATAGACCCTATGGCTGAGGCATAGGGGATGACACTCATCTCTTATATATCTTTTGCCGTGGTCGGGCATTGAGCCGTGCTCAATCACACACCTTGCAATACAGGCAAGAACCCCTTCTTGGACTGATCCATTTTGAACTTCTTCAAAATCTTGTCAAGGTACGTACTTTGTGAAAGACCGATGAGGCGTCTCGATCTATCTCTATAGATCTTGATGCCTAATATATAAGCAGCTTCTCCAAGGTCCTTCATTGAAAAACACTTGTTCAAATATGCCTTTATGCTTTCCAAGAATTCTATATCATTTCCCATCAATAGTATGTCATCCACATATAATATGAGAAATGCGACGGAGCTCCCACTCACTTTCTTGTAAACGCAGGCTTCTCCATAAGTCTGCATAAACCCAAACGCTTTGATCATCTCATCAAAGCGAATGTTCCAACTCCGAGATGCTTGCACCAGCCCATAGATAGAGCGCTGGAGCTTGCATACTTTGTTAGCATTCTTAGGATCGACAAAACCTTCCGGCTGCATCATATACAATTCTTCCTTAAGAAAGCCGTTAAGGAATGCCGTTTTGACGTCCATTTGCCATATCTCATAATCATAGTATGCGGCAATTGCTAACATGATTCGGACGGACTTCAGCTTCGCTACGGGAGAGAAAGTCTCATCGTAGTCAACCCCTTGAACTTGTTGATAACCCTTAGCAACAAGTCGAGCTTTATAGATGGTCACATTACCATCCGCGTATGTCTTCTTCTTAAAGATCCATTTATTTTTTATCGCTCGCCGATCATCGGGCAAGTCTGTCAAAGTCCATACTTTGTTTTCATACATGGATTCTATCTCGGATTTCATGGCTTCTAGCCATTTGTCGGAATCTGGGCCCGCCATCGCTTCTTCATAGTTCGAAGGTTCACCGTTGTCCAACAACATGATTTCCAGGACAGGGTTGCCGTACCACTCTGGTGCGGAACGCGTCCTTGTGGACCTACGAAGTTCAGTAGGAGCTTGATCAGAAGTATCTTGATCATCATCATTAACCTCCTCTTGAATCGGTGCAGGTACCACAGGAACATTTTCCTGAGCTGCGCTACTCTGATTTTCAAGAGGTAGTACTTCATCAAGTTCTACTTTCCTCCCACTTACTTCTTTCGAGAGAAACTCTTTCTCTAGAAAGGACCCGTTCTTGGCAACAAAGATCTTGCCTTCGGATCTGAGGTAGAAGGTATACCCAACTGTTTCTTTGGGATATCCTATGAAGACGCATTTTTCCGATTTGGGTTCGAGCTTTTCAGGTTGAAGTTTCTTGACATAAGCATCGCAACCCCAAACTTTCAGAAACGACAGCTTAGGTTTCTTTCCAAACCATAATTCATACGGTGTCGTCTCAACGGATTTAGACGGTGCCCTATTTAAAGTGAATGCGGCTGTCTCTTGAGCGTATCCCCAAAATGATACCGGTAGATCTGTGAGAGACATCATAGACCGCACCATATCCAATAGAGTGCGATTACGATGTTCGGACACACCGTTACGCTGAGGTGTTCCAGGCGGCGTGAGTTGTGAAACGATTCCACATTTTCTTAAGTGTGTGCCAAATTCATGACTTAAATATTCTCCCCCATGATCTGATCGTAAGAACTTTATTTTTCTGTCACGTTGATTCTCAACCTCACTCTGAAACTCCTTGAACTTTTCAAAGGTCTCAGACTTGTGTTTCATTAAGTAGACATACCCATATCTACTCAAATCATCAGTGAGAGTGAGAACATAACGATAGCCTCCGCGAGCCTCAACGCTCATTGGACCACACACATCTGTATGTATGATTTCCAACAAGTTGGTTGCTCGCTCCATTGTCCCTGAGAATGGAGTCTTGGTCATTTTGCCCATGAGGCATGGTTCGCACGTGTCAAATGATTCATAATCGAGAGACTCTAAAAGTCCATCAGCATGGCGCTTCTTCATGCGCTTGACACCAATGTGACCAAGGCGGCAGTGCCACAAGTATGTGGGACTATCGTTATTAACTTTACATCTTTTGGTATTCGCACTATGAATATGTGTAACATCACGTACGAGATTCATTAAGAATAAACCATTAACCATCGGAGCATGACCATAAAACATATCAATCATATAAATAGAACAACCATTATTCTCGGATTTAAATGAGTAGCCATCTCTCATTAAACGAGATCCAGATACAATGTTCATGCTCAAACTTGGCACTAAATAACAATTATTGAGGTTTAAAACTAATCCTGTAGGTAAATGTAGAGGTAGCGTGCCGACGACGATCACATCGACCCTGGAACCATTCCCGACGCGCATCGTCACCTCGTCCTTCGCCAGTCTCCGTTTATTCCGCAGCTCCTGTTTTGAGTTACAAATATGAGCAACGGCATCGGTATCAAATACCCAGGAGCTACTATGAGCACTGGTAAGGTACACATCAATTACATGTATATCACATAGACCTTTAGTGTTCCCGGCCTTCTTATCCGCTAAGTACTTGGGGCAATTCCGCTTCCAGTGACCAGTTCCCTTGCAATAAAAGCACTCAGTTTCAGGTTTGGGTCCATTCTTTGACTTCTTCCTGGCAACTGATTTACCAGGCGCGGCAACCTCATTGCCGTCCTTCTTGAAGTTCTTCTTACCCTTGCCTTTCTTGAACTTAGTGGTTTTATTCACCATCAACACTTGATGTTCCTTTTTGATCTCCACCTCTGCAGATTTCAGCATTGAATACAACTCGGGAATGGTCTTTTCCATCCCCTGCATATTGTAGTTCATCACGAAGCTCTTGTAGCTAGGTGGGAGCGACTGAAGGATTCTGTCAATGACCGCCTCATCCGGGAGATTAACTTCCAGCTGAGTCAAGCGGTTGTGCAACCCAGACATCTTGAGTATGTGTTCACTGACAGAGCTATTTTCCTCCATCTTGCAGCTAAAGAACTTGTCGGAGACATCATATCTCTCGACCCGGGCATGAGCTTGGAAAATCAATTTCAGCTCCTCAAACATCTCATATGCTCCGTGTTGCTCAAAACGCTTTTGGAGCCCCGGTTCTAAGCTGTAAAGCATGCCGCACTGAACGAGGGAGTAATCATCAACACGAGACTGATGGGCGTTCATAACGTCCTGGTTTGCTGGGAATGGTGCATCACCTAGCGGTGCTTCTAGTACATAATCTTTCTTGGCAGCTATGAGGATGATCCTCAGGTTCCGGACCCAGTCCGCATAGTTGGTGCCATCATCTTTCAGCTTGGTTTTCTCTAGGAACGCGTTGAAGTTGAGGGTGACATTAGCGTGGGCCATTTGATCTACAAGACATATTGTAAAGATTTAGACTAAGTTCATGATAATTAAGTTCATCTAATCAAATTAATGAATGAACTCCCACTCAGATTTGACATCCCTCTAGTCATCTAAGTGATACATGATCCGAGTCAACTAGGCCGTGTCTGATCATCACGTGAGATGGACTAGTCATCATCGGTGAACATCTCCATGTTGATCGTATCTTCTATACGACTCATGTTCGACCTTTCGGTCCTCCGTGTTCCGAGGCCATGTCTGTACATGCTAGGCTCGTCAATCCAACCTAAGTGTATTGCGTGTGTAAATCTGGCTTACACCCGTTGTATGCGAACGTAAGGACCTATCACACCCGATCATCACGTGGTGCTTCGGAACGACGAACCTTAGCAACGGTGCACAGTTAGGGAGAACACATTTTTGATATTTTAATGAGGGATCATCTTATTTATGCTACCGTCGTTCTAAGCAAATAAGATGTAAAAACATGATAAACATCACATGCAATCAAATAGTGACATGATATGGCCAACATCATTTCGCTCCTTTGATCTCCATCTTCAGGGCGCCATGTTCATCGTCGTCACCGGCATGACACCATGATCTCCATCATCGTGTCTTCGTGAAGTTGTCACGTCAACTATTACTTCTACTACTATGGCTAACGCTTTAGCAATAAAGTAAAGTAATTACATGACGATTTAAGTTGACACGCAGGTCATAAATAAATACAGACAACTCCTATGGCTCCTGCCGGTTGTCATACTCATCGACATGCAAGTCGTGATTCCTATTACAATAACAAGATCATCTCATACATCACATACATGATTCATCACAACTTCTGGCCATATCACATCACAAAGCACTTGCTGCAAAAACAAGTTAGACGTCCTCTAATTGTTGTTGCAAGTTTTTACGTGGCTGTTATAGGTTGCTAGCAAGAACGTTTCTTACCTACGTTAAAACCACAACGTGAATTGTCAATCTCTATTTACCCTTCATAAGGACCCTGTTCATCGAATCTGATCCAACTAAAGTGGGAGAGACAGACACCCGCCAGCCACCTTATGCAACTAGTGCATGTTAGTCGGTGGAACCGGTCTCACGTAAGCGTACGTGTAAGGTTGGTCTGGGCCGCTTCATCCCACAATACCGCTGAACCAAGATAGGACTAGTAACGGCAAGAAGAATTGACAATTCGACGCCCACAACTACTTTGTGTTCTACTCGTGCATAGAAACTACGCATAGACCTAGCTCTGATACCACTGTTGGGGATCGTAGCAGAAATTAAAATTTTCCTACGCCTCACCAAGATCTATCCATGGAGTATTCTAGCAACGAGGGGATAGGAGAGCATCTACATACCACTTGTAGATCGCAACGGAAGCGTTCAAGGAGAACGTGGATGATGGAGTCGTAGTCGCCGTGATCCGAATCACCGATGACCTAGTGCCGAACGGACAGCACCTCCGCGTTCAACACACGTACGGTACGATCGACGTCTCCTCCTTCTTGATCCAGCAAGGGGAAGGAGAGGTTGAGGAAGAAGACTTCAACAGCAGCACGACGGCGTGGTGGTGGTGAAGAAGTAGTACTCCGGCAGGGCTTCGCCAAGCGCGTGACGGAGGAGGAGAGGTGTTGGGGAGGGGAGGGGCTGCGCCTTGTTGTGTGTTGCTGCCCTCCCCTAACCCGCACTATTTATAGGGGAAGGGGCAAGGGGGCCGGCCCCATCTAGATGAGATCTAGAGGGGGGGGGGGCGGCGGCCAGGGAGGGGGGCTTGCCCCCCCAAGCAAGGGGGCGCCCCCACTAGGGTTTCCCCCCAACCCTAGGCGCATGGGCCCAAGGGAAGGGGGCGCCCAGCCCTCCAGGGGCTGGTTCCTTGCCCCTTGTGGCCCATGAGGCCCTCCGAGAGGGCTGGCCCCTCAAGGTGAACCCCCGGAACCTCTCTGGTGGCCCCGGTACAATACCGATATGCCCCCGAAACTTCCCGGTGTCCGTATGACAACTTCCCTTATATAAATCTTCACCTCCGGACCATTCCGGAACTCCTCGTGACGTCCGGGATCTCATCCGGGACTCCGAACAACATTTGGTAATCACATACAAGTCTTCCTAATAACCCTAGCGTCACCGAACCTTAAGTGTGTAGACCCTACGGGTTCGGGAGACATGCAGACATGACCGAGACGACTCTTCGGTCAATAACCAACAGCGGGATCTGGATACCCATGTTGGCTCCCACATGCTCCTCGATGATGTCATCGGATGAACCACGATGTCGAGGACTTAATCAATCCCGTACTCAATTCCCTTTGTCTAGCGGTACGATACTTGCCCGAGATTCGATCGTCGGTATACCGATACCTTGTTCAATCTCGTTACCGGCAAGTCTCTTTACTCGTTCCCGTAACACATCATCCCGTGAACAACACCTTGATCACATTGAGCTCATTATGATGATGTCTTACCGAGTGGGCCCAGAGATACCTCTCCGTCATACGGAGTGACAAATCCCAGTCTCGATTCATGCCAACCCAACAGACACTTTCGGAGATACCTGTAGTGCACCTTTATAGTCACCCAGTTACGTTGTGACGTTTGATACACCCAAAGCACTCCTACGGTATCCGGGAGTTGCATAATCTCATGGTCTAAGGAATGATACTTGACATTCAGAAAAGCTCTAGCAAACGAACTATACGATCTTTTGTGCTATGCTTAGGTTTGGGTCTTGTCCATCACATCATTCTCCTAATGATGTGATCCCGTTATCAATGACATCCCCATGTCCATAGTCAGGAAACCATGACTATCTATTGATCAACGAGCTAGTCAACTAGAGGCTTACTAGGGACATATTGTGGTCTATGTATTCACACATGTATTATGATTTCCGGACAATACAATTATAGCATGAACAATAGACAATTATCATGAACAGGGAAATATAATAATCCTTTTATTATTGCCTCCAGGGCATATTTCCAACATAATTAACCCAAGGGTCATCTTTATTTAGCCCCCCCCCCGGGCCAATGCTTGTCTAAGTGTTGGTCCGAACCGAGCAACCTGCGGGGCCACCTCGGGGAAACTCGAAGTCTGGTTTTACTCGTAGCTTGACTTATCCGGTGTTGTCCTGAGAACGAGATATGTGCAGCTCCTATCAGGATGTCGGCGCATCGGGCGGCTTTGCTGGTCTTGTTTTATTACTGTCGAAATGTCTTGTAGCCGGGATTCCGAGACTGATCGGGTCTTCCCGGGGAGAAGGAATATCCTTCGTTGATCGCGAGAGCTTATCATGGGCTAAGTTGGGACACCCCTGCAGGGTTTGAACTTTCGAAAGCCGTGCCCGCGGTTATGTGGCAGATGGGAATTTGTTAATGTCCGGTTGTAGAAAACCCGAAGTTGATCTTAATTAAAATACATCAACCGCGTGTGTAACCGTGATGGTCTCTTCTCGGCGGAGTCCGGGAAGTGAACACGGTGTTGGAGTTATGCTTGACGTAAGTAGTTTCAGGATCACTTCTTGATCATAGTTGTTCGACCGTGCTTTTGCCTTCTCTTCTCGCTCTCATTTGTGTATGTTAGCCACCATATATGCTAGTCGCTTGTTGCAGCTCCACCTCATACCTTTTACCCTACCTATAAGCTTAAATAGTCTTGATCTCGCGGGTGTGAGATTGTTGAGTCCCCGTGACTCACAGATACTTTCAAAACCAGTTTGCAGGTGCCGATGAAACCGTGCAGGTGACGCACCCGAGCTCAAGGAGGAGCTCGATGAAGATCTTGTTCATTATGTTGTTTCACTTCAGTTGGTCAGTAGTGGAGCCTAGTCGGGACGATCGGGGATCTGTGTAGCATTTGGGGTAGTCTTCTTTCATTTTGGTTCCGTAGTCGGACCTTGAGTGTAATCTGGATGATGAATGTTTATTTATGTATTGTGTGAAGTGGCGATTGTAAGCCAACTATGTATCTCTTTCCCTTATGTATTACATGGGTTGTGTGAAGATTACCTCACTTGCGACATTGCTTTCAATGCGGTTATGCCTCTAAGTCGTGCTTCGACACGTGGGGGATATAGCCGCATCGAGGACGTTACAAGTAGATAATAGATAGTACAAGTAGTGAGATATGGCAAGTTGAAGCACGAGCCAAGAAGAAGATGATCATAAGGTTCTACCACATGAGGAAATACCAATTGAAGAGAATACAAATGGTATTTGGAATTAACACTCGGGGGTAGATACCGAAGATGCACAAGATCATCAACATACTCCAAAGCATAAGAGAGAAATAGCGTACTTGGCCGGGTGGGCATTTCTGCCCAATGGACCCCGTGCGCACCCCGTGCGCACGGGGTGTCCAGTGGAATTCCAACCACCCCGTGCGCACGTGGGTCTAGGACCCCGTGTGCACGGGGTGTCCAGTGATTTTCACCCACCCCGGGCGCACGGGGGTCCAGGACCCCGTGCGCACGGGGTGTCCAGTAAGTTTCATGGTACCCCGTGCGCATGGGGGTCAGAGACCCCGTGCACACGGGGTGTCCAGAAACTTACTGAAGAACATCACCGGGCACCGCGACGAAGCATGCAACAAAGGCAAATAACAACAAACAAGAGATAATTAGTGGATGCTCTGAGAATTTGAATTTCAAATGAGCTTGGCATACCACGTAGTGACTAGATAAGATTGAATATCAATACTATGTGGCATTTCTCATATTCACATTTTGGGTTTGTGATGTGCACAAAACATAGCACTCCCCCATAATGTGATGATCCACTAATATCTCGCAAGAGCCAAACAAGATACAATAAAGGCTCAAAACAACAAACACTACTATATGATGTGCAATGCAACCTACACATGCTAGATAACACAAATCAAGCATACTAGAAAATACAACATATAAATCCACATGCTAGATACAAAACCTAAGCATGCAAGGGGCGAGAACTTTCAATGTAAGCAATAAAAATACAAGTTACCGCCAGGAGGAACATTGGATAGATATGAAGATAAACCACATGACTTGGCTCGAACAAATAAATGATGAATATTCTTTTCTTCATGGACTAGCCAAATCTCCAATGTCCTCCACACACCTATTGATAAAGTTTGAGCTTGATGGTCCCCAACCAAGTTGGGTCCTAAGAAGTTAGTCACAATAGGCTTGGCAACCCAAATGGTCTTTTCCATTTCCAAACCACTTTGGGCACCAACAAACTTGGCAAACAAATTGCCAACAACATCCTTTCTAAGCGAATAATAATCATTGACGAGAGGAGGCTTAGGGATGTTACTGTTAGGACAAGATGAGGATATGTGTCCCTTCTCACGACAAATATAGCAACATGTGCTCCCCCTTCTCTTCTTCTTTATTTCATCAACTTGGGGAGCATTATCTTTGTTCATCATTGGTAGTGGCCTTTCTTCAACATGAGGTTAACCTTGATATTGAGCTTGAGGACACTTCCCTTGATGCTTCACATTTGAAGCCTTCTTCTTCAATGGACAAGATCTCACATGGTGTCCAACGTTCTTGCACTTGAAGCATGTAATGTTGGCCGGATTCTTGACTTGATCTTGTCCCTTCTTCTTTCTCTTGGACTTCTTATTGTTGGAGATGAAACCAAGTCCGCCCTTGTCATGAGGGGATTTTTGAACACTCAAGATAGCGTTGAGAGAGGTATTTCCTTCATGACATATTTCCAAGTCTTTCTTTAAAATAGTGACTTGGGCCTTGAGCTCTTTGTTTTCCTCTACAAGGTTAGTATCAACAAAAGTACTAGAGGAAGTAGAAGCTTCATTGTTAGAGCAACAAGGCAAGGAGAGCAATTCATCACAAAAATTAGCAATAATATGTCTAGATGAATCACTAGGACTAGCACATGTTAATAAAGCATTTTGAGTAGAATTAGTGCTAATGTCCACATGAGGCTCACACGATGTTACCTTAGTAAAAATAGCCTCATGAGCTAACTTTAGCCTTTCATGGGAGATTAGAAGGTCATCATGAGATCCCGAGAGCTTTTCATGACTTTCTTCTAATCTTCCATAATTGCTAGTTAGCAAAGCAAGTTGAGCCCTAAGCTCAACATTCTCCTTCAAGATAGATGCTTCACAAGAAGTAGAGTTAGTAGCACAAGCATCATTGACAATATGAGAGGAGCTAGAAGAAACTAGAGACTTCACATGAGTAGCTTGAAGTTCCTCATAAGACTTAGAGAGTTTGGTGAGCTCTCCTTTGACATTCTTGTAGACAAGGTCAAGGTGCTCAAAATCCTCTTGAAGTTGATCATGAGAAACTTCAATCTCTTCTTTAGAAGACTCTAAGTCTCTAAGAGTTTCTAGAGCATCAAGAATGTTACAATCAAGTTTTTCATTTTGTTCTTGCTCTTCGTGAAGTAAATCATTACACTTTCCAAAATGAGTGATAAGATCTTTAAACATCTCATAAGTGTTATTATTTACCCCACGAAGAGAATTACCAATTTCATATATTTCTTGACTCATATCCCTATCACATTCATCATTACTCTCATCAATATCATTACAAAGAGTAGATGATACCTCAGTATTACTAGTTGCCATGAGGCACATGTGAACATCGGAGGTTGATGATGATTCTTTTGGAGAGGGAGTTTCTTTATCATCAAGAGTAGGATATCAATGTCCATCCTCTTGACACTCATAGCATTTCCTCTCCAACAAGGTGATGTACTTCTTTGCTCCTCTAGCAATTTCCTTATTAATGATGTGTGCACTATTTTCTCTTGTTTCCTCTACATGGTTAGTCAAACAACAACTAGAGGAAATAGAAGCACATAGATCATGGAAGCAAGGAGTATCAAGCATATCATCACAAAAGGTATTCAAGGAATCTCCAAATGATATGCATGGACTATCAACACAAGAATGTAAGTCATTTTTGCCAGATATGTTCAAGTCCATAGAATCTACAACGCTAGCATGAATACAAGTAAGATCATCAATGTTGAGCACATCATCACAATCATCACAAATGGTATTTTCACTCACCATGTCATTACCTTGGGACATGCCACATGATGGTGAGGCGGAAGAAGTTGAAATGTCCAAGTACACGGAGGAAGAAGCAATATGGAGATATTCATGATTTGAGGATGTGGAGACCTCCTCGATTAGCTCCTCCAAAAGATGATGAACATCAACAAGATTGGACCCACCATATATTTCTTCAAGATTGGTCCACATATCATGAGTCGTCACACAAGTCAAGAAGCAATATGGAGATATTCATGATTTGCGGATGTGGAGACCTCCTCGATTAGCTCCTCCAAAAGATGATGAACATCAACAAGATTGGACCCACCATATATTTCTTCAAGATTGGTCCACATATCATGAGTCGTCACACACGTCATGATAGACTCAAATACTTCGAGGGATATAAACCGGATTATGGCATTCTTAGCACTATATCCACAAGGCATATCATCATTTTCCTCACTAGTTGGAAAAAGGTCGTCTTTCCACGGAGAAGCCCCTACAAGAACAATTCGCACAAAACATGGACCCATGGTCCGAAAATGACAAAGCATGCGAATTTTCCACAAGTGATAGTTTGTGCCACTAAAACAAAAATGTCATCATGCACTATACCGCTAGTCAACATCTTTACTCTCTAGGCGGTGAAGCCTACAAAGGAGAGACCAAAGCTCTGATACCAATTGAAATAATCTAGATGACGACTAGAGGGGGGTGAATAGGAGTTTTAAAACTTTTACGGAATTGGCTGTATCCTCATGCGGAATTAAACTAACGGATACTTTTCAAGCACAAATCCTAAATATGCTAGGCTCAACTAAGTGCACCAACAACCTATGCTAAACAAGATAGATACTTAAGCAAACTATCAAGAACAAACTATATCACAAGATATGGAAATGAAGGAACAACTAAGCAATTCAACTATCACAAGATATATCAATATGGGAAAGTATGAATTGCGGAAAGTAAAGGGTGTGGGTATGAGATAACCACAAGTGAGTCGGGGGCGCAGATTTATCCCGAAGTTCACACTCGTGAGAGTGCTAACCTCCGTTAGTGCGGTGCCGAAGCCAAAGCTCCGGGGCGTCACCAAGTGACTCGCCGTATTCTCCCTTTCGAGTCACCCCCAACGGATGAGCCTCGGTTCACTTGGGGTTGGTCTTGAAGGCGACCACCACACCTTTACAAATCTCTCCGGAGCACACCACAACCACGGAAGCTTCCAGAGGAACTTGACCACCTAGGCCACTTGAACACCCTTCCTCGGAGCACACCACAAAAGGAAGCTTCCGGGGGAACCTTGGCCACATAGGCCTCTTCACAATCTTCTCAATATATAACCAAACCGTCTAGGAGGCGAAGCCTCCAAGAGTAATAGACTCACGGGCTCTCACACGAACAAATCGATGCGGGGAGCTCAAACCAATGCAACAAATGCAATGCAAGGTCAAGCAACAAATGCTCAACTCACTCTCTCAATCTCACAAGATGCAATGGAGGAAATCAACAAATGACTCCAAGATCCATCCACAAACCCCCCTTCACTTAGAGGGGAGATAGGGGTTTGGGAGAGGTGGTAAGAGGCCCAAAATGATGTTTAGAATGTGAATCAACAGCCCCCCAACCGGTGGGAGGAAGGAGCCCTTAAATAGCCAAAACCCAAAACTAGCCGTTGGGGCTCAACGGGCAGTTCCTGGACACCCCGTGCCCACGGGGATTTAGACCCCGTGCCCACGGGGTCCCGTGCACACGGTACGAGCCCGTGCACATGGGGGTCAAAAACCCCGTGCCCATGGGGTACCCAGGACAGCCTGCAGCAGCCCACTAATACAAGCATAACTTTGGCATACGAACTCCGAATTCGATGATCTTGGGCTCGTTTTGAAGCTAGGGAAAAACCCAAGGTCCTAACATAGAGAACCACCCAAGATCAACAAGAAATTATGATGAAAGTACTGCAAAGGATTGAGCTCTCTACATGCGACATGATCAAGCTACTTGCCCGAGAGTCCCTCTTGATAGTACGGCTATCAAACCTATAATCTGTTCTCCCACCAAGCACTATGAGATAGGCAAAACTAGAAAAACCTAGCTAAGTTATACCTTTGCCTTGCATATTCAACTTGAGCTTGATGATGAATTTAATGCTTGCCTCAAGTTGGAATCCCTTTCTTGTCCACAACCACTTGGTGAAGATACTCGAATTGCTTCCTCATATTGCAATGAGGGAAGCCTTAACTTAAGCCCATCTTCACATGTGCATTATCATGATGTGGACCGCAAGCTTCAAAGCATATAACCTCCGGCTTCTCATCTTGCACTTGGACACCTCGAACTCGATGACCATCACCACTTGATGTCATCCTCACATAGGCTACTTGAAATCTTTCCTTTTGATGCAAGCCCATGAGAAACACCTAACCCACATAGACATACCAAACACATAGCATGGGTTAGGTAACAAAGCACAATTCAAAATTACTTACCATACCACTAGATCAATTGATCTCAGGTGGTACAATGTTTGTGCTTTGAGAGTTGACCACTTAGATATAATCTTCGAGCTTCATCTTGGTCAACCAACATCTTTACTCCAAGCTCCATCTTGGTTTCTTGAAAGCCACAATGAACCCTTCAGTTCCCTTCATTGCTTCAAGACTATATCACCAAAGACTCTTCCATGACCATATCAAGTTCCACTATGAATATCATCTTGGTCACCACTTGCCCTTCTAAAAAACTCCATCGCAATCTCTTGAGAGGCATAATGAATTTGTCACTCTAGTTGCTTGCTTCAAGACTTGATCAACCGAAACCCAACACATGAGCTCACCATGATCTTGTCTTGAGACCATAACTTGAATTCTTTTGTTTGATTATTCTCTCAAGCCCTTGATCCTTAAAAGCCCTCCATCATAATATCTTGAGAGGCACAATGAATTCTTCACTCTAGTTGTTTGCTTCAAGACTTGGTCAATCCTAAATCCAACACATGAGCTCACCATGATCTTTTCTTGAAACCATAACTTGAATTCTTCTCTTTGATTACTCTCTCAAGCCTTGATCCTCAGAAGCCCAAATATATCAATCTTTGAGATCCTCCAATGAACTCCATCATGAACATAACTAGATTAGGCATTGAAACCAATCTTGATGGCTTCAATAGAAGTACATGAAGACCAACTTGAAACCTCACTGGATATGGTTTCTCGAGAGCCAACACCTAGGCCCCATGAGCACGGGGTATCCAGAGAGTTGACACTCGACCCCGTGCGGACGGTACAAGCCCGTGTGCACGGGGTATCCAGAGAAGGATACCATGAGGACTTCTTCGGATGCTTTGATGGCAGACTTCACAAAACAACCCAATGCACTTCAAGCATCACTATGGAACATATCTTCATATAAGATTCAATGCACTTGATGCTCCATAGGAATTGTCATTTAAAACCAAAGCATAGGGTAAATATATCTTCATATATATGGACTTCATCCTTGATTCTGTCCAATATCCTTGAGGCACTATCTTCATATATATATGGACTTCATGCTAGATTCCGTCCAATATCCTTGAGGCACTATCTTCATATATATGGACTTCATCCTTGATTCCGTCCAGTATCCTTGAGGCACTATCTATGGACAAAACCTTCAAATATATCTCACTGAAAACATTAGTCCATAGAGATTGTCATTTAATTACCAAAACCACACTTAGAGGCTACTTGCCCTTTCACTTCTGGTGGCAGTGTTTCTTCCCGAAATCTTGCTTATGATTTTTTTTCAGGATAAAATACTTCATATAGTAGAAGACAGGCACCGGAGGCCTGCCAGGGGGCCCACGAGGCAGGGGGCGTGCCCAGGGGGGTAGGGTGCGCCCCCCACCCTTGTGGATGGTGGGTGGCCCTCCTCTGGTACTTTCTTCGCTCAGTATTTTTTATTAATTCTAAAAACTGCTTCCGTGAAGTTTCAGGACTTTTGGAGCTTTGCAGAATAGGTCTCTAATATTTGCTCCTTTTCCAGCCCAGAATTCCAGCTGCCGGCATTATCCCTCTTCATGTGAACCTTGTAAAATAAGAGAGAATAGGCATAAGTATTGTGACATAATGTGTAATAACAGGCCATAATGCAATAAATATCGATATAAAAGCATGATGCAAAATGGACGTATCAGTGACGACGTCAGACATTGGCTTGAAGGGGGAGAGTAGGAGACGGCGCAAAAGCAAATTCGTGGAGGCGATGGCGGGTAATGGTCACATAGACAGAGGCAGCCCACGACTCGATGGGGCGGCTCGAGCAGACTGGCGCCAGGGTCGGCTCTACATGGCACGCTCGGCGTGAGGCCAAGGCGGGGCCTGGTTGGTGAAGGCGCTCGCGGCACGGCCATGGCCGGGGCAGAGCTGCTTGATGCAGCGAAGTCGGGGGCAACCCAACACTGCGGTGGTGGCGGCTCGTCGATGGAGACCAAGACGGAGGTGGTCGACTATCAGAAACGGTTTAGAACGAAGATGAAGCTTCAGGACGGCGGTGGAGGCTCGACGCAGCGAACGTGACCCGGCGCGGCGAGTCAGTACAGGTGCCGAAAAGGCGGAACCCATGGCGGCAGCAGCTTATGGTCACGGCGGAGGCGACTCGTAGATGAGGTTGCTCGAGGTCGACTCAATATGGCGAGCCACGTCATTGAAGTGCGACGGTGGTGATGGCGTGAGACAACAAGGCGCCAGCGGGTCTGCTGCTGAAGCGGATAACAACGGCGCAGTCGTGGGCGGCTCAACCTAGGGGAGTGAATCAACGACGGCCCGGACGAGGCCGGGCGTGGCTCGGCGTTGACCCGTTATAGAGGAGGCGGCTCGACAGCGGTTTGAACGCCGCGGGCGACTCTTTGATGGAGCAGAATCCGGGTCGTGGTCTCCGGTGATCCGACTCGTACTAGCAGCAATTGATAGTTGATAATTTAGTATGGGCTAGTTAACTAGCTCGGTATCCATACGGACGGCTTGAAGATCCTGATGGATTTGATGTGTGCGGTGCAGTGGCGTTGCTTCTGATTGTCCAGCAACCATCACCATCTAACTTGTGAACAATATTCAATAGTCATATATGATTTCCTTGGGAGCAGCAAACGAAGAACGCGGCAGAACAACTAGTGTCTCGGCACATTGGAACTCCTTTCCGTCCCAACGATGTGTGGTAGCAGTAGTGGAAATTGATCTTCTCTCGGATCTGACTTGCAAAGGTGGCGACTCATGGCGCAACCCTAAATCATCACCTGAAAAATTGAAAAATCCTCGATCCCTGGGGAGATCCCTCCAAGAACTCATCACCACCATGCGCAGGCCCCACGTGAAGGAAATATGCCCTAGAGGCAATACGGAAGTTATTATTTATTTCCTCATATCATGATAAATGTTTATTATTCATACTACAATTGTATTAACCGGAAACATAATACATGAGTGAATACATAGACAAACATAGTGTCACTAGTATGCCTCTACTTGACTAGCTCGTTGATCAAAGATGGTTGAGTTTCTTAGCCATAGACATGAGTTGTCATTTGATTAATGGGATCACATCACTAGGAGAATGATGTGATTGACTTGACCCATTCCTTTAGCTTAGCACTTGATCGTTTAGTATGTTGCTATTGCTTTCTTCATGACTTATACATGTTCCTATGACTATGAGATTATGCAACTCCCGTTTATCGGAGGAACACTTTGTGTGCTACCAAATGTCACAACATAACTGGGTGATTATAAAGGTGCTCTATGATACGTCCATTTTGCATCATGCTTTTATATCAATATTTATTGCATTATGGGCTGTTATTTCACGTTATGTCACAATACTTATGGCTATTCTCTCTTATTTTACAAGGTTTACATGAAGAGGGAGAATGCCGGCAGCTGTAATTCTGGGTTGGAAAAGGAGCAAATATTAGAGACCCTGTGCAACTCCAAAAGTCCTGAAACTCCACGGAATATCTTAAAATAAATAAAGAAAAATCCTTGCAAAAGATGAAGGCCAGGGGGCCCACACCCTGCTCATGAGGGTGGGGGGCGCGCCCCCCCTCCTAGGGCGCGCCCCCCTACCTCGTGGGCCCCCTGGTGGCTCTCCGACGCCCATCTTCTCCTATATGAAGTCTTTCGTCAAGAAAAAAATCAGAAGCAACCTTTCGGGACGAGACTCCGCCGCCACGAGGCGAAACCTTGGCGGAACCAATCTAGGGCTCTGGCAGAGCTGTTCTGCCGGGGATACTTCCCTCCGGGAGGGGGAAATCGTCGCAATCGTCATCACCAACGCTCCTCTCATCAGGAGAGGGCAATCTCCATCAACATCTTCACCAGCACCATCTCATCTCCAAACCCTAGTTCATCTCTTGTATCCAATTCTTATCTCCAAGTCCGGGATTGGTGCTAGTAGGTTGCTAGTAGTGTTGATTACTCCTTGTAGTTGATGCTAGTTGGTTTATTTGGTGGAAGATCATATGTTCAGATCCTTTATGCATATTATTACCCCTCTGATTATGAACATGAATATGCTTTGTGAGTAGTTACGTTTGTTCCTGAGGACAAGGGAGAAGTCTTGCTATTAGTAGTCATGTGAATTTGGTATTCGTTCGATATTTTGGTAAGATGTATGTTGTCTAGCCTCTAGTGGTGTTATGTGAACGTCGACTACATAACACTTCACCATTATTTGGGCCTAGAGGAAGGCATTGGGAAGTAATAAGTAGATGATGGGTTGCTAGAGTGACAGAAGCTTAAACCCTAGTTTATGTGTTGCTTCGTAAGGGGCTGATTTGGATCCATATGTTTCATGCTATGGTTAGGTTTACCTTAATACTTTTGTAGTAGTTGCGGATGCTTGCAATAGAGGTTAATCATAAGTGGGATGCTTGTTCAAGTAAGAACAGCACCCAAGCACCGGTCCACCCACATATCAAATTATCAAAGTACCGAACGCGAATCATATGAACATGATGAAAACTAGCTTGACGATATTCCCATGTGTCCTCGGGAGCGCTTTTCCTATTATAAGAGTTTGTTCCAGCTTGTCCTTTGCTACAAAAAGGATTGGGCCACCTTGCTGCACTTTATTTACTTTTGTTACTTGTTCCTCGTTACAATTTATCTTATCACAAAACTATCTGTTACCACTTATTTCAGTACTTGCAGAGAATACCTTGCTGAAAACCGCTTATCATTTCCTTCTGCTCCTCGTTGGGTTCGACACTCTTACTTATCGAAAGGACTATGATAGATCCCCTATACTTGTGGGTCATCACTCTACAGGTGTCTCCGAAGGTACTTGTTGAGTTGGCGTATTTTGAGATTAGGATTTGTCACTCCGATTGTCGGAGAGGTATCTCTGGGCCCTCTCGGTAATGCACATCACTATAAGCCTTGCAAGCATTGCAACTAATAAGTTAGTTGCGGGATGATGTATTACAGAATGAGTAAAGAGACTTGTCGGTAACGAGATTGAACTAGGTATTGAGATACCGACGAT
This sequence comes from Aegilops umbellulata, assembly GCA_032464435.1. NCBI lineage: Eukaryota > Viridiplantae > Streptophyta > Magnoliopsida > Poales > Poaceae > Aegilops > Aegilops umbellulata. The sequence goes on from CP136055.1 coordinate 414,422,176, forward strand.
CAAATCTCGAGCAAGTAACATACCGATGACAAAGGGAACAACGTATGTTGTTATGCGGTTTGACCGATAAAGATCTTCATAGAATATGTAGGAGCCAATATGAGCATCCAGGTTCTGCTATTGGTTATTGACCGGAGACATGTCTCGGTCATGTCTACATAGTTCTCGAATCCGTAGGGTCTGCACGCTTAAAGTTTGGTGACGATCGGTATTATGAGTTTTTGTGTTTTGATGTACTAAAGGTAGTTAGAAGTCCCGGATATGATCACGGACATGACGAGGAGTCTCAAAATGGTCAAGACGTAAAGATCGATATATTGGACGACTATGTTCGGACACCGGAAGTGTTTCGAGAGGTTTCAGACATTTATCGGAGTACTGGGGGTTACCGGAACCCCCCGGGGAGTATATTGGGCCTTATGGGCCTTAGTGGGAGAAGAGGAGGGGCGGCCAGGGCAGCCGTGCGTCCCTCCCCCTCTAGTCCGAATTGGACTAGGAGGGCAGGCAGCGCCCCCTTTTTCCTTCTCCTCCTCTCTCCCTTCCTTCCCTTCTCCTACTCCTACAAGGAAAGGAGGAGTCCTACTCCCGGTGGGAGTAGGACTCCCCCCCCTTGGGGCGCCCTCCTTGGATGGCCGCCTCTCCCCCCTTGCTCCTTTATATACGGGGGCAGGGGGCACCTCTAGAGACACAACTTGATCTGTTGATCTCTCCCAGCCGTGTGCGGTGCCCCCCTCCACCATAATCCACCTCGGTCATATCGTAGCGGTGCTTAGGAGAAGCCCTGCGTCGGAGCAACATCATCATTGTCATCACGTCGTCATGCTGACGGAACTCTCCCGCAAAGCTCTGCTGGATCAGAGTTTGTGGGACGTCATCGAGATGAACGTGTGCTGAACTCGGAGGTGCCGTACGTTCGGTACTTGGATCGGTCGGATCGTGAAGATGTACGACTACATCAACCGCGTTGTGCTAACGCTTCCGCTTTCGGTCTACGAGGGTATGTGGACAACACTCTCCCCTCTCGTTGCTATGCATCACCATGATCTTGCGTGTGAGTAGGAATTTTTTTGAAATTACTACGTTCCCCAACAGTGGCATCCGAGCCAGGTTTATGCATAGATGTTATATGCACACGTAGAACACAAGTGAGTTGTGGGTGATACAAGTCATACTGCTTACCAGCATGTCATACTTTGGTTCGGTGGTATTGTTAGATGAAGCGGCCCGGACCGACATTACGCGTACGCTTACGCGAGACTGGTTCTACCGACGTGCTTTGCACACAGGTGGCTGGCGGGTGTCTGTTTCTCCAACTTTAGTTGAACCAAGTGTGGCTATGCCCGGTCCTTGTGAAGGTTAAAACAGCACTATGATGAAATATCGTTGTGGTTTTGATGCGTAGGTAAGAACGGTTCTTGCTCAGCCCATAGCAGCCACGTAAAACTTGCAACAACAAAGTAGAGAACGTCTAACTTGTTTTTGCAGGGCATTTTGTGATGTGATATGGTCAAGGCATGATGCTATATTTTGTTGTATGAGATGATCATGTTTTGTAACTGAGTTATCGGCAACTGGCAGGAGCCATATGGTTGTCGCTTTGTTGTATGCAATGCAATCGCCCTGTGATTGCTTTACTTTATCACTAAGCGGTAGCTGTTGGTGTCAAAACCGGCGGATCTCGGGTAGGGGGTCCCGAACTGTGCGTCTAGGCGGATGGTAACAGGAGACAAGGGACACGAAGTTTTACCCAGGTTCGGGCCCTCTCGATGGAGGTAAAACCCTACGTCCTGCTTGATTAATATTGATGATATGGGTAGTACAAGAGTAGATCTACCACGAGATCAAGGAGGCTAAACCCTAGAAGCTAGCCTATGGTATGACTGTTGTATGTTGTCCTACGGACTAAAGCCCTCCGGTTTATATGGACACCGGAGAGGGTTAGGGTTACACAAAGTCGGTTACAATGGTAGGAGATCTAAATATCCGCATCGCCAAGCTTGCCTTCCACGCCAAGGAAAGTCCCTTCCAGACACGGGACGAAGTCTTCAATCTTGTATCTTCATAGTCCAGGAGTCCGGCTGAAGGTATAGTCCGGCCATTCGGACACCCCCGAATCCAGGACTCCCTCAGTAGCCCCTGAACCAGGCTTCAATGACGATGAGTCCGGCGCGCAGATTGTCTTCGGCATTGCAAGGCGGGTTCCTCCTCCAAGTACTTGATAGAAGATTGTGAACACAAAAGACAGTGTCCGACTCTGCAAAATAAGTTTCAACATATTGCCATAGAGAGAATAATATTTACACAAATCTAATCTGCTGACGTATTCCATAGCGTGACATCACACCACGACCAAGTCTTTATTCGAATTGTTTTTACTCCCCCACCTCAGTGCGTTTTGCGAGGTAGTTTCCTTGGCACGTCTTGTCAAAGCAGAGATCGTGTCCCCTCATTTACGGGATTCTCATCAATACGGACGTGGGTAACCCAATCGTGCCCGTTGTCATGTTTTCTCGATTAAAGGCGAGTCTCAAATGGTTACGGGGAGGGCCTTTGGTATTCCACCTCTTATAAAGAGACCAAGGCCTTGCTCATTCTTTTCAATCTCAAACGAGTTTGCCCTTCGCCTCGAGTTCTAACACCCAAGGTTCCAGATTTCAGGCGGTTCGGATCTTCGACAATGTCCGGTTCCGACCTTCGAGGCCGATGGGCGCCCTCTTCTGTTACAGAGGAGGACGTGCTAAAGCTGAGAGAGGCCAGGTTCTTGACCGGCGAAATCTCGCATAGGTTACCTGCTCAAGGGCGGGTCATTCCCACTCCCAGGCCTGGTGAGAGCGTGGTGTTTATGTCTCACTTCCTTCGGGGGCTAGGCTTCCCAATGGACCCCTTCGTGAGGGGGCTCATGTTCTATTACGGGTTAGAATTTCACGACTTAGCTCCGGAGTCCATCCTCCACATTTCCTCTTTCATCGTCGTGTGCGAAGCCTTCCTCCGTATTAATCCCCACTTCGGACTATGGCCCAAGACCTTTAAAGTAATGCCGAAGATGATCGAGGGGCAGCTCACAGAGTGCGGAGGCGCTGTTATAAGCAAGAATGCTGATGCTCCATGGCCCGAGGGCTCTTTCCAAGAGGAGTTCAGCTTATGGCAACGAGAGTGGTTCTATGTCACCGCTCCCAGGGGCACCAAGTGGGTGGCGCCATCTGCCTTTCGTTCGGGTCCCCCACCACAGCTAGCGTCATGGGTCAATAAAGGACTTGACTAGGGGTCATCCAAGGACGTCCCCTTGTTGCAGGGCCGCATCAGGGATTTCTTAGAAAGTGACTTTAGCCTGGTCAAAGTGACGCAGGTCATGCTGATCCGCTGAACCCTGCCCGAGAAACGTCGCTCCCTCCACCTGTGGGAGTTTAATCCGGAGGGACCGCGAGCTCTCCAGCATTTCATGGGCGCAACGCCTGTGGAGATGTATAAATTGTTCTTCGGATCACAAGTGATGTGTCCGGACTTGACCGAGGACGCAGGATTGAGCTGCAATCGCCCGGATACTAAAGTAAGTAGCCTTGTACCCGGACTTGCTATCCGTATATTTATCATGAAACTTGCTTCTAAATAACTGTTCTTTAAACAGGAGTGGATAGCAAAAGCAAAGCTTATCAAGTGTCCAGTTCCCCTCCCCGAGACCACGCCGGATCCCGTGCTGGTCAGGATGTTGAAGATTGTGCCTTTGCAGGAAGGCAAGGGAGGGGATAGGAACTACGGCCTCCTCGAAGGAGGCTGTTCGGAGGGAAGGAATCGAAAATTCCACTCCTCAAGGAAAGAAGAGGACCGCCTCTGGAGACCCGGAGGCCGTGGCCTCAAAACGGGGAAGATATCTTCGTTAGAGGGTCCTGCGTCGGGGGATACCTCGGCCGAACTATGCCCTCAAGGGGGCCAGCCCTCCACTGAGCTGTAAGTAGAGAGAGGTTTTTCCTTTGAGAAGAATCCTTGTTTTATATCTGAGAAGAGTAACCGAAAATTTACCTTGTAGTTCGGACCTTAGCCCTTCTCAGCAGAGCTCGTCTTCGGGGGATCTTCTTCTGGAGATGATGGAGAGCGGAACGCCTCCCCCTGCCGAACCGCCTAGAGAGGCGGGCGACCCTGAGGTATCGTCGCGGAGGGTTTCTCCGAATCCGGCGAGGCCGGAAGGCAGCCATATGGCCCCCCAAGGTTCTCCGCGTCCGTCCTTCAAGAAAGATCATTGGACGAATCCGGCACCGTCCGGTGCTCGGTCGGAGGAGCTGAAGAATCTGCTAGGGCGAGCATCTATCTTAGAGGAGCATCATGCCTTGATGGGCACGGTGATTGAAAGGGTTTCGTCCGCGGAAAGCGGATTGCACGAGGCCGTCAGAAGTTTACTGACGGGTTTTGAGGTACGCGGAATAATGCGCCCTTTTTTAACAGTGGCGCATAAACAAGATGAGCCCTGTGCACATAGTAGCCCCTGAGACTCTGTGCGTTGTCAAAATTGACGGCGCGCAAAGGATCATAACCCCAGGTCTAAAACGCTGTCTTCGTATGTAGGTGACGAATTGTCCGGCGTCCAGCCGGACTAATGGGTTTGCCGAGCTAAAGCGGCAACTTGACGTGGCAGAAGCCGACATCGTGCTTGTTAACAAGTGGCTTGACGAGGCGCAAGGTATGTAACCCCTCCAGTGGCACCTGGTAAGAGGAGCCTATGCCAGTATCTTATCCTGTGTGTGCTTGATGCAGATGGTGCGGTTGCCATGGAGAGTCTTCGGGCGGAACTTGCCTGAACCAAGGAACAAGCCAGAAAAAGTGATGCGGCTGCCAAGAAGGCCCTTGAAGAGCTGAGAGCCGAACAGGCTGCTCACTGCCGAAGCAGGAAAGAGATGGCCGAGATGGCCGTGAAGCTGAAGAGCGCTGCTGACTGTTGTAGGCTTCTGGAAAAAGAAGATCGGGCGGAACAGACGGACTTGGAGAAGGCCGTTGCCGATGCCAAGGATGCTCACTCTGCGATGAGAGCTGCGAAGGAGGAGCTTCGTGAAGCTGGAGAGATCGCGGCTGGAAAGCCCTTTATGCTGCGGAGGAAATTTTGTGATCCTAAGCATGCTCCGTTGGACCGGCTGTGGAGTGCGACGGATACCTATCTGGATTTGGCGGCAAGTGCTGCTGATGCGACCGAACACTTTCGAGATCAAGAAGATCGCGAAGTGGAGAAACTCTTCTGGTCACAGTTCCACAATCCAGAGCGTCCACTGTCAGTGGCCGACCGTCTGGCTGAATGGGCCAAGCTGAATAGGTTGTCCGGACTCGCCATGAAGTGCGTCATGAGTCATCTGTGGCCGGAGAGATCGGAGCCGAAGAGTTATTTCATCTTGGTGCAGCAATTCCTTGGTGCGGTGCCACGTATCAATGCAATGAAGAGGTCAGCATGCATAGAGGGCGCATGGATGGCTCTTGCCCGTGTCAAGACATACTGGGCGGAGATGGAGACCACCGTTGTTGCATCCCGAGATTCGGACAAAAGCCGAGTACCCTCCGAGCACTATTTTCAGGAAGTCCTTCAAGGTGCTCGTGTAATAGAGACGCAGTGCTCGAAGGATGCTATGTTCTAATAGCATATTTTATTTGTAAAGCAATATTTTGATAAATTGTAGAAGCCTTTTATACTTGTGCCTTCAAGTATTTGAAACACCTCCTGTGCGGCCGTTTTAAGATATATATATATATATATATATATATATATATATATATATATATATATATATATATATATATATATATATATATATATATATATATATATATATATAATCTGAAAGATGGCAATCGTCGTCTTCAGCCCCCACGCACATAGTGCGGGGGTGCTCGCAGAAGGCGCATTTTCACACTTGATCCAACGTCTTGGTCCTACAAAGGAGGTGATAGCGCAGCGAGCTAGGGAACCGGACTATAATGCTTTATCTCTTTCACTTAGCCATAGGAGCTTGACAGTGAGGCTACTTCGATAGCCCCTGGTGGCGCCTGCGCTCGCCCGAAGTCGGGGCGCATATGTGCCTGGCCGGGAAACGACCCTTCGTTAATGCGGAGGAATCCTATAGATTCCAGTGAGTCATCGAGTGGTTGACCAGTCTCACGCTATATCATGACAGTCAGTTTTCGGCTTTCTCTACTAAGGTGCTCGCCTGGCCGAACCGGGGCACAATCGCAGTAGTTCTCCCGGTGCCGCCTTAGCCGATAGTGCGGAACGTAAGGCAGCAAAGCACAGGAGCCGGGCAACCCAACATTTGACCAAAGACATGATTCGGAGCTGATGCATATAAGGCCAAACTCGCGACGCCGAACACTCCCTAAGGTATTCGGTCTTTATGAGTGCGGGTGGGACAACGCCCTTGGTTATAAGCCCCTAGTGTCCAGGTACGCGCAAAATTCCTGACGTGGCCACATGCCAAGACGCCAGTCCCCTCCTTGATTATAACGAAAAACTAGAGGATGTGTATCAACAAGAGACAGTAAAAAAGGTTGACGCAGGGTCTTAATCTGAAAAGAATCCTTGGAACGGGTCCCTGCTGCACGTCTGCGCCTGTGTCTCCGTTGTGCCATATCCTGGACGGGCGCAACACGATGTTCATCTGTAAAAGAGAGGAACTTAGTTGAAAAAAGGGTCGTGCCGAACAGAAGTTATACTAAATAAGCAAAGTATAAATTGAAATGGGTAAAATTGAGCTTGATTGTCTCATATTGTATATGCGCGGAGCCCCTAGCGCAGGGGTATACGGCTATTAAGCCTTTATTAATGATATGTTCACGTCAGACTCGTCCAGCCGTGTCCGTGGTCTTAACGACCTGTTTGGATGTTTTTGGCTGATGAAGCCGTATTATTGTGGGGCTGTTAAGGCAGCCACACGATCCTGCGCATGGGGGCGCGTTTGATGTTTCCCTTTAGTGAGATGATGCCTCGTGGACCGGGCATCTTGAGCGTAAGAGATGCGTAATGCGGTATTGCATTAAAGCGGGCGAAAGCTTCGCGTCCCAGAAGTGCTTGATAGCGACTTGAGAATGGGACGATGTGGAAAGTCAGCTTTTCGCGGCGGAAGTTATCGGGGAAGCCGAATATAACTTCAAGCCGGAGAAAACCCATGCAATGGGTATCCGGACCTGGCGTTACCCCTTGAAAGGAGGTTTTGCTGTGGCGAATTCTTGTTGGGTCTATCCCCATGTGGCGGATTGTGTCCTGATATATCAGGTTTAGACCGCTGCCACCATCCATCAGGACATTTATAAACTGGAGTCCGCCAATTATTAGATCGAGTACCAAGGCAGTCCAGCCTGTGTTCTTGATACTCCTAGAGTAATCCCGATGATCGAAGATGATCGGTTTTGACAACCAGTGGCGGGACTCCTTTAGGATAGGCCGTATGGCGTGTACCTTTATGGGCGCCGCATGTTTTGTTATGTGAAGTAAGTTTACTGTTTTTACTTCTTGTGGAAAATTCTTTTGTTTCCCGGTGCTCTGCTTGTGGGGTTCGTCATCGTCTTTGCTTGGTGTGTCGAGCCCCTTGTGTTCGGCGTTGAGTCTGCCGGATTGCTTAAAAACCCAGCAATCTCTGTGGGTATGGTTTGCAGGCTTCCCAGGAGTACTGTGTAGCTAACATATCTTGTCTAAGATTTTGTTTAAGTTGGACAGCTCGTCCCTATTATATTTGAGGGGCTGCTTTTTCTGATTCTGTCGCGAGCTTTTGAATCCGGCATTGACTGTCGTGCTCTTCGGACTGTTTGCCTTAGTCCGGCGTCGTTCCTTGTTGCGTCGCGGTTTTTCGTTTCCATCCCTAGTTTCGGATGTACTTGGGTCGCTGGTGCTACATCTTGCCAACCAGCTATCCTCTCCTGCGCAAAAGCGGGTCAGGAGGCTTGTTAATGCGGCCATTGTTCTTGGCTTTTCTTGGCCGAGGTGTCTGGCGAGCCATTCGTCTCGGACATTATGCTTAAAAGCTGCTAAGGCTTCGGCGTCCGGACAGTCGACTACCTGATTCTTTTTAGTAAGAAATCTATTCCAGAATTGCCGAGCTGACTCTCCAGGCTGTTGAGTTATGTGACTGAGATCATCTGCATCCGGAGGGCGGACATAGGTCCCTTGAAAATTTGCTCGGAAAGCGTCCTCGACCTCTTTCCAACTTCCAATTGTGTTTTCAGGAAGGCTTTTGAGCCAATGCCGGGCTGGCCCTTTAAGCTTGAGGGGTAAGTATTTTATGGCGTGGAGGTCATCTCCTCTGGCCATATGTATGTGGAGGATATAATCCTCAATCCAGACTCCGGGGTCTGTTGTTCCGTCGTACGCCTTTATGTTTACGGGCTTAAATCCCGCTGGAAATTCATAATCCAGGACCTCGTCGGTAAAACATAGGGGGTGTGCGGCACCCCTGTATTTGGATGTGTTGTGATGTTCGGATACTGGTTTTGTTGCATTGCTTACGAGAGCTTGCTTTCTTGGCCCATAAATAGATCTGGCTGGGCCATCTTTTTGATGCGAATCCTTGAGTGGATCGCGTGCTGGCTTGTGTGCGGCGCCGCTTGCCGCTCCATGCTGGCCTTGGGGTCGTCTATCCGACCGGGTAGCTTTCTTACTTTTTGACTGTGGGGGCTCTAGGGCCTCCTCGTCGAATTCCGGTAGTAGCTTTCGCTTCGGATAACTTTTTGTGCGGCGACTACCGCCGTATTTGTCTACGGTGTTGAGTATTTTGCTCCATTTGATTCTGAGTGCGTCTTCCGCGCTTTTGAGCTTCCGCTTCTGTTTTTTCAGGCTACGTGCAGTAGCAACGAGCCTTTTGTGGAGGTTCTTCTGCTCCATGAGCATATCCGGTGTAAGGTCGTCCGAAATGCCGTTTATGCCGGGGGTGGGTTGTTCGGTTTCTTTATCCGAGTTGCCCTGTTCGGACGGTTGCTCTAAGGCATGCTTGTCGTCCACTGGCTCATCCTGCTCTATGGCTGGGTCTTCATGGCTGTCGTCTTTATCGAGGCGGGGCTTGGAGCGGCGTTTACGCCCCCGCTTTGATTGTTTTTCGAGAGATTGATCCCTCGTTGCATCCCTGTGTTCCTTGTTGTCACCTTCTTTAGGTGTATCCACCATGTACACATCATGAGATGAGGTTGCTGTCCAATGCCCTATAGGCGTTGGTTCATGCGCGTCTCCTGCATCGTCGTCCATACCGTCGATGTCTTCAGAGTCGAAATTGAGCACGTCGTTTAAATTATCAATAGTGGCTATCAGGTGGGTGGTGGGTGGGCTTTGAATTTCTTCATCGTCCGTATCCCAACCTTGCTGACCGCAGTCCGGCCAGGGCTCTCCTGATAAGGAGAGAGACTTTAATGACGTCAGAATATCGCCAAAGGGCGAGTGCTGAAAGATGTCTGCAGCGGTAAACTCCATGATCGGCGCCCAATCGGATTCGATTGGTAGGGGCGTGGAGGGCTCGGAGTCCGGATAGGAGTCCGGCCACTCGGAGTCACGGGCCTTGCGGAGTGCGGGGCTGGTGTCCGGCTCGATCGCCGTTGGGATCGCAGCCCCCGAGGCGGCGTGCAACCACTCATCCTCGATTAGCGCAGGTGGTTTTGTATCGAGGGTCGGAACCGATGCGTGTGCGGCCTCCAGGGCACTGTTAGGCGGCAGAGCTAGATCATGCCCATCGCGACAGTGCGGCGCGCTCGGCTGTGGCTCGAATCCGTCGAAGATCAAGTCCCCGCGGACGTCAGCCGTGTAGTTTAAACTTCCAAATCTGACCTGCTGGCCAGGGGCGTAGCTTTCGATCTGCTCCAGATGGCCAAGCGAATTGGCCCACAGTGCGAAGCCGCCGAAGATCAAGATCTGTCCGGGGAGAAAAGTCTCACCCTGGACTGCATCGTTATTGATGATCGGAGGAGCCATCGGGCCTAAAAGCGACGACACAGAGGAACTCTCAATGGAAGCACCAATGTCGGTGTCAAAACCAGCGGATCTCAGGTAGGGGGTCCCGAACTGTGCATCTAGGTGGATGGTAACAGGAGACAAGGGACACGAAGTTTTACCCAGGTTCGGGCCCTCTCGATGGAGGTAAAACCCTACATCCTGCTTGATTAATATTGATGATGGTAGTACAAGAGTAGATCTACCACGAGATCAAGGAGGCTAAACCCTAGAAGCTAGCCTATGGTATGATTGTTGTATGTTGTCCTACGGACTAAAGCCCTCCGGTTTATATAGACACCGGAGAGGGTTAGGGTTACACAAAGTCGGTTACAATGGTAGGAGATCTAAATATCCGCATCGCCAAGCTTGCCTTCCACGCCAAGGAAAGTCCCTTCCGGACACGGGACGAAGTCTTCAATCTTGTATCTTCATAGTCCAGGAGTCCGGTTGAAGGTATAGTCCGGCCATCCGGACACCCCCTAATCCAGGACTCCCTCAATAGCGATAGTCGTAGAAGCAATAGTTGGCGAGACGACATCGATGCTATGATGGAGATCAAGGTGCCGCGCCGGTGACGATGGTGATCATGATGGTGCTTCGGAGATGGAGATCACAAGCACAAAATGATAATGGCCATATCATATCACTTATATTGATTGCATGTGATGTTTATCTTTTATGCATCTTATTTTGCTTTGATTGATGGTAGAATTATAAGATGATCTCTCACTAAATTTCAAGATAAAAGTGTTCTCCCTGAGTATGTACCGTTGCCAAAGTTCGTCGTGCCGAGACACCACGTGATGATCGGGTGTGATAAGCTCTACGTTCATCTACAATGGGTGCAAGCCAGTTTTGCACACGCAGAACTTTCGGGTTAAACTTGACGAGCCTAGCATATGCAGATATGGCCTTGGAACACTGAGACCGAAAGGTTGAGCGTGAATCATATAGTAGATATGATCAACATAGTGATGTTCACCATTGAAAACTACTCCATCTCACGTGATGATCGGACATGGTTTAGTTGATTTGGATCACGTGATCACTTAGATGATTAGAGGGATGTCTATCTAAGTGGGAGTTCTTAAGTAATATGATTAATTGAACTTAAATTTATCATGAACTTAGTACCTGATAGTATTTTTCTTGTCTATGTTGTTGTAGATAGATGGCCCGTGCTATTGTTCCATTGAATTTTAATGTGTTCCTTGAGAAAGCAAAGTTGAAAGATGATGGTAGCAATTACACGGACTGGGTCCATAACTTGAGGATTATCCTCATTGCTGCACAGAATAATTACTTCCTGGAAGCACCGCTGGGTGCCAGGCCTACTGCAGATGCAACTGACGACGTTAAGAACGTCTGGCAGAGCAAAGCTTATGACTACTCGATAGTTCAGTGTGCCATGCTTTACGGCTTAGAACTGGGATTTCAAAGACGTTTTGAACGTCATGGAGCATATGAGATGTTCCAGGAGTTGAAGTTAATATTACAAGCAAATGCCCGGATTTGAGAGATATGAAGTCTCCAATAAGTTGTACAGCTGCAAGATGGAGGAGAAGAGTTCTGTCAGTGAACATATACTCAAAATGTCTAGGTATAACAATCACTTGATTCAACTGGGAGTTAATCTTCCGGATGATAGTGTCATTGGCAGAATTCTTCAATCACTGCCACCAAGCTGCAAGAGCTTCGTGATGAACTATAATATGCAAGGGATGGATAAGACAATTCCCGAGCTCTTCGCAATGCTAAAGGCTGCGGAGGTAGACATCAAGAAGGAGCATCAAGTGTTGATGGTCAACAAGACCACCAGTTTCAAGAAAAAGGGTAAAGGGAAGAAGAAGGGGAACTTCAAGAAGAACGGCAAACAAGTTGCTGCTCAGGAGAAGAAACCCAAGTCTGGACCTTAGCCTGAGACTGAGTACTTCTACTGCAAACAGACTGATCACTGGAAGCGGAACTGCCCCAAGTATTTGGCGGATAGGAAGGATGGCAAGGTGAACAAAGGTATATGTGATATACATGTTATTGATGTGTACCTTACTAGAGCTCGCAGTAGCACCTGGGTATTTGATACTGGTTCTGTTGCTCATATTTGCAACTCGAAATAGGGACTGCGGATTAAGCGAAGACTGGCTAAGGACGAGGTGACGATGCGCGTGGGAAATGGTTCCAAAGTCGACGTGATCGCCGTCAGCACGCTACCTCTACATCTACCTTTGGGATTAGTTTTAGACCTGAATAATTGTTATTTGGTGCTAGCGTTGTGCATGAACATTATATCTGGATCTTGTTTGATGCGAGACGGTTATTCATTTAAATCTAAGAATAATGATTGTTCTATTTATATGAGTAATATCTTTTATGGTCATGCACCCTTGAAGAGTGGTATATTTTTGTTCAATCTCGATAGTAGTGATACACATATTCATAATGTTGAAGCCAAAAGATGCAGAGTTGATAATGATAGTGCAACTTATTTGTGGCACTGCCGTTTTGGTCATATTGGTGTAAAGCGCATGAAGAAACTCCATACTGATGGACTTTTGGAATCACTTGATTATGAATCACTTGGTACTTGCGAACCATGCCTTATGGGCAAGATGACTAAAACGCCGTTCTCCGGAAAAATGGAGCGAGTAACAGATTTGTTGGAGATCATACATATTGATGTATGTGGTCCGATGAATATTGAGGCTCGCGGCGGATATCGTTATTTTCTCACCTTCACAGATGATTTGAGTAGATATGGGTATATCTTCTTAATGAAACATAAGTCTGAAACATTTGAAAAGTTCAAAGAATTTTAGAGTGAAGTGGAAAATCATCGTAACAAGAAAATAAAGTTTCTACGATCTGATCATGGAGGAGAATATTTGAGTTACGAGTTTGGTCTATGTTTGAAACAATGCGGAATAGTTTCGCAACTTACGCCACCCGGAACACCACAGCGTAATGGTGTGTCCGAACGTCGTAATCGTACTTTACTAGATATGGTGCGATCTATGATGTCTCTTACTGATTTACCGCTATCGTTTTGGAGTTATGCTTTAGAGATAGTTGCATTCACGTTAAATAGGGCACCATCAAAATCTGTTGTGACGACGCCTTATGAACTGTGGTTTGGCAAGAAACCAAAGTTGTCGTTTCTTAAAGTTTGGGGCTGCGATGCTTATGTGAAAAAGCTTCAGCCTGATAAGCTCGAACCCAAATCGGAGAAATGTGTCTTCATAGGATACCCAAAGGAAACTGTTGGGTACACCTTCTATCACAGATCCGAAGGCATGACATTCGTTGCTAAGAATGGATCCTTTTTAGAGAAGGAGGTTCTCTCGAAATAAGTGAGTGGGAGGAAAGTAGAACTTGATGAGGTAACTGTACCTGCTCCCTTATTGGAAAGTAGTTCATCACAGAAATCTGTTTCTGTGATTCCTACACCAATTAGTGAGGAAGCTAATGATGATGATCATATAACTTCAAATCAAGTTACTACCGAACCTCGTAGGTCAACCAGAGTAAGATCCGCACCAGAGTGGTACGGTAATCCTATTCTGGAGGTCATGTTACTTGACCAAGGCGAACCTACGAACTATGAAGAAGCGATGGTGAGCGCAGATTCCGCAAAATGGCTTGAGGCCATGAAATCTGAGATGGGATCCATGTATGAGAACAAAGTGTGGACTTTGGTTGACTTTCCCAATAATCGGCAAGCCATAGAGAATAAATGGATCTTCAAGAAGAAGATTGACGCTGACGGTAATGTTACTGTCTACAAATCTCGACTTGTTGCAAAAGGTTTTCGACAAGTTCAGGGAGTTGACTACGATGAGACTTTCTCACCCGTAGCGATGCTTAAGTCTGTCCGAATCATGTTAGCAATTGCCGCATTTTATGATTACGAAATTTGGCAAATGGATGTCAAAACTGCATTCCTGAATGGATTTCTTGAAGAAGAGTTGTATATGATGCAACCGGAAGGTTTTGTCGATTCAAAGGGAGCTAACAAAGTGTGGAAGCTCCAGCGATCCATTTATGGACTGGTGCAAGCCTCTCGGAGTTGGAATAAACGTTTTGATAGTGTGATCAAAGCATATGGTTTTATACAGACTTTTGGAGAAGCATGTATTTACAAGAAAGTGAGAGGGAGCTCTGTAGCATTTCTAATATTATATGTGGATGACATATTACTGATTGGAAATGATTTAGAATTTCTGGATAGCATAAAGGGATACTTGAATAAGAGTTTTTCAATGAAATACCACGGTGAAGCTGCTTACATATTGGGCATCAAGATCTATCGAGATAGATCAAAACGCTTAATTGGACTTTCACAAATCACATACCTTGATAAAGTTTTGAAAAAGTTCAAAATGGATCAAGCAAAGAAAGGGTTCTTGCTTGTGTTACAAGGTGTGAAGTTGAGTCAGACTCAATGCCCGACCACTGCAGAAGATAGAGAGAAAATTAAAGATGCTCCCTATGCTTCAGCCATAGGCTCTATCATTTATGCAATGCTGTGTACCAGACCTAATGTGTGCCTTGCTATTAGCTTAGCAGGGAGGTACCAAAGTAATCCAGGAGTGGATCACTGGACAGCGGTCAAGAACATCCTGAAATACCTGAAAAGGACTAAGGATATGTTTCTCGTTTATGGAGGTGACAAAGAGCTAGTCGTAAATGGTTACGTCGATGCAAGCTTTGACACCGATCTGGACGATTCTAAATCGCAAACTAGATACGTGGTTACATTGAACGGTGGAGCTATCAGTTGGTGTAGTTCTAAACAAAGCGTCATGGTGGGATCTACGTGTGAAGCAGAGTACATAGCTGCTTCGGAAGCAGCAAATGACGGAGTCTGGATGAAGGAGTTCATATCCGATCTAGGTGTTATACCTAGTGCATCGGGTCCAATGAAAATCTTTTGTGACGATACTGGTGCAATTGCCTTGACAAAGGAATCCAGATTTCACAAGAGAACCAAACACATCAAGAGACGCTTCAATTCCATCCGGGACCAAGTCCAGGTGGGAGACATAGATATTTGCAAGATACATACGGATATGAATGTTGCAGACCCGTTGACTAAGCCTCTTCCACGAGCAAAACATGATCAACACCAAGACTCCATGGGTGTTAGAATCATTATTGTGTAATCTAGATTATTGACTCTAGTGCAAGTGGGAGACTGAAGGAAATATGCCCTAGAGGCAATAATAAAGTTATTATTTATTTCCTCATATCATGATAAATTTTTATTATTCATGCTAGAATTGTATTAACCGGAAACATAATACATGTGTGAATACATAGACAAACATAGTGTCACTAGTATGCCTCTACTTGACTAACTCGTTGATCAAAGATGGTTGAGTTTCCTAGCCATAGACATGAGTTGTCATTTGATTAACGGGATCACATCATTAGGAGAATGATGTGATTGACTTGACCCATTCCATTAGCTTAGCAATTGATCGTTTAGTATGTTGCTATTGCTTTCTTCATGACTTATACATGTTCCTATGACTATGAGATTATGCAACTCCCGTTTACCGGAGGAACACTTTGTGTGCTACCAAACGTCACAACGTAACTGGGTGATTATAAAGGTGCTCTACAGGTTTCTCCGAAGGTACTTGTTGAGTTGGCGTATTTCGAGATTAGGGTTTGTCACTCCGATTGTCGGAGAGGTATCTCTGGGCCCTCTCGGTAATGCGCATCACTATAAGCCTTGCAAGCATTGTAACTAATAAGTTAGTTGCAGGATGATGATTACGGAACGAGTAAAGAGACTTGTCGGTAAAGAGATTGAACTAGGTATTGAGATACCAACGATCAAATCTCGGGCAAGTAACATACCGATGACAAAGGGAACAACGTATGTTGTTATGCGGTTTGACCGATAAAGATCTTCATAGAATATGTAGGATTCAATATGAGCATCCAGGTTCCGCCATTGGTTATTGACCGGAGACATGTCTCGGTCATGTCTACATAGTTCTCGAACCCGTAGGGTCCGCACGCTTAAAGTTCGGTGACGATCGGTATTATGAGTTTTGTGTCTTGATGTACCGAAGGTAGTTCCGGGTCCCCGATATAATCACAGACATGACGAGGAGTCTCGAAATGGTCAATACGTAAAGATCGATATATTGGACGACTATGTTCGGACACTGGAAGTGTTCGGGGAGGTTTTAGACATTTACCGGAGTACCGGGGGTTACCGGAACCCCCGGGGAGTATATTGGGCCTTATGTGCCTTAGTGGGAGAAGAGGAGGGGTGGCCAGGGCAGCCGCGCGCCCCTCCCCCTCTAGTCCGAATTGGACTAGGAAGGGGGCGGCGCCCCCCTTTTTCCTTCTCCTCCTCTCTCCCTTCATTTCCTTCTCCTACTCCTACAAGGAAAGGAGGAGTCCTACTCCAGGTGGGAGTAGGACTCCCCCCTTGGCGCGCCCTCCTTGGCCGGCTGCCTCTCCCCCCTTTCTCCTTTATATACGGGGGCAGGGGCACCTCTAGAGACACAAGTTGATCTGTTGATCTCTCCCAGCCGTGTGCGGTGCCCCCGTCCACCATAATCCACTTCAATCATATCGTAGCGGTGCTTAGGCGAAGCCCTGCGTCGGTAGCAACATCATCACCGGCATCACGTCGTCATGCTGACGGAACTCTCCCGCAAAGCTCTGTTGGATTGGAGTTTGTGGGACGTCATCGAGCTGAACGTGTGCTAAACTCGGAGGTGTTGTACGTTCGGTACTTGGATCGGTCAGATCGTGAAGACGTACGACTACATCAACCGCATTGTGCTAACGCTTCCGCTTTCGTTCTACGAGGGTACGTGGACAACACTCTCCCCTCTCGTTGCTATGCATCACCATGATCTTGCGTGTGCGTAGGAATTTTTTTGAAATTACTACGTTCCTCAACACCACGGTGGGCGCCAAATGTCGTGGATTTGTCACGGCAGATGTCCTTAGTGTGAGGACTTAGTCGTGAGGCCAACGCAACTATGTAGTAGCTTGAGAGGGGTTGAGCGGGACCAGAGACTCGAGGTTTTACCCAGGTTCAGCCCCTCATGGTAGAGGTAAAAGCCTACATCCTGCTTCATTGATATTGATGATGATGATCACAATTACAAGGGTGCTCTATTTCGGGAGCTATTGACTTGTCTGTCTAAACCTAACTTGTGAAAAACCTGTCCCTCTTGGGGTGCCCTGGCCCTCCTTATATAAGTTGGAGGGGACTAGTCCTAGTAGGATTAGGATTACTCTATTACAAGTGGAGCTCTAGTCTTGCTTCCTTTGTAGGAGAATATTCCTTATGCCTTTCTTCTTAAGTCGTCCTACCATAACATAAGCCAGCCTTCTGGGCCTTGAGCCTTTTGGGCCTCCAGGTCTTGTCGGTCCTCTAACCCGCGTGCCGGGTCTCCAATGAGTCACCTGGCTCTAACGGGTCATCAGTGAATGGAGAGATCCGGGCAGGTCATCAGTGGGCCGCCAAGTCCGGCTGGGTCATACCGCGGGGTATATCCCCGAAAGACGGTATGTAACAGTGTTTTGCAGATCACAAGCAGTTACTTCACATAGGAATTGTGACAACTTGTGTGTGTGTGTGTGACAGAAACACTACTTATAAATACTCTCCTCCACTCTTCGTTGGGACGGTTACTAATTGGAATACTTACGCGAAAGTGCTACACCCCCTGTGTGTCTTGCGGGCCAGCAGGGAGACCCCGTGCCAATCGGGGTGGAGGAAGCCATCCTCTCTCTCTCTCTCTCTCTCTCTCTGATGACATTGTCGTTGCTCGGACACCCTTGTCGTAGAGCTGGTCGTGCAGATTGTTGTTTGGGCACGAGCATGGCCACGAGCGGAGAATTGTCGCTGCTGCCAGACGATGCATAGGAGTACGCAGAAACCGTGAAGCTGATGCAAAGGTCGACAAGAATGACGCAGCCCCAGCATCAGTCACAAGTGGGTAGGAATTGGACGTTGTTCAACATGTCATTCTGCTGAGATGACCGGTCTACTGTCCTCGCTGGAGCTCAAGCCATCATGCCACTGATGGCATGTGGTTTTGAAGTTATAGGAGTAAACTGACACACCTCTAGTAGTTTTAGGACGTAAAACTGCAGTTTTGAACTTAGAGGACTAAACTAACACACCACCAATAGTTTGAGGACCTAAAACTGTAGTTTTGACCTTATATAACTAAACTGACACATCTCCAATAGTTTTAGAACATACAATGCATTTTACTCATAAAAAAGATGAAAAGCTCCCGCGGAAGAAAAGGAGAAGAAGCTATGCACTAGTGTGAAAAAAACTATCTGTGTATATTGCCCAAAGACTTAAATAGTTATATGTGATTTACAAAATCGCCAGCTAAGGGGTAATCCTAGTGAAGGCCCTAAAACTCCTTTTGTCACTACAATCCTAGTGTACGCACGTTTTTTGGAGAGAAATATCCTTCAAATTATGAACAACTTTCACGGTTGTGCCTTCGTGTTGATTTTCAAAACTAGAACCCATGCAGATAGGTTTCGATAAAAAAATTCAAAAAAATTATCCTCCAAATGACAAAATATTATTACTTGCAGCGGTAATGTATATGTGCCCCCCACCGCAGTTCACTTGCAATTCCTAAAGTCACACACACGCAACAGAGTCCCCACCAGAAAAGTGACACATGGCATGCTCTCGTGCATCCACCAAAAGTGATCTTGCGCCGCTAGTTAGAACATATCCAACATTGACGCCTATTCTGCCCTTACATGTGCAGATCGGACGGTCCGGACCCTTGTAGGCCTCCAATGTGGACGCTTATATTGGGCCGGACACGCGCGGACGGGAAATCCCTCATTGCAGCCCCAAATCAAGGGGAGGGCTAGGGGTGTTCGGACATCCGCCACATCGTCCTAACAGCCCTTCCCCCTCCACACAGATCAAACCCACTCTTACACCCTCACTCTCCTCCACTCCCTACCCTAACTGTCGTCCCACTGCTTCCTACTGTTGCCCCGCATCAACGGGCAAGAAGAAGATGACACCGAAGGAGGGCCTCCGCAACCGTATGATGTAGTACCTCGGAGGTGTCACCGCCCCACCGCGACAATTGATATGGTGACAGCAGGAGCTCGATCTCCAATCTATGGGGACACAAGGACACAACCCCGCTTCATGCAGCCCAGGCAATGCACCTCATCGGCACATGTCGTCGGACCCTTCTCCTCCGCAACGCCCTTTTATCATTAAGGAGGAGTCTGCCAATGACAACATTGACTGGGACAAGATCCTGGCGGATTTGTCAAAAGAGGAGGCATCGGTGATCTAGGTGCTTGAGATTGCCTCGCAGGACAAGGAGCGGCTCTAGGTAGCGTTCTCGGTGTCTGTCAGCGACGCGGGGCCACAACGCGCGTCGTCCCCGCCAAGGAACCGCAATGTACAGATCGGACGCCGTAACGGGCCCCGGCCATCCTCGCTGCCTCGGCACCCAATGGCGCCCACCCCCGTGAAGCAAGAGTGGGTGCCTTCCCCGCCACAATTGTGCACACGCCTCTAGTCATCTTAGTTTGTGCATCGTGACCAAGGCGGAAGGAAAAAACGAGATGACTTAATGTTTATTTGGTAATTAATAGCATTGCATGCAATGAACTGACCACTGCATGTCGTGTTTGATAGTCTCAAGTTGTTAAAAGCATGTACGCGCCACATCTCTTATTAGTTGATTCCTTTATTTATGTCAAGAAACAAGAAACGAGATGAAAATTAATGCACCGCGCCTAAGTGTTTTGGGATTATTTGGTTTTCGTAATGTGACTTAGACTACCACAGTGGGAGTAACATAGGTAGTAACATCGCACATATCTAGATAAATTAGATGATGTGGCAAGCAATAAATGAAGAAAGAGAGGAAAGTAGTAACATAGCTAGTTACTTGTAGTATGAGTAACATCACACATATCAAGGCAAGATGTGTCTATAGCCTAATAAATGAAGTGTTGCATGTTACCACACATATGTTACTCCCCACTATAGATGTAGTAACATAGACTAGTAACATTGGCATGTTACTAGTCTATGTTACTTCCCATTGTGGCTAGTCTTATACACCTAGACGGAGGGAGTACTATCTCGGCGACTGAGGGAGTCCTGGATTAGGGGGTGTCCGGACAGCCGGACTATGACCTTTGGCCGGACTGTTGGACTATGAAGATACAAGATTGAAGACTTCGTCCCGTATCCGGATGGGACTTTCCTTGGCGTGGAAGGCAAGCTTGGCAATACGGATATTTAGATGTCCTCCCATTGTAACCGACTCTGTGTAACCCTAGCCCCCTCCGGTGTCTATATAAACCATAGGCTAGCTTCTAGGGTTTAGCCTCTCTAATCTCGTGGTAGATCTACTCTTGTACTACCCATATCATCAATATCAATCAAGCAAGAATAGGGTTTTACCTCCATCGAGAGGGCCCGAACTTGGGTAAAAACATCGTGTCCCTTGTCTCCTGTTACCATCCGCCTAGACGCACAGTTCGGGACCCCCTACCCGAGATCCGACGATTTTGACACCGACATTAGTGCTTTCACTGAGAGTCCTCTATGTCGTCGTCATCGGGCTTGATGGCTCCTTCGATCATCGTTGGCGATGCAGTCCAGGGTGAAACTTTTCTCCTCGGACAGATCTTTGTATTCGGCGGCTTTGCACTGCCGCCCAATTCGTTCGGCCATCTGGAGCAGATTGAAAGCTACGCCCCTGGCCATTAGGTCAGATTTGGAAGTTTGAACTACATGGCTGACATCCGCAGAGACTTGATCTTCGACCGATTCAAGCCACAGCCGAGCGCGTCGCACTGTCACGATGGGCATGATTTAGCTCTGTCGTCGAACAGTGCCCTGGAGGCCGCACCCGCATCCGCTCCGACCCTTAGCTCGGAGCCAACTGCGCCGATCGAGGACGGGTGGCTAGACCCCGCCGCGGGGGCTGCAGTCTCAACGGCGATCGAGCCGAACAGCAGCCTTATCATCTGCGAAGCCCGTGACTCCAAAGTGCCGGACTCTTCTCCGGACTCCGAGCCCTCCGCGCCCCTGCCAATCGAATCCGATTGGGCACCGATCATGGAATTCACCGCCGCGGATATCTTTCAGCACTCGCCCTTCGACGACATTCTGAATTCACTAAGGTCTCTCTCTTTGTCAGGATAGTCCTGGCCGGATTATGACTGGCAGGATTGGGGTGCAGACGACGAAGAAATCCGACGCCCACCCACCACCCACTTCGTAGCCACTGTCGATGATTTAACCAACATGCTAGACTTCGACTCCGAAGACATCGACGGTATGGACGACGATGTAGGAGACGAACAGGAACCAGCACCTATAGGGCACTGGAAAGCCACCTCGTCATATGACATATATATGGTGGATACACCCAAAGAAGGCAACGACGACGGATCAGCGGAGGATAACCCCTCCAAGAAGCAACCCAAGCGTCGACGTCAGCGGCGCCGCTCTAAGTCCCGCCAGAGCGAAAACGGTGATTCCGGCACGGGAGATAATAACACCCCAGACAGTGGCGAAGACAACTCCCTCCAGCATGATTCAGCGCAGGAGGATGGAGAAGCCAACCCCCCTGAGAGAGAGGCAGACAGAGAGGAAGAGGATGATAATTACATGCCTCCCTCCGAAGACAAGGCAAGCCTCGGCGACGACGAATTTGTCATGCCTGAGGATCCCGTCGAACAAGAGCGCTTTAAGCGCAGGCTTATGGCCATGACAAGTAGCCTTAAGAAAAAGCAGCAACAGCTTAGAGCTGATCAAGACTTGCTAGCCGACAGATGGACTGAAGTCCTTGCGGCCGAGGAATACGAACTCGAACGCCCCTCCAAGAGGTACCCAAAGAGCAGGTTGCTACCCCGATTAGAGGAGGAAGCACCTAAACCTACATCACCAGCGCATGATGCGGCTGAGCGGCCACC
This sequence comes from Aegilops umbellulata, assembly GCA_032464435.1. Lineage (NCBI taxonomy): Eukaryota > Viridiplantae > Streptophyta > Magnoliopsida > Poales > Poaceae > Aegilops > Aegilops umbellulata. The sequence goes on from CP136055.1 coordinate 414,444,089, forward strand.
TCGCGGTCACGACAGAGAGGCCTCTCGGCCCTCCACTCAAGCCGCACCCCGACGTCGCTCAAAAAATACCAAGGCACGGGGAAATGCGCTAGACCTGCGGGATATGTTGGAGGACAAGGCAAGGCAAACAAGATCGATCTACGGATCGCGCGGGTGCCCCACGACACGAGACGATAACCGTCACGCCGGATAAAGCAAATCCGGCCGGGCCGAACACAGCAGACAAAGCTCATTTGAGCTACGTCGTGACATAGCCCAGTACAGAGGTGCCGCACACCCACTATGCTTCACAGATGAAGTAATGGATCATCAAATCCCAGAGGGTTTCAAACCCGTAAACATTGAATCATACGATGGCACAACAGATCCTGCGGTATGGATCGAGGACTATCTCCTTCATATCCACATGGCCCGTGGCGATGATCTACACGCCATCAAATACCTCCCACTCAAGCTTAAAGGACCAGCTCGGCATTGGCTTAACAGCTTGCCAGAAGAATCAATTGGTTGTTGGGAGGACCTGGAAGCCGCATTCCTCGACAATTTCCAGGGCACCTATGTGCGACCACCAGACGCTGATGACCTGAGCCACATAATTTAGCAGCCAGAAGAATCTGCCAGACAATTCTGGACACGGTTCCTAACCAAGAAAAATCAAATCGTCGACTGTCCGGACGTAGAGGCCCTAGCAGCCTTCAAGCATAACATCCATGACGAGTGGCTTGCCCGGCACCTTGGACAGGAAAAGCCGAAATCTATGGCATCCCTCACGATACTCATGACCCGCTTTTGTGCGGGAGAAGACAACTGGCTGGCTCGTAGCAATAACATGACCAAGAGCCTTGGTAATTCGGATACCAAGGACAGCAATGGCAGGTCGCGTCGCAACAAGCACAAGCACCGCATTAATAGCGACAATGCTGAAGATACGGTAGTTAATGCCAGATTCAGAGGCACCAAACCCGGTCAGCGGAAAAAGCCATTTAAAAGAAACACTCCGGGCCCGTCCAGTTTGGACCGCATACTCGATCGCTCATGCCAGATACATGGCACCCCGAAAAACCTGCCAACCACACCAACAGAGATTGTTGGGTGTTCAAGCAGGCCGGCAAGTTAAATGCCGAAAACAGAGACAATGGGCTACATAGCGACGACGAGGAGGAGCCCCGACCGCCAAACAATAGTGGACAGAAGGGCTTCCCCCCACAAGTGCGGACGGTGAACATTATATACGCAACCCACATCCCCAAGAGGGAACGGAAGCGTACGCTAAGGGACGTACACGCGTTGGAGCCAGTCGCCCCAAAGTTCAACCCGTGGTCCTCCTGCCCGATCACTTTAGATCGAAGGGACCACCCCACTAGCATCCGCCATGGCGGATTCGCCGCATTGGTTCTAGACTCAATCATTGACGGATTTCACCTCACTCGAGTCCTTATGGACGGCGGCAGCAGCCTGAACCTGCTTTATCAGGACACAGTGCGCAAAATGGGCATAGATCCCTCAAGAATCACACCCACAAAGACGACCTTTAAGGGTGTCATACCAGGTGTAGAGGCACATTGCATGGGCTCAGTCACACTTGAAGTGGTCTTCGGATCCCCGGATAATTTCTGAAGCGAGGAGTTAATCTTCGATATAGTCCCGTTCCGCAGTGGCTATCACGCACTGCTCGGGCGAACCGCATTTGCAAAGTTCAATGCGGTGCTGCACTATGCATACCTCAAGCTCAAGATGCCAGGACCTCAAGAAGTCATTACGGTCAACGAAAACACCGACCGCTCTCTCCGAACAGAGGAGCATACGGCGGCGCGCGCAGCAGAAGTACAAAGCAGCCTCTCAAGGCAATTCTCCAGTCCGGCAATAAAACGTCCGGACACCGTCAAGCGCGCTCGGAGTAACTTACAACAAGACCGCCTAGCACATGCCGAGCAAGCGTAGCAATGCGGCCCCAACCCCAGCCCTAGCAAAATGGCAAAATTCGTGCTACGCGTACATAATTACGCTCTGACAATACCATGGGCACAGGGGAAGGGGCATGACCACGGCACGCCCCAATACACGGCTCAACCGCACTAGGGGCTGCCGATTCTATCATTTTTTCTTACTTTCAGGACCTTACTCTCTGGAAGACTTACTCGGCAGTACAATTGCCGAACACATGATACAACACCCAGGGAGGCAGAAAGCTACGTCGCATTATGGATTTCCCATGTGGTCTCTATAACAAGCAAAATACCTGCTTTAAATACCTTTCCGCAGCTCGCCCCTGGAGGGGACATGTCAGATAGTCCCATCTCTTGCCTATCGCACCATTTGTATCGTTCTGCTTTAATGCACCTTTCTGAAATAAAAATGCATAGCTCCAGGTTATTATTGCATTCTCTACTCCTTTATCTTTTATGTATATATGTTCATTCGTGACATTCAGCACCCGTACACTTTGGTACGGCTAATACGCCAGGGGCTTAAGCACCCCATAATACGGCGTGAGAAGTCCGAACACTTTCACAAGTGCGGCACCCCGAACTTATAGCATTATATGCATCAGCTCCGAATCATGTCTTGGGTCAATAGTTGGGTTTGCCTGGCTCCCATGTTTTGGTACCTTACGTTTCGTTATATCGGCTAAGGTAGCGCTGGGAGAACTACTGCGATTGTGCCCCGGTTCAGCTGGGCTAAGCACCTCAGTAGAGAAAGCTAAAACTGACTGTCATGATAGGGCAAGAGCTGGTCGCTGCTCGAGAGGTTTCGAGTCCTTAAAGACTTATGCCGCTTAGAGCGATGAGTCGGCTTTGTCCGGCCTAAGGCGTGTATAGCGCCCCGAACTCGGTCTTCCGAACACTAGGGGCTTCGCCGAAATTTAAAATTATAGAATTCTCTGGATAAGTGAGAGTGATAACGCACTATAGTCCGATTGCCTTGTTCGTCATGCTGAGCACCTCCCTCGAAGGACCCAAGAATGGGAAAAAGAGTGCTCAGGTTTTATCCCGAACACCCCAACACTCGTGGCATGGGGGCAGAAGCCGACGACTCGCCATCTTTCAGGTTTAATAAACGGCCGCATAGAAGGTAATATTTTAAATTAAAACAAGCGTTGCATAGCGCATATGAACAAGTTTTCAGCGCACAGGATAAAACATACAAGTTTACTCAAATATTACATCCTTGGAACATTCATCCGCCACAAGGCGGGCACCCTTCAGGACACCCTCATAATACATCTCGGGGTGGCGATGCTCTTTGCCCTGCGGTGGCCCGTCCTTCACCAGCTTCTCAGCATCCATCTTGCCCCAGTGCACTTTAGCATGGGCAAGCGCCCTACGGGCGCCCTCGATGCAGACGGAGCGCTTGATGACCTCAAGCCACGGACAGGCATCCACCATCCGCCTTACCAGCCCGAAGTAGCTCCCAGGCAGGGCCTCGCCAGGCCACAGCTAGACTATGAGACCCTTCATGGCCTGTTCGGCCACCTTATGAAGCTCGACCAGTTGCTTCAGCTGGTCTCTCAAGGGCACCGGGTGTCCGGTCTCAGCATACTGAGACCAGAACACCTTCTCCCTCGAGCTCCCTTCCTCGGCCCGGTACTAGGCGGCGGCATCGGACACGCTACGGGGCAAATCTGCGAATGCTCCTGGAGAGCTCCGGACTCGGGTAAGTAACAAGTAATTCACTTTCACGTGCTTGCTTTGCATAAAGAATGCCTTACCCGCCGCTATTTTCTTCATCGCCTCAACTTCCTGAAGGGCTTTCTGGGCTTCGGCCTTGGCAGACTTGGCGCTTTCAAGGGCCGCTGCGAGCTCGGACTCTCGCGTCTTTGAGTCAAGCTCCAAACTCTCGTGTTTTTTCACGAGAGCTTGGAGCTCTTGTTGTACCTCGCCAACTCGCGCCTCATGTTTCTCCCGCTCGGCGCACTCCGTGGCCGCCTTCTCTTCGGCCTCGGAAAGTGCTTGCTTCAGGGTCGCCACCTCAGTCGTGGCCCCTAGGACACCAATAACGATCCTGTCATTTTTTGCAACTACGTCTTTTTAACATATACTCCACAAGGTATTACTTACCTTCTTTTTCCTCGAGCTTCTTCTTGGCAACGCCGAGCTCTTGCTCGGACCGCTCGAGGTTCTGCTTCAGCGCGTCAACCTCCGCAGTCAGTGCGGCAGAGGCCAACAGCGAAGCCTGCATACGCATATCGACATAATTATGTTAAACTCCTGCGAATATTATTAGATCCTCTATTCGGCTTTTTTTTGTGAACGCCAAACAGAGCATCAGGGGCTACTGTCTATGCGGTAATACTTTCACATATTTTCTACATACCTCAAAGCCTGTCAACAGGCTGGCACAGGCTTCAGTCAGCCCGCTTTTGGCGGACTGAACTTTCTGGATCACCGCACTCATAATAGTACGGTGCTCCTCGTCGATGGAGGCGTCGTTAAGCACCTCCAGCAAGTTATCCGGTGCCTCCGGTTGGGCGGAGGTCACCGGCGCGGTAGGCTTGCCCTTCTTAGCGGGGGGCCGCCTGCCGGACTCCGGGACCGATGAAGGTTCCGGTGCAGCGTTCGGCCCATGGACGGACTTGGAGCCCCTGGGGGTCTTGCCCCCCTTGCGCCTGGAGTCTGGGACGTCGCCTTGAGGCGCCCCCAGGACTGCCTCCCCTCGATTTTGAACCTCTTGGGACAATACCTCGGCATTGTCCGCAGGGAGAGGGGAGGAGGCGGCTGGAAGTGAAAGGCTATTCACATCCGACGAATTCAAGGAGTCGCTCAATGACACGTCGATCCGGGCTCGGGGCGGACTGCATAATTATATTCGGTGTCAGGGAAAGCTGTGCAATAAAGGAACACTACGAGTCACTCTGGTGTCCGAATACTTACGACTTCGCCAGGGGATTGGCCCTGGGCGGCCACTCCTCCTCACTGTCAGCAGCGTTGGTGGAATAGTCTGGAGGAAGGGTACTCCCCTTCTTGGACCCTCCGGCCTCCCCAGTTGGGGCGGCCTTCCTTTTCTTTTCTCCCCCTGCTGGGGAAGAAACCTCTCTTTCCTTCTCCTCGTCTTTGTGGGAGGAGTGCGCCTCGAAGTCATCGGACGATGAGTCCGACTCCACCGGGCGCCGGGAACTCTTCCGGGTTCCCGTGGCCTTCTTCTTGGCCTTCTTCTCCGGCACCACGTAAGGTGCCGGAACCAGCAGTTTCGTCAAGCGGGCGTCTGCTGGGCCTTCGGGCAAAGGAGCCGGACAGTCGATCTATCCGGCTTTCTCCTGCCAGTCATGTCAAAGGCATGGGGGCTTAGATCCCACATAGAGTCAAATTATGAAAAACAAATATCCTGTAAGAGGTAAAACAGCTTACCGCGCTGGCTTGACGCCGCGCGCAGAATCCGCGATCCTCGGTAGCGGAAGCGGGAGCCTCGGCGCCCTTGAATAGCACCTTCCAGGCATCTTCGTGCGTTGTGTCGAAGAGCCTGTTCAGAGTTCGGTGCTGGGCCGGGTCGAACTCCCACAAGCTGAAAGCCCGTTGTTGGCATGGGAGGATCCGGCGGATGAGCATGACCTGGACTACGTTGACAAGTTTGACCTTCTTGTCCACCAAGTTTTGGACAAGGTTTGGAGTCCGGTCAGCTCTCCCGAATTACCCCAGGACAGGCCCTTCTCTTGTTAGGAGGTGAGCCGCATGGGGATGCCAGATCGGAACTCGGGGGTCACTGCCCATTCAGGGTCACGCAGCTCGGTGATGTAGAACCACCCCGATTGCCACCCCTTTATGGTCTCCACGAAGGAGCCCTCGAGCCATATAACGTTGGGCATCTTGCCCACCATGGCGCCTCCGCACTCCGCCTGGCGGCTGCCCACTACCTTTGGCTTGACATTGAAGGTTTTCAGCCATAAGCCGAAGTGGGGCTTGATGCGGAGGAAGGCCTCGCACACGATGATAAGCGCCGAGATGTTGAGGATGAAGTTCGGGGCCAGATCGTGGAAGTCCAGGCCATAGTAGAACATGAGCCCCCGGACAAATGGGTGGAGTGGGAAGCCCAGTCCGCGGAGGAAATGCATGAGGAACACCACCCTCTCATGGGGTCTGGGGGTGGGGATGAGTTGCCCCTCATCTGGGAGCCGGTGCGCGATGTCGTCGGGTAGGTATCCGGCTCTCCTTAGCTTTTTGATGTGTCCCTTCATGACGGAGGAGACCATCCATCTGCCTCCCGCTCTGTACGTGGTTGGAGAAGGTTGAGGTGGGGAATGCGGACTTGGGCGCTGGAGCTCGAGTGTGCAAAAATGGATGAGCAAAGGAGGAAGAAGGCGTGGATGAAAAGGTGGATCCTTATCCCCTTATATGGGCGGACGAAACTATGCGTCCCCACCAGCCTGGTAAAACTCGCTTATCCCCCAAGCGCCGTAATCAATGGCACGGTTGGGTTACCCACGCCCGTATTGATGAGAATCCCGGGATAAGGGGACACGGTCTCTGCTTTGACAAGACGTGCCAAGGAAACCGCCTCGCAAAACGCGCTGAGGTGGGACAGTAAAAACGACTCGAATAAAGGCTTGGCTGTGGTGTGATGTCACGCTACAGGATACGTCAGCAGATTAGATTTGTGAAAAAGTTATTCTCTCTCTACGGTGGTATGTGGAACTTGTTTTGCAGAGCCGGACACGATCCTTGTGTTTAAAATCTTCTATGAAGTATTCGGAGGAGGAACCCGCCTTGCAATGCCGAAGACAATCTGCACGCCGGACTCGTCGTCATTGAAGCCTGGTTCAGGGGCTACTGAGGGAGTCCTGGATTAGCGGGTGTCCGGACAGCCGGACTATGACCTTTGGCCGGACTGTTGGACTATGAAGATACAAGATTGAAGACTTCGTCCCGTATCCGGATGGGACTTTCCTTGGCGTGGAAGGCAAGCTTGGCAATACGGATATTTAGATCTCCTCCCATTGTAACCGACTCTGTGTAACCCTAGCCCCCTCCGGTGTCTATATAAACCGGAGGGTTTAGTCCGTAGAACAAGAACAATCATACCATAGGCTAGCTTCTAGGGTTTAGCCTCTCTGATCTCGTGGTAGATCTACTCTTGTACTACCCATATCATCAGTATCAATCAAGCAGGAATAGGGTTTTACCTCCATCGAGAGGGCCCGAACCTGGGTAAAAACATCGTGTCCCTTGTCTCCTGTTACCATCCGCCTAGACGCACAGTTCGGGACCCCCTACCCGAGATCTGCCGGTTTTGACACCGACAGCAACCATGGGTCACGGGTCGCGTCCTCCTCGACATTTGGATCTTACAACTCGTTAGCGTATGAAGCGGAGCCTAACGCGGCACTCCCTGTCATTCGCGAAGACGCAAATGCCGTCGACCTGATGTCATTGCAATCCCGAGGCTTACAGAGGAATGGGCCTTGGACTCCTGCCACTCGCGCATGATCATTTAGGACCTTTTGCATATCGGGGTCGCCAAGTAGAGCGCGAGCTCTGCGTCAAGGCGGATGAGAGGTGGCGCAAGGCGGAGGAGGAGAAGCATCAGTTGCGGTGCAAGCATGATGCGCCGCCCAAGGACGGATATCGTAGTGGCTTCGGCAACCACCACGAGGACGACAACAATCGCGAGGACGACGATGATCGTCATCCTAGTGGCCTTGTAGGTCATACCTACAAGTTCACCGTCCCCTGTTTAGTCTAGTTTAGGTTTAATTTAGGGCAGCTTGTAGTTAATGTATATCGAACTCGTTAGATTTCGTTAACTCGGTTTAATTTCATCGAATTTTGTGTTTGAAATGTTTAAAATGGAGGGATATTTGGGAGACAATCTTAGAGGGGCCCAACCGGTTGTCCGCAACATGTCCAGATTTGCTCGCGCACATTTGAGAACGTCTATTTGATCAACGCCCTTAGTGCAACTATAGCAGAGTTACCATACTGGCCAAATTGCCATAATAACTGCCAACATGACGATTCCGGGCAAAAAAGAAAAACAGAGTCGTCACGACACTCTAGCAGATTCGTCATATCTATCAAAATCTCCATAATTTATGAAGCATCCTCCATATATAGGGCATGTTCGGATCCTCTCTGGCTCTCAAACTCCGCTAACCCCACATGAGAACTAACCTGATTGCCTGAGCTCCGAGAAGCTAAGCCATCCCCTAGTGTAAATATGAGAAGCCAGGAAACATAGCTCCACCACATCGAAGAGCGGGAGTTGGATGTTTACGGCCAAACTGCCACACTAAAGAAAACGATTCACTTCCTAGTGTAAAAATATTTGCTCCCTCCCTGCTAAATCGTTATGCAACCTTTCTTCTTCCTCGACATCCCCTTCTCTGGTAACCTAGCTAGCGTCACTGGCCCCGCTGCCCCGCCCGGCTGCACCCTGTCGCCGGTCGGCAAGCCTATCCGCGGGCAGATGGGGCCATTCCAAATCCAATCATGCTGAATCCCGGCAAGAGACACCCACCATGAGTATCATCCTCTAAGCCTGCCTCCTCGCCCAAACTGCGACCGAAGGCCTCCTTTGGTTTGTAGGAGTTTTGTAGGAACTCTATAGGATAGGATTTGCAAAGAAAAATTTTCTTTGAAGCCCTTTGATTTATAGGAATGGAGAGGGGAAAAAAACATTAGCCTAGATTCAATGAAAAAATCCTATCCCATGCACCAAATAACATCTATTTCTTTATAAGAATTGAGACACATGTCATCTCACTTCTTATGATTTTTCTATTCCTATAAAATGCCTATCCTATAAACCAGCCGAAATGGGCCAGTTTCAGCCGACCCAAATGCAACAGAACATGCCAGATTATCCCCCAGCTGAGCTGCCAGCCCATAACACACTCCTTTCAGCCCAACCGTTTGATGTGAAGGAAACTTCACATGGTCCCCAACCTCACGTGAAGATAAAACGTGGGGATGAAGGAGAGATTGAGGATACTAATATAGACCTATAGAAGCAGGTCCACGATATATATATCATCTATGAATGGATACCACGATCACGATATAGAGGCAGCTAATATGCAAACTCTGAGTTTGCGCATCGCCTCGGCACCCTTCATATCCGCGTGACTGTATCTTCCCCGCAAACACTTCAGGCTTCGGGCATTCTACTCAGGCCAGTAAACAACACAGACCAGCACCACACTCCGTATCAGCCGTGTACAATGGCTGTGCTGCGAATTTCATCGCAAATTCAGGGTAGTAACTTGTATTGTCTGGCGTACGCCACAATCTGAAACTATCACAATTTAACTTGACCCAACCGACCATAAGTTTGCCCGAACTTCGCGTTCTCAAGTTTCAAAAAAGCAGACAATGCCTCTGCAGATCATACTAGGCGTTTGCTCATCAGGCGCTCTTTGACGGCGCCGGGTACTTGATGGCGTTCTTCACGATCTTCTTCAGGGCCGCGTCGCCGAGGTCGACGCCGCACATGTCAGAGAGCCGGATCAGGTAGAGCAGCACGTCGGAGAGCTCCTCGCCGAGGTGCTCCTTCTCCCTCTCCTCCCAGCCAGGCAAGCCCTTCTGCACCTCCCCTTTCCACATGAACAGCTCGGACAGCTCCCCGACCTCGCCGACCTGCGCATGAACATATTCTCAAGTAAGAACAAGTATAGAAAGTAACAGATCAAGCAAGCTCTGTCGTATTCGTACTACTGATGAAAATAGAAAAGGGTTCTCTGATCCTACAGCGCCCTGCAAAATGTCGAGTGGTGCTCGAGCACGTCCTGGACAGAGCGAACACGGTGACAGAACGGCACGTGAACAACATCTGCCGATGCTATTAAATCATGGATCGACCTAAGCATCTCAATGCTGAGAGATGAACTGCAAAGTATAGTGCAGAATTAGTTCTGCAAGACCAGATTCCACTTCGTCTTCGGACAGGAACAGGAGTGCGTGCTTTTACGGAATAGAAAAGCTTGGCACTGAATCACATTCCTGCTTCAGAAAATTCAGTGAGAAGTTGGACAGGGGTATTGGTTAGTCTGAATTGTAGCGGTATAAACACGTCAGACACCGAAATTTTGCATCGTTTTGACGGTTGACGTGGGAAATTCGTTCCGACGGGTCAACATAAGTTGCACCACGTGGCATTCAAGATGCAAAGCATGAAAGCTGTACTCTTGGCCACGACCCACATGTTACGAGAAAAATACGTAGTTGCTTGACCAGGATGCTACAAGTCTCCAAAAATATCTGATGATCATGTGGTACATGTCCGAGGTAGATGAGAATCTGAGGTGAACTGTGACCACTCCAAAGCTACATGTTCGCCATCCACAAACGATGAATTACTCGCAAAGAACAAAATGGATAGGTCTCAAGAAAAAGGGAGCGCACCACAACATACACAAAAAAGGGATTGGTCAAGAATGACCTGTGATGGCTTCAGAATGAAGCGTTACTACCTTTAGTTGTTTAGTAGCGCAACCTAGAAGCAGATCAATACTTTAAACTGGTGAAGACATTGTTAGATCATGTGCATGTGTCGTTTCAAATATCGATGCTGCCTTGTCAATAATTTAGAATAAATAAAAGAAAAGATTCTGACCACTAACTAGCGGATACAATGCACCCCGAGACTTGCAATTGCAGCTAAATATGCTTCTACAGTAGTCAAAGACCGAACACATTATAATACATACCTTCTGGAATTCCACTATTAAGGATCCAGAGAGCCATAAAAACAACATTGGATCTAATGTACAAAAATAAACAAATAGTTCTTCTAGGTGTAAAAAATCCCCATAGTTACTATTTACTCTGGGCTAATATGCAGTCTAGATACCAAGTTCTAGAGGAACTATAATCTGCAAGTGTCACGCCCTAAAAAAAAGTTAAAACGCTCCTGCCGTGCATCAGTTTCCATTTCGATAAAAACAGAGTGGCCTATGATACCATGAGTAAGAAACCGAAACTTACTTTGCACAAAACGAAAGGAAAATTACTAGAATAATCCTAAGATTTCGGATGGACTACGTGTTGACAAAACACAGAAAGATCAACACCCGACAAAAAACAGGATCAGCGGAAGAAAAGAAGGAGAGGGAAAGAGCGGAAGAAAGAGGATTGCAAACCATGGCAAGCAGAAGGTTCCTTGGGCTGTGGTGCTTCTCCCAGTCCCTCTCCTTGGCGAAGTCGTCGAGCCTCCTGGACAGATCCTTCAGGCTCACATCGACGGCCACCTCCGCCGTGGTCTCCTTCCCTCTCGCCTCCTCCGCCGCCTTCTTCTCCGCCTCCATCGGCCTCTCCCGGCACCAACCTTAAACAAATACGGCCGCTCCCACGCCTGGCAATCGAGTGCCTGCCTTTGTTTGGTTCGGTGCTTCGGAAAGCGCAGCTAGGGGCGGAGGGGTATATATATTCGCAGGCTTGCAGCAAACTTTGGCAAATGATAATGATTTATTAATTCGGAAAGATTGGCAAAAATAATAATTAGGAAAGTGTTAACGGCAGCGCGTACACCGCGATTTATAAGTTGATCTTTCTTTGCTGCATGAGAGCACCTATGCCACAGGGATCAAATATTTTGACATCTGGAATATCGAGAGCTTTTACTCATACCAGCCCAGCCAAGGCAGGCAGGCAGTTAATACTTGCCTTGTGTATCAGCAAGAGATTATATGGGAGAGATGAGCTTGCACTCTGCAGCAGCAGATGGGGTCATATCTGTTGTGTATTGCCTTTTGCAGATACACGGGTGTATTAAGTAAGGAAGGTGTGCAGGGTAAGAAAGATGGCACTGGATTCCTTCGATAAGAAATAAGTACTTACCATATATGGGGCCGCATCGGATGCGTACAGGGCTCTCTGAGACGCAGTTATGGTCGGTTGTCTGGGCAACGGGGGGCCTTAAAGAGTGGTGTCCCTCTCTATCGGCACATGTTGTATGCGGCGTGATGATTGCGGCACACCTTAAGCAACGTAACCAAACGCTCCTTACTCTGTCTTGTTATCTCTCCCAAAAACCCAATACATGAAACGCAACTACTCGTTGATCAGTCTCGTAAAAAAAAAGACAAAATGACCAGCCTAAGCAATGCTACATGTTACTAGTCTATACACCTTGCATGTGACTTCTCGCATATTATTTTTCAGCATGCTCCTAAAAAGACTAATTGTGTTATCTAGCCAAACTAGCTAGAAGTAAGATGTGTGCGGGATGGATATATCCGTAGAGATTGTTGATACTCTTGTAAAAGATACTATCGCGATCACCTTGCAATAAAAGAGTACTTTGATGTCAACAAAAAAAAATCAAGAAGAAGATTGTATGTGAGGACGGTTTACCCCTTCGCCTCTCCTCCAAGTGAACAAGGCGGCTAGGGTTTCTGCCTCCCATGAGTGCCGGTGCCGCTCCGCCTCATCTTCTGTGGGCTTAGGGCCATGGGGTGCATTGGATCCTGGCCCTTGCTGGCGGAAGGGCTCTGTTTTTATATGTTTCTTTAAGTTTCGTCAGGGTCTATGTCCTGCTCAGGAATACGAGACGACGATGACTCTTTAAATATGGGATAAGATTTTCCATGCCTAGCCCCCGTCCCATGCATCTAGCATCATCGGAAGACGCGTGAAGGTGTGTCTCCGGTAGATTTCATAGAATTCGGTCGGTGGTTGTCTTTGGTGGAACCGCTCGGATCTAGTTTTCGTTAGTCTACGCCAATGTGTCTTCAGGGTGAATCCTTCTAATCTACGGTTCTCTTCATTGGTAGCGGTTGCTATTTTGGTGTGCTGGTCCTATCGGGTCTTAGCACGCCAAAGTCTCGACTGTCTACTACAACAAGTTTTGTCTGGCTCCGACGAGTGAGGGGTGATGACGCGACGCGCCTGCGGCTCACTCTAGTACTTATAGTCGTTGTTGGGTGGTCCATGAATCTGGATGTAAATTTTATCGTTTTTTGTATTTGTTGTACTGCCATGATTGATGATAAAAAGATCAAAAGTTTTCTTGCAAAAAATTTAAGAAGAAGATTGTTATCGAGTTAATTTTGAAAAATCATGACAAAACCAATACAATAAGGCAGAGCATGCTCTCAAAATTGGAACAGATTGGGCCAAGCACATCCTTGTTGGTAGCATGTCGTACGCCTCAACAAACATCGACGGCCAATCACACAAAAACACAACAAACCGGAGTCCCCACTCTATTTAGCAAGTACCATCCACCGCCGTAGAAGATTTTCTCCTACATAATATTGTGATTGCGATAGACTCAAAGCAAGTTGCGGGTGATATTCATAAGAGGAGTGGCGGAGGCTGCGAACATATCATAGCCAAGATCAAGCAAAGAGAGCTAGAGTACAATTGTAAGTTCGTTTTTGAGGGAAGAGCATCAAATTATGACGCACATTCACTTGCAAAATTCTCTCATTCTATAGGTAAAGGGTGCCATATTTGGCTAGGCCACTCCCCATGACCAAGTTTGTATCCCTAATTTTGTAAATGCTGAGTAATAAAGTGTGGCCTTTCTAAAAAAAATGGCCAAAAAGAAGAAGTGGTGACTTTTGTGCATTGGCGGATCTAGGAATTCCATTTTGGTTGTTCAGTTTTTCCCCCATCCTACTAGAGAAGCCAGGTGGTTCACACAGTACAAAAAACAGTACAAATTATTCATGATAATTCATCTATGAACTCAGGCTCATCTACTCCCAGTCTAACAGTAAAATCATTAAAATAGCAAAAAAACTATTTTTTTTTGTGGTTTAAGATGGTTGAGTGTGTGATGCGCGTGCCAAATTTGATAAAGTTTGGACATTCTAGGAGCCTGTGGCAGAAAAGACAAAATGAGCTCCAAACAGTGCGGAATTTCAAACTTTCTCACAGGCCTGGCTTTTTTTTTTTTGCCGAGAGCTCCTCAAATGTTCAGATTGCATCAAATTTGGCACCGACATCACACACTTAAGCATCTTTTACCACAAAACAAAACTCAGTTGTTTTTTTTTTTACTTTTTCTATTTTAACAAATTTCCCCCACAAGGTTCTGTGATTTGGAAAAGATGCTCGGCCATTGCTTCGGTGGCTAGCGCCCACACTTACTGGGCCATTGTACACTTTGACTAATAGTGGCGCCAAGAATGCTCTTCACCAAAAACCGGGGTAGATGCCCGACAACGAAACTACTATACAGACGACTTTCCTTTGGACGATTTGTGGACGACAGTAAATCTGCGGCTGGGCTGCACTTTCTGCTTTGCATGGACGGTTCTAACCATATCGTCGTGCAAGCATCGGCTTGACTTTGTCGTGTGTATAGCAGCGTTGGCCCGACAATTGCTTCGTCGGCCAGTGCACACACACGCTAGGCCATCGAAAACTCGGATGAAATGTGGCACCACGAATCCTCTTCGCCACAATTAAATCGCGCACCGGCTAGATGGTCTCCTGTTCTTCTGATGAAGTACATCCCCTGACGGGGCAGACTACTTCACTAGTCTCCGTGTAAAGACATCGCACCCTAGTACACACACAAAATCAGTTTAATTTAATTATTTTTTAGGGAAAAAGCAGTCTTAGTTTTTTAAGTCTAGACACACCCTCCTTAATCAACGACAATGTTCATTGGAATACAATTGATATCACGTGGTTGTAGGAGTCAGAAATATATATCTATATCTATATCTATTAACAAAGCAAAGTACGTTTCACCAAATTTTTCATCCGTTCATCGTTGATTTTTTTTATATTCGAGGTGGTACTAAATTCCTATGCGCTTGGCTGCTAGAGAAAGAATTTTCATACGTGAGCCGCGTGCTATGGCCCAGCAAAGCCAGCCCACTTAATTTCTGCCCACGCAGCTGGGAAAATTCTATTTAGCGCACGGGCGACAAATAGTAGGAGTTTCGCACAGGACAACCAATAATGGGCTGGCCCATTCTTCTTCTTTTTTCTATATGCTACTTCTATTTTTATTCTCCTTTCCCTATCTCTTTTTTCCCTATCATGTTTTTTTAGAATTCACTAGCACATATGCCAGTGCGTTGCAACGGGAGAGAAATAGTATGCATTTAAAGTCAATGATAATTATATGTGCAAGGAAAACCCTGTGTACACACAAAAAAGGAACATTTAGCTTCTTGATTTCACCGCATGTGAAAGAATCAATCCACTATTTTTTGATTCATCGATCCAGGGCATTTAAGAGTTTTGTCACGTCATTACGCCAAAGAAGGCCCATGAGTTATTCAACCTATTCTTCCTTTGAATCGAGGGGATTTTAAGGTATGAAGTTTCTGAATATTTTAGAAAACATGAACAATTTTTTAAATCCTGAACAGTTTTTTAAAAATTATGCACACTTTCAAAAAAAGCGAACAAAATATGGGAGGGAACATCTTTTAGAATTCACATTTTCTGAAAACACCAAAAAATATATAAAAACATGAAGATTATTTAAATTTGTGAACATCTTTTTAAAATGGGAACATGTGTTGAAAATTCATAAGATTTTTAGAAAACGTGTATCTTTTATATATGAACAATGTTTGTAATATTTAAAATTTAACTAAAATAAGAATATTTTAAGAATTTGGAGAATTTTTAAAATGCCATTTTATTTTTATCAATCTCGAACAATTTTGAAGAACAATAATTTGTTTGAAAAAATGGGAAAGTTTTTGCAATTTCCAAATATTTTTCAAAATGGTAACAAAAATTTGGAATTCTGAACATTTTCCAAATTTGCTCTTTCTAATTAATTTGTTTTGAGAATTTATAGTTTAAAAAATAAATTCTAAAATAAAAATAACTGGGACGGAAAAAAAAGACAGGCAAAGGAGAATAAAAATAGAAGTAAAACACAGACAAAAAGAAAAATGGGCCAGACGATTATTGGTTGTCTTGTGCGAAACTTTGACTATTTGTCGCCCCGTGCGAAAAATAGAATTTCCCCAGCTGTATGGGCAGAAAAATAAGTGGGCTGGCTTCGCTGGGCCACAGCGCGCCAGCCCATGTACGAAATTCTTTTTCTAGCAGACAAACACAAAAGAATTTACTACCACCTTGCATACAATTTTTGCTTTTTGCGTTCGGCGGCGAACGGATGAAAAAATTAGCGAAACGCACCTCGCTTTATTAGTAGGTACAGATTTCATAAATTAAAAATTCAAAAAATGTTCAGCATTAAAAAAATTAGAAAATGTTCAGAATTTCAAAAAAAATGGTAATATTTTGAAAATTATTCGGTACTTGCAAAAAGTTGCTTTTTTCGAAATTGTTTGAGATTTCTAAAAAGAAAATGGCATTTCAAAAGATGCTCGAAATTTGAAAAATTCTTGTTTTAGTGAAATTTTCAAAATTTAAAATAATGTTTGTGTATAAAAGATACACATTTTCTAAAAATCTTAAGAATTTTAAACACATGTTACCATTTTAAAAAAATGTTCACAAATTCAAATAATGTTCATGTTTTTATAAAAAAGTTGGTGTTTTCCGAAAATGTTTGCAAATTTTAAAAGATGTTCCCTTCCATATTTTGTTTGCGTTTTTTGAAAAGGTTACATAATTTCCAAATAACTGTTTAGAATTTAAAAAATTGTTCCTGTTTCCTAGAATATTCAGAAACTTCATACCTTAAAATCCCTCGATTGAAAGGAAGAGTAGATTGAATAACTCATGGGCCTTCTCTGGCGTACGATGACGTAACAAAACTCTTAAATGCCCTCGATCAATGAACAAAAAAATAGTGGATTGATTCCTTCACACGTGGCAAAACCAAGAAGCTAAATATTTTTTTTGTACACAAATGGTTTTGCTTGCACATATATTTCGCACTGACTTTAAATATATACTATTTTATCTTCCATTGCAACGCACAGGCATATGTGCTAATAGCTACCTACAGAAAGTTGTATGTTTAGCGAGACTATGTACCTCAGAATTTGAGTCTCTTCCCTCAAAAGTGAAGGAGCAAAGACTGAAACACCAACGTCGTGGCTTTGATCTCGCGGATAATGGGGCTGTTTGGTTCCTGTCCTCGCTATTTTGTGCCTGGCCTGAAGCTTCCCTGAGATATGCCTGGGGTGTGTTTGTTTGATGTCCTAAGAATGTGTAAAGTAGCCTGGCCTGGATGCACGGCCAACGTAGTTAGCCTGGCTTGGCACCCTGGCTGCTTCATTAGCCTGGGCCAGGCGTCCCTTTTCCCACGCCTGGCGGGAGCAGGAGCTGCCTGGGATTGCTAATCCCTTCAATTAGCTAGTGATGTGACGTTTTCTATTCTGAACTAGTACACCTTTTTCATTTGTCAGTTGTTCTTCCGTACCAAGGTTGGAGGCCTCCAACCAAACGCTCCACCTCCAGGCGTGCCTGGTCAGGCAGAAAATACCTACTCACTCAGGCTACTTTCAGGCACTACATTTTACCAGGCAAGCAGCCCAGGTCACGATCCAAACTGCCCCAATGTTTGGGTGTAGCAGGACGGTCAAGAAAGCAGTCTTAGTCTATTTATATTATATATAATAACGAGAAAGCTAAGTACCTGCTGACTAGTGGTTAGCAACAGGCACGCACGCTTCCGTCATCCTCGGTTGTTGGCTCATTTTTTTTCAAAAAAATAGTGGCAATAGGAATCGAACCCGGCACCTGCAGACTCACTACAGACTTTGTCTATACCCAGTGACCATCTCAGCCAGCCGCATGCTTACGTTTGGAGGTGGGCTAATTTTGTACATACTTGATTACCGCGAGTAGGCCACTGCTATAGTGCAGCCTTCCATTTTTTTTAGGAATTGGTACTACTCAGATTTTGTTGTATTTCTATAGAAATGCATTTTTGTTTTTTCTTTCACTCATGAATTATTTTGTGGTTCACTTCTTGATGGAAGTAGGCATCCCCGCGAGCATTTCGATGATGCCGAGAACGAGGTTGGTGGTGGGATCAAAGAGGATTCTACATGAGATGCACTTGGACAAGTGGGAGATGTTGGCGAAGGGAAGGTGTCGCGTCATATCGTGGTAGAATCCAAGCAAATGTTTGTAGTAATTTGGTGAGAGAGGGGTCATCATAGGAGGGAGGACTATATGTAGTTCCAACATGACAATCATGTAGTCACTGGGTTGTAGTTATTAACATGGTTATTTTTATAGTTACCAAGTTGTATATGTTACAAAAACATGATTATTGTACAAAAAATCGTTGAAAACATAACTCGACAACTACTTGTGTAAATAGCATGATAATATAGGCTCCCAGACCTGGTAATTTGGATGCAAACACCACAATAAATTTGACCCGTGAGAAAAGTTGTTGAAAACATACCACCGATAACTTCTAAGTAATAGCATGGTAAGATACTGAAAGGACATGCGGTGCCCTCATGTGTGGTTTTGCTAATTGATGACATTCTCTATGGACTAATGGTTGCATTGAGTTATATTTGAAGGATTTGTCCATAGGCATTTCTTGAAGTCCATGTGTTGGTTTCAAGGAGTTTATGTGTTGACCAAGGTGCTATTAAGGAATTATCCAAAGATTGGTTATGTGAGTGTTGAGCTTATTGCAAGCCTGTCTTGAAGAAGGAGATTGTGTGATCATTCCTGTTTACCTTCAAGACATCATCCAAACGAAGAGAGTTGGAAAGATTCAAGGTTGATCAAGACTAAATCAAGAGTGAATCAAGTTGATCAACTCTCAAAGCGTAAAAGATGTACCGAGAGGGATCAAGAGATCCCATGGTATGGTAAGCATTGTTCATTGCACTTTGTGTAGTAATCCATGGTCTATGTGAGAGTTCTATGTGGGGTTAGGTACGTGTCCATGGGCTTGCGTCAAGAGAAAGATATCATACAACCCATGGAAAGGATGACATCAAGTGGTGATCGTCATCAAGATTGTCGTGTGCAAGTTTTGGTGGAGCATCATGAAGAGATCAAGTTCTTGAAGCTTGCCATCCATTGTGGTGTCAATGGACTTGTGAAGATGTGCCGAAGAGTGGCTCACCCATAGTGGAGTATGGGGGAGGAATCATCTAGTCTCCATCGACCCAACGCAATCAAGAAAGGTGGTCCATCTTAAGGAGGACAAGATCGTCATCATCTAGCCCAAGTGGATCATGTGCAAGGCAAAGGTTTGCCCTTGATAGGTTTTCTATTTTACCGGTCTCATGGTGGTAGTTGGGAGACCGGGTTATAGGATCGTTTGCCGTACTATCAAGGGGGGCTCTCAAGTTGGTAGCTTGATCGAATCATTAGTAGAGAGCTCAAACCATTGCATCCTTGCATCATGTTTCTTGGTTCTTTTTTGGTTCTCTTTGTGAGTCTTGGATCTTATGTTCATCTTGATGACAAGCTCGAGTTCATCGAAAACGGAGTTCACATGCCTCTTCTATTGCGTTTTCGGTGTTGTAGTTTTTACTGGTCTTATTCGAGGAAGGGTTCTCATCATTTTCTCTTGGGCATTTTCTAATTTGCTTCTTATTGTTATTTCTTTCAAGATTGTGTTAGCCCTTGTCGCTAGCTTTCCAACAAACTTGGTTTCGTCGAATTCGGAGTCCGTTTGCAGAAGTTGTGGTAGTTTTGGTGTTCTGAAAAGGCTGCAGCGGTACTACCGCGGACAAGAGCGGATGCAGTCTTTTACTACCGCTCTTGGGAGCGGTACTACCGCGGCTAATTCCGCTCCGGACCAAAAACTCATCACAAGTCCAGTGGTGGTAGGCACAGATGTATTTTTTTAGTACCGCTCGCAAGCAGTAGTACCGCTACCCTTTGAGGTAGTACCGCTACCCCTAGCGGTAGTACCGTGAGGTCGAGCGGTAGTACCGCTCGGTGTGGGCTATGAGCATAACGGTTGGATTTTTTCCTCACCTATAAAAGAGGGTCTTCTTCCCCAATGAACCTTATCCTTTGAGCTCATGTTCTTCCCCCATTGTTGACCTTCTTCGAGCTTGCTAACTCTCAATCCCTCCATGGATTCTTGCTAGTTTTTGAGGGAAAAGAGAGAGGAGATCTAGATCCACATTTCCACCAACCACTTTCTCCTCTATGTGAGGGGAACCCCTTGGATCTAGATCTTGGAGTTCTTGGTGTTCTCCTTGTTGTTCTTCCTCTCATTTTCCTCCCTAGCATTAGTTGCTTCGGTGGGCTTTGAGAGAGAAGGACTTGGGCACTCCGTGTGCCCTTGCCATTGCATTTGGTGCATCGGTTTGAGTTCTCCATGGTGATACGTGGAAGTTACAAGTTGAGAAACTTATTACTCTTGGGTGCTTGGTACCCTTGAGCTTGTTCCTCTTGGGTGCTTGGGCGCCCTAGACGGTTGGTGGTGTTCGGAGCTCAATCAATGTGGTGTAAAGCTCCGGGCAAGCGTCGGGGTCTCCAATTAGGTTGTGGAGATTTCCCCGAGCAATTTGACGGGTACCGGTGACCGCCCCCAAGGGTTTCCATTTGTACGGGTTCGGTAACCGCCCTCAAGGGTCCCTTAGTGGAATCACGACATCTTGCATTGTGCGAGGGCGTGAGGAGATTACGGTGGCCCTAGTGGCTTCTTGGGGAGCATTGTTCCTCCACACCGCTCCAAACGGAGATTAGCATCCGGAAGGGTGTGAACTTTGGGATACTTCGTCGTCTCCGCGTGCCTCGGTTATCTCTTACCCGAGCCCTTTACTTATGCACTTTACTTTGTGATAGCCATATTGTTTCTTGTCATATATTTTGCTATCACCTAAGTAGTTTTTCTTGCTTAGCATAAGTTGTTGGTGCACATAGGTTAGCCTAGTTGTTGTAGGTTTTGTGCTTGACAAATTAACCACTAGGTTTATTCCGCATTTGTTCAAGCCTCAACCATAATTATTTTAAAGCGCCTATTCACCCCCCTCTAGGCGACATCCACGATCTTTCAATTGGTATCAGAGCCTCGTCTCTCTTTGTTAGGCTTAACCGCCTAGAGAGTAAAGATGTCTACTAGGGGATTAGGATTCTCTGACACTCTTAGTTTCGATGGCACAAATTTTGATGTTTGCGTAATTCGCATGCTTAATCTCTTTAGGGTCCTGGACCCAAATATAGAGTGAATTGTAGATATGGGTTTTTCTCCTCCACATGATCCCCAAAGATTATCTTTAGAGGATGAGAAAAACTCTTGTCTCAATGCTCAAGCTTCTAATGTGATTTTCGATGCTTTGAGCAATGTAGTTATATTTCAACTCATGCCGTTCTGGGATGCTCATGAGTTGTGGACAAAGCTTCAAGATAAATATGGTGTGTCCAAGATTTGTGGGGATGATTGTTCTCCCTCCACCTCCGGCTGTGTTGCTTGCTCAACTTCTACTACATCACCCACATGTGGCTTGCCACAATGTAATGATATGGTGAGTAGTGGTGTTCATTGCAATGATGATAGTGTGCTTATCATTGATGACTCTTCATCACTATCTTATTGCAATGCTCCACCTTTGGACTTCAACACTCCGAGCTCTCTAAATGTTTCACATGCTTGTGTTGATAGTCCTTGCATATCATGTAGAAATTGCTTTACTAAATCTCATGATGATATGCTTGCTATGTCTTGTTGCCATGATAAAAATGCATCTATTTCCTCGAACTGTTGTGCTAACAATGTAGAGGAAACCCAACACTCCATGGAACAAGATGTGGTCGTGAATGGTGCCTCAAGGTGTGACGCCCGGATAATTAGGCTACAGTAACCCTCTGCTAATGATGCCACGTCACCTCGATTACTGTTGCTAATCTCGCGTTAGTTCGAAACCGGTTCGAATTCAAATTGAAAATCAAGCAAACAATAAAAGTTTTCAAATATTAATAATAAAATGTTCGAAGTGAGACAAATAATTCATAAGTAATTATGGTGGACAAACCACACTTTTATAAAATGCTTAAATACTCTAAAATGGTTAAAACAGTAGTTGAAACAACTAAATAATTGCTTTTGATATTTTACAAAATACTAACCTATTTGTTTAAAAAGAAAAAAAATTTGGTAGTGGATGATCATGAGACACTAAATTAGGAATTCACTTTGTGGTAATAAAACAAAATTAGTCCAAAGAAATAAAAGAAAACAGTAAAGGAAAATAAACAAAATAGAAAAAGGAAAGTATAAAAAAACAGAAAAACAAACTAACAAAAATAAAAAAAGAAAACCCCCTGGCTCCCCATGGGCCTCGGCCCATCCCGCCGAACCAACCGGCCCAGGCCGCACCCCTCACTCCCTTAACCCCTGGTACCCCCGTAACCCTAGCCCACACGGCGCCCCACTCCTCCCATTCCCCCACTCGCACCCCCCACTCTCCCTCTCCCCCCCGATCCAATCGGGATCGGGCTCAAACGCCGCCGCCGCTTGGAGCGCCTCCGCCTCGGCCGCTCCGTCGCACGACGCCGCCCAACCCTGAGTCCCATCACCGCCTTGACCTCGCCGTCCTCGACTCACACGTCGCCGTCCTCGTCGGCTCCGCCGTCGCCCTTAACGGCTCCGTCGTCCGCCATCTCGCGCTCCCATCTCCCTCTCCCTCGACGGATCTACTCGCGCCCGAGGACGCTGTCCCAATCGCAGGCGCATGCCACCATCGAGCCCTCCCCGAGCACGCTGTTGCACGCCTGCAGGGCCCGGTGAGCGCGCCCTCGATCCCCGCTTCCTCCCGTATCTATCTCATTCGTCGCACCACACCCGTCCGCCACCGTCGCCCGTTCTCGCCACGCCCGTCGCTGCGCGTCCACGGCCACCCGGCTGTGCCACTCTCGCCATGCCCGCCGCTCCACACCACCTTCCCGCGCCCAAGGCCACCGTGGCCGTGCTCCGCCCGTGCCGCTCGCCCCGAACCGCGGCTCCTACCGCATGTTGGCCCAGGGTCACACATGTGCCTCGCCCACACCCGGCGCCTCCCCACACACCGCTGCTCGCGGCTCCACCGGCGTCCGCAACCGCTGCCCCTAGCCGCCCCTTCCCCACGCCGCTCTGCCTCTCCCGGCTCGCCGCTGCACTCGTCGCACACGCGCCCGTGCTGCCGGTGGCGTCGCGGCCTCGCGCTGGGCCTCGCCTATCGCCACACACCGGCGAGTTCCCGCCCCGTCGCGTTCGAGTCCGCCCCGCTGGGCGCCTTGCCTGTGGCGCCCTACGCCCGCACCCGCAACGCCCACACGCCCGCTAAGGCCCCCTCTGGGTCAATGACCAGTGGGGCCCACCCCAAAAATGAAAAAAAGACATAAAACATATATATAATTAATTAATTAACAAATTAATTAACTTAATTAATTTAGGTTAATTAACTCAACTTAATTAACCTGCTAGTTAAACTAACTACTGTTAATTAGCGATCAGCCTATGACAACGGGACCCACACGTCAGATTGACCCAGTCAACGCCCTGTTGACTACTGACGTCATGATGACGTCAGCAAACACTATTCTGGATAATGTTGATTTAAAATAATTAAATAAATCCTAAAAATGATTTAAATCTTTTAAAATTAATATAAAATAAACCGTAGCTCGGATGGAAAAACTTTGTACATGAAAGTTGCCCAGAATGACAAGAAGAATCCGAATACGCAGCCCGTTTGACCGCCACACATACCTAGCATAGCGAACACACAACCTTGCCCCTCCGGTTCATTTGTCCGAAAACGCGAAACACCGAGGATACTTTCCCGGATGTTTTTCCCCTTCGCCGGTATCACCTACTACTGCGTTAGGTCACCCCTAGCACCACGTATTGCCATCTTACGCTTTGTGATGCTTTGGTTGCTCTGTTATTTATTTTGTTCCCCATCCGTTACTTCTTTTCGGTAGACCCCGAGACTGCGGGCGACCCCCGATCGACTACGGTGTTGAAGACCCCTCCTTCTTGGCTGAGCTTCCAAGCAAGCCCCCCCTTGATCAATCCGATATCGCCTATTCTTCTCTCTACTGCTTGCATTAGAGTAGTGTAGCATGTTACTGCTTTCGGTTAATCCTATTCTGCTGCATATCCTGTCATTGTTGCTACAGTTGTTACCCGTACCTGCAATCCTAAATGCTTAGTATAGGATGCTAGTATTCCATCAGTGGCCCTACACTCTTGTCCGTCTGCCATGCTATACTACTGGGTTGTGATCACTTTGGGAGGTGATCATGGGCATATGCTATATACTTTATACTGTTACATTACTTATGATACTGTTCGGAGATGGGGGCTGAAGGGGCAGGTGGCTCCATCCCGGTAGAGGTGGGCCTGGGTTCCCGACGGCCCCCGACTGTTACTTTGTGGCGGAGCGACAGGGCAGGTTGAGACCACCTAGGAGAGAGGTGGGCCTGGCCCAGGTCGGTGTTCACAAATACTTCAATTAACACGCTTAACGAGATTTTGGCATTTGATCTGAGTTTGGCCGCTGGCCTATACGCACTAACCAACTACGCGAGAATAGTTATGGGCACTCGACGTCGTGGTATCAACCGAAGCCTTCGTGACGTCAGCGACTGAGCGGCGCGCGCCGGATTGGACTGGAATGCCTGCTAGGCTAGGTCTGCTTTCGGCCGCCCTCTCAACATGCAGGTGTGCAATGGGCGATGGGCCCAGACCCCTGCGCCATAGGATTTAGACCGGTGTGCTGACCTCTCTATTGTGCCTAGGTAGGGCTGCAACATGTTGATCTTCTGAGGCCGGGCATGACCCAGGAAAGTGTGTCCGGCCAAATGGGATCGAGCATGTTGGGTTACTTGGTGCACCCCTGCAGGGAAGTTTATCCATTTGAATAGCCGTGTCCCTCGGTAAAAGGACGACCCGGAGTTATACCTTGACCTTATGACAACTAGAACTGTATACTTAATAAAACACACCCTTCCAAGTGCCAGATATAACCCGGTGATCGCTCTCTAACAGGGCGACGAGGAGGGGATCATCGGATAGGATTATGCGATGCGATGCTACTTGGTGAACTTGCCATCTACTCTCTTCTACATGCTGCAAGATGGAGGCTGCCAGAAGCGTAGTCTTTGACAGGACTAGCTATCCCCCTCTTATTCTGGCTTTCTGTAGTTCAGTCCACCGATATAGCCCCTTTACACAGATGCCCATCACTACAAAAAAATACACTTCCTTGATGATACGTGTTTGTCACAGTAGGTCGCGTTTTTTGTCATGCATGTACATCCATGACAAATTTATGACAGAATCAAGATAGTCATACCTGTGCTGTCGTAGAAGTGTTCCATGACATTACCAAAATTATCATCACGGAAGTGTCCACTTCCATGACGATAAATCGCGCGTCACAGAAGTGCTTTCGTCAAGGGTGACCGACACGTGGCATCCACCGTAACGGAACGCCGTTAAGCTGTCGGGTCAGGTTTTGGATCCGATAACCCGTTAACAGCCCCGACCAATGGGAAATTTCCACGTGTAAAATTCTTATTGGCCGACGAAACACGTGTCAGCTTGTCAGTGGGTCAGATAGGCGCCTATGATACGCTGACACGTGGCACGGCCCAACAGAGGCCCATTCCTGTGAAAAGGTCGGCCCGTTTGACTTGGTCAAAAGCTGGCGGGCCGGCCCATGGAAAGCCTGTTAACGACCTGTTCGCATATAGCCCACTTACAGCCCGATAACCCAAGGCCCGTTACGCCCTATCCGAATTAGGCCCAGTAGCGTCATCTGGGCCACCCAATATGATTCCAGCCCGTCTTCACTTCTAGCCCATGACGTCTTTCGGCCCATATGAGGCCCTATGTAACTCTTGGCCCATTAGCGGCCCGTGGTGAAACTGGCGCGTAATGAACAGTGTATCACTTTACACCCATTAACGGCCCGTGGTGAAACTGGCCTGTAATGAACAGTGTATCACTTTATACCCATTAACAACCCGTTATCCCTTTGGGCCGTTTCCAGCCCAAGTTAACTTTCGGCCTTCTGAGGGCCCATTTATTCTTGGGCTCATTTCCAGCATTCGGTTACTTACGGCCCGTTACTGTCATTTTCTACTTGTGGGGCAAATTCAGCCCGTGGTTACAGTCGGCCCGTTTGTGGTCCGTTAATACGTTGGGCCGTTTTCATAGCGTCATCAAATACGGCCTATTAACAATGGCCCGTTATGGTCGGCCCATGAACGGACGATTCCAACTCTAGCCGTTTACGGCCATAATGCGGCCTGTTATTGGCCCATGTTTGGCCAATCGATCATACTGCCCGTATAAGGCCCATTGATGATACGACTCATAGAAGGCCCATTGTTTCTACGGCCAGTAGAAGGCCCACTGTTTCTACGGCCCGTAGAAGGCCCACTGTTTCTACGGCCCGTAGGAGGTCCAGTGCCACTACAGTAAATATTAGCCCATGGTTATTGTGGCCTAGTTTCAAGAAATAGGTTATTGCAGCCACAGCAAACCGCGGAAAAAGAACTGCAATGATTACAAGCAAACAAATAAACAAGACAACAAGGAAATAAATAAGCAAGCAACTTACGCTAGGCTATCACGGCTATCACACATATTACATCCACTAGGCATCAAAGTTCGCCACCAGTGCAAATAAACGCGCCGACAAAAGAATATACAAAACCGAGAGCACTTCAGAAGGCACTAGGCCTGGCCAGGTCGGGCCCCCCCCCAAACAGCTAAAGAAGCTGAGTAGACCTCAGTTGTGTCAACGATAGATGCATCAACACTAGATTTAAGGCATGATGGTGCACACGGCAGTCCTCTGACATCTTCATTGCATCTT
The DNA here is from genome assembly GCA_032464435.1 of Aegilops umbellulata. Taxonomy (NCBI): domain Eukaryota; kingdom Viridiplantae; phylum Streptophyta; class Magnoliopsida; order Poales; family Poaceae; genus Aegilops; species Aegilops umbellulata. Next base: position 414,470,715 of record CP136055.1, read on the forward strand.
TGACTTCAAGTCGGAGCTGAGCTGAAGCAAGCCTTTCCGCTTTAAGTTGAGACTGAAGAAGTCGAACTGATTGAGGCAGCGATTGCATAGAGGTTGTCTCACACCTGCTGGTGAGTAGCTTCAACTCATTGTCTTCATCAAGACAGGACCTTGGGGTCATCTCGCTGTCCTCAAGATGGTTTGGCTCACTATCTTCCCTAAAGTTCTGCCTGGCGTAAGAGATACGAGTCTAAAAGAGAAAAAAGGAGACACGTAACAGGTTTCACAATTATATAAGCAAATAAATTGATCTGTTCTGCATAAGGAACATGTTTTTACAACTACAATTTGAAACTGGTAGTTGTTGCAAACATCCAATCAGATGTAAATAGCAAAGCAAACAGCAGTGGAGGAAATGATGCCTATCCAAATCTATTCTAGAATGAAGTTTGAAGGCTTGAGAAGGATGAACTTACATTACATGTTAACACGGGCTGGACAAAGCCCTTCTCCATGTTGATGGAAGGATAATTCAATAAATTCCCCAAAGAAAATTCTTTATAAGCGTTGCCATTGTTCTACATTTTGCAAAGAGTAAATATAGATCAAATAATATTGGAAGAAACAGAGGATAATGAAGCTTGGGTGCAGACTGATGATACATAATCAAATAGCAATTAATTAAGTACAACGTTACAAGGCAAAAGGGAGAGAGGTACTGAGAAGAGCAATGTAGAGCCCATTATTGTTTTGAGATCGTATGATCCTTTGAGCAAGGAGATTCATCTGAAATTAGTTTTCATACAAGAGAGAAGGTAAGGCACAAGCAGAAATTTAGGAGTTCAAATTTTGAATTGATATCATAGACAGTACCTGACGCTGGGCTCCCAGCAGTTCTAATAGGGGTTTGGCCACTGGAGTAGGGGTAAAGTGTGGTACAGTTGGGCCTGTGTTTTCTGTGGCTGCTGATCTATCTGATTTAACAGGTATCACTACCTTTTCCAAATAACTAGTTTGTACTCCTTGAGGATCTGCACTCACCCTCTTCCTTTTGGACATCTATTACGAAAGAACAACATTTGACTGGAAAAACATAGTGTGACGAGACATGGAATAGGTACAGAAAATGGATAGGTATGGCATATACTCATATATGATGCTTAAACTAAGCAGATGGTGTAACAAAGTACAAGTAATGCAAGAGGTCAGATGCAAAATATGTGCGACCAATACAACTTTGCAAAGTTAGAGCAAGCACCTTGATGGGTGAATAAGATAGGTCATCCTCCACCATGCCAAGTTTGTTAGCCAGTGGATCGTTCCGCAATATTCCTCTCGTGCGCCCATTCTCATATTCATTTTGATAATGTTCAATATCTGACATGCATGAAAACATAAAAACAAGTGAGATTTTCTTTGTAATGCAGAAGTGATTCTAATCCAATACTGCCTCCCTGTAAACCCCTTTGTGCTATCTCTGCAATTCTTTTAAAAGATGCCATGCATGCTATAATTTTTGTGTGCATTAATATAATGTGGCCTACTACTCAAAATATGAGAGCTCCAGAAGTGATGACACTTCGCAGATGATAGCTTCAACATATAGTAAAGAAGAACAAGTCGACCTGACCTGACAGATTCAAAATATACTAAGGGAGAACAACTCGACCTGACCAGTCGACCGCAAGAGAAGAGTATCATCTTAAAGAAGAGTAGAAGAGGAAGCAGATTGAGGATATTACAAGTCTTCCAATACAATGTCGGTTGGCCACCCATGATGAACCAGAGCGCACAGAGAAATACTATTCTTTCCGGTCTCTCCATATGTGGCTCACATGCATTTCGAAACTAAAGTAGGAACATTTAGCTAACCAATTAAACATCTCTCAGTTTTACTAATATCAGCAATAATATCATATATGAACTTGTAACTAAGCTTGTTTAGCTCGATGGGTGGAGCAGTGCTATTACCACACGAACTACGTAGGCTGATTGTGGTCATCATAAAATGGGGAAAACATAAGCATGATGAGTATAGTGTTAACCGTGGCAATGGGATGGCAGATCTGAAGCTGCAAACCGCGCAAAGGGTAGTTAGCAACCGATGTTTGCTTTGAAATAACAACTAAGATTTGGTATGGACAAGAAAGTACGGTCAACAAGTGACAAAGAAATGCAATTATGCTGTCTCTCTATATGTCGCGACATGCATTTGGAAACTCAAGTGGGACCTTTAGCTAACCAACTAAATGTGTCGGTTAACTAATATCAGTATCATATCACAATCATATTTGAACAACTATGCTTTCGAATTCTGAGTGTTGTGTTGTTTAGCTTGAAGGGTGGAGTAATGATAGTGCGACAGAAAGCACCTACGCAGATCATAGTAGAGTAGATAAAAGGGGAAAATCCTAAGCATCAAGAGAAAAATCAGGAAAGTGGAACTAGCTGGACCAATGGGTGGCGCACATGCTTTTTGAAACGAATATAGGAACATTAGGTGACCAATTAAACGTTCTCTGTTTTAGTGATATGAGCATCATATCAGATTCGTATTTCAACACGTAAGCTTTGGGTTGAGGTCTTGAGGAGCAGTGCTAGCACGACACGAAGCACCTACGATGATGGTAGTGAATATAAAGGGGGGAAACCATAAGATTTACGAGTATAGTGCCCGTGCCATGGCGGATCTGAAGGTGCAAACCGGATAAAGCTACTTCGCAACCAATGTTTGCTTTCAACTAGCCACTACGATTTGGTACGGATAAGAAAAGTACAGTAAACAAATAACGATCTATTTTCCAGGTGAGATCAATAACTTAAGCACATATGGAAGAGTACCACCTCTCTTGCGACTCCGTGTAGGCCTATGCTGATACGTTGAGGGTGCTGCGGGTGCGATGGCTGTCGGCGGCGGGGAAGAAGACTTTAGATGGCAGACGGCCGGGTCGGGGGATATATCCTGTTGCCGTGGACGAGGCAGTCATAGGAGCGGCAACGGCAAGGTGGACGACGGCGCCGATGAAGCGAGAGGAGGCGATGAAAGGATCCTGGTTCAGCGCCGTGGATGTGAGACGTCCATCTCTTGCAGTGGACGACGGGGTAGGGGTAGCGGCTCTGGCAAGGTGGAGGATGGGGTGGCGGATGGAGGAGGCTGGCCGCAGTGCGGAGGTTGTCGTGCCGTCGATGGTGTATGAATGGGGAAATGGAGGGGAGGGGGGATCTCAAACTTTGGGACGCGCTTCTCTGAAATGGGGAAAAGTTACGAACTTATCCCCCGTTTCAAATTTCAGACATCGCGTCGGTTGGGGATAGGACGGTAATCTCGCATCTCCCAAATATTTGCCGGTAACTATTTCGGGCGAGGAGAGGGTGTTTTGCCGCCCACGGTTGGCGCCCACGGTGTATGAACGGGGCTGACAGGTAGGGCGGTTGTGTCACGTCTGATGGAAGTTACACATCTGCCCCTATTTAAGATATTAGCCTACATCGATTTCGGGCGAGGAGAGGGTGTTTTGCCGCCCACGGTTGGCGCCCATGGTGTATGAATGGGGCTGACAGGTAGGGCGGTTGTGTCACGTCTAATGGAAGTTACACATCTGCCCCTATTTAAAATATAAGCCTACATCGATTTCGGACGAGGAGAGTTTGTTTTGCCGCCCACCATGTATGAATGGGGAAATGGAGGAAGAGACACATGTCTTTCGAAAGAGCTTGAATCAAATGTGTTTTGTCGCCCACGTTTGGCGCCCACTGTGTCTGAATGGGCTCAGAGGCCGTCGTGTCACGTCTGATTGAAGTTACTAGTCTACCCCTATCGACAGCAGTGTAAATCCGGTCGATAAGGATGTCAAGTGTCAGGGGTAGACAGTAATTTCCATCTCGCAAACACTTGCTTCGGGCAGCCCACAAATTATAGTGGGTGTTTAGCCGCTTCGTTCAAAACTTGGGAGAATTAGCATTCATGTTTGCCCTGGGATCTGGCAAACTAAATTCAAATCCAATTTGTATTCGATTACGAATATCCACAGATAATTATATGTTTTGTTATTTATTTCTTCAAAACCACAACAAAGATTTATTCCACCTTTATATATGATTATGATTTAGAAATGTTGTGATCTTCGAATTCAGTAGGTTGGATACACTCTGAGTCAAACAATTATTTCATCCAATACAATATGCTCACACGAAAAACAGTTCACCTTATGTCAATCATACAAGTACTGAGGATTACCTCGCCTAAAAAATTCAGATCATTACAACACATGGACAACATAGGGGGTCTTGCAACATAATCCATTCAGAGACATGACACAACATGCAAGTACAATAATCTGATGACAATTTCAACTGGTATCTAAAGAAAAACCGGGATTATCTTGGGCTTCAGATAGCAGAAACAGCAGGACCTCCTCCGTCTTCAAATGCAACATTCTTACTTCCTCCAATTCTTGGGTTGCTTGCATAATGCGTGCCACTAATTCCGTAATTTCCAGCCTCAAGATAAAGATTACCTCATTCATGGCAGCCACACCATCTCTTTCTGCCTCTAGTAGAGCCTCAAGCACTATAATATATGTGCTCAGACTGCTCTCCGGCGGTGTTGCCTCTGAACTGCTACCATCTGGTAACATGGATGGCACACTGCTTCCACAAATAGATTCTGGGGTTGTACATTGTGTCCTAGTGTGACCGGCATCCTGAAAGGTTTCCGCTGGACATCAGTAAGAGATAGTTATCGTATGATCCAGGCAGTAAGCTTACATGGTAAACGACGAACGAATTATTGCCGATCATGGCAAACTATATTTAAATGGTTCGAAGCAGCATCAGCCGAAAAGAAATTAAAATGGTAAGATGAAACTAGGGATGTAAGTGGCAAATAAACGACATCTGCCAGTCCCATCTAGTTAGTTTTTGCTACCTCCCTAGTTCATTTTCCTCAAAAAGAACTCTTTTGAACTATCATACCACTAGTGGACTTTAATCGGGATTAAACGGGACCCAGTTGACATCCCTAGTTGAAAGGGAGTGTACAACCGCTATATTTAAGTTGCCAAGGCATCTAAGCAGTTGAAATAATCTGAGAAAGACTTAACAGTGTGGCCTCATATAAACTACGAAGACAGTCTTGTGATGAAGTTGAGAGGAAAAGTTAAGGACTCAAATGAAATAGGCATGCATTACTTTACGATAGTACAGCAGGCACTGCTGACATATTGGCCAACTCAGGTATAGCGTAACAACAAATAAGCATTCAAATCAAGCAATACAGCAAAGCAGACAACTGAACTATTTGTAATTCGGTAGGATTACACATTGAGGGCACAAGCCAAGAATGCAGCCCACTCGCATTACATTTCACATGTACTAAAACACAATGGCTTACCATATGTTGCTGTGAAGCCTAGCTGTTGTTGCAATGTTCTTTGAAGATATTGTCAGCATCCTGCTGTTGCAAATCTAGTTGTTGTAGTTTATTCTGCACCATCTATTTAGGTAAAATTAATTTTAATCGCATGCACTGGTCCGAATTGATCATCAATGGTTCATCTAAACTAATGAAAGAAGGGTGTGTGCATACACGACAATACTCCCTCCGATTCTTTTTTACTTTGCGTACAACTTTTTCTCAGTTTTCTTGTATTAGTCTGCGCGTTGCCGATTCCTAGCGCTGGTTTCCTTTTGTGCCCCACCCCATCCGCCTCTGCCCTAATGAATTGGCAAATTAGTCCAGAAAAATTAAACCAGTGCCCTCCTTGGTATGCGGGTAAGAGTTATGCGCAGAGTAAATAGAATCGGAGGGAGTATATCTACTTCCCTCTATTTTTATGCTTGTTCGAGGTGCCAGCCCCAAAAGAACAAATATGTTGCTTGATGGGGTTGGCAGCTCCATAATTAACAGAAGCATCAAATTAGTCATGCAACTTGGGAAGATCAAGAACACACAAACAAGTAATGAACAGAGGCTCGGAGCAGTGATGTAATAGCTAGCATCAGAAAATGTAGGGTAAAACGAACAAAAAGCAGCGGAACCACATGCTAGTTTGCTGATGTGTAATTAAGCATAGAGAACATTAAGCAGTCTGATGGAACCAACAGGTGGCATCAGAACAAAACTAAATCATATTAACTATATGTGCACTGGTATGTAATTTAGCACATGTAACATGTTCACTGCGAGAAGTATGGCCCTACAGGTGCAAGCAGAATAACGCGTCTCATGAAAAACTGAATGATGCCCTGAAGAAATTCAAAGGTGCGGTGCTTATGCTAGGAAAGTGAACGTAGGCACCGGCCGTTGGATAATAGTACCTGATTCTCGGTGGCGTATGGGTATCGTTGTCATACTTGATAGCTAAGGATCGTCGATGGTGCTCGTGTTGCGGTTGAGTTTGGGCCGGCTGTCGCCGTTGCTGAAGCGGCTTCGGTGCTACGGTTGCGGCGCCTGTCGACATACAAGAAAGCTCATCTGTGGTAAGTGAACAGTTGCACGATAAAGAGAAAAACCGAAGGAGTACAAATCGAAATAACCTGATGAGGCTGCGGCGTCAGTAAAGCAGGGCCGGTGGAGTTGAATATGGCATCCGTGGAGCGGGTCCGGTGCAGTGGACGAAGGCTTTGGCGGGCGCATTGTACAGTGCTTTCGGTGAGGCGGATCTGTTGCGGCGGACGAGGGCTTGTATGAAGGGCCAGCGAAGGGGCGGACGAGGGAGTCAGTGAAGGGCCTACATTGTGGTGGACGTGGGCGCCGGTTAAGCAGATCCGGTGCGGTGGACCATGATGGCGGTCAAGGATATCTGGAGTGGTGGACAAGCCAATCGCTAAAGCGGCTCTGGTGAAGTGGTGAGTTGGCAGTTGGGGGTTCCAAGGTGCGAAAGGTAGATCCGTCGGGGTGTGAGGTCCACCGCTGCGGCGGAGGACTAGGTTTGGCGACTTGTCGTGGTTGGGGGGTCGGGGAGGGGAAGGGGAGGGGCTCTGGGGAAGAATGTTGGGGACAAAGAGGGGAAAACAATGGAGTTACCAAAGCAGCCCTTTTCCATTCATGTGGCAGGGGTAAAACAGGAATATCGCAGGGCTAAACTTTCGGGCGCGTGATATTTCAATGTGAGCGGGAAGTTTGAAAGCTTTTGGCGCCTAAAATTATAAGTATTTTTCTCTCGCACGGCCGACTATGATATGATGGCCGACAATTTGTTTGTTTTGCACGAAAAAAAATGTGCAAGTTTTGAAAATCAGTGTCTCCAACTCAAAACTTAGATTGTCCATTCAATTCAAATATGGATCATTGAGCTACTACAAGCAAATACCATCATACGGTCCAATTCAAATGAAATTCCAAATGTGTTTATCCTAAATATGATGACAAAAGCAAAAATGTGTATGTGTATGAATAAAGTGGATGATTATAAAGTTTGAACATGCCCATATGTGTATATCTCTAGATTTGATATATGAATTTGAAATCACGAAATCCCGACTTAAAAAATGTACCTCCGTTTAAATGAATTACAAAAGCTAATGATGGAGTCGAATTCCAAAATTCCATTCTTAGGTTTGTAATTCTGGTACATCAAGGTATATCACGCATGTTCAAAAGTATCGTTATCTCATAGTACAAACTGTGAAACAAATTGATCAACCATGAGTGCACAATATCTCAATTACGCTGAAGTCACTCAAATATAGACACCTCACTCTTTATCTAAAGTCAACCCCCCCCCCACCACACACACACACACACACACACATAGAGAAGTCGTTCTCTCCCCCAAACACCAACACACGAGCACATTAACACCCCTCTCTCTTGTAAAGTCCGGACCCCAACATAGGTCTCTATCACTTTGTCTCTCGGGCATGCACACATCTCTTCCCTCACTCTCTAGGTCTCCCGCCATCTCTCTTACCCAAGCACACGCACTATGTAGAGTGTATATTTCCCATACACACAAAACATCGCCCCAAACGTCTATCTCCCTAGTTATGTGGTTCTCGCGCACTCACCTCACACACCACCCCCGCTGCAAACAAGCACACTTTGTCTCCTTGTGCACCACTCTCCTCTTTCTATCTCTCCCACATGCGGACCCGCCCCAGCTCCTTCCCTGTATACATATATGTCGTGACTCTTTGCATGGCTCCCTAATGTATAATCGTTCTCGATTTCGCACATTGTTCTCTACACCATCTATTCTAGATCTCTCATGAAGTCCCTATCACACACACGATGACTCGCTTCCCTTGCGTCTCCGTTCATAGGCCAATTTCGGACATCAACATTGTCTCCCTATCTATACGCCATTTATGGACACAAATGACCCCTCTTGCCCCCTCTCTTCCTCTCTCTCTCTCTCTCTCTCTCTCCGTCTCTCTCTCTCTCTTTCTCTCGCTCTCACACCCCTCTCCCACACACACACACTCGATGTCTCTTCCAAATAGTCTGCTCCCCCCGCCCGCACCCGTGCTATCTCGCTACTACACATGTCACACCATTCCCCCTTCCCTTATACTAGGTTTACATCATCAGTGGTCTCTCTACTCCACATACACTCTCTCCCTCTCACACACAAACGCGTGCACAAACACACACAGACACGCACAAAGACCCATTTATCTGGATCCTCATCTCTCCTCATGTCCGCATGTGTATCTCACACACTCACTCTCTAATTGTGTATATGTGTCTCCACGTTACACAACACAAAGCCCCATGTACATGTCTCTCTCTATCCTCCACACACATAGACACAAAGAATCTGTTATCATTGCCTCAGTCTCTAACATATCACACACGCACTCTCTCTCTCTCTCTCTCTCTCTCTCTCTCTCTCTCTCTCGCAAACACGCTCAACAAGGGTTTCCCCGTGAATAACTTACCGTCTATTCATCAACAGTCATGGCAGTACGGCGAACACGAGACGTGAAAAATAATAAATCTACACGGGCTTAGACCACCTAGTATGACTACTAGGACTAGAGCAAGCCAAAAAGCGCTCCGCCATCACCCCCTCCTTGTCGGCGACGGGAAAATCTTCTTTTTACACAGTCGAGAAGTCATTGTGCTAAGGCCCCACATGCAGAGGCGTTGAATAGAATGTAGATGCTAGTTTACGGAAGCAAGTATCGATAATATGTTTGTATCTCCATACTTATATTTCTTCTCTTATAAAAAACCGAGTTGGTGATGATGGTACGTGTGCCATCTTGCAATACAGACCGTCCGATCTATATCTGACGGATGGAAATTAAACTAAAAGATACCCGCACCCCTCTCCACATTTGCAGACAAGGCCTTCCCTCGTTCATCCTTATCTCCAACAAACCTCATTGTTGAGCAATTAAGAAAGGAAGCCTCTGGAACAAACTGGCCTGGTGGCCGCTGCCGGCGTCGTCAATCCCCATGCCTCCGCTCAGTCCGACCACCAACCACCACCACACCCCACTCCTCTTCACCTTATCACATATTTCTCGAGATATCATTAGTTTTTACACATGGGATTACTCCCTCAAGGGTCAATCACAACAAGTGTTTTATAAAAAATGCATCTTGATGCTCCGTGCAATGCACGGATCTTGCTAGTACTCCTACACAAGACTAAGTTGGTGATGCTGGTGTGTCTGCCATCCGTCGTTTCTGACCATCAGATCTACATCTAACGATTGAGGTAAGTTGTTGCCTTTTCTCACCAACATCCCACTTGTCTACCAATTTGCAGAAAAACCCATAATTAGTATCTTAAAACCAACCACATCCCTCCCTAACCTCACCAAAACAGCCCAAGGAATATATTCTAATTGAAACATAATATATCTCTCGTGACACATGTATATCAAAATTAGAGTGTTTTGTACCAAGTTTGTGAATAAGTATTATTCTAATTATGATTCGTTGCAACGGACATGAACATTGCTAGTATTTCGAACCATGCATTTCTTTTCCTAGTATTCCATAGTTTTGAGTTTTCCATCAAGATATTAGTCACTCATGTTTGATAGTTACTTTCAATCATGTACACATATGCACTATGTAAGTAGCCTTGCTTATTGGCTTCCAAAGCTTAACTTTCACTCCTACTTACAATATGTAGAGTATTTAACAAAAAACTACCACTTTCAACCAGCCCTAGGAAGAATCTATTGTACAAAAAATAGCAAAAACATACCCAAAATTTCTTAATCCACGCCAAAAACTACCTAGTACTCCTACCGATTAGGTTCGTTTAAACCCATTTATGACAGGGTTGGCCCACATGTCCGTGCTGACGAGGCAGCTTAAACCAACACATTTTGTTTGACCGTTGACACGAGGGACCCACATCTGACCTTCTATCCTGTTATTCCCCTCAAATCATTATTTTTCCTGAACATTACTTCAAACAGTACTGATGCGTGTTCGTCGTGGCACCGGTGATGAGCGAGTTGGCCACCGCTCCGCCGGACGGGCCGGACGCCGCGCTGGCCTCCGCACGGGTTGGCAGGCTGGCCCGAGCGTGACTCACAAGCGAGCAAGCCGCCGCGCTGGCCTTCGCTCGAGCCAGATGGCTGGCCTTAGCGCGGTGCGCGCGAGCAAGCCGCCGCGCTGCCGTGCCAATCTAGCTAGCAAACCTTGCAGACAAGCAGCTGGACGAAGCTATCTTGGCTAGCTAGCGGCCGCGAGCACCGGACGGAGCTGGCATCCGGGCTGCCGCAACATGGGCTCCGCACTGCCGGTGGTTTTGACCTCGCCTTCTGTCGGCGGTGGTAGCTGCGTCCCATGGCCGAGGATGACTAGGTGGACGGGCCGGAGGTAGGAGGTCACTCGAGGATTTTTGTTGGTAAGAGCATGTACAATGGTTGATAAGGTAGTCTTATCTTAAGTCTGCCACGTATGCAAGTGGTAGTAGTTTCTTGGCATTTTAGTGGGTTCTTGCATTATTAGAGCAAGTACAATAGAGCTGAGTCAGCGGGCTATAAGAAATAAACTACTCCCTCCGTCTAGGTGTGTAAGTCATCTTACGAAAACCAAATAATCCCAAAACACTTAGGCGCGGTGCATTAACTTCTACCTCGTTTCTTGTTTCTTGACATATCAACCAATAAGAGATGTGGGTGTGCATGGTTTTAATGACTTGAAACTACCAAACACGACATGCAGTGGTTAATTTGCATGCAATGCTATTAATTAGCAAATAAACATTAATTCTCTAGTTTTTCCCTCCTCCTTGGTCACGGTGCACAATCTAAGATGACTTATTCACCTAGACGGAGGGAGTAGTATATTTCTGCTTAGTTGGAGGAAAGAGAAGAGGAGAGAGAAGGTAAGCGGGCTCTTCGTGAAGAGCCAGATCTAGCACGTGCTCCTAGGCACTTTGTGAGAATGAGAAGTGGGCCACATAATAAAAAAGTAGTACACTCTTTTGATCTATTATTGTACTACATGTTGGCTATAAGATGGGCTGTAGATGACATGGCACTGGCTTATAGCCAGCAGCTGGCTATACTATTAACCATGCTCTTAGGGTTTCTTGTAAGGAACAATGTACGTACTACTAGCGACAAAAGGTGATTCTAGGTTGTGTTTTACTCCAACGAGTACCACTAGTGGTCGCGGGAGTGTATACCTCATTTTGTGGGTTCGATCCCGGCCGAACGCACGACGGCCTTTAAAAAAAAGTACTACTACACTTTGCTGCGAGCCAATATTTTACACGGGTAGTTTGAGTTTTGAAGTCAATAGGACGTGCGGCCCCACAATCTGGGTGCACTGGACAGCCTAGCCACGTGAACGGGTTTTCCTTCCCAGCATCCCGTGGCTCGCGTGCTCGCCCTAGCCGCACCTCGCTTGCAGCTTCCAGCTAGTAGCATATTTAAACTAGCGCCTCCCAATTAAGCCCGAGGAGATGGAAAAGCCTGGCGGGGCATTGGGAACTGTGCAATATGGCTCTGTCCGTAAAGTGCTCTACTACTACTCTGTAGCTTGTGGCGTTGCATGCATGGACTTCACTCCATTATCGGCTCTACTATAAAATAAATTCCTCTTGACGTGTTTTTTTTGAAACGGAGGCAAAAGCTTTGCTTCATCTCATTCATAAAGAAGGAACTACTAACAAAGTTCGACGAGATCCATTACACCTCCACAAATGGAAGCGAAAATCCTAGTCTCACTGTATCAAATAACTCAAATGTTCTGCCCCCGCAGTAACCGTCGCTGATAAATAGGCTGCTAGTGTGTGCGTGAGAGGAGCGGCTGAGTAGGCCAGCTACGTGAGAGGAGCGGCTGAATAGAGCACCGAGAGTACCCACTAGGCCACTACGCATGTGTAGTTCCCCTGCATTGATAGTACGGCGATGGTTCTAGAGAACAGTAGTAGCCTCCACTTCCAACTATAGCTCCTTGACCCTGAGATTCAAGAGTTCAAAACTGGTGCACTATACTAGACTAGACTAGAAGTACAGTACATCGCACTACTAGTTGAGAAAAGTAGTACTAGTACTGCTACAGTACGAGTACATACTCCTCCGTCACATAATGTAAGACATTTTTTGACACTAGTTGGCGTGTACAAAAAATGGCAAAAACATACCCAAAATTTCTTAATCCACACCAAAAACTACTACCTAGTGCCAAAACTAGTGCTATTATTTACAGTATAATGCATTCCCATAACATTCCATAATGCTAGTACTAGTAGTAAATAATAGCCTCACCCCTTCACTGAGGAACGATCTACAGTTGGAAGGGACGAGGCCCTGCGGTTACTACGCTCTTATCTCCTCCTCGCCAGTTCCCCTCCCCCCGAAGAGAAGGCAGTTCGTCGCTGCTCCCATGGATTTGCCAGGCGGTTCTCCTCCTCATCAGGGCTGGGAGACCTTGGACGACGATCCTCTGGGAGAAATCGCACGCTGCTCCGACGTCCTCACTGCCGCAAGACTCGGTGCTTCCTGCACTAACTTTTTCAAGACGCTGCTTAAACAGGCTTGGGAAAAGGCCATGCTTGTTGGTCTTCCATGCGTCCTCGAGGAGAAGGTTCTTCTATGGGACAATCCTTTGAACAGTCCACCGCTCCCTGGCCATGGTTGCACGTTGACTCCGCTAGAGTTGCCGACGTTGAGAGGTAGTCGGATTTTGTCCGATGAGCAGGTCAGTAATGGAGTTTTATCATGTAGTACTTAGTTATTCCATTTCCATCCCGTAATTTCTCCGTTGCCCACCGTCTTATATATAGGTCTGGGTCGGTGCCAACAAAGATTGGCTTGCATACCTCCGGCCGGACACCACCATCATTTTGCACAACATCCACAGCAGTGCGGCCGTTCCGGTAGACCCCTTCTCCACCATTGGGATCGGCCTTCCGGACTGGCTGGGCTTGAATACATATGATGATGCCTCCATAAGATTGAAGAAGATAGCAATTGCGGACCCGCCGACAAAGAGATGCGCCTACGACGATTACTATCTCATCGCGGTGTTCGACATAAGGATTGCCATCAATACAAGAGGCAGTAACGACAGACAGGGCAGAGGCTGGCGCATGTTGGCCGCGGCAGATTTGTACCCCCTACACGTTCGAAGACGCTGTGTTCCATCTAGGACGCATCTTCGCGGTGACAAGCCAGGGGACTTATTTCATCTGGTTGCCATCCTATGGTACGGGAGATTACAAATGGAATGCATAAACCATCATTTGCATCCCTAACGGTACTCCATTATTTTGCAGGGACCAGTCATCCCTCGATCAAAATAAGATCGTCGATCCTGGATGTGCATTTGCATCCGCGATTCGGTCTAACCTGGAACCTTGTAGCTGACTTTGGCATATTGGGATCAACTATCTTAGCAGTCGTTACCCATGGTACCACTGATGTGCAACATGGTCACACAATCTACCACGATCGGAACGTCACCATCTACCCAGGTATTCCATTTTTAACCCTCTCGCCTTCTCTTTCATTGTTGTACTAGTAGTATACTTTGTAGTACTAGTAGGAGTACTTTTTACCTTGGAGGACGCGTATAGCTAGCTAGGCCCTTGAAGACTTGAACCCACTAGCTGCCACCATTTTTGTTTTCCATGTCTTACTATCTCATCCACGTAGCCAAGAGTGGCTATATATAATAAGCCGATTATTTTACTTCCCTTATACCGGAGTAGTACTATTTGCTGCACAGTATTACTGACCGCCATATTTGAGCACAACATTGTTATGCATGGACCTTGACTATGTACGTCACCATGTGTCCAGATCTGGGATGCCGCGTGTACCAGATGAACGGCACCGATTTCGACCCCTGTGATGCTACATGGGTGCCGAGGAACACTCTTGGAGAGTACTCGCTTTTCATCGGGGACAGCTACCCCATTGTGAAGCGGATGCCACCTTCCGTGCACGACACGGAAGGCCTACCGTTCATGAAGCATGGTTGTGTCTACAGTGCGCACCGCCGGATGAACAACATGCTAGGACACGCTATCCCTGATTTATGCCGCTTCAGCTTGGATGAGTCTCCATCGTGTGGACCGGACTAGAAAGCTGCGACAATGATTCCCGTTGCCCACCGCTATGGATCGTGCCATCCATGAAGAACACCTGGGACTGGAACCTGGAGGAGGACATGTAGCCCATCTATAACGTGTAAGTGAAGTACGGTAATTGTGAACGGTAGCGCTGTGAATATATGTAGACTAGTCGTGCACAAATTTATCACATGAGTTGGAGATGAACTTGTGTGGCATACTGGCATTTGTCCTTTAGAATTTATTACTAGTAAATGTGTTATGTGTACGTGCAACTTGTGTGGTTGTTGCACGGGCTCCAACACGCTCTTTGAGAAAAAAAGGTGGCACGGCTTTGGATATACGTGACGTGGCAGCATCATACAGTAGCATCGTTCGCTATAGTTGTAGTACAGTCCTACTAGGACGACAACTCCTATAAAACCTTGCGCTTGGCTCTTTGCCTCTTCGGGAGATTCAACAGTTCGTACTCGTGTGAACCTTGCACTTGGCTCTTCGCCTCTTCGGAAGGTCCAACAATGATGATACTACATTACAATATGCTTCTGGCAATCTGACACCGATTGAACTGCTGCACGTCCACCGCGAGGGCGAGGGTGAGGGCGAGGGAGAGGGAGAGGGCGTTGTCGTTAAAACCCTCTCCTCGTCCTGCGAATCACCGCGCGCGTGGGCGAGGAAGAGGCGTAGTAAGCAAGCTTCTCCTCGTTCGGCGAGTTGATGGGACACATCAAAGTAGTACTAGTACTAGTAGTAGTAGTCCATACTGCGTCCTTTCCGATTAATGTGGCTTATATTTTGAAACGAGAAAAATACACTGGCGGTTAATGTATGTAACAATACGCTCTTTACGGTCACTATATATAGTTTTGCGGCAATTATACGATTACTAGCTCATCGTAGAGCACCGTATTGCACCCTACTAACCGTCCACATAGTCGACGTGGCACTTTGTTGACTGGTTAAATTGTCACCTGGTTTCTGGGTCCCACCTGTCAGTTGGCAGAGCAAAGAAATCAGTTAAACAAAACTTTACGCAGGCGCGACACGAGTCCAACCCTTGTGTGCGAACCGCCCTGGCTGTGTATGTGAGTGCATGCACGTGTCCTCCCTTGGTCTTCCAACAAAGAGTGTAAATCGGCTATAAAACAAAGAGTGTAGTACATGATGTACATCTACACTTCCAATGCATTTAGCCTTTAATCTAAATCAATATTGATTGACTAATGCACCAACTTGTGCTGTAGGTATAGGCTACATGTCTATCCTTACTAGCAAAATGCCCATGCGTTGCACGAAACATCAAGATGCATATGTATGAGTAGTTTATCTTGTGGGAGATAAGGATGAACGAGGCAAGGCCTTATCTGTAAATGTGGAGAGAGGTGCGGGTATCTTTTGTAAAATTGTCATAGTTTGCTTTCTATCCGTCAGATATAGATCGGACGGTCTATATTACAAGATGGCAGGCACACCATCATCACCAACTCGGTTTTTTATAAGAGTAGTAGAATTACAGCATGCAACGGCCTTCATTTAATCTTCTTATCTCAATGGTCGCATGCACACATAAGTCTGCTACTTTTGGGCGTTAATTATGCCCTGGTCAATGTGTAAATCTCTAAATGTACAGTCTTTCACGAACGTAGGGAGTAGGTTGAGCACTTGAGCGTGAGCGTGTGTGTTGCGTTGTGTGCTGTGTGCCGCATGGGTGTGTGAGTGTTGCGTGCGTCCATGTGTATGTGTGAGTGTTGCATGTTGCATGCATGCATGCATGCCTGGGGCTTACTCCCTCCCATTGACATGTTCATATTTCAAGCTTCCTCTGTTCCCTCCATATGGTGATACTCCCTCTGTTCCCAAATAGTACGGAGTAAAAGCCTCCCTCTCTTCCCAAATACTGAGTATTTGTCTTTCTACAGATTTCAACAAGTGACTAGGTACGGAGCAAAATGAGTGAAGTGAGCGTAGAGGCATAGGGATACTGTAGAAAGGAAGTCCTCGCGATCCATTATTCCCCATCTCGGTCAGAGAGAACTATTCAACTAGTCTTCGCAGTGAAGTGACAATACACGATGTAGCAGATGGGACACGTAATTAATAAGCTGAAGCAGCGTGTTGGTGTTACTAAATCAGCCTTACCCAGTATTGCCATCATGTTTGCCAGTAGAGCACGCTTCCGCAAATACGCCTACGCACCTCTGTCCTCCATTAACTAACATATGGGTCCTATTGTGGTAGACCCACATGTCATCGGTGTAACTATTTACACTCCGAAGGACGGTATATCCTGGTTGTAGTACTAGTAGAATTGAGATTGAATGCACTTTCTTCCCCGTCTTCCACTCTTCTTCCTCCTCTCTTCTTCTTCCTCCTCTCTTCCCCATCGTCGACCGCACACCATTTACCCCCGCTCACTACTCGCCCGCCTGCGCCATCTTCCTTGGTAGCTCACGCGTACCATATCCCCCCGCTCACTGCTCGGCCACACGAGGAGAAGCTTCTTCGCTCACCCACCCGAATCCACTTCCCCGCTGGCTCGCAGGCACCGAAAACCCCAATGGCAGAACCGACTCACACGCAGAGCCACGATTGGAATTCCCTCCCCGATGTTCTCTTGGAGCAGATCTGTAGTCGTATGGACCTACTCAGCACCATCCCTCTGGCCGCATGCTCAGTGTCTTTGTACCGTCTACTCGTCTGCAACCAGCCGGCTCTTTTCAAGACACCCTGCTTGCTGATGCCCGATCCTCGCAGGTGGCCCAGACACCAACTTGACGATCCTACGGAGGTTGCCGTGGAGCCCCTCAACATGCAACCACTACCCGTCCACCTGTTCTTCATGCGCGACCACTACTGGGCGGGCATGAAGGCCAACTGGATCGTCCTCATCCACCACACCGGTAGTTCGTGGCGTCTCGTGGATATCTACACCCAGCGAGAGATCACCCTTCCATCGTTGGATACCGCCACCATCGAGCCTTGCGGCCCGCCGGACACTCCTGCCTACTACGCACGAGACGCGTCAAGCTTTTGGCTCGACCTCTATTTGCAGAAAGTTGTAATCTGCGAAGTGCCCACACCATCAGAAGACTACATGGATTACAAGCTCATTGCCTTGTTCAACATGGTATTAGTCTATCTGGAATCCGGTCGCCATACATGGTTATGGCTCATCATCAATCCTGTTGAGGCAACATTTCTGTCTGATGCTATAGTGCATGATGGCATCATTTACGCGGTTGACGCACAGATTGGATGCCTATACTGGTGGAATCTATCGTCTGTAATTGTTATATCTCATCTCATCTTTACCTTATGAATACGACTGCTTGTTCATTTGTTACAAATTTAGAATGCATAGCATGTCTATAACCACATCATTGCTATATGTTCCTCTCATTTCCTACATTTTTATGACCACATATGTTATTGTTAGAGTTGATATGAGAACAATTGGCATCTAATGATTGTTAGAATACATATTATGAGCATAACATCATGATTGCTATATGTTACTCTCGTTTACAAGATTTTTATAACAACGCATGTTATTGCTTAGAGTTGATATGAGAACAGTAGTAGTAAGTGCTATGGTAGAATATGAGTAGGCGTTGTCATAGTTGTTTTCCTCTCATTTTTACATGATGTTTGAACCATGACATATTGGTAGAATATGAAAGGCATTGGCTTATTTTTTTAACTTGGGGTATGATTATGACCACAGCATTGCAATTCTCTGTCTATGATATATGTCACTGTTATAATAATCTTAATTCCACACATACTCTGAACATGATTGTTTATTTTTGTCCTGTTGGTCTCCAATTTGAATTGTTGCAGCAGACGCAAATGCGCTGGCCTTCATGATTCTAGGACCTGGAATCATACCAGCCGATGGGTGGTGGTTTATCGCTCGTTCAGCTGACGGCGGTCATTTGATGCTCATTCTCACGTACCAAATTGACCAAACCATTACACCAAACCACATGCAGTACAATGCGTGGGGTGTTCGTAACATTGATGACTATGGCTGCTTCGTGTTCGAGAAACATCCCAGCCCCGTTGGGCCAGGCGTATTCAACTGGAGGCGGGTTTACGGCCTCGGCAACCACTCCTTATTCCTCGGGCTCAATTATCCGATCATCCAACCAATCATCGATCATATCACCGGCGATGATTACTGTGTTATGCAACTTCCATTCGCGAGGGGGGCTGTGTTTACACATCATACCATGGGTTTCATGAATCACCATATCCAGAGATTCGTCGACACAGCTTGTTGCCAGATAATCTTCAGTGTGTGAAAGGCATCAAGCTTCCATGCGATGGATGGCTTTTGCAAACCCGACATGTGGCGATGTGGTTCATGCCAATAGCAAATATGCACAACTTGATTCATGCTGATATCTAGACTGAGCCATGTATTCTGCTGCTGTAGCACGACCCTCTTTTGTTGGATATTATGTACTGTTGTTAGTTTGAAGCACTCCTCTGGTTTGAAGGATAGATACCTTCATGGGATCAAGTGCATCCTAACTCACCTGCGTAGGATGTACTGATAATGATGATGGAGATGCTGTGCAGAAGCCATGGCTTCAAGTGCGTACTTGTTAGTTAAACCTATGTATAAATTGTGACACTAAATACGACTAGTAAGTAGTATAGTAGCAGTAGTAGTATACGTCGGTCAAATTATTCATCATGTCCACACATTGAATTGACATGACAACATGCTGCGCGTGAGGTGACACAAGAATCCCGGCGGCGTGTTCGAGTATTCTGGACTTCAGATTTGGAGTACCACTTATCTGTAGAAATCTTTCATCATTCACTTAAAACAGTCGATTGATCATACATTGAGTACCATATAACAGGAATTACCGATGCAAGTCGAAGAAGGATTGGCCGGTGCTGCCGGCTGGCATCAAGTTCGATCCCATGGATCAGGAGCTGATCGAGCACCTTGAGGCCAGAGTGAGTGCTGACAGCGCGAGATTTCAGTCTCTCATTGATTTGTTCATACCAACCATCGACAACGAGCACGACATATGCTACACCCAACCTGAGAAACTTCCAGGTAAGACACCGATCGGCCGTCTACTTGCACAAACATATTCCTTTGTTTATAGCTCTACTTTTCTTTTTAGACGCAGACCTGGTGAAGCAATTACAATTTGACAGTTAATAAAAAGTGAAACAAGTGACTGCAACATGCCAAAGATGTTATGAAAATGCCAACTAGGTACACTAAAACCTGTATTCCACAATACTGCAGGTATCACACTGAGTGGCCTAAGGAAGCATTTCTTCCAGCGCAATTCCAGGGCGTTCAAAAGGGGCACGTGGACGCGTCGCAAGATATAGTCGGAGTGCGGCATGCACGCGATGTGGCACAAGACCGGCAATACCTTGCCGGTGATGGTCAACGGCCGACAGACAGGCAGCAAAAAAGGTTCTGGTGCTCCACGCAAACAAGAACTTCGACCAGCAGAGGACCAACTGGGTGATGCACCAGTACCACCTCGGGGACCTGGAGCAAGAGAAGGAGCGGGAGCTGGTCCTTTGCAAGATTTTCTACCAGACGAACACTATGGCCAGGAGTAAAAAGATTATAAGTTAGTTTGGTATTGGTAGTTGTACTACCTTGTCGTCCGCAAGTTGGTGTTGTTGTTAACGATCTTTTGGTATGAACTTGCATTTGCTTCCAACCATCATGCTGAGGGTCGACGTGGATATAAAGCTGAATCATTTGTTTCGAAACGAATTTTCAGGCACCTGATTTTTATTTGATGGGTAGCATAAGCACCCGCCGTTCGAATCCCCAGTTCTCCAATTTTTTTGAAACAAGTGCATGCACTTATTATCACGATAAAAAAACAATATCCATGCTGCATCCTAGTTATCAGTCTGTACTTGCAGAATTCTCTCGTTTATTGAGCACGTATATTGTTTTTCAGGTCGAGCAAGTTTCAACTGGGCTGTAGACTGCCCAGGGTTGGTTTTGTTTTTAACAGGCCCAGCCCATGACGACAACGGGGCACAAAGATCCAACAGGTATCTACTGGCCTCTGGCCCGCCAGTGTTAGTTATATTTTGTCTTACAACATCCACTGGCAATTTTTTTACTGAATCAAACACACAACCCAGTTTTATTTTCCTCTTGAAATACATGTCCTACATCTGTTTTCTAATCTCTACCTATAGTTTTACTAGTTCATATACACGTATCATTATATTGAAAACACATAAAATTCCCTTTTCATATTTACATCCTTATTTTTGTTGTTTTTTCCCACCCAGCGCTGATTTTTTTACCACTGGTTTTCCCTTAAACCAACTCAATTGTCCCACGTCTTATTTGCTTACAAAAACAAAACGATTTTGGCAAATCAATAAGTTCTTAAAAAAATGTTTATCATTTCGGGATACAACAGTTCAGACTCCACCGAAATATGCAAAATAAGGTTGAACTTTTTGACCATGGTGCTGGGCAAAAAATGGGCTGTAATAAATTACTTAAGAATTAGCAAATGGGCTGCGAATTATAAAAAAATAGCAAATGGGCTTTATGTTGTCTGCCACAGATTTGGAGGCTGACTTGTGGGACTACTAAGTTCATGCGTACACAAGGTTTCTCAAAAAAGAAACTTAGTCAACAATCGACTCTACCAGCGTCAGACCGTTAGATGTCAATCTAACGGCAATCGTGCTTCTTCAGTCTCTGATCTTCCTGCCCCAGCCGTCCAAACCAGCGTCGTCAGAACCGCCTGCTCCCGCCTCGCGTGGCCGGTAGTGCTGCCGGGCAGGCCTCACATCCCCATCATACTCGCATCCCTGGCCTGTCTATCCCTCTACTCACCCACGCCTCTTGTTATTTTCCGGCGACGGCAGCCGAACCAGTCAACCCTCGTACTCTCCACCGCGTGGGCAGCCACTGCCGTGTCTTCCCCGGCTTCGTGTCGTTCCCTTCGTAGGCCTCACCGTCGTCCACCACCCTGGTGCTCTCGGCACGGCGTGTTCAACGATGTCCATCCAACTGCCGTAGTGCTTCTTCAACCTCTGGTCTTCTTGCCCCAGCCGGCCAAAGCAGCGCCGGTCGTGCCGAATGCTCCTGCCTCCCGTGGCCGGCTGTGCTGCTGCGGAGGCCTCACCCCATACTACTCCCACCGCTGGCCAGGCCATCCCTCCACTCACCCACTCCCCATGTTATTCTGCGGTGACGGCAGCCTCAGACCGCAGCCGAACCAGTGAACCCTCGTACTCCTCTCCGCGTGGGCATCCACTGTCGCGTCTTCCGCAGCTCGACGTCGTCCCCTTCCTAGGCCTCGCCGTCCTCCACCGCCGTGGTGCTCTCGGTGCGGTGTGGTCAATGTGGTCAACGACCGATGTCCATCAGAAGAGTACTGTACGTGGAGAGGTTGACAGTTGGGTCCACGGCAGCCGCAAGGAAGTGCCTCCTTATTACGCGCAAAATAATTATTCCTCCACCTGACAGCAAGGACCCACCGGACGGGCCACCAGTATTTCGCGGAAAAAACATTCCCCCCCTGACTGCTGGGACCCACCGGACAGGCCACCGTATTTCACGAAAAAAACGTTTGCCCCTGACTGCTGGGACCCACCGGACGGACCACCGTATTTCGCGAAAAAAACGTTCCCCCCGCTGTCAGCTCAGACCCACCGGAAGTGCCTCCTTATTACACACAGAAAAATGAATACTCCCCCTGCTAGCTGGGACCCACCATGGTGGGAGGCTGACTTGTGGGCCTACAAAGTTAACGAGGACGGAGGGCTTTGTCAACTTAGTCAATATGAATGATTCTAGCTCTAGTGACCGTACGATGTCCATCCAACTGCCATAGTGCTTCTTCAACCTTTGGCCTTCTTGCTCCAGCCGCCCAAAGCAGCACCGGTCGTGCCGCGTGCTCCTGCCTCCCGTGGCCGGCTGTGATGCCGCGGAGGCCTCATCGTCCCCTACTACTCCCATCGCTGGCCCAGGGTATCCCTCTACTCACCCACACCCCCTGTTATTCTGCGGCGACGGCAGCCTCACGCCGTAGCCGAACCAGTGAACCCTCGTACTCCTCTCCGCATGGGCATCCACTGCCGCGTCTTCCCCGACTCCGCGTCGTCCCCTTCCTAGGCCTCGCCGTCGTCCACCGCCTTGGTGCTCTCAGCGCGACGTGGTCAATGTGGTCAACGACCGACTTCCATCAGAAGAGTATTGTACGTGGAGAGGCTGACAGCTGGGTCCACGGCCACAGCCCAGTTTTTTTATGATTTGCCAAGTAAGTCGCTTTGTCAGGCCTGTTGGGCTGCAAATCTTTCAATACGAGGAGAGCTTCATTCGGCTGGCCGAGAAAATGACCCATCAGTAATGAGAAATGGGATGTACATTTTTAAAACACATCAAACCGGCAATTAGTTTCAAATATCTTTTTTTCATTTCGAGATTTTAAATTACATTAATTTTTATGGGTGGAGAATTTTTTGGATTTTATATTGATATACATTTATTTTTAAAATCAGTTTGAATGTGAGTCGAAATTTCGGGATTAAAAACAGTTCAGACCACACCGAAATATGCAAAATTTCGTATAATTTTTTAACCGTGGCCACAATATGGGTTGTAATGCTAACGAAAAGAATATGGGCTGAAAAAAACCTTAATAATTAGCAAATGGGCTGTAAATTATTAGAAATAATGGCAGATGGGTTGTATGCTGTTTTTCATAGATTTGAGGCTTTCCTAAAAAAAAGGTTGACGCACAAGCAGGGACTGTTGGATGGCCATCCAACGGCCGTCGTGCTTCTTCAATCTCTGCTCTTCCTGCTCCAGCCGCTCAAACAAGCGCCAGCGGGACTGCGTGCTCCCTCCTCCCCGCGGCCGGCTCTGCTGCCGCGCAGGCCTCACCGCCCCATCGTACTCCCATCGTTGGCCTAGCCATCCCTCTACTCACCCACACCTGCTGTTATTCTCCGATGACGGCAGACGAACCAGTAAACCCTCATACAGTCGTACTCCCCTCCGCGTGGGAAACAACTGCGGAGTCTTCCCTGCCTCCGTGTCGTTCCCTTCCTAGGCCTCGCCATCGTCCACCGCCCTGGTGCTCTCGGCGCGGCCTGGTCAACATGGTCAACAACCGACATGCATCTGAAGTAGACTGTACGATGAGAGGCCGACAGCTGGGTCCACGGCCGCACGCAAGGAAATGCCTCCTTATTACGCACAAAATAATGATTCCTCCACCTGACATCAGGGACCCACCGAAAGGGCCTCTGTATTTCGCGAAAAAAATGTTACCGCCGCTGACAGCTCGGACCCACTAGCTATATCTTCGCACGCAAGGAAGTGCCTCCTTATTACGCACAAAAAAAATGAATACTCCCCCTGTTAGCTGGGACCCAGTATAGTGGAAGGCTAACTTGTGGGCCTACTAAGTTGATGGGGATGGAGGGCTTTGTCAACTTAGTCAATATGCACGATTCTAGATCCAGTGACCGTACGATGTCCATCCAACGGCCGTAGTGCTTCTTCAACCTCTGGTCTTCTTGCTCCATCCGCCCAGACCAGTGCCGGTCGTGCTCCTGCCTCCCGTGGCCGGCTGCGATGCGGCGGAGGCCTCACCGCCCCCTACTACTCCCACCACTGGCCAGGCCATCCCTCTACTCACCCACACCCCCTGTTATTCTGCGGCGACGACAGCCTCACACCGCAGCGAACCAGTGAACCCTCGTACTCCTCTACGCGTGGGCATCCACTGTCGCGTCTTCCCCGGCTCCGCGTCGTCCCATTCCTAGGCCTCGCCGTCGTCCACCGCCCTGGTGCTCTCGGCATGGCGTGGTCAACATGGTCAAGGAACGGCTTCCATCGGACATGGACTCTACGTGGAGAGGCTGACAGCTGGGTCCACGGCCGCAGTAAGGAAGTTCCTCCTTATTACATGCAAAATAATTATTCCTCCACCTGACAGCGGGAACCCACCGGACGGGCCACCATATTTCACGAAGAAACATTTGCCCCTGACTGCTGGGACCCACCAGCTACATCTTCGCACGCAAGGAAGTGCGTCCGGGCAAAAAAAACGATTCGCCCCCTGACTGCTAGGATCCACGAGCTACATCTTCGCAGGCAAGGAAGTGCTTGACAGTCGGGACCCACCTGGTCGAAGCGTACGTAGCGTTGTCATTCTGGTCGCGAACGTGTACGCACATACTGGTCGATGTAGAGGCACGCACGTGTCGTAGTAGAGGCGCGCACGTGTCGTAGTAGAGGCACACACGTAGCTTGTACACGTACGTACAGCGACCAGGGTGCAAGAAAGAAAATACAGCCACGTATGTGTACATACGGGCGGGGTCTCGAACGCCTACTCGCACATACGTACGGCGAGGGCTCGTTGACATGGCTAGGTCGGAACGGTGAAACAGCGTCGTCGTCGTGTTCATGGGGAGGCAACAGAATGCGTCGTGTTCATGGGGAGGCAACGGAATGTGTCGTGTTCATCGGGAGGCAACGGAACGCGTGGGAGCCAACCGGCTGGGTCGGAACGGAATGCGTGGTTGTGTTCATCGGGGGGCTTGGACGGAACAGGCGATGGAAACGAGGCATGGCATACCGCAAAACGGAGGAAACTGTCTTGTGTTCGACTGGCCACGTTCGAAACGGGATCCTGTTCATCGGGAGGGGTGTGGCGTATCGCAAAACGGAGGAAACGGACCTCCTACGGTCGAAACGGGGGTCCTGTTGATCGGGAGGGGTGTGGCGTACCGCAAAACGGAGAAAACGGACCTCCTACGGTCGAAACGGGGATCCTGTTGATCGGGAGGGGTGTGGCGTACCGCAAAATGGACGAAACGGACCTCCTACGGTCGAAACGGGGTCCTGTTGATCGGGAGGGGTGTGGCGTACTGCAAAACAGACGAAACGGACCTCCTACGGTCGAAACGGGGGTCCTGTTCATCGGGAGGGGTGTGGCGTACCGCAAAATGGGACTCCACGGGATACTGTTCATCTGCCCCGTCGACTGATACGTCTCCTTCGTATCTACTATTCCAAACACTTTGGCCCTTGTTTTGGACTCTAACTTGTATGATTTGAATGGAACTAACCCGGACTAACGCTATTTTCAGCAGAATTGCCATGATGTTGTTTTATGTGTAGAAAACAAAAGTTCTCGGAATGACCTGAAACTCCACGGAATACCTTACAATAAATAATAAAAAATCCTCGCCAAAGATGAAGACCAGGGGGCCCACACCCTGTCCACGAGGGTGGCCCCCCCCTTAGGCGCGCCCCTACCTCGTGGGCCCCCTGGACACCTTCCGACGCCAACTCCAACTCTATATATTGGCTTTCGGGGAGAAAAAAATAGAGGAGAAGAAATCATCGCGTTTTACGATACGGAGCCGCCGCCAAGCCCTAAAACCGCTCGGGAGGGCTGATCTGGAGTCCGTTAAGGGCTCCGGAGAGGGGGATTCGTCACCGTCGTCATCATCAACCATCCTCCATCACCAATTTCATGATGCTCACCGCCGTGCGTGAGTAATTCCATCGTAGGCTTGCTGGACGGTGATGGGTTGGATGAGATTTATCATGTAATCGAGTTAGTTTTGTAAGGGTTTGATCCCTAGTATCCATTATGTTCTGAGATTGATGTTGCTATGACTTTGCTATGCTTAATGCTTGTCACTAGGGCCCGAGTGCCATGATTTCAGATCTGAACCTATTATGTTTTCATGAATATATGTGAGTTCTTGATCCTATCTTGCAAGTCTATAGTCACCTATTATGTGTTATGATCCGACAACCCCGAAGTGACAATAATCGGGATACTTCTCGGTGATGACCATAGTTTGAGGAGTTCATGTATTCACTATGTGCTAATGCTTTGTTCCAGTTCTCTATTAAAAGGAGGCCTTAATATCCCTTAGTTTCCAATAGGACCCCGCTGCCACGGGAGGGTAGGACAAAATATGTCATGCAAGTTCTTTTCCATAAGCACGTATGACTATATTCGGAATACATGCCTACATTACATTGATGAATTGGAGCTAGTTCTGTGTCACCCTATGTTATGACTGTTACATGATGAACCGCATCCGCCATAATTATCCATCATTGATTCGGTGCCTACGAGCTTTCCATATACTAGTTCTCGCTTATTTACTTTCCGCTGCTACTGTTACAAGCACTACAAAATACCAAAAATATTACTTTTGCTATCTTTACTTTTGTTACCGTTACCACCACTATCATATTGCTTTGCTACTAAACACTTTGCTGTAGATACTAAGTTTCCAGGTGTGGTTGAATTGACAACTCAGCTGCTAATACTTGAGAATATTCTTTGGCTCCCCTTGTGTCGAATCAATAAATTTGGGTTGAATACTCTACCCTCGAAAACCGTTGCGATCCCCTATACTTGTGGGTTATCAAGACTAATTTCTGGCGCTGTTGCCGGGGAGCATAGCTCTATTCTTTGAGTCACTTGGGATTTATATCTGCTGGACACTATGAAGAACTTGAAAGACGCTAAGACAACAATCTATCCCTCAACTACGAGGGGAGGTAAGGAATTGCCATCTAGCTCTGCACTCGATTCACCTTCTGTTATGAGTTGGCTTGCGACACCTAAACCTGCTTCTGCTATTTGTTCTGATATGTCGCATGTTATTGATGTTGCCACTTCTGCTATGCATGATACTTGTGATGAAACTGCTTCTATGCCTGATACTACTGTGCCTCTTAGTGAATTTCTTGATGAACAAATTGCTAGGGCTAGAGAGAAAGAAATTATTGAATCTGATTTTAATGATGAAAGTGATGATGAAGATATGCCTGTTATTCCTGAGGGTTATCTTTTTGATATGGAATCTTCTGCCGCTATTTTAGCTTTCAAAGATATATATGAGCTCAAGAGGTTATTAGCTAAATGGAACAAAGAGTCACTTAGAGATAAAATGAAACCTGACCCTGCTTTTCCTACTTCACCTATTTGTGTTCCCGATAAGGATTATGAATTCTCTGTTGATCCAGATATAATTACTTTGGTTGAATCTGATCCTTTCCATGGTTATGAATCTGAAACTGTTGTAGCACATCTTACTAAATTAAATGATATAGCCACCCTGTTTACTAATGATGAGAGATCGCGCTACTTTTATATACTCAAGATATTTCCGTTCTCATTAAAGGGTGATGCTAAGATATTGTTTAATTCTCTTGATCCTGGTTGTGTGCGTAGTCCCCAGGATATGATTTATTACTTCTCTACTAAATATTTCCCTCCTCATAAGAAACAAGCTGCTTTAAAGGAAATATACAAGCAAATTAAAGAAGAGAGTCTCCCACAAGCTTGGGGGAGGCTTCTCAAGTTACTTAATGCTTTGCCTGATCATCCTCTTAAGAAACATGAAATACTTGATATCTTTTATAATGGACTAACCGATACTTCCAGAGATTACCTGGATAGTTGTGCTAGTTCTCTTTTCAGGGAAAGAACACCGGATGAAGCTGAAATTCTATTGAATAATATGTTGACAAATGAAAATAATTGGGCACCTCCTGAGCCAGCTCCTGCTCCTGCTCCAATTACTGAGCCTATTCCTAAACCAACTCCGAAGAAGAGAGGTGTTCTATTTCACAGTCCTGAAGATATGCAAGAGGCAAAGAAATCTATGAAACAAAAAGGTATTAAAGCTGAAGACGTTAAGAATTTACCTCCTATTGAAGAAATACATGGTCTTAATTCACCGCCTGTTGAAGAAATATATGATCTTAATCCTTTATTTATTGAAGAACCTCCTGATCCTGATATCCCGACACAGGTAGTAAAGGTAAATTCTCTCTATAGATATGGTAAAGCTGAAGTCCCTCCTACTAAAATTGCTAGTCGGTGCTTGGATGAGTTTGATAACTTTATGTTTAAGCAAGACAACTTCAATGCTTATTTTGGTAGACAATTAAAACAGAATGCTTATCTGATTAGACGCTTGGGTGATTATATGGCTCATATTAAAGGTGAACTTAAACTTGTTAGCAAACATGCTTCTATGGTTACCACTCAAGTAGAACAAGTACTTAAAGCTCAAAAGGAAGTGCTTTATGAAATGAATAGTAAGAAAAATGATTATGCTGTTAGAGTGGCTACTAGAACTGGTAGAATGACTCAGGAACCTTTGTATCCTGAAGGCCACCCTAAGAGAATCGAGCAAGATTCTCAGAGAAATAATATTGATGTTCCTAGTTCTTCTAAAAAGAAGAAAAAGAAAAATGATAGAACTGTGCAAACTTCTAGTGAACCTATTGCTGAACCACCTGATAATCCAAATGATATCTCTATGTCTGATGCTGAAACACAATCTGGTAATGAACATGAACCTAGTGAAAATGTTAATGATGATGTTCATGATGATGCTCAAACTAGTAATGATAATGATGTAGAAATTGAACCTGCTGTTGATCTTGATAACCCACAATCAAAGAATCAACGTTATGATAAAAGAGACTTTGTTGCTAGAAAACATGGTAAAGAAAGAGAACCATGGGTTCAGAAACCCATGCCTTTTCCTCCCAAACCATCCAAGAAAAAGGATGATGAGGATTTTGAGTGCTTTGCTGAAATGATTAGACCTATCTTTTTGCGTATGCGATTGACTGATATGCTCCAAATGAATCCTTATGCTAAGTACATGAAAGATATTGTTACAAATAAAAGAAAGATACCGGAAGCTGAAATTTCCACCATGCTTGCTAATTACACTTTTAAGGGTGGAATACCAAAGGAACTTGGAGATCCAGGAGTACCTACTATACCATGCTCCATTAAAAGAAATTATGTTAAAACTGCTTTATGTGATCTTGGAGCCGGTGTTAGTGTTATGCCTCTCTCTTTATATCCTAGACTTGACTTGAATAAGTTGACACCTACTGAAATATCATTGCAAATGGCTGATAAATCAACTACTATACATGTCGGTATTTGTGAGGATGTGCCTGTTGTGGTTGCAAACATTACTATTTTAACGGACTTTGTTATTCTTGATATTCCCGAGGATGATAGTATGTCTATTATTCTTGGAAGACCTTTCCTTAATACTACATGGGCTGTTATTGATTGCAACAAAGGCAATGTCACTTTTCATGTTAATGGTAATGAGCACACGGTACACTTTCCGAGGAAACAACCTCAAGTTCATAGTATCAACTCTATTGGAAAAATTCCATCGATTATATTTGGAGGTTTTGAATTTCCTCTTCCTACTGTCAAAAAGAAATATGATATACTTATTATTGGGGATGTACATATCCCCGTTGAGGTAACATAGTGTTATTCGAAATTTCTCCGGTTACATGTTGACCGGAATGAGTTTGTTAACAAGACTTGATCAACCTTGTTAGTGCATTCCTTTTGATGAGCATGAGATGGATGAAACTAGAAGCACAACCTTATGTACCCTCTCTATACTTTCTGTTATT
The DNA here is from genome assembly GCA_032464435.1 of Aegilops umbellulata. NCBI lineage: Eukaryota > Viridiplantae > Streptophyta > Magnoliopsida > Poales > Poaceae > Aegilops > Aegilops umbellulata. The sequence goes on from CP136055.1 coordinate 414,500,676, forward strand.
TAGTAGAAATAAAGTAAAAATAGTATTTTTCTGTCTGTTTCCTGATTTGTCTGTGCAATATAAAAATATCACGAAAATAAAAGTCCTCGGAATGACATGCCAATTTAATATGATTTTTTCGTAAATATTTGAGGATTTATAGTGCAAAAATTACCACGGGGGGAGCTACCACCTGGCCACAAGGGTGGAGGGCGCGCCCTACCCCCTGGGCGCGCCCCCCTGCCTCGTGGGCCCACGGTGGCCCTCCTCCACTTATCCCTGCACCCATCTTCTTCCTCTTCCTCACACAAACACGAAAAACCAACTCAAGCTCGAGTTCCAGCCCTCTTTGCTATGATTTTCGATCTCCTTGCTCAAAGCACCTCTCGAAAACTGCTCGAGGAGATTGTTCCTTGGTATGTGACTCCTCCATTGGTCCAATTAGTTTTTCTTCTAGTGCTTTATTCTTTGCAAATTTGTGCTGCATAGGTGACCATGTTCTTGAGCTTGCATGTCAAATTTATATGGTTCCAAGTAGTTCTAATGCTTGATATAGGCTCTAGGCACTTGTAGGAGTAGTTGCTATCAGTTTTACTGAAGTTGGTTCACTTTTGTTTGAAGTTACTAAAAATTTCAGATTATTTCAGAAAACAATGAACAGACTTTTGAGGGGCTCATCGAGCCGGAGCTCAAAGGAGAAACAAAATGAAGAAGCACAGAGGCCCAAATATAATTTGCCTCGCACCATGGAGATCCGGCCGTGTGAATGGCCTTCTGATAATTTCTTGACACAGGCCGAGATTTATGAGGATTTCTATTCATTGATTGAGAATGCCGGCCTCACCGATTTCGTCCGCGACCAACGTCCTCAGTATCTCTTACTCACAAATACTTTTGTGCAAAACTTCTACTTTTTTCCTAAGGAATCACCTCCTTCAGTAGAGTTTCATTTATATGACGTTGCGAAGAAAATGCCATTGTCTGAATTTTGCGCAGTATGCAACATACCCCCTGAGGGTATCTTAGAGGAACCACCCCGTAAAGAGGTGGAACCATTTATTAACACTATCTCCGTGGGAGAAACTAGGAAGGTTTCTGATGCAAGAATCACTAGCATACATTTTCCTGTTTTACGCTATTTTGCCTTATTTGCTAGTCGTTGCTTGATTGGTCGCGGGAACTGTGGGAACTTTAGTGTTCCTGATATTATTATTTTGTTCCATGGTTTATACTGCGATAACACTGTTAGCATGGGTGGAATTATTGCTAGACGGTTAAGTATGAACCGTACTAAGGGTCCCATCTTTGGAGGCATTTATGCTTCACGCCTCGCTGCACATTTTAACATATCTATTAGGCTTCATGAGAAAGAAGAAAAATTGCTGCCTAGTGCTTATCTAGACTATAAGAGTATGATAGCACATGATTTTCTTGTTAAGGGCAGGGATGGAGAGCTCAAATATAAATTATTCTTTGATAAACATCATCCTGAAACTATTACCTTGCCTGCTCCTTCTTTGTTTAAATTGTAGGACCTTATCTCGTTACATGGGCTGCTGTCCAAGCTTACAAAAATCCTGCACCAGCCCCGGAACCAGAACCTCAAGAAGAGCCTCCACGACAATCTGTTTACTCTTGGGATCCAGAGATGACTGTTAGCCAGTGGCAGTCAGAGTCTTCTTCATCACAATATGATCCCAACTATCCTTCGTCGCAGTACGACCCCAGCTACACCTACGGGTATCCGCCAGGCTATCCTTGGCAATAGACCAACTTAGGCCAAAAGCCTAAGCTTGGGGTAGTACGTATTTCTCACCGAAATTACATTTATGTTCACACACACACTCATTGCTAGATGTCGGTGCTCATACTCTTTCACTGTAATATCCATGCTAGTTTATTTTCTTTTTCTTGCTTTCTTCTTGTGTGTTTGATAAACCTTAAGAAAAAAAATAGTAGTAGTTTACTTTACTGCTGTAGTAATAGTAATTAAAAAGAAACAACCCAAAAATATTTCCCGTTCTTCTTTTGCTTGTTGGGAGCTTTCCCGTGTAAATAGTTTTTATTTCTTTTCTTTAGGAGTCGGTAGGAGAAGACCATAATTTAATTTTTGAAGTGGCTCTTATATGCTTTATTGTTGAATTAACCAAAGAGCCCATATTGCCTTGTCTTCTCCTGTTTATTGAATGCTCGCAGATTCTAGCTTAGTCCAATGCATGTGCACTCTTATTATTATTCACATTGTTCGGTCGTGCAAGTGAAAAGCAATTATGATGATATATGATGCACTGACTGAGATGAGAAAAGCTGGTACGAACTCGACCTCTTTTGTTTTTGTAAATATGATGAGTTCATCGTTCTTGATTCAGCTTATTATGAATAAACATGTTTGCAATGACAATTAGAGATCATAGTTGCTTGTGCCATGCTTGACTAGCTATGAGTTATAATGATTTACCTTGCGTGCCAACATGCTATTGAGATGGTTATGATGTGGTATGATGGGGTGGTATCCTCCTTTGAATGATTTAAGTGACTTGAGTTGGCACATGTTCACGCATGTCGTTGAAACAAATCAACATAGCCTTCACGATATTTATGTTCATGGTGGATTATATCCTACTCATGCTTGCATCCAATGTTTATTAATTTTAATGCATGTACATGGCTATTGTCGCTCTCTAGTTGGTCGCTTCCCAGTCTTTTGCTAGCCTTCACCTGTACTAAGCGGGAATACTGCTTGTGCATCCAATCCCTTAAACCCCAAAGTTATTCTAGATGAGTCCACTATACCTTCCTATATACGGTATCTACCTGCCGTTCCAAGTAAATTTGTATGTGCCAAACTCTAAACCTTCAAATAAACATTCTGTTTTGTATGCTCGAATAGCTCATGTATCAACCAAGGTTGCCCTTATCTTCCATGTTAGGCGGGTTATTCTCAAGAGGAGTGGACTCCGCTCCTCACTCACGAGAAAATGGCTGGTCATCGGGATGCCCAGTCCCATGCTTCATGCAAACTAAATCAAAATTAATTGCAAACAAAACTCCCCTGGGGACCTAATGTATGTTGGAGGCACTCGTTGTTTCGAGCAAGCCATATATTGATGCTTGTTGGTGGAGGGGGAGTATAAACTTTACCATTCTGTTTGGGAACCGCCTATAATGTGTGTAGCATGGAAGATATCGCCATCTCTTAGTTGCTACGTTGACAATGAAAGTATACCACTCAAAATACAATTTATCTCTATTTCAAAACCGAGCTCTAGCACCTCTACAAATCCCTGCTTCCCTCTGCGAAGGGCCTATCTATTTACTTTTATGTTGAGTCATCACCCTCTTATTAAAAAGCACTAGCTGGAGAGCACAGCTATCATTTGCATTCATAACTGTTAATTTATATTGGGTGTGACTATGATTGGATCTCTTTTACCATGAATTACAATGTCTAGTCAGTCCTTGATCTTTAAAGGTGCTCTGCATTTATGTTTTGCGGTCTCAGAAAGGGCTAGCGAGATACCATCCTATTATATCATATTATGATTGTTTTGAGAAAGTGTTATCATCCGAGATTTATTATTATGGCTTGCTAGTTGATTATGCTATTGATATGAGTAATTATGAGACCTGAGAATTATTGCAAATATGATTAGTTATGATCTTTGCTGAAAACTTGAATGCTGGCTTGACATATTTACAACAACAAGAGCAAACAGAGTTTGTAAAAGTTTTTCTTTATTTCTTTCAGTTTGTCAACTGAATTGCTTGAGGACAAGCAAGGGTTTAAGCTTGGGGGAGTTGATACGTCTCCGTCGTATCTACTTTTCCAAACACTTTTGCCCTTGTTTTGGACTCTTACTTGTATGATTTGAATGGAACTAATCCGGACTGACGCTGTTTTTAGCAGAATTGCCATGATGTTGTTTTATGTGCAGAAAACAAACGTTCTCGGAATGACCTCAAACTCCATGGAATACCTTACAATAAATAATAAAAAATCCTTGCCAAAGATGAAGACTAGGGGCCCCACACCCTGTCCACGAGGGTGGGGGGCGTCCCCCCTAGGGCGCGCCCCCTACCTCGTGGGCCCCCTGGACACCTTCCGACGCCAACTCCAACTCTATATATTGGCTTTCGGGGAGAAAAAAATAGAGGAGAAGAAATCATCGCGTTTTACGATACGGAGCCGCCGCCAAGCCCTAAAACCGCTCGGGAGGGCTGATCTGGAGTCCGTTCGGGGCTCCAGAGAGGGGGATTCGTCACCGTCGTCATCATCAACCATCCTCCATCACCAATTTCATGATGCTCACCGCCGTGCGTGAGTAATTCCATCGTAGGCTTGCTGGACAATGATGGGTTGGATGAGATTTATCATGTAACCGAGTTAGTTTTGTTAGGGTTTGATCCCTAGTATCCATTATGTTCTGAGATTGATCTTGCTATGACTTTGCTATGCTTAATGCTTGTCACTAGGGCCCAAGTGCCATTATTTCAGATCTGAACCTATTATGTTTTCATGAATATTTGTGAGTTCTTGATCCTATCTTGCAAGTCTATAGTCACCTATTATGTGTTATGATCCGACAACCCTGAAGTGACAATAATCGGGATACTTCTCGGTGATGACCATAGTTTGAGGAGTTCATGTATTCACTATGTGCTAATGCTTTGTTCCGGTTCTCTATTAAAAGGAGGCCTTAATATCCCTTAGTTTCCAATAGGACCCCGCTGCCACGGGAGGGTAGGACAAAAGATGTCATGCAAGTTCTTTTCCATAAGCACGTATGACTATATTCGGAATACATGCCTACATTACATTGATGAATTGGAGCTAGTTTTGTGTCACCCTATGTTATGACTGTTACATGATGAACCGCATCCGGCATAATTATCCATCATTGATCCGGTGCCTACTTGCTTTCCATATACTGGTTCTCGCTTATTTACTTTCCCGCTGCTACTGTTACAATCACTACAAAATACCAAAAATATTACTTTTGCTGTCTTTACTTTTGTTACCGTTACCACCACTATCATATTACTTTGCTACTAAACACTTTGCTGCAGATATTAAGTTTCCAGGTGTGGTTGAATTGACAACTCAGCTGCTAATACTTGAGAATATTCTTTGGCTCCCCTTGTGTTGAATCAATAAATTTGGGTTGAATACTCTACCCTCGAAACTGTCACAATCCTCTATACTTGTGGGTTATGATCGACCTCCTCCAACCTCCACGAGCTACCGTCGACCTCCTCCAGCCTCCACGGGCTCCTGTTCATCCTGCCTCCACCGCGCGCTACTCCACCGGCTACTGTTCAACCACCCCTCCATCGTCTACTGTTCATCCATCCCTCCACACCACGGGGTCCTGTTCAACCACCCCTCCACGGGCACCCCTCCACCGTCTACTGTTCATCCAGCGCTCCACACCACTGGGTCCTGTTCAACGACCCCTCCACGGGCACCCCTCCACCGTCTACTGTTCATCCAGCCCTCCACCACACCATGGGGTCCTGTTCATCCAGAGGCAGCGCCACCGCTCACTGTTCATCCAAACACCCCTGCAACGCTCACTGTTCATCCCAGAGGCAACATCGATCGGCTTCAGTTAGCAGCAGTAGCGAAGGAATCGCTCGATCGGGTTTAGTTAACAGCCATCGATCGATCGCTCGGGTTCAGTAACGCGTTGCCTACAACACAATCGCTCGGGTTCAGTTAGAGCCCAACGCCTCGCTTAGGTTTAGTTAGAGCCACGCCTCACACGCACACGCGTACGTGTACGAGAGAAACACGCATCACTCGGCCCCCGACCTCCCACCGTAACTAGGAACTCCCTGAAATTTTCCTCCCCCTCGCTTCTACCACGGTTTTTTCCGTCATGGACGGCCCAAAGAATGTCATGCAGCTGCGTCTCCAGCCCGCCCAGGATGAAAAGCCCATTTTCTGTCATAATTTTTTGTCATAGAAGTAGGAGCCCACCACATCTATGATGATACCGGGTTTTGTCACAATTATCGTCATAGAAGTGTCATATGTATGACAGAAAAAATTTCGTTCGGCCCAAAATGTCACGGATGTGTCTTTTTTTTGTAGTGCATGCATATGTAGTGTATATCCTTGCTTGCGAGTACTTTGGATGAGTACTCACGGTTGCTTTTCTCCCCCTTTTCCCCCTTTATTTTCTCTCTGATTGTCGCAACCAGATGTTGGAGCCCAGGAGCTAGACGCCACCGTCGACGACGACTCCTACACCAGAGGTGCCTACTACTACGTGCAGCCCGCTGACGATGACCAGGAGTAATTTAGGAGGATCCCAGGCAGGAGGCATGCGCCTCTTTCGATCTGTATCCTAGTTTGTGCTAGCCATCTTATGGCAACTTGTTTACTTATGTATGTACTCAGATATTGTTGCTTCCGCTGACTCGTCTATGATCGAGCACTTGTATTCGAGCCCTTGAGGCCCCTGGCTTGTATTATGATGCTTGTATGACTTATTTATGTTTTAGAGTTGTGCTGTGATATCTTCCCGTGAGTCCCTGATCTTGATCGTACACGTTTGCGTGCATGATTAGTGTATGATTGAATCGGGGGCGTCACAAGTTGGTATCAGAGCCGACTGCCTATAGGAACCCCCCTTCCACACTTCTTGGCCGAAGTCGATTCTAGACTTTACAAAACTTTTACTAACATGGTTGTGCGGCCCATGGGCTCACGTCGCCATTGGGTGGTATTAGGATCTTTTATTCCTCTTCTATACTCTAGGACTCTGACATCTCTTCTATTCGGGTTAAACGATTTTACTAACTCCAACTCTTGGTTCTCGTAAATACTTTCTCTCGGAGAGCCCCTTGGTCCGAACGATCGCTTGTTTCACCAAAAGATTCCGAAGACACCCTACGATGTTCTCTTGAGACTATGTGCCATCGCTTTTACATTTCCCTACCACCGATGTATCCTTACGGATAACTACCTACATTTGTCATTCATACATTCATCTCCAGTTGATCTTGTTATTACAAGATACACCGAAATTCTCTCTATTGTTCTGAGAATACTTTGTGCCTACTGCCTTGCAGTTCTTTGTCACCTAAATACCCCTATGGATAATTCCTTGCTCTTATCGAGTATCCGCTCATCCCCGAGTTGTTCATGTGTTTCACAATGGTCTTCGAAATACTATTCGATCCTCCAAAAAAAATCCTTAGTAGCTTATTGCTCTGCAATACTTGTCTGCTTGCATTATGGATGTTTTCCATATGTCTGGCAATATTCGTTAGTATCCTTAGGCACTGTCATTTTGATCCTATTGATTCATTATGAGTGCGAATGCACGCAATCATCAGTTGATCCTTTTAAATTATATTTTCGGCTCAGACGTCATTTTAAACATGAGCTGGTTCTCAACCAATCCAATTGTCGTCGATTGTACCCCTAAGGCTATTCAACTTATCCATCCCTAATCAGAACATTGCTTCTGATCCCTTGATTTGGAAATCATAATTCCTTTGCATTTGAGCTCTGGATTAGTCAGTTGTTTCTATAAACCAATGCCTTTGCATTGTTACTTCCTCTGGTTGTGTGTCGATGCTCACATCAGCTCTGCTATGGACCGGCAGATCCTTTAATGGATTTTATCCGACATCGTCCTTCATATTCAATAACCTTGTGAGCCCTCCCTCGGATACATAATGCCTTTGGTAAATTGTATCCTCTACTTTCTCAACCTTGCTCTGCTTTCGAGCTGGTGATATTTACTCTTGAAGCTTGTGGTATATGTTTCTAAGATGCCCCGATGGGTTGAACCTATGCCTTCCTTAATCTCTGTGAACACGAAAGTTTTCATGGGTCATACTCCTCTGGTAATTCACCAGGTAGGTTTTGACACTGAAATCATTTTTATCTAGAGTAGTGAATGAAAGGTTATGCATTGAAGAAGTGGGAGTCGACCTTGAACTTTGTGTTCATGCCCATGTACACGATGTAGATCTTATCATTAAAGCTTCTCTTAAATTAATTATCCCCTTGTTATAAGTTCATCTTGTATCTATGTTTGGTCCTTTGCAGCCGTTGTTCCGACCGTGATTGATTCTCCTTTGATTCTATTTCTCAGGCAGGTGAAAGTAATTGCCTTATGTAGATCAATACACCTCTGCAACCTCTATCATGTTCTACCTTCGAGTATTACCCCGTGGTATCTCGATAAAATAACAAAACCATATTACTTCTTATGAGTTCTTCTTCAAGTATTATTTCCCACCGATTCCAATTTTTCCCGGAATCTGAGTTGTTAGACACTCAGGGACACCGATAGTGAATCGAGTCCATAATCCGATTCATTAACTCTAAGTAATTTTCGTCGCTTACGAGTTTAATAACCCTTCAAGTCATTCCTAGCCTCATTGGCCATATCATTATCGTGCAAAATTTTAACTATGCTACCTGGCCCTTCTTTTTGGAGCAAATTTTCAACGATGAGCTAAGCTTATGTCGATCTGCCTCATCATATCATTTCGCCTTGAACAACAATCTTGATTTCAAGTTTGTGCCATACCCATGGTTCCAATAACTTTCCGCTTCATCATTCCTTTGACTTGATGTCATCGCCTATCGATTACATCTTCATAAGATCTCTCGACAAATGTGTCATGATCATCATCGGCATTTTCAGCTCTTCCAGGATATCAATTGAGTTCATGATGAGAAATACCATCTTTGCCCCCGATGATTTGTGTTATCTTTGACCACTTTATTGCCTTCCGTTCAACACAAACTTGTTCGTGTTTTGTGTTATACCTTGAGATCCTGGCTATCCAGCATTTGTTCTTCTTTACCTTGGAGTATTACCATCTTTTAATATCAAGGATGTTGTGAGGACTGCTCCACCTCTTAAGGAATTCTTGGTATTGTGATGCTTCTCACCATCACCATTCTTTCTTGGTCCTCGTGTTGATTCCAACCGGTGTACCAACAAGTGAACGGTGCTGTTTGGATTCTGCCCTTCTAGCAACCCTATTGCTTTGAAGTTAATGGTCGGCCGTTCATTCTTAGACTATTGATTATTGTATCACCATTCTGACATTGGTCGTGCAGCCCAACCCATATTTCGGGTGCACCTTTCAACCAATGTTTCATTGTGTATGTTTTCCTCGAGCATGCTTCATTATATCATTTGATCTGACAAATGCTATCTCCTTATCCACATAACTGAGGAGATGCATCTTTTTGGATACCTCGTTGAATTATCGTTGAGTCCGTCAACCACTTCCTCATCCTCTCCTTGGTTTAATGATGAACTCTGGTTTCGGAACTTGCTTCCATGGTTCATTTCCCGAGAACCTTAAGATGTCCTTGCGTTAATTTGTGTTGCACCTTTCTTCTCAGGCATCCTGAGTATGAGTTATCCTGACACCAATCAGATCTGAATCTCGGTCAGATATGATGGTTGGAACATATTTCCAAGAGTTATAACATCGGTCTTTATAAGACCCGATAAGGTGATGTCATGCCTAGCACACCTGGCCGGAGGACCATGAGGAAATCGTAAGACTTGTTTTATAAGTTGTTCCTGACGAATCCTTTGTGTATGCAAAGTCCGGCCTTTGCTTGAAGACCATGTGAATGCTATCTCGAAGCATGTATGTGGTACTCCTATCTTCAATAAGAACATTTGAAGCACAATGCTAAATTTTCCTTATCAATTATCCAAACACCTTTGTATGGGTAACGCCATGAAATTCCTCTCCCATTACCTAAATGGTTTTCTACTTTCTGTCCTGTCATGGATATCATGCACTGCTTGTCCTTGGGAAGGATATACCCCTGAATTATGTGTTTAAACACATTTTTCCTTTCCATTGTTCTGTTTAATCTGATAATCGCATTCTACTTTCCATTGTTTTAGTTAACCTTCTTGAGGTTTATATGAGCTAAGCAGTAACAAGTCACTGCTTTTGTAAGCACCTCGGCGTACAACTCTGTCAGTAAGAACCTGTTACTATTGTTGATGACATTCTGGTAACCACCGATGGACGAGAACTTTGCCTACTGGTCCGCCTCGTTCAACGAGCAGGAAGATGGTTCTATTCGTCCCTCGCCCTTGGTACCAACGTAGTTGCCAACATAACTGGCAGGCTACCCTCTGATATGCCTTGCTATCATGACCGTGCAAGATGTCAGCCCCTTTCTACTTTTAACCCCCATGGTGGGCCCATACCCCGCAGTTCCACAGGATCGAAACCTGACTCTCCTGTAGACCCTATTGCCAAATATATTCCTTGAGCTTGACTTCGTATGTAATTCACGGGCCACCTGCCTAGTAATCTATCCTGGTATCTGACGCAATACTTATTCCCATTGCTCTGAACCCCTTTCACATTTCATATCAGGCAACGAGCGATTGCCTATACGTTTGATACTTCTATGATGCACCTTCTTACTTTGCTCTCGATAATTTCGTAAGTTTCAACTCGAGAGTTACTTTCTGCCACCTTCCCTAATATTATCTACCAGATAAGCAACCTTGTAGAGGTCTGTCCTTTTGAAGCTACCCCTTACCCTTTTTCGTAAGTACGATGAAGATCCCGAAGGAAGGACGACAACTTCATCATGATGACCCGAAGCAGAGAAATGAAGACATCAATGTAATGGATCGATCTCTTCGAGAAGAGCAGCCAAGATTGAGAAGATCCGTTAGAATTTCGTAACTAGACCTTTCTCCCTTCGTCTACCTCTTAAATCTCGGGACGAGATTTCTTGTAGTGGAGGAGAATGGTGATGCCCGGATAATTAGGCTACAGTAACCCTCTGCTAATGATGCCATGTCACCTCGATTACTGTTGCTAATCTCGCGTTCGTTCGAAACCGGTTCAAATACAAATTGAAAATCAAGCAAACAATAAAAGTTTTAAAATATTAAAAATAAAATGTTCGAAGTGAGCCAAATAATTCATAAGTAATTATGGTGGACAAACCACACTTTTATAAAATGCTTAAATACTCTAAAATGGTTAAAACAGTAGTTGAAACAACTAAATAATTGCTTTTGATATTTTACAAAATACTAACCTATTTGTTTAAAAAGAAAAAAAATTGTGGTAGTGGGTGATCATGAGACACTAAATTAGGAATTCATTCTGTGGTAATAAAACGAAATTAGTCCAAAGAAATAAAAGAAAACAGTAAAAGAAAATAAACAAAATAGAAAAAGGAAAGTATAAAAAAACATAAAAACAAACTAACAAAAAGAAAAAAAGAAACCCCCCCGGCTCCCCATGGGCCTCGGCCTATCCCGCCGAACCAACCGGCCCAGGCCGCACCCCTCACTCCCTTAACCCCCTGTACCCTCGTAACCCTAGCCCACACGGTGCCCCACTCATCCCATTCCCCCACTCGCACCCCCACTCTCCCTCCCCCCCCCCCCGATCCAATCGGGATTGGGCTCGAACGCCGCCGCCGCTCAGAGCGCCTCCGCCTCGGCTGCTCTGCCGCACGATGCTGCCCAACCCTGAGTCCCATCGCCACCTTGACCTCGCCGTCCTCGACTCACACGTCGCCGTCCCCGCCGGCTCCGTCGACCGCCATCTCGCGCTCCCATCTCCCTCTCGCTTGACGGATCTACTCGTGCCCGAGGACGCCGTCCCCATCGCCGGTGCATGCCACCGTCGAGCCCTCCCCGAGCACGCTGTTACACGCCTACAGGGCCCGGTGAGCGCGCCCTTGATCTCGCTTCCCCCCGTCTCTATCTCGTTCGTCGCACCACGTCCGTCCGCCACCGTCGCCCGTTCTCGCCACACCCGTCGCTGCGCGTCCGCGGCCACCCGGCTGTGCCACGCTCGCCATGCCTGCCGCTCCACACCACCTTCCCGCGCCTAAGGCCACCGTGGTCGTGCTCTACCTGCGTCGCTCGCCCCGAACCGCTGCTCCTACCGCATGCTGGCCCTGGGTCACGCCTGTGCCTTGCCCACACCCTGCGCCACCCCACACGCCGCTGCTCGTGACTCCACCGGCGTCCGCCATCGCTACCCCTGGCCTCCCCCTTCCCCACGCCGCTCTGCCTCTTCCCGCTCGCCGCTGCACTCGTCACACACGCGCCCGTGCTGCAGGCGGCGTCGCGGCCTCGCGCTGGGCCTCGCCTGTCGCCACACGCCGGCGAGTGCCCGCCCCATCGCGCTCAGGTCTGCCCCAACGGGTGCCTTGCCTGCTGCTACCTCTTGAGCACCGCGTTGGATTTCCCCGAAGAGGAAAGGATGATGCAGCAAAGTAGCGTAAGTATTTCCCTCAGTTTTTGAGAACAAAGGTATCAATCTAGTAGGAGGCCACGCGCGAGTCCCTCTTACCTACACAAAGCAAATAACTCCTCGCAACCAACGCGAATAGGGGTTGTCAATCCCTTCACGGTCACTTACAAGAGCGAGATCTGATAGATATGATAGATAATATTTTTGGTATTTTTGGTATAAAGATGCAAAGTAAAATAAAAAGCAGAGTAAAAAAGCAAAGCAATAATAAAGTGATGGAAGATTAATATGATGAGAATAGACCCGGGGGCCATAGGTTTCACTAGTGGCTTCTCTCAAGAGCATAAGTATTTTACGGTGGGTGAACGAATTACTGTTGAGCAATTGACAGAATTGAGCATAGTTATGAGAGTATCTAGGTATGATCATGTATATAGGCATCACGTCCGAGACAAGTAGACCGACTCCTGCCTGCATCTACTACTATTACTCCACTCATCGACCGCTATCCAGCATGCATCTAGAGTATTAAGTTAATGCAAACAGAGTAACGCCTTAAGCAAGATGACATGATGTAGAGGGATAAATTCATGCAATATGATAAAAACCCCATCTTGTTATCCTCGATGGCAACAATACAATACGTGCCTTGCTGCCCCTACTGTCACTGGGAAAGGACACCAAAAGATTGAACCCAAAGCTAAGCACTTCTCCCATTGCAAGAAAAACCAATCTAGTAGGCCAAACCAAACTGATAATTTGAATAGACTTGCAAAGATAACCAATCATACATAAAAGAATTCAGAGAAGATTCAAATATTGCTCATAGATAATCTTGATCATAAACCCACAATTCATCGGTCTCAACAAACACACCGCAAAAAGAAGATTACATCGAATAGATCTCCACGAGAGAGGGGGGGACATTGTATTGAGATCCAAAAAGAGAGAAGAAGCCATGTAGCTACTAACTATGGACCCGAAGTTCTGAGGTAAACTACTCACACTTCATCGGAGGGGCTATGGTGATGATGTAGAAGCCCTCCGTGGTGGATTCCCCTTCCGGGGAAGCTCCGGAACAGGCCCCAAAATGGGATCTCGTGGGTACAGAAGGTTGCGGCGGTGGAATTAGGTTTTTGGCTCCGTATCTGATCGTTTGGGGGTACGTAGGTATATATAGGAGGAAGGAGTACGTCGGTGGAGCAACGGGGGGCCCACGAGGCAGGGGGCGCGCCCCCACCCTCATGGCCACCTCCCTTCTTTCTTTACGCGGGGTTCAAGTCTCCTGGATCATATTCGGTGCGAAAATCACGTTCCCAAAGGTTTCATTCCATTTGGACTCTGTTTGATATTCCGTTTCTTCGAAACACTGAAATAGGCAAAAAAATAGCAATTCTGGGCTGGGCCTCCGGTTAATAGGTTAGTCCCAAAAGTAATATAAAAGTGGAAAATAAACCCCAATATAGTCCAAAATAGTAGATAATATAGCTGTTGGAAATATGCCCTAGAGGCAATAATAAAAGCATTATTATTATATTTCCTTATTTATGATAATTGTCTTTATTCGTGCTATAATTGTGTTATCCGGAAATCGTAATACATGTGTGAATAACAGACAACAATATGTCCCTAGTGAGCCTCTAGTTGACTAGCGCGTTGATCAACAGAGAGTCATGGTTTCCTGACTATGGACATTGGATGTCATTGATAACGAGATCACATCATTAGGAGAATGATGTGATGGACAAGACCCAATCCTAAACATAGCATGAGATCGCATAGTTCGTTTGCTAGAGTTTTCCAATGTCAAGTATCCTTTCCTTAGACCATGAGATCGTGTAACTCCCGGATACCATAGGAGTGCTTTGGGTGTGCCAAACGTCACAACGTAACTGGGTGACTATAAAGGTATACTACGGGTATCTCTAAAAGTGTCTGTTGGGTTGACATGGATCAAGACTGGGATTTGTCACTCCGCTTGACGGAGAGGTATCACCAGGCCCTCTCGGTAATGCATCATCATAATGAGCTCAATGTGATCAAACTGTTTGATCACGGGATCATGCATTACGATACGAGAAAAGTGACTTGCCGGTAACGAGATTGAATGAGGTATTGGGATACCGACGATCGAATCTCGGGCAAGTAAAATACCGATTGACAAAGGGAATCGTATACAGGATTAATTGAATCCTCGACATCGTGGTTCATCCGATGAGATCATCGTGGAGCATGTGGGAGCCAACATGGGTATCCAGATCCCGCTGTTGGTTATTGCCCGAGAGCCATCTCGGTCATGTCTGCATGTCTCCCGAACCCGTAGGGTCTACACACTTAAGGTTCGGTGACGCTAGGGTTGTGAAGATATGTATATGCAGTAACCCGAATGTTGTTCGGAGTCCCGGATGAGATCCGGGATGTCACGAGGAGTTTCGGAATGGTCCGGAGGTAAAGATTTATATATGGAAAGTCCTCATACGGACATCGGGACAAGTTTCGGGGTTATCGGTATTGTACCGGGATCACCGGAGGGTCCCGGGGGGTCCACCGGGTGGGGCCACCTATCCCGGAGGGCTCCATGAGCGAAAGTGAGGAAGGGAACCAGCCCAAAGTGGGCTGGTGCGCCTCCCCCCCAAGGGCCCATGCGCCTAGGGTTTGGGGGGGGGAACCCTAAAGGGGGCGCCCCCTTGCTTGGGGGGCAAGCCCCCTCCCTGGCCGCCGCCCCCCTAGGAGATTCCATCTCCTAGGGCCGGCGCCCCCCCCCAAGGGGTTATATAAAGGGGGGAGGGGAGGGGGGGCTACACACCTTTTGCCCTGGTGCCTCCCTCTCCCTCTCCAACACCTCCTCCTCCTCCGTAGAGCTCGGCGAAGCCCTGTCGGAGTACTGCGGCTCCACCATCACCACGCCGTCGTGCTGTTGCTGGAGTCTTCTTCCCCAACCTCTCCTTTGCCTTGCTGGATCAACAAGAAGGAGACGTTACGCTGACCGTACGTGTGTTGAACGCGGAGGTGCCGTGCTTTCGGTGCTAGGATCTCCGGTGATTTGGATCACGGTGTGTACGACTACTTCATCCCCGTTCGTTGAACGCTTCCGCTCGCGATCTACAAAGTGGTATGTAGATGCAATCTCTCTCTCCCATGACTCGTTGCTATATGAACTCATAGATGGATCTTGGTGAAACCGTAGGAAAAATTTTAATTTTCTGCAACGTTCCCCAACAGTGGCATCATGAGCTAGGTCTATGCGTAGTTCTCTATTGCACGAGTAGAACACAATTTGTTGTGGGCGTAGATGATGTCAACTCTTCTTGCCGCTACTAGTCTTATCTTGCTTCAGCGGTATTGTGGGATGAAGCGGCCCGGACCAACCTTACACGTACTCTTACGTGAGACCGGTTCCACCGACTAACATGCACTAGTTGCATAAGGTGGCTGGCGGGTGTCTGTCTCTCCCACTTTAGTTGGAGCGGATTCGATGAAAAGGGTCCTTATGAAGGGTAAATAGAAGTTGACAAATCACGTTGTGGTTTTAACGTAGGTAAGAAAACGTTCTTGCTAGAACCCTAATTCAGCCACGTAAAACTTGCAACAACAATTAGAGGACGTCTAACTTGTTTTTGCAGCAAGTGCTTTGTGATATGATATGGCCAAAGTTGTGATGTATGATGAATGATCTATATGTGATGTATGAGATGTTCACGCTATTGTAATAGGAATCACGACTTGCATGTCGATGAGTATGACAACCGGCAGGAGCCATAGGAGTTGTCTTTAATTTTTGTATAACCTGCGTGTCATTGAGAAACGCCATGTAAATTACTTTACTTTATTGCTAAACGCGTTAGCCATAGTAGTAGAAGTAATAGTTGGCGAGCAACTTCATGGAGACACGATGATGAAGATCATGATGATGAAGATCATGGTGTCAAGCCGGTGACAAGATGATCATGGAGCCCCAAGATGGAGATCGAAGGAGCTATGTGATATTGGCCATATCATGTCACGTTTATTATTTGATTGCATGTGATGTTTATCATGTTTTGCATCTTGTTTACTTAGAACGACGGTAGTAAATAAGATGATCCCTCATAATAATTTCAAGAAAGTGTTCTCCCTAACTCTGCACCATTGCGACAGTTCGTTGTTTCGAAGCACCACGTGATGATCTGGTGTGATAGATTCTAACGTTCACATACAACGGGTGTAAGACAGATTTACACACGCGAAACACTTAGGTTGACTTGACGAGCCTAGCATGTACAGACATGGCCTCGGAACACAGAAGACCGAAAGGTCGAGCATGAGTCGTATAGAAGATACGATCAACATGAAGATGTTCACCGATGTTGACTAGTCCGTCTCACGTGATGATCGGACACGGCCTAGTTGACTCGGATGATGTAATACTTAGATGACTAGTAGAGGGATGTCTATCTAAGTGGGAGTTCATTAAATAATTTGATTAAATGAACTTTATTATCATGAACTTAGTCTAAATATTTACAATATGTCTTGTAGATCAAATGGCCAACGTAGTCCTCAACTTCAACGCGTTCCTAGAGAAAACCAAGCTGAAAGACGATGGTAGCAACTATACAGACTGGGTCCGGAACCTGAGGAGCATCCTCATAGCTGCCAAGAAAGATTATGTCCTACGAGCACCGCTGGGTGACGCACCTATTCTCCCTGCAGAACAAGACATTATGAACGCTTGGCAGTCACGCTGCGATGATTACTCCCTCGTTTAGTGCGGCATGCTTTACAGCTTAGAGCCGGGGCTCCAAAAGCGTTTTGAGAGACATGGAGCATATGAGATGTTCGAAGAGCTGAAAATGGTTTTCCAAGCTCATGCCCGGGTCGAGAGATATGAAGTCTCCGACAAATTCTTTAGCTGTAAGATGGAGGAAAATGGCTCTGTCAGTGAGCACATACTCAAAATGTCTGGGTTGCACAACCGCTTGACTCAACTGGAAGTTAATCTCCCGGATGAAGCGGTCATTGACAGAATCCTCCAGTCGCTTCCACCTAGCTACAAGAGCTTTGTGATGAACTACAATATGCAGGGGATGGTAAAGACCATTCCTGAGGTATATGCTATGCTGAAATCAGCAGAGGTAGAAATCAAGAAGGAGCATCAAGTATTGATGGTGAATAAAACCACTAAGTTCAAGAAGGGCAAGGGTAAAAAGAACTTCAAGAAGGACGGCAAAGAAGTTGCCGCGCCCGGTAAGCAAGTTGCCGGGAAGAAGCCAAAGAATGGACCCAAGCCCGAGACTGAGTGTTTTTATTGCAAGGGAAGTGGTCACTGGAAGCAGAACTGCCCCAAATACTTAGCGGACAAGAAGGCCGGCAAAACCAAAGGTATATGTGATATACATGTAATTGATGTGTACCTTACCAGTACTCGTAGTAGCTCTTGGGTATTTGATACCGGTGCAGTTGCTCACATTTGTAACTCAAAGTAGGAGCTGCGGAATAAACGGAGACTGGCGAAGGACGAGGTGACGATGCGCGTCGAGAATGGTTCCAAGGTCGATGTGATCGCCGTCGGCACGCTACCTCTACATTTACCTACGGGATTAGTTTTAAACCTCAATAATTGTTATTTAGTGCCAAGTTTGAGCATGAACATTGTGTCTGGATCTCGTTTAATTCGAGATGGCTACTCATTTAAATCCGAGAATAATGGTTGTTCTATTTATATGAGAGATATGTTTTATGGTCATGCTCCGATGGTTAATGGTTTATTCTTAATGAATCTCGTACGTGATGATACACATATTCATAGTGTGAATACCAAAAGAGTTAAAGTTGATAACAATAGTCCCACATATTTGTGGCACTGCCGCCTTGGTCACATAGGTGTCAAACGCATGAAGAAGCTCCATGCAGATGGACTTTTAGAGTCTCTTGATTATGAATCATTTGACACGTGCGAACCATGCCTCATGGGTAAAATGACCAAGACTCCGTTCTCAGGAACAATGGAGCGAGCAACCAACTTATTGGAAATCATACATACCGATGTGTGCGGTCCAATGAGTGTTGAGGCTCGCGGTGGCTATCGTTATGTTCTCACCCTCACTGATGACTTGAGTAGATATGGGTATGTCTACTTAATGAAACACAAGTCTGAGACCTTTGAAAAGTTCAAGGAATTTCAGAGTGAGGTTGAAAATCAACGTGAAAGAAAGATCAAGTTTCTACGATCAGATCGTGGAGGAGAATACTTGAGTCACGAATTTGGCACACACTTAAGAAAATGTGGAATAGTTTCACAACTCACGCCGCCTGGAACACCTCAGCGTAATGGTGTGTCCGAACGTCGTAATCGCACTCTATTAGATATGGTGCGAACTATGATGTCTCGTACCGACTTACCGCTATCTTTTTGGGGCTATGCTTTAGAAACTGCCGCATTCACTTTAAATAGGGCTCCGTCGAAATCCGTTGAGACGACACCGTATGAATTATGGTTTGGGAAGAAACCTAAGCTGTCGTTTCTAAAAGTTTGGGGTTGCGATGCTTATGTCAAGAAACTTCAACCTGAGAAGCTCGAACCCAAGTCGGAAAAATGCGTCTTCATAGGATACCCTAAAGAAACTGTTGGGTATACGTTCTACCTCAGATCCGAAGGCAAGATCTTTGTTGACAAGAATGGATCCTTTCTAGAGAAAGAGTTTCTCTCGAAAGAAGTAAGTGGGAGGAAAGTAGAACTTGATGAAGTGTTACCTCTTGAACCGGAAAATGGCGAAACTCAAGAAAACGTTTCTGAGGTGCCTGCACCGACTAGAGAGGAAATAAATGATGATGATCAAGATGCTTCTAATCAAGCTCCTACTGAAATTCGAAGGTCCACAAGGACACGTTCCGCACCAGAGTGGTACGGTAACCCTGTCATGGAAATCATGTTGTTAGACAACGGTGAACCTTCGAACTATGAGGAAGCAATGGCGGGGCCGGATTCCGACAAATGGCTGGAAGCCATGAAATCCGAGATAGGATCCATGTATGAAAACGAAGTATGGACTTTGACTGACTTGCCCGTTGAACGGCGAGCCATAGAAAATAAATGGATCTTTAAGAAGAAGACAGACGCGGATGGTAATGTGACCATCTATAAAGCTCGGCTTGTCGCTAAGGGCTATCGACAAGTTCAAGGGGTTGACTACGATGAGACTTTCTCACCGGTAGCGAAGCTGAAGTCCGTCCGAATCATGTTAGCAATTGCCGCATTCTATGATTATGAAATATGGCAAATGGATGTCAAAACGGCATTCCTTAATGGTTTCCTTAAGGAAGAATTGTATATGATGCAACCGGAAGGTTTTGTCGATCCTAAGAATGCTGACAAGGTGTGCAAGCTCCAACGCTCGATTTATGGGCTGGTGCAAGCATCTCGGAGTTGGAACATTCGCTTTGATGAGATGATCAAAGCGTTTGGGTTTACACAGACTTATGGAGAAGCCTGTGTTTACAAGAAAGTGAGTGGGAGCTCTGTAGCATTTCTCATATTATATGTAGACGACATACTTTTGATGGGAAATGATATAGAACTCTTGGACAGCATTAAGGCGTACTTGAATATAAGTTTTTCAATGAAGGACCTTGGAGAAGCTGCTTATATATTAGGCATCAAGATCTATAGAGATAGATCGAGACGCCTCATAGGTCTTTCACAAAGCACATACCTTGATAAGATATTGAAGAAATTCAATATGGATCAATCTAAGAAAGGGTTCTTACCTGTGTTACAAGGTGTGAAATTGAGCTCAGCTCAATGTCCGACCACGGCAGAAGATATAGAAGAGATGAGCGTCATCCCCTATGCCTCAGCCATAGGTTCTATTATGTATGCCATGCTATGTACCAGACCTGATGTAAACCTTGCCGTAAGTTTGGTAGGTAGGTACCAAAGTAATCCCGGCAAGGAACACTGGACAACGGTCAAGAATATCCTGAAGTACCTGAAAAGGACCAAGGAAATGTTTCTCGTTTATGGAGGTGACGAAGAGCTCGTCGTAAAAGGTTACGTCGACGCTAGCTTCGACACAGATCTGGATGACTCTAAGTCACAAACCGGATACGTGTATATTTTGAATGGTGGGGCAGTAAGCTGGTGCAGTTGCAAGCAAAGCGTCGTGGCGGGATCTACATGTGAAGCGGAGTACATGGCAGCCTCGGAGGCAGCACATGAAGCAATTTGGGTGAAGGAGTTCATCACCGACCTCGGAGTCATACCCAATGCGTCGGGGCCAATCAAGCTCTTCTGTGACAACACTGGAGCTATTGCACTTGCAAAGGAGCCCAGGTTTCACAAGAAGACTAGGCACATCAAGCGTCGCTTCAACTCCATTCGTGAAAATGTTCAAGATGGAGACATAGAGATTTGTAAAGTGCACACGGATCTGAATGTCGCAGATCCATTGACTAAACCTCTCCCTAAGGCAAAACATGATCACCACCAGAACTCTATGGGTGTTCGATTCATCACAATGTAACTAGATTATTGACTCTAGTGCAAGTGGGAGACTGTTGGAAATATGCCCTAGAGGCAATAATAAAAGCATTATTTATTTATGATAATTGTCTTTATTCGTGCTATAATTGTGTTATCCGGAAATCGTAATACATGTGTGAATAACAGACAACAAT
This sequence comes from Aegilops umbellulata, assembly GCA_032464435.1. Classification (NCBI taxonomy): domain Eukaryota; kingdom Viridiplantae; phylum Streptophyta; class Magnoliopsida; order Poales; family Poaceae; genus Aegilops; species Aegilops umbellulata. Next base: position 414,521,547 of record CP136055.1, read on the forward strand.
ATGTCCCTAGTGAGCCTCTAGTTGACTAGCTCGTTGATCAACAGATAGTCATGGTTTCCTGACTATGGACATTGGATGTCATTGATAACGAGATCACATCATTAGGAGAATGATGTGATGGACAAGACCCAATCCTAAACATAGCATGAGATCGCATAGTTCGTTTGCTAGAGTTTTCCAATGTCAAGTATCCTTTCCTTAGACCATGAGATCGTGTAACTCCCGGATACCGTAGGAGTGCTTTGGGTGTGCCAAACGTCACAACGTAACTGGGTGACTATAAAGGTATACTACGGGTATCTCTGAAAGTGTCTATTGGGTTGACATGGATCAAGACTGGGATTTGTCACTCCGCTTGACGGAGAGGTATCACCGGGCCCTCTCGGTAATGCATCATCATAATGAGCTCAATGTGATCAAAGTGTTTGATCACGGGATCATGCATTACGAAACGAGAAAAGTGACTTGCCGGTAACAAGATTGAACGAGGTATTGGGATACCGACGATCGAATCTCGGGCAAGTAAAATACCGATTGACAAAGGGAATCGTATACAGGATTAATTGAATCCTCGACATCGTGGTTCATCCGATGAGATCATCGTGGAGCATGTGGGAGCCAACATGGGTATCCAGATCCCGCTGTTGGTTATTGCCCGAGAGCCATCTCGGTCATGTCTGCATGTCTCCCGAACCCGTAGGGTCTACACACTTAAGGTTCGGTGACGCTAGGGTTGTGAAGATATGTATATGCAGTAACCCGAATGTTGTTCGGAGTCCCGGATGAGATCCCGGACGTCACGAGGAGTTTCGGAATGGTCCGGAGGTAAAGATTTATATATGGAAAGTCCTCATACGGACATCGGGACAAGTTTCGGAGTTATCGTTATTGTACCGGGACCACCGGAGGGTCCCGGGGGGTCCGCCGGGTGGGGCCACCTATCCCGGAGGGCTCCATGGGCCAAAGTGAGGAAGGGAACCAGCCCAAAGTGGGCTGGTGCGCCTCCCCCCAAGGGCCCATGCGCCTAGGGTTTGGGGGGAAACCCTAAAGGGGGCGCCCCCCTTGCTTGGGGGGCAAGCCCCCTCCCTGGCCGCCGCCCCCCTAGGAGATTCCATCTCCTAGGGCCGGCGCCCCCCCCAAGGGGTTATATAAAGGGGGGAGGGGAGGGGGGGCTGCACACCTTTTGCCCTGGCGCCTCCCTCTCCCTCTCCAACACCTCCTCCTCCTCCGTAGAGCTCGGCGAAGCCCTGTCGGAGTACTGCGGCTCCACCATCACCACGCCGTCGTGCTGTTGCTGGAGTCTTCTTCCCCAACCTCTCCTTTGCCTTGCTGGATCAAGAAGAAGGAGACGTTACGCTGACCGTACGTGTGTTGAACGCGGAGGTGCCGTGCTTTCGGTGCTAGGATCTCCGGTGATTTGGATCACGGTGTGTACGACTACTTCATCCCCGTTTGTTGAACGCTTCCGCTCGCGATCTACAAAGTGGTATGTAGATGCAATCTCTCTCTCCCATGACTCGTTGCTAGATGAACTCATAGATGGATCTTGGTGAAACCGTAGGAAAAATTTTAATTTTCTACAACGTTCCCCAACAATAGCATGGAGCAATCAAAAATTATAGAAACGTTGGAGACGTATCACCTGCAGCGCCCTACGCCCGCACCCGCAATGCCCACACGCCCGCTAAGGCCCCCTCTGGGTCAATGACCAGTGGGGCTCGCCCAAAAAATGAAAAAAAGAAAGAAAACATAATTAATTAATTAATTAATTAACAAATTAATTAACTTAATTAGTTTAGGTTAATTAACTCAACTTAATTAACCTACTAGTTAAACTAACTACTGTTAATTAGTGGTCAGCCTATGACAGCGGGACCCACACGTTAGATTGACCCAGTCAACGCCCTGTTGACTGCTGACGTCATGATGACGTCAGCAAACACTATTCTGGATAATGTTGATTTAAAATAATTAAATAAATCCTAAAAATGATTTAAATCTTTTAAAATTAATATAAAATAAACCGTAGCTCGGATGGGTCACCCCTAGCACCACGTATTGCCATCTTACGCTTTGTGATGCTTTGGTTGCTCTACTATTTGTTTTGTTCCCCCTCTGTTACTTCTTTCCGGTAGACCCCGAGACTGCCGGCGACCCCGATCGACTAAGATGTTGACGACGCCTCCTTGGCTAAGCTTTCACGCAAGCCCCCCCCCCCCTTGATCAACCCGATATCGCCTATTCTTCTCTCTACTGCTTGCATTAGAGTAGTGTAGCATGTTACTGCTTTCGGTTAATGCTATTCTGCTGCATATCCTGTCATTGTTGCTACAGTTGTTACCCTTACCTGCAATCCTAAATGCTTAGTATAGGATGCTAGTATTCCATTAGTGGCCCTACACTCTTGTCCGTCTGCCATGCTATACTACTGGGTCGTGATCACTTCGGGAGGTGATCACGGGCATATGCTATATACTTTATACTGTTACATTACTTATGATACTGTTCGGAGATGGGGGCTGAAGGGGCAGGTGGCTCCATCCCGGTAGAGGTGGGCCTGGGTTCCCGACGGCCCCTGACTGTTACTTTGTGGCGGAGCGACAGGGCAGGTTGAGACCACCTAGGAGAGAGGTGGGCCTGGCCCTGGTCGACGTTCGCGGATACTTCAATTAAAACGCTTAACGAGATCTTGGTATTTGATCTGAGTCTGGCCACCTGCCTATACGCACTAACCAACTATGCGGGAACAGTTATGGGCACTAGACATCGTGGTATCAGCCGAAGCCTTCGTGACGTCAGCGACTGAGCAGCGTGTGCCGGATTGGACTGGAACGCCTGCTAGGCTAGGTCTGCTTCCGGCCGCCCTCGCAACATGCAGGTGTGCAATGGGCGATGGGCCCAGACCCCTGCGCCATAGGATTTAGACCGGCGTGCTGACCTCTTTGTTGTGGCTACGTAGGGCTGCGACGTGTTGATCTTCCGAGGCCGGGCATGACCCAGGAAAGTGTGTCCAACCAAATGGGATCGAACATGTTGGGTTATGTGGTGCACCCCTGCAGGGAAGTTTATCTATTCGAATAGCCGTGTCCCTCGGTAAAAGGACGACCCAGAGTTGTACCTTGACCTTATGACAACTAGAACTGGATACTTAATAAAACACACCCTTCCAAGTGCCAGATATAACCCGGTGATCGCTCTCTAACAGGGCAATGAGGAGGTGATCGCCGGGTAGGATTATGCTATGCGATGCTACTTGGTGAACTTGCCATCTACTCTCTTCTACATGCTACAAGATGGAGGCTGCCAGAAGCGTAGTCTTCGACAGGACTAGCTATCCCCCTCTTATTCTAGCTTTCTGCAGTTCAGTCCATCGATATAGCCCCTTTACACAGATACCCATGCATATGTAGTGCAGATCCTTGCTTGCGAGTACTTTGGATGAGTACCCACGGTTGCTTTTCTCCCCCTTTTCCCCCTTTCTTTTCTCTCTAGTTGTCGCAACCAGATGTTGGAGCCAGACGCCACCGTTGACGACGACTCCTACTACACCGAGGTGCCTACTACTACGTGCAACCCGCTGACGACGACCAGGAGTAGTTTAGGAGGATCCCAAGCAGGAGGCATGCGCCTCTTTCGATCTGTATCCCAGTTTGTGCTAGCCATCTTATGGCAACTTGTTTACTTATGTCTGTATTCAGATATTGTTGCTTCCACTGACTCGTCTATGATCGAGCATTTGTATTCGAGCCACGTCCGTCCGCCACCGTCGCCCGTTCTCGCCACCCGTCGCTGCGCGTCCGCGGCCACCCAGCTGTGCCACGCTCGCCATGCCTGTCGCTCCACACCACCTTCCCGCGCCTAAGGCCACTATGGCCGTGCTCCGACCGCGTCGCTCGCCCCGAACCGAGGCTCCTACCGCATGCTGGCCCAGGGTCACGCATGTGCCTCGCCCACACCCTGCGCCTCCCCACACGTCGCTGCTCGCGACTCCACCGGCGTCCGCCACCGCTGCCTCTGGCCGCCCCCTTCCCCACGCCGCTCTGCCTCTTCCCGCTCGCCGCTGCACTCGTCACACACGCGCCCGTGCTGCCGGTGGCGTCGCGGCCTCGCGCTGGGCCTCGCATGTCGCCACACGCTGGCGAGTGCCCGCCCCATCGCGTTCGGGTCCGCCCCGACGGGTGCCTTGCCTGCTGCTACCTCTTGAGCACTGCGTGGGATTTCCCCGAAGAGGAAAGGATGATGCCGCAAAGTAGCGTAAGTATTTCCCTCAGTTTTTGAGAACCAAGGTATCAATCCAGTAGGAGGCCACGCGCGAGTCCCTCGTACCTACACAAAGTAAATAACTCCTCGCAACCAACGCGAATAGGGGTTGTCAATCCCTTCACGGTCACTTACGAGAGTGAGATCTAATAGATATGATAGATAATATTTTTGGTATTTTTGGTATAAAGATGCAAAGTAAAATAAAAAGAAAAGTAAAAAAGCAAAGCAATAATAAAGTGATGGAAGATTAATATGATGAGAATAGACCCGGGGCCATAGGTTTCACTAGTGGCTTCTCTCAAGAGCATAAGTATTTTACGGTGGGTGAACAAATTACTGTTGAGCAATTGACAGAATTGAGCATAGTTATGAGAGTATCTAGGTATGATCATGTATATAGGCATCACGTCCGAGACAAGTAGACCGACTCCTGCCTGCATCTACTACTATTACTCCACTCATCGACCGCTATACAGCATGCATCTAGAGTATTAAGTTAATGAAAACAGAGTAACGCCTTAAGCAAGATGACATGATGTAGAGGGATAAATTCATGCAACATGATAAAAACCCCATCTTGTTATCCTCGATGGAAACAATACAATACGTGCCTTGCTGCCCCTACTGTCACTGGGAAAGGACACCACAAGATTGAACCCAAAGCTAAGCACTTCTCCCATTGCAAGAAAAACCAATCTAGTAGGCCAAACCAAACTGATAATTCGAATAGACTTGCAAAGATAACCAATCATACATAAAAGAATTCAGAGAAGATTCAAATATTGCTCGTAGATAATCTTGATCATAAACCCACAATTCATTGGTCTCAACAAACAGACCGCAAAAACAAGATTACATCGAATAGATCTCCACGAGAGAGGGGGATAACATTGTATTGAGATTCAAAAAGAGAGAAGAAGCCATCTAGCTACTAACTATGGACCCGAAGGTCTAAGGTAAACTACTCACACTTCATCGGAGGAGCTATGGTGATGATGTAGAAGCCCTCCATGGTGGATTCCCCTTCCGGCGGAGCTCCGGAACAGGCCCCAAGATGGGATCTCGTGGGTACAGAAGGTTGCGGCAGTGGAATTAGGTTTTTGGCTCCATATCTGATCGTTTGGGGGTACGTAGGTATATATATGAGGAAGGAGTACATCGGTGGAGAAACGGGGGGCCCACGAGGCAGGGGGCGCGCCTTAGGGGGGTGGGCGCACCCCCCACCCTCGTGGCCACCTCCCTTGTTTCTTGACGTGGGGTCCAAGTCTCCTGGATCATATTCGGTGAGAAAATCACGTTCCCGAAGGTTTCATTCCGTTTGGACTCCGTTTGATATTCCGTTTCTTCAAAACACTGAAATAGGCAAAAAACAGCAATTCTGGGCTGGGCCTCCGGTTAAAAGGTTAGTCCCAAAAGTAATATAAAAGTGGAAAATAAAGCCCAATATAGTCCAAAACAGTAGATAATATAGCATGGAGCAATAAAAAATTGTAGATACGTTGAAGACGTATCAGGCATCCCCAAGCTTAATTCCTGCTCGTCCTCGAGTAGGTAAATGATAAAAAAGAATTTTTTATGCGGAGTGCTACTTGGCATAATTTCAATGTAGCTCTTCTTAATTTTGGTATGAATATTCAGATCCGAAAGATTCAAGACAAAAGTTTAATATTGACATAAAAATAATAATACTTCAAGCATACTAACAAAGCAATCATGTCTTATCAAAATAACATGGCCAAAGAAAGTTATCCCTACAAAATCATATAGTCTGGCTATGCTCTATCTTCACCACACAAAGTATTTAAATCATTCACAACCCCGATGACAAGCCAAGCAATTGTTTCATACTTTTGACATTTTCAAAACTTTTTCAATCTTCACGCAATACATGAGCGTGAGCCATGGATATAGCACGATATGTGGAATAGAATGGTGGTTGTGGAGAAGACAAAAAGAGGGGAAGATAGTCTCACATCAACTAGGCGTATCAATGGGCTATGGAGATGCCCATCAATAGATACCGATGTGAGTGAGTAGGGATTGCCATGCAACGGATGCACTAGAGCTATAAGTATATGAAAGCTCAACAAAAGAAACTAAGTGGGTGTGCATCCAACTCGCTTGCTCATGAAGACCTAGGGCATTTGAGGAAGCCCATCATTGGAATATACAAGCCAAGTTCTATAATGAAAAATTCCCACTAGTATATGGAAGTGACAAAATGAGAGACTCTCTATCATGAAAATCATGGTGCTACTTTGAAGCACAAGTGTGGTAAGAGGATAGTAACATTGTCCCTTCTCTCTTTTTCTCTCATTTTTTTATTTGGGCCTTTTCTCTTTTTTTATGGCCTCCCCTTTTTTTATATATATTTTTCGTCCGGAGTCTCATCCCGACTTGTGGGGGAATCATAGTCTCCATCATCCTTTCCTCACTTGGGACAATGCTCTAAAAATGATGATCATCACACTTTTATTTTTCTTACAACTCAACAATTACAACTCGATACTTAGAACAAAATATGACTCTATATGAATGCCTCCGGCGGTGTACCGGGATATGCAATGAATCAAGAGTGACATGTATGAAAGAATTATGAATAGTGGCTTTGCCACAAATACAATGTCAACTACATGATCATGCTAGCAATATGACAATGATGGATCGTGTCATAATAAACGGGATGGTGGAAAGTTGCATGGCAATATATCTCGGAATGGCTATGGAAATGCCATGATAGGTAGGTATGGTGGCTGTTTTGAGGAAGGTATATGGTGGGTGTATGATACCGGCGAAAGGTACACGGTATTAGAGAGGCTAGCAATGGTGGAAGGAAGGAAAAGTGCATATAATCCATGGACTCAACATTAGTCATAAAGAACTCACATACTTATTGCAAAAATCTAGAAGTTATCAAAGCAAAGTATTACGCGCATGCTCCTAGGGGGATAGATTGGTAGGAAAAGACCATCGCTCGTCCCCGACCGCCACTCATAAGGAAGACAATCAATAAATAAATCATGCTCCGACTTCATCACATAACGGTTCACCATACGTGCATGCTACGGGAATCACAAACTTTAACACAAGTATTTCTCAAATTCACAACTGCTCAACTAGCATGACACTAATATCACCATCTTCATATCTCAAAACAATTATCAAGCATCAAACTTTTCTTAGTATTCAACGCACTCAAAAGAAAGTTTTACAAATCTTGAATACCAAGCATATTAAGATTATTAAGCAAATTACCATGCTATTTAAGTCTCTCAAAATAATCTAAGTGAAGCATGAGATATCAATAGTTTCCATAAAACAAATCCACCACCGTGCTCTAAAAGATATAAGTGAAGCACTAGAGCAAAACTATATAGCTCAAAAGATATAAGTGAAGCACATAGAGTATTCTAACAAATTCCAAATCATGTATAGCTCTCTCAAAAGGTGTGTACAGCAAGGATAATTGTGGTAAACTAAAAAGCAAAGACTCAAATCATACAAGACGCTCCAAGCAAAACACATATCATGTGGTGAATAAAAATATAGGTCCAAGTAAAGTTACCGATGGAAGTAGACGAAAGAGGGGATGCCTTCCGGGGCATCCCCAAGCTTTGACTTTTTGGTGTCCTTAGATTATCTTGGGGGTGCCATGGGCATACCCAAGCTTAGGCTCTTGCCACTCCTTGTTCCATAATCCATCAAAATATTTCACCCAAAACTTGAAAACTTCACAACACAAAACTCAACAGAAATCTCGTGAGCTCCGTTAGCGAAAGAAAACAAAAGACCACTTCAAGGTACTGTAATGAACTCATTCTTTATTTATATTGGTGTTAAAACTACTATATTCAAACTTCTCTATGGTTTATAAACTATTTTACTAGCCATAGATTCATCAAAATAAGCAAACAACACACGAAAAACAGAATCCGTCAAAAACTGAACAGTCTGTAGTAATCTGTAACTAACGCAAAATTGTGGAATTCCAAAAAATCAGACAAAATAGGACGACCTAGGAAATTTGTTTATTGATCAGCAGAAATTGGAATCACTATTTTATCACGTTCTGGTGATTTTTAACAATTGTTTTCGTGAACAGAAAGTTTCTGGAAATTACAGCAAGATCAAATAATTATCATCCAAGAAGATCGTATAGGTTTAACTTGGCACAAACACTAATTAAAACATAAAACCACATCTAAACAGAAGGTAGATGGATTATTTATTCCTAAACAGAAGCAAAAAGCAAAAAACTAAAAATAAATTTGGGTTGCCTCCCAACAAGCGCTATCGTTTAACGCCCCTAGCTAGGCATAATAGCAAGAATAGATCTAGGTATTGCCATCTTTGGTAGGCAATCCATAAGTGGCTCTCATGATAGATTCATATGGTAATTTTACTTTCTTCCTAGGGAAGTGTTCCATGCCTTTCCTTAATGGAAATTGGAATCTAATATTCCCTTCCTTCATATCAATAATTGCACCAATCGTTCTAAGGAAAGGTCTACCAAGAATAATAGGACATGAAGGATTGCAATCTATATCAAGAACGATAAAATCTACGGGCACATAATTCCTATTTGCAACAATAAGAACATCATTAATTCTTCCCATAGGTTTCTTAATAGTGGAATCCGCAAGGTGCAAGTTTAGAGAGCAATCATCAAAATCACGTAAATCTAGTTAATCACACAAAGTTTTGGGAATAGTGGAAACACTAGCACCCAAATCACATAAAGCATAAAATTCATGATCCTTAATCTTAATTTTAATAGTTAGTTCCCACTCATCATAAAGTTTTCTAGGGATAGAAACTTTCAACTCAAGTTTTTCTTCATAAGATTGCATCAAGGCATCAACGATATGTTTGGTAAAGGCTTTATTTTGACTATAAGCATGGGGAGAATTTAGCACGGATTGCGACAAGGAAATACAATCAATTAAAGAGCAACTTTCATAATTAAATTCCTTGAAATCCAAAATAGTGGGCTTAGCAACATCTAGGGTTTTAATCTTTTCAATCCCACTTTTATCAATTTCATCATCAAGATCTAAAAACTCCGAATTTTTGGAACGCCTTCTAGGTAAAGTGGATCATATTCAGTCTCATCATTATCAAGATTCATATTGCAAAACAAATATTTAATAGGGGACACATCAATAACTTTTAGATCTTCATCTTGATTTTCATAGGAATTGGAAGAACACGCTTTAATAAAGGCATCTTTCATAGCACGCATCCTAGCGGTTCTTTCCTTGCACTCATTAATGGAAATTCTCATGGCTTTGAGAGACTCATTGATATCATGCTTAGGAGGAATAGATCTAAGCTTTAAATAATCAACATCAAGAGAAATTCTATCAACGTTCCTAGCCAATTCATCAACTTTAAGAAATTTCTCTTCAAGCAAAGCATTAAAATTCTTTTGTGAATTCATACATTCTTTAACACTAGTCTCAAATCCAGAGGGCATCTTATTAAAATTTCCATAAGAGTTGTTGTAGGAATTTCCATAATTATTAGAAGGATTACTAAGATAAGGCCTAGGATTAAAGTTCCCTCTATACGCGTTGTTACCAAAAAAATTCCTACCAACAAAATTCACATCCATAGATTCATTATTTTTCTCAATCAAAGTAGATAAAGGCATATCATTAGGATCAGAAGAAACACTCTTAGTAGCAAATAATTTCATAAGTTCATCCATCTTTCCACTCAAAACATTAATTTCTTCTATCGCATGCACTTTTTATTAGTAGATCTTTTAGTGTGCCATTGAGAATAATTAACCATAATATTATCTAGGAGATTAGTAGCATCTCCTAAAGTGATTTCCATAAAAGTGCCTCCCGCGGCCGAATCTAAAAGATTTCTAGAAGCAAAATTCAATCCGGCATAAATATTTTGTATAATCATCCACAAATTCAAACCATGAGTAGGGCAATTACGTATCATTAATTTCATTCTCTCCCAAGCTTGTGCAACATGTTCGTGATCAAGTTGCTTAAAATTCATAATATCGTTTCTAAGAGAGATGATCTTAGTGGGAGGAAAATACTTAGAGATAAAAGCATCTTTGCACTTGTTCCAAGAATCAGTACTATTTTTAGGAAAAGACGAAAACCAAGCTTTAGCACGATCTCTAAGCGAAAAAGGAAATAGCTTCAATTTAACAATATCATTATCAACATATTTCTTATTTTGCATATCACATAAATCAACGAAGCTATTTAGATGAGTAGCGGCATCTTCACTAGGAAGGCCGGCAAATTGATCATTCATAACAAGATTCAACAAAGCAGTATTGATTTCACAAGATTCGGTATTGGTAAGAGGAGCAATCGGAGTGCTAAGGAAATCATTATTGTTGGTATTGGTAAAGTCACACAATTTGGTATTATCTTGAGCCATCTCGACAAGCAAGCAATCCAACACACGAGCGAACAGAAAGCAAGCGAGAAAAGAGCAAACGGAAAAAGAGAGGGCGAATAAAACGGCAAGGGTGAAGTGTGGGAGAGGAAAACGAGAGGCAAATGGCAAATAATGTAATGCGAGAGATAAGGGATTGTTATGGGTACTTGGTATGTTGACTTTTGCATAGACTCCCCGGCAACGGCGCCAGAAATTCTTCTTGCTACCTCTTGAGCACTGCGTTGGATTTCCCCGAAGAGGAAAGGATGATGAAGCAAAGTAGCGTAAGTATTTCCCTCAGTTTTTTAGAACCAAGGTATCAATCCAGTAGGAGGCCACGCACGAGTCCCTCGTACCTACACAAAGCAAATAACTCCTCGCAACCAACGCGAATAGGGGTTGTCAATCCCTTCACAGTCACTTACGAGAGTGAGATTTGATAGATATGATAGATAATATTTTTGGTATTTTTGGTATAAAGATGCAAAGTAAAATAAAAAGCAAAGTAAAAAAGCAAAGCAATAATAAAGTGATGGAAGATTAATATGATGAGAATAGACCCGGGGGCCATAGGTTTCACTAGTGGCTTATCTCAAGAGCATAAGTTACGGTGGGTGATCGAATTACTATTGAGCAATTGACAGAACTGAGCGTAGTTATGAGAGTATCTAGGTATGATCATGTATATAGGCATCACGTCCGAGACAAGTAGACCGACTCCTGCCTGCATCTACTACTATTACTCCACTCATCGACCGCTATCCAGCATGCATCTAGAGTATTAAGTTAATGGAAACAGAGTAACGCCTTAAGCAAGATGACATGATGTAGAGGGATAAATTCATGCAATATGATAAAAACCCCATCTTGTTATCCTCGATGGCAACAATACAATACGTGCCTTGCAGCCCCTACTTTCACTGGGAAAGGACACCACAAGATTGAAACCAAAGCTAAGCACTTCTCCCATTGCAAGAAAAACCAATCTAGTAGGCCAAACCAAACTGATAATTCGAATAGACTTGCAAAGATAACCAATCATACATAAAAGAATTCAGAGAAGATTCAAATATTGCTCATAGATAATCTTGATCATAAACCCACAATTCATCGGTCTCAACAAACACACCGCAAAAAGAAGATTACATCGAATAGATCTCCACGAGAGAGGGGGAGAACATTGTATTGAGATCCAAAAAGAGAGAAGAAGCCATGTAGCTACTAACTATGGACCCGAAGTTCTAAGGTAAACTACTCACTCTTCATCGGAGGGGCTATGGTGATGATGTAGAAGCCCTCCGTGGTGGATTCCCCTTCCGGCGGAGCTCCGGAACAGGCCCCAAGATGGGATCTCGTGGGTACAGAAGGTTGCGGCGGTGGAATTAGGTTTTTGGCTTCGTATCTGATCGTTTGGGGGTACGTAGGTATATATATGAGGAAGGAGTACGTCGGTGGAGCAACGGGGGGGGGGGCACGAGGCAGGGGGGCGTGCCCCCCACCCTCATGGCCACCTCCCTTCTTTCTTGACGCGGGGTTCAAGTCTCGTGGATCATATTCGGTGCGAAAATCACGTTCCCGAATGTTTCATTCCGTTTGGACTCCGTTTGATATTCCGTTTCTTCGGAACACTGAAATAGGCAAAAAAACAGCAATTCTGGGCTGGGCCTCCGGTTAATAGGTTAGTCCCAAAAGTAATATAAAAGTGGAAAATAAAGCCCAATATAGTCCAAAACAGTAGATAATATAGCATGGAGTAATCAAAAAGTATAGATACGTTGGAGACGTATCACCTGCGGCGCCCTACGCCCGCACCCGCAACGCCCACACGCCCGCTAAGGCCCCCTCTGGGTCAATGACCAGTGGGGCCCGCCCAAAAATGAAAAAAAGAATGAAAACATAATTAATTAATTAACAAATTAATTAACTTAATTAGTTTAGGTTAATTAACTCAACTTAATTAACCTCCTAGTTAAACTAACTACTGTTAATTAGTGATCAGCCTATGACCGCGGGACCCACACGTCAGATTGACCCAGTCAACGCCCTGTTGACTGTTGACGTGATGATGACGTCAGCAAACACTATTCTGGATAATGTTGATTTAAAATAATTAAATAAATCCTAAAAATGATTTAAATCTTTTAAAATTAATATAAAATAAACCGTAGCTCGGATGGAAAAACTTTGTGCATGAAAGTTGCTCAGAACGACGAGACGAATCCAAATACGCAGCTCGTTCGATCGCCATACATCCCTAGAATAGCGAACACACAACCTTCCCCCTCCAGTTCATTTGTCCGAAAATGCGAAACACCGGGGATACTTTCCCGGATGTTTTTCCCCTTTGCCGGTATCACCTACTACTGCGTTAGGTCACCCCTAGCACCACGTATTACCATCTTACACTTTGTGATGCTTTGGTTTCTCTATTATTTGTTTTGTTCCCCCTCTGTTACTTCTTTCCGGCAGACCCCGAGACTGACGGCGACCCTGATCGACTACGGTGTTGACGACCCCTCCTTCTTGGCTAAGCTTTCAGGCAAGCCCCCCCTTGATCAACCCGATATCGCCTATTCTTCTCTCTACTGCTTGCATTAGAGTAGTGTAGCATGTTACTGCTTTCGGTTAATCCTATTCTGCTGCATATCCTATCATTGTTGCTACAGATGTTACCCTTACCTGCAATCCTAAATGCTTAGTATAGGATGCTAGTATTCCATTAGTGGCCCAACACTCTTGTCCGTCTGCCATGCTATACTACTGGGTCGTGATCACTTCGGGAGGTGATCACGGGCATATGCTATATACTTTATACTGTTACATTACTTATGATACTGTTCGGAGATGGGGGCTGAAGGGGCAGGTGGCTCCATCCCGGTAGAGGTGGGCCTGGGTTCTCGACGGCCCCTGACTGTTACTTTGTGGCGGAGCGACAGGGCAGGTTGAGACCACCTAGGAGAGAGGTGGGCCTGGCCTTGGTCGGCATTCGCGGATACTTCAATTAACACGCTTAACGAGATCTTGGTATTTGATCTGAGTCTGGCCACCTGCCTATACGCACTAACCAACTATGCGGGAACAGTTATGGGCACTCGACATCGTGGTATCAGCCGAAGCCTTCGTGACGTCAGCGACTGAGCGGCGTGTGCCGGATTGGACTGGAACGCCTGCTAGGCTAGGTCTGCTTCCGGCCGCCCTCGCAACATGCAGGTGTGCAATGGGCGATGGGCCCAGACCCCTGCGCCATAGGATTTAGACCGGCGTGCTGACCTCTTTGTTGTGGCTACGTAGGGCTGCGACGTGTTGATCTTCCGAGGCCGGGCATGACCCAGGAAAGTGTGTCCAACCAAATGGGATCGAACATGTTGGGTTATGTGGTGCACCCCTGCAGGGAAGTTTATCTATTCGAATAGTCGTGTCCCTCGGTAAAAGGACGACCCGGAGTTGTACCTTGACCTTATGACAACTAGAACTAGATACTTATTAAAACACACCCTTCCAAGTGCCAGATATAACCCGGTGATCGCTCTCTAATAGGGCGACGAGGAGGGGATCACCGGCTAGGATTATGCTATGCGATGCTACTTGGTGAACTTGCCATCTACTCTCTTCTACATGCTACAAGATGGAGTCTGCTAGAAGCGTAGTCTTCGACAGGACTAGCTATCCCCCTCTTATTCTGGCTTTCTGCAGTTCAATCCTTCGATATAGCCCCTTTACACAGATACCCATGCATATGTAGTGCAGATCCTTGCTTGTGAGTACTTTGGATGAGTACTCACGGTTGCTTTTCTCCCCCTTTTCCCCCTTTCTTTTCTCTCTAGTTGTTGCAACCAGATGTTGGAGCCCAGGAGCCAGACGCCACCGTCGACGACGACTCCTACTACACCGGAGGTGCCTACTTCTACGTGCAGCCCGCTGACGATGACTAGGAGTAGTTTAGGAGGATCCCAGGCAGGAGGCATGCGCCTCTTTCAATCTGTATCCCGGTTTGTGCTAGCCAACTTATGGCAACTTGTTTACTTATGTCTGTATTCAGATATTGTTGCTTTCGCTGACTCGTCTATGATCGAGCATTTGTATTCGAGCCCTCGAGGCCCCTGGCTTGTATTATGATGCTTGTATGACTTATTTATGTTTTAGAGTTGTGTTGTGATATCTTCCCGTGAGTCCCTGATCTTGATCGTACACGTTTGCGTGCATGATTAGTGTACGATTGAATCGGGGGCGTCACACAAGGGATCCTACATCATCATCGATTGCGTTTTGCCTTATGGCTAAGGCTTCAAAGGTATCTTCTACTTTGAATCCCAATATATCTTGTGATGATGTTAGTGATGAAGAGAATGATACCGTTGCCTCCTCAAAAATTAAGGGAGAAATGATTTTTAAAGCTCTTCATAAGAATAAAATTGCTCGTTCCAACTTCATGGAAATCATGTCTATTGCTATTGAGGGCAAGAAATATATTGATGAGTTGGAATCTCGTCTTGAGGAGCATGAGGTCACCATTGATAAAATGAAAGGTCGTGAGCGTGATTACGCTAATGAGATTGCGGACCTCTCTCAAGCTCTTGAACTTGAACAAACCACCAAGGAATATCTTGAGGAGACTTTTGCTCTAGAATTATCTAGAGTGAAGGAATCTCATGATAGAGCTCTTGAGGTGGCAAATGTTTTTGAAACTAAAAATGCTAAGCTTGAAGCTGCTCATGCTAGACTCCTTGAGGATTTTCAGCACCTTGAAAATGGCTCAAGGGTCATCAAGGGTGAGCTCATCAAACTCACCGAGTCTCATGATCAACTTGAAGCTTCTTATTTAAAAGAGCTTGCCAAGTTGTCCTCTCCTATTGTTGTTAATGATGATGCTTGTGCTACTATCTCTATTACTTGTGAAGCATTCATTTTGAAGGAGAACGTTGAGCTACGGGCTCAACTTGAGTTGCTATCTAGCAATTATGGGAAATTGGAAGAAAGCCATGAAAAGCTCTCAAGCTCTCATGATGATCTTCTAGTATCCCATAATGTGCTAAAGATAGCACATGAGGCCATGATTGCTAAGGTAACATCTAGTGAGCCTCATGTGGACACTAGCACTACTTTTAGTCAAAATGCTATATTGCCTTGTGCTAGTCCTCGCGATTCATCCATGCATAACATTGGTACATCTTGTGATGAATTTCTTTCCTTGCCTTGTTGCTCTAAAAATGAAGCTTATACTTCCTCTAGTGCTTGTGTTGAGACTAACCATGTAGAGGAAATCAAAGAGCTCAAGGCCCAAGTCACTTCTTTGAAGAAAGATTTGGAAAAGTGTCATGAAGGGAAGACTCAACAATATCTTGAGTGTACAAAAATCCCCCAATGACAAAGGTGGACTTGGATTCAACTCCAATAAGAAGAAGAAGTCCAAGAGCAACAAGAAGAAGGGCCAAAAACAAGTCAAGAATTCGGCCAAGATCATTTGCTTCAAGTGCAAAATTGAAGGGCATCATGTTAGATCTTGCCCTTTGAAGAAGAAGGCCATTAGTGACAAGCAACAAGGGAAGCGGCCACAAGTTCACTCTCATTCTGAACCTCAATTTGAAGAAAGGCATCTTCCCAAGAAAACTCAAGCTAATGCTTCTCAAGTTGAGAAATCAAGTGAGAAGAAAGTAAAGAGTAGACGTTGCTACCTATGTCGTGAAAAAGGTCACGTCGCTTCTTCATGCACAAATGGTACCTTATCCAACCCTATTCTAATTGATGATATCTATTCTCTTGGGAAGGATAAGTTTTGCAATGTGTTTGCCAAATTTGTTGGTGCTCAAAGTGGTGTCAAGAAAAGACCATTTTGGTAGCCAAGCCTATTGTGACTAACCTCTTAGGACCCAACTTGGCTGGGGACCAACTAGCTCATACTTGATCAATAGGTGTTGTTGGAGGTCATTGGAGACTTGGCTACATTATGAAGAATTAAGGGGACTTCATCATTCTTATTGTCTCAAGCCAAGTCATTCGGATTATCAAGTTTCTATCTTATATCCAATGTTCCTCCTTGCGGTAACTCGTGCTTAAAGTGTTTACATTGATAGTTACTTGCCCCTTTGCATGTTTGGTTTCGTTCCTTGCATGTGTTTGTATATGTTGTGCTTCCAACTTGATTATCTTGAGCAATCAAGTATGTGTGTGTCGGTTTGCACATCATGTACGTGTGTGTCATGCGTTGAGCCTTTTGCATCTTGTTTATTTCTTAGTTGGCTCTTGTGAGAGATTAATGGAATATCCCATTATGGGGGAGTGATGTGCTTTGTGCACCTCACAATCCTATAAATGTGTGTACATGAGTAATACCATCTAGTATTGATATTTCAAGATTCTCTAGTCGCTATGTGGTATGTCTTCTCATGAGAAATTCAAATTCTAAATTGTCCATTAATTATCTCTTGTTGGTCTTTATTTTGCCTCTTGTTTATCTTTAATTGGTATCACATTATGGGGGAGTAATATGCTATGTGTATATTACTAGCCTAGAAATGTGTACATTTGAGATATTGTCACCTAGAGTTGATATTGTAAATTATCTTGTTCCTAGGTGGCATGTTAGCTCTACAAGTTGCAAGTTGCTTATGGGTTTGGTGTGAAGATGATGTCGGATATCCTTGCTATCTACCACCGGGAATTATTTCCATTTACTTCTTGTCTTTTGACAATTGGTACTCACTTGTGTGGTAGAATTTATTGATCATATTTACATTGGCTTTTGCTTTTATTTGCCTTTTCTCTTGCCAAGGAATATATTGACTCCCTTTGTCTTCCATACCACTTGTGGATCTTGTTAATTTCTTGATCTTGTCTAGTGTTTTCTAGATATAGTGAAAGTGGTGATCCCACCTTATGCATTTTGTATTCAAATGCAAATTCTATAGTGCACTATTCTTGGGGGAGCTATCCTATTTTCTATAAAACACTCTTCTTGCGAACGTTATCAAGTGTGTGTTGGTGGAAGACAAGCCGTTTTCTTTTTGGTACTTTGTGCCATCATGAAACTTTGTAGAGAGCTTGGTTTTTTTTGGGACCATACTCTCTTTTGGGAGTTTGATATCTTTTATTTAGTGTGTATCATCAGATATCTCATTCCTCGATATATCTATTATGGATATCCTCCAAGTGATGATTTATTCATTTGGTATCTTTTCTTCACTTGTTTTTTCTTTGTCATTTGGTATCGGTTCTTGAAAGTCTTGAGCATGCATATTAACTTCATGTAGTTTCTTTGGCATGCTTTGTTTTCTTTGACCCAATATATAGGGTAACTCCACCAAGTCTCAAATTGGATGAGATGTGCATGAAATTCATTTTCATATCTATATGCACATATTTATGTGGAGTTTGTCCTATGTATTGTTGGTTCTCTAACTCTTTGGTCCCAATGAGTTTGGGTACCATTTTGTTTGTGTTGTTGGTCTAGGAACAATTGGAGATGCATTGGATGCTCGGCTCACTCACAAGGAAGGTGGTGTCACCATGGGCTTATTGGAGTCAAGCTAGGATGCTCAATGAACTACTATCTACTACCTTCAATTGGTTTCTTCTACATCCTTCTAATGATATCTCGGTAACAAGTATCTATTCATGCATTATTTTCTTGCATTCAACCTTGTGTAGGTTGCATCTTGGCATGCTATTCATTCCATCTTGTGATACTTGTTTCCTTTCTCAAAGCATCTCAACAATGATCTCATGTTGCTAGTTGTGATGTCTTTGATGGTTGTATGGTAGGAATTCATTTATATACAATAAGACCATATCTAGCCATGTGCTATGCTTCCAAGCAAATATCTTATTGGTATATATATGTATGACTTCCTTTTGGATATCTTGTTCCTTTATGTTGTAACTATTTCGGGTGTACATCCTTCTTTGTAGATATATATCATCATGATTTCGTCTACCTAGAATCTTATACACTTGAGAGAAGTTGCATATCTAGATGATATCCTTTCTTTCACGTCCACCTTGTCTTTCTTATGTTATTTCTTTGGTGGCTCCATGAAAGCTTTTCCTTGAGTGCGTGTCTTATCTTGTTGCATCTTGATGCACTCTTGTGTGGTGAAGATTATTTTCCCCATGCTTGTCCTTATGAGGCTTTTGCCATCTTAATTGGTATCCCTCGTCTTGATGAGGCTTTCTTCTTCTATCTTCACCATGGGTTGTCGCAAGCTTTGTTGTTTTCTTTTTAGTGAGCTTGTGAACCCATTTGCTAGTTGGGTGTGTGTGGGGAGGAATGTCATGCACCGTGTCGGAGTAATGGGCCACGGGTAGGCTAACCTGAGGCCCAGAACCTTTCAAGACATCGGGGCCGGCTACGCCCCTCAGGAACCCCAGGACGGAGGGCCGCCTTTGGGAGTCGGCAGCGGCGCTGCCGACTATCTACTCACGGCCGAGTCCCAGGGATGACTACAAGATGAGCCGACTCCTAACTGGCGACTTCCAGAGAAGCCGGCTATGGGGGGTCGGCCCGCGACTCCAACCACCCTCTGCCTTCGTAAGAAGGGACGGGGCTCGGAACGGCCGCAGTAAGGCCCGCCCCCACCCCGATTACCAAGGGTAGGCATGGCCACAGTGCATCGTACCAACGGAGATCTCCGTCTGGCGCGGCATTGTTGCCCATCTAGCCCTGACATCAGCTCCAGTGGCGGAGCCCTGTACCCACGTCGGCCTGCCTGTACGGCCCAGAGACGGCGGGCCCCGCTTGTCAGCGGGGGGGACAGAAGACGGCAAGAGCGCCACAAGACGGACCCCGTGGGAGTCGGCCTCCAGGAGTCGGCCGGTCCCTCCCATGGGTCCTGCATGCCATTAACCAGATAAGACAGGGAGTGGCAACAGTGATCGCCCGCCAGGCAGCGGTATTATTGCCATGACCCCATAACCAAGCCAGCATCATTAGAAGCACGGCTACAGTAATCCGCAGCCAGCAAGACTCGCCCGCGGCGGACAAGGCCTGTCGGCTCCATACCGGACTAGACGGCGGGGCCCACCAGTCGGCGGGCCCCAGTAGTCGGCGGAGAAGACGGCGGCCTGAGAGACAGACGGCTGGGACCCGTGCCCAGCCGGATTACCATTGTACCCCCGGGGGGTAGGCCTATATAAACCCCCCGGAGCACCCATGCAAAGGGTTCGGCCCCATTAGCACTAGACCATAGAATATAGGAAGGAGGGAGCTAGCCTTCCCTCCTCCTACCTCCAGGAAACAGCTCAAGGAGCAACCTTGTACCCACTTTGCCATAGTGATCATGCGGAGACCCCGCAGAGCAGCAGTAGGGGTGTTATCTCCTCGGAGAGCCCTGAAGCTGGGTAAGATTCGCCGGCGTGCATGTCTACGCCTCATCCCGCTTCCAAGCACCGGCGACGTTCTACTCGCCCCCACCATGATAAGCCATCCCTTGGCATATGTCGCACCCAACCCCCGACATTTGGCGCCCACCATGGGGCGAGGTGCACCGTCATCCGGAGACCTGCTCTGGACAGGAACCCTCTTCCTCCCTGGCGAGCGCAGCCAGCCCGGCATGCCAGATGGAGTTTGCACCGGTGCGCTGCACGGCGCTGAGATCGCCTGTGCAGCCAGCTGCCTCGCCGAACTTGTCGGCGAGGTTCGCCTCTCCGATGAGCCTGCATCCAACGCAGGCACGGGCGGCCCCGATAGCCTCCTCGCGGGCCTCCTCGACCAACTCCACGTCGCCGGCGAGCCTGCCGTGGACCTGGAGTCTGTAGGCTCCACCGACCCGATGCTGGTCGACTCCGACACTGCGTCGCTCAACGCATTTCCCACCAACGTGGTGGTCTACGACGAGCCGCTCCCTCGCGCGGAGAGCGGCGAAAGCACCGTCACAGAAGTGCTCGTCGTCGATCATGGCGAGCATTCCGACGGAGGAGCTCATGACCCGCTCGACGCGGCGCTACAAGACCTAACCGCGCCCATTCCAGAAGACGCTGACGCCGAGACGCTGGAGGCACGCCGCCTTCAGCTCGTCGAAGGCGCAAAGAAGCTGGCAAGCATGAGACGCTTGTCAGAGGCCTACCAGCGAGAGATGGATCGCGTTGTGGGCGGCTCGCCGGCTCCGACGGGGCCTAGCCGCCTAGGCGCGGTCCGGCAGCGTGGCGTGGAGATCGCCAACCTGTTCGGGGGTAATCGCCCCGTGTACGCCATGCCCGCGGAGAACATCTGAGCCGCCCAGGCGGCGGCGGACGAGCTGGACAACCTCGAGGGTGAAGAGCGCCGCCTGATGAAGGAGCGAGTCCAGTGACTCCTCGATGCGGCTGCCGCGCAGAACGAAGCCGGTTGCCGCACAGAGGCACCGCAATGGCAAAACGACGACCTGCCTCCTCGCCGAGATCAAGGCGCGACGTCTCGAACGCCGACTGGCGGTGTCCGTGGAAGAAAGGACAAGGATTCGGCTGTCAGCCACAGTCGGACTCGCATCACCATCAAGCGCGACCAACATGGCCTCCCAAGAGCAGTGGAACGACGGGACGACTGTCCGCCTCCTCCTCCTCGCAAGGAAAGGCGAGTCTCCCCGCCGCCTGTTGACCATCCGACTCTCGGTGACCGCCTTGGCCGCCGAGAGGGAGTCGGAGAAAACGACGCCCGCCACCGGATCGACCGACTTCACCGATCCCTAGCGCTGGAAGAAGAAGACGAGTTGGGCCCGCCCTGTTTCAGACC
Organism: Aegilops umbellulata; assembly: GCA_032464435.1. NCBI lineage: Eukaryota > Viridiplantae > Streptophyta > Magnoliopsida > Poales > Poaceae > Aegilops > Aegilops umbellulata. The sequence continues at coordinate 414,542,926 of CP136055.1, forward strand.
CCGCATCCGAGATGAGCCCTTTCCCAAAGGGTTCACGCTCCCCCGAGAGACGCCCAAATACACCGGCTCCATGAAGCCGGAAGACTGGCTGGTTGACTACTCAACGGCCGTCAACATAGCGGATGGCAACAAGTGCGTTGCCGTGAAATATGTTTCGCTCATGCTCCAGGGCACGGCCCGGACATGGCTGAACAGCCTGAAGCCCCGCAGCATCAACAGCTGGGTCGACTTCACCGAAGCCTTCATCCGCAATTTCATGAGCACGTACAAGCGACCTCCCAAGCCTCGTCAGCTCTCCTTGTGCGTGCAGGGCCCCACCGAATCAACTTGCGACTACCTCACGTGCTGGGCCGAGCTTCGGAACTCCTGCGAGGGCGTGCACGAGGTGCAGGCCATCGAGTATTTCACTGCCGGATGCAGAGAAGGCACCCTCCTCAAGCACAAGCTCCTCTGCGACGAGCCAGAAACCCTTGATGAGCTGCTAATCATAGCAGACAAGTATGCCACAGCCGACTCCTCCATGAAGGCGGAGATTCAAGTTAGTGCGACTGGCAAAGTGGCCCCTCAGGCTCCCAGAACTCCGGCTGGAGACGCCAGTCGGTGACAACAGCAGAATGACCACAAGCGCAAGGCCCCGCAGCTGGCTTCCAGCAGTCGGCAGGTTGCGATGGTCGAAGACCAGCAGCCGAAGGGGCAGTCTCCGCCAAAGCGACAGAAAGGCGGCAAGTCCAACTGGTTGCCGGCCTTCTCTTACGAGCAGACTCTAGATGGTCCTTGCAAGTTCCACAGTGGCGCGAAGCCGTCGAACCACACCACCCGGAAGTGCCACTGGCTCACAAGGATCGCCAAGGGAGACGGCCTCCTGCCACCCCCGCCTGCTGGGCAGCAGGCTCCGCCTCCACCCCAGCAGCCGGCTGTCAGGCCGGTCGGCGCAGTACAAGATGAGTACTGAAATTGCAACTATCCCTGGGTGGTTTTGGTAATTCCTAACAACATATAGCTCATTGAGCTAACATCATTCCAAGATGAATATTTCAGAAAAGCTCAATGGATGGCACGGCATGGATGCGGAAAGTGGATCCCTCAAAATTATAAGGACAAAGGATTGGCTCAAGCTTCAAGATCAAGGCTCTACATTTTATATTTTTAGTGATCCAAGATCACATTGAGTCCATAGGAAAAGCCAATACTATTAAGGAGGGATGAGGTGTTGCTTAATGAGCCTCTTGCTTCATGTGCTTAGTGATATGCTCCAAAATCCTCAACTACCTTTCCATATCCACATATGACCCAAACCTAAAGTCAAACTCGGCCCCACCGATTCTTTCTATCCGGAGCCACCGAGTTTCACATGTCATAGCCACTGCCACAAACCCTAGCAAATCGGTTTCACCGATAGGGATCTCGGTCTCACCGAGATGGGATTGCAATTTCTATGTTTCCCTTCGTAACGTTTCGGTCCAACCGAAGTGAGCGATCGGTCCCACCGAGATTGCAATGTAAACTCACTGTTTCCCTTTCGTAACATTTCGGTCTCACCAAAAAGAGCGAATCGGTCCCACTGAGTTTACCTGACCAACCCTCTGGTTAGCTTATTACCAAAATCGGTCCCATCGAGTTTGTGTAATCGTTCACACCGAGATTACGTTATGCCCTAACCCTAACCATATCGGTCCTACCGAGTTGCATCTCAGTCCCACCGAAAATCCTAACGGTCACTAGGTTTGTTGAATCGGTCCGACCGAGTTTAACGATTCGGTCCCACCGAGTTTGGAAAATTGTGTGTAACGGTTAGATTTTGTGTGGAGGCTATATATACCCCTCCACCCACTCTTCATTCGAAGAGAAAGCCATCAGAACAGATCTTCATTTCCAATACACATTTTTTGAGAAAGAACCACCTACCCTTGTGTTGAGCTGAAGATACTCCATTCCTACCATATGAATCTTGATCTCTAGCCTTCCCAAGTTGCTTTCCCCTCAAATCATATTTCCACCAAATCCAAATCCTATGAGAGAGAGTTGAGTGTTGGGGAGACTATGATTTGAAGCACAAGAGCAAGGAGTTCATCATCAACGCACCATTTGTTACTTCTTGGAGAGTGGTGTCTCCTAGATTGGCTAGGTGTCACTTGGGAGCCTCCGACAAGATTGTGGAGTTGAACCAAGGATTTTGTAAGGGCAAGGAGATCGCCTACTTCATGAAGATCTACCGCTAGTGAGGCAAGTACTTCGTGGGCGACGGCCATGATGGAATAGACAAGGTTGCTTCTTCGTGGACCCTTCGTGGGTGGAGCCCTCCGTGGACTCGCGCGACCGTTACCCTCCGTGGGTTGAAGTCTCCATCAACGTGGATGTACGATAGCACCACCTATCGGAACCACGACAAAAACATCCGTGTCTCCAATTGCGTTTGAATCCTCCAAACCCTTCCCTTTACATTCTTGCAAGTTGCATGCTTTACTTTCCGCTGCTCATATACTCTTTGCATGCTTGCTTGAATTGTGTGAAGATTGCTTGACTTGTGCTAAGATAGCTAAAATCTGCCAAAAACTAAAATTGGGAAAAGGATAGATTTTTATTTGGTCAGGTAGTCTAATCACCCCCCCTCTAGACATACTTCCGATCCTACAAGTACCCAGAGGAGCATGGGCCCTATGTGGTATTCACCAGCGTGGCTGACGACAGACGCAGCAGGCGGCTGCAGCAGCATGAGGTGAACGCGGTGGCATCAGATGCTCCAGAGTTCATGCACTGGTCCGAGAAGCCTATCAGGTGGAGCAGAGCTGATCACCCAGAAGTAATGCCGAATCCGGGCTCCTACGCCCTGGTCTTGGAGGCCACCTTTGCCACAGATAAAAGAGCCGCTCGTTTCTCACGAGTGCTGATAGACGGAGACAGCAGCATAAACATCCTGTACAAGGATACCATGGAGAAGTTAGGAATCAAGCAAAGACAGCTTCAGAACAGTCGGACTGTGTTCCACGGCATTGTCTCTGGATTTTCCTGCTCACCAATCGGCAAGATTCTGATAGATGTCCTCTTCGGAGACAAGGATCATTTCCGCTGAGAGCCAGTCTGGTTTGAAGTGGTGGATCTTGAAAGCCCATACCATGCGCTGCTTGGCCGACCTGCTTTGGCCAAATTCATGGCGGTTCCCCACTACGCCTACCTCAAGATGAAGATGCTGAGTTCCAAAGGGATTCTGACCATAGCCGGTGACTACAGAAAGTCGTCCGCGTGTGCGGCTGAAAGCAGTCGGCTAGCCGAGTCCCTGGTGATCGCAACCGAGAAGCGGCTCCTTGATCGGGTTGTGGCGATGGCGGACAAGCAGCCAGAGATGTCGCCTAACCCCAAGGAGTCGGAAGCTGAAGGTTCGTTTAAGCCGGCCAAAGAGACAAAGAAGATACCCTTGGACCTGGAGCACCCAGAGAGGTACACTGTCATAGGTGCAAACCTTGACAGCAAATAGGAAGGCAAGCTCGTCGATTTCCTCCATGAGAATCGGGACATCTTCGCATGGTCCCCCAAAGACATGCCAGGTGTACCGACGGAATTCGCCCAACACAAGTTACATGTCCGATCTGATGCGAAGCCCGTCAGGCAGCCCTTGCGCCGCCTGTCAGAAGAGAAGAGAAGAGTTGTTGGAGAAGAGATAGCCCGACTCCTTGCAGCCGGCTTTATTATGGAAGTGTTTTTACCAGAATGGCTAGAAAACCCGGTCTTGGTGCTGAAGAAGAACAAGCCATGGCGGATGTGTATCGACTACACAAGCCTCAACAAAGCATGCCCGAAGGACCCGTTTGCCCTGCCAAGGATTGATCAGGTGATAGACTCCACAGCCGGATGCGAGCTATTGAGCTTCTTAGATGCATATTCAGGATATCACCAGATCAAGCTGAACCCGGCAGACAGATTGAAGACCACCTTCATCACGCCGTTTGGAGGCTTCTGCTACCTGACCATGACGTTCGGCTTGAGGAATGCCGGCGCTACCTTTCAGCGTTGCATGTAGAAGTGCCTCCTTAAGCAACTCGGCAGAAACGCCGACGTCTACGTGGATAGTGTGGTGGTGAATACGGAAAAGCGCGGAACGCTGCTGGAAGACCTCAAGGAGACCTTTGAGAACCTGCGCCGATTCCAGATCAAGCTCCTGAGAAGTGCATCTTTGGAGTACCAGCCGGCCAACTCCTTGGCTTCCTGGTCTCTGAACGCGACATAGAGTGCAACCCTGTGAAGATCAAAGCCATCGAGAGGATGGAGGTACCCAGCCGACTGCTGGACGTGCAAAAGTTCACCGGCTGCTTGGCGTCCATCAGCCGGTTCATCAGTCGGCTGGGCGAGAAAGCTCTCCCCCTGTACCAGCTCATGAAGAAGACCACTTTTTTGAATGGAACCACAAGGCGGACGAGGCCTTTCTCCAGCTGAAGAAGATGTTGGCTACTCCCCCTGTGCTGGCAGCTCCGACTCCTAAGGAGCCCATGCTCCTGTACATCGCCGCCACCAGCCGGGTAGTCAGCACAGTCATCGTAGTTGAATGCAAGGAGGAAGGCAATGCACTACCTATCCAGAGACCGGTATATTACCTAAGTGAAGTACTGTCGACCTCCAAGCAGAACTACCCCCACTACCAGAAGATGTGCTATGGCGTACACTTTGCCGCCAAGAAGCTGAAGCCTTACTTTCAAGAGCATCCAATCACTGTGGTTTGCACAACCCCACTAGCCGAGATCATTGGAAGCCGAGATGCCTCCGGACGAGTGGCCAAATGGGCCATAGAGTTGGGCCCCTACACAATCTACTATCAGCCCCGCACCGCCGTCAAGTCGCAAGCGCTGGCCGACTTCCTTGTCGACTATGCCGAGACCCAGTATCTGCCGCCAGCGCCCGACTGCACCCATTGGCGAATGCATTTCGATGGCTCCAAGATGCGCACCGTCTTAGGGGCCGACGTTGTCCTCACTTCTCCCAAAGGCGACAAGCTCAAGTACGCGCTGCAGATCCATTTTGCCGCCTCCAACAACGTCACCGAATACGAGGAGCTCATTCACGGGCTCTGGCTTGCCAAAGAACTTGGCATTCGCCGGATCCTGTGCTATGGCGACTCCGACTTGGTGGTCCAGCAGTCGTCTGGCGACTGGACACCAAGGATGCAAACATGGCAAGCTACCGCTTCCTCGTGCAGCAAATCAGTGGATATTTCGAGGGGTGCGAGTTCCTTCACGTACCAAGAAATGACAACAACCAAGCAGATACCCTGGTGCGAATCGGCTCCACCCGCCAGGCAATACCATCCGGTGTCGCCCTTCAGCGCCTCCTCCAACCATCTGTCAAGCCTTCACCGGAGTCAGACTCCATATTTGTGCCGACTCCCCCCGAAGAAGTCGGATCCGACTCAAGAGCCCCAGCAGACGGCACAAGAACTCTTGCAGACGGCTCCAAGAACGCCGCAGTTGAAGCCGGCCCGGGGACTTCAGAACCCGGCCCGAGGACTGCGGCGACCAGACCAAAGACTCCAGAGCTCGACCCGGGGACTGCATCAGTCGGCCCGGGGACTTCATCAGTCCAGCAAGCGGCCGCGCACTCCAGCCCGCCGCCTCCCAGCCCAGCCGCCCTCGTCCAAGTCGCAGTTTTGGAAATCGAAGAAATACCAGCGCCCTCGTGGGCACAACCCATCCTCAAGTTCCAAGTGAGAAAAGAGCTGCCAACCGACGAAACCTTGGCTCGGCAAGTACAACTCCAAGCGGTAGCCTACACCATAGTCAACAGAGAGCTGGTCAGGCGCAGCGTTACTGGTGTCTACCAGCGTTGCGTCGAGCCGGGGCAAGGCCAAGCAATTCTCAGAGAAATCCATCAGGGCGAGTGCGGCCACCATGCGGACTCACGAGCACTCGTCGCCAAAAGCCTTTCGACACGGTTTCTTTTGGCCGACTGCCCTAGAAGAAGCCAAGGATCTGGTCCAAAAATGCAAGGGGTGCCAGAAGTTCTGTTCCAAACCGCATCAGCCAGCTTCTGCACTCAAGACCATTCCCATCGCCTGGCCCTTTGCAGTTTGGGTCTTGGACATGGTGGGACCATTCAAGACGGCGCGAGGAGGCCTAACTCGCCTACTTGTCGTGGTGGACAAGTTCACCAAGTGGATAGAAGCAAAGCCTATCAAGAAGTTGAACGGCCCGACTGCCGTGACTTTCATCTCCGACATCACGATTCGGTACGGCATACCGCACAGCATCATCACCGACAACGACACAAATTTTGCCAAAGGCGCCTTGGCCCGTTTCTGCGTGACACAGGGCATCCGACTGGACTTAGCGTACGTTGCCCATTCGTAGTCAAACGGCCAGGTGGAGCGGGCAAACGGCCTCATCCTGTCTGGCATCAAGCCTCGACTGGTCGAACCACTGAAGCGTTCGGCCGGTTGTTGGCTTGACGAGTTGCCAGCCGTCCTATGGAGTCTGCGCACGACTCCAAACAAATCGACCGGCTTCACGCCCTTCTTCCTCGTCTATGGTGCCGAAGCCGTCATCCCAACGGACATAGAGTTCGACTCCCCGCGAGTCACCATGTACACCAAGGAGGAAGCAGAAGAAGCACGTCAAGACGACGTCGATCTGCTGGAAGAGGGCCGGCTGTTGGCACTCAGCCGGTCCGGCATCTACCAGCAGAGCCTGCGCCGATACTACAACAGGAAGGTCAGGCCGAGATCTTTCCAAGAAGGCAACCTTGTGCTCCGACTAATCCAGCGGATAGCCGGCCAGCACAAGTTGTCGGCACCTTGGGAAGGCCCCTTCATCATCAGCAAAGTACTGGGCAACGACTCCTACTATCTGATCAATGCTCAGAAGCCCCGAGCACGCAAGAGGGACGACTCCGACAAAGAGACGGAACGGCCATGGAATGTGAATCTTCTCCGAAGATTTTACAGTTAAAGCAGTATGTACCACGCTACCCTTTGTATTAAAGTACCAAGACTTCGGGCCCCCCGAGACGAGCTCGGGGACTGCCCTTTTTGTTATTTGTATGATAAGTATCATGCCTTCGAGTATGCCATTCTTTTTTATGCTGCTTGGCACCGGATCTGACTAGTCGGCCCGGGGACTAGCCATCTTGCGCTATGAAATGCTTCCTGCAGTCGGACAAGTAGTGTGTGGCACCTAAGCCGTCTCCTGTCAGAAGCCGCAGCTCGCAGAGCGACTATCCGGTGGGCAGGAGCAAGGAAGAATGGGCGCCCACATGGAAAATGGCTAAGGACTCAAAGCATAAACATAGCTTAAAGCCGGCTTTCCAACCACTTTTTTGCAAAGCCGACTCCCGAGTAGTCGGCTCGCCGCCTTCTATTCAACTTGCTAAGAAACTCTAGAAATGGCCAAGTACTTGCCTTCCCAAAGTAGCCAAGCACTTGATCCAGCGGCAGTCCACGGAGCGGCTGTCCGACTGGCAAAGACGGCAACTAAGGGAAGGCGGCAAAGGAAAAGCCAAGAGAGCAATGAGCAAGAAATGATAGAACTCAGATAGATATTTACATAACATAGGCCCTTGGCCGAATCTTCGAACAGAAGTTCAAAAAACACCCCGCGGGTGGAATTGTGTGAATTAACAAGTTCTTCAAAGACTACTAAAACAGATAAAATAAAGACAAGGCAGCAGCCTAGGAAGCAGCAGATGGGTTTGGAGGCTCGGAGGAGATGGCGGTGTCAAACATTGGGGTGGCAGGCTGAGCACTCTCGGCTTGATCGCCTCTAGCGGCAGCCGGCTCGGTCGGGCGCGGCTCGTTGCTGGAGGCGCAGTCGAGCTGAGGCTGATCGTCCGCCCCGCCTCCTGGTGCCTCCATATCGCCTCCGTCCTTAGCCTCGCCTTCCTCCTCGGCGCTGGAGCCGATCACCTCCGCCGAGTCCTCGTCGTAGTCCGGGTTCATCCCAAACCACTCCGGCGATGCCTCCTCGCCGTCTTCAGCCCGCTCAGGAATAAAAACGCTGGTATCGGCGTACTCGGCGATCGCCGTGGCGCGCTTGATGAGGGCGTCTTCCGTGGCTGCCAGCTCTGGCTGGGCCTTCGCTTGGAGCGTGGCCAGCCGGTCCAGGTCCAGCCCCGGATACCACGCCTTGACGAATTCCAAGGCCTGGCGCGCTCCAGTCCGGGCCGAGGAACCCTTCCAAGCTTCAAGACGGCCGGCTGCGACCTCCAGCCAGTCGGCAGTCCAGCTGGGAGTGCGCAGAACCGGCATGTCCGGCCACAAGGCAGCAATCGCCTGGGCGCCGACACATTGAAGCCGGCGCAGCATCCGATGGGCCGGCCGCAGACGAGCCTCGATGCTCAGAAGCTGCTCGTCAAGGGTCCGGGGGGCATTTGCGGCAATCTCCTCGCCATTTGCCCTCCGCGCCTCGCGATCAGACTCGATGGCTTGAGTGGCAGCTTGCGTGTGGCCAGGAAAGAAGTCTGCCAAAGACGGAAAATAACCAACTCAGAAAATCAGGAGTCGGCCCGACCTGCAGTCGGCAGCTCAAAGAAAGAGAGTAAAAAAACTCACCATCGACGATATCCTCAATCTCATGAAAGCCGAAGGTCAGCATTGCCTCCTTGTCGATCCAGGAGGAGCGCTCGACCTCGAACTCGGCCAGGAGTGCAGTCTCTTTCTTCTCCGCCTCCTCCTACGCCTTCTTAAGCAGCTCCCTCTGCTCCGCCAGCTGTGTGGCTAGCAGGTCACGTTCTGCGAGGAGCTTGCCACATTCCTCCTCCTCGGCGCGCAAGGCGGTGTTGGCTTCGCCCAGCTGCTGCTGAAGAACAGTGTTGGCCTCTGAAGAAAAAAGAAGAAGGCGCTAAGTCGTCATCAAAGAAGGTCGCTGGGAAGATCCGTCCCGACTGCTCAGCAGTCGGCCCGAATCTCGGGGACTACAGCCCGCGGGTGCGCCAGCACGCCCCCGCGAAGAAGAAGGAGAACTCACTCCGGCTCTTCGACAAGTCGGCGGTCCGCTTGCCCAGCTCTTCAACATTACGGTTGAAGGCGGTGACCCGGAGGTTGTGATAATCCTGTGTAAATATTTCAAACAAGAGTAAGTGCTTAGAACTCGCCAGTGGAGTTCCGACCCGCCTGCTCAGCAGCCGGCCCGGAACTCGGGGACTACACCTAGTGGGTGCGCTGGCGCGCCCCCACAGAGAAAAGCAAGTAAAACAAAGTCAGAAGAAAACATACCCGGATGGCTACTCGCGACGCCAGATGCGCCTTGGTGCAGTTCTGGACGGCGTCGCCCTCAGCCCGCAGCTTCGCCTGGACGTCCAGAAGCGCCTGATTCAGCGGGCCTGTGCCGCCTCCTCGCGCCCACCCAATGGGCGCGGCGCTCATTGCCTCGACGTCTGGGATGGCCGAGCTGGCGGCGCCGGTCTCCAAGGGGCGCGGCGCTGAAGTTGCCTTCTCAAGGCAGCGGCGCGTTGGCGAGGCGGCTTGAAGGAGCAGCTTTGCCACGGCCTTGTCTTTAGTCGGCGGCACCAGCGGGTCCGCCGGCTGCTCGCCTCGCATGCTCCCAGACGGCGGCGGAGGCGGCGGCACGGCCGTGTCCGACATGGAGGCCTCACCGCCTTCCCTCTCCATGATGGGGTACTCGCCGCCGGCTTCCCCAGTCTGCTCCGTGAAGTCCGGAGGCGGTCGCGCTGAGTTCAGCGGGATGACAAATAACGCCGACTGGCGGCGCGCGGCTTCCTCAGCCTGCCGTTTTGCCGCGACGGCGGCTTCGGCATCGTCCAGCTTCTTCTGGGCGGAGGCCGCCTTCTCGGCCTCCGCCTTCTCCCGGCGGTCGGCCTCTTCCTCGTCGCGCTTCTCCTGCGCGTTCTGCTCCGTCACCTCCCGGAGATCGGTGGCGGCGTCAATCCGCCGAGTGGTGGCGGACGTCTCTGCCGACCCCATGATGGAGGCGGCGGTGACCCTCTCAAGGGTGAGGGGAGCCCTGGAACAAGGGAAGCATGAACAAGACTTAGACAAAATCAACCAACAGAAAACAAGACGAAGGGCGGCGGCACTTACGCGGAGACCAGCGGCGGTTTCTTCACTTCCTTGTGGAAGCGGTTGGCCTGAGCAATCGCCTCTTCCCGCCTGGTTGCGGCAGCCGCCCCCTTGAACTTCTTCGACCGGCCGCCAAGAGAACTCGGCCCGGCCCGGCGCTTCCTCGCGCCACCTATACCATCCAGGGCGGTGGACGAACTCGCGCCGGGGCGGCCAGCCTTCGGTTGGTGGCACGGGGCGACTTCCCCCTCAGCGTCGTCTTTAGGCCAGTCGGCAAAGGTGGACGAAGGCCTGAGGCTACCTTCTCCTCCTTCACCTCCTCCTTTGGCGTCGGTCTCCATCGCCGCCGACCCCAAGTCGGGGTCGTCGACGTCGCTCTCCGCTCGGTCGGGGACGAACTGGTAGGTCGGCCCCGCGGTGCCGGCCGAAGGCTGAATGAGAGGGTTTTGTTTCGAGTATTAAAGAAGATTAGAAGTCGGACTCGGCTGAAGAAAGAAAGCAGAAGAGGAACAACTTACAACAGGCGGGGGGTTGGCGCGCGAGTACGGCTCCTTGCCGAACTGCCAATTCGCCAAGAGACCGCAGTTTGCGATGTAGTTCACCGTGTCCTCCACTTCCACGTGGGGCATGTCCTTGGAGCACATCCGAATTGGGTCCCGGTGGCCACTCATCTGACTTATCATGTGAGGCCGGCCTTGGAGTGGGAGGACTCGGCGCGTCACGAAGGCGGCCAGCAAGTCGGCCCCGGTCAGACCCTCCGACTGCATCAGCACTCGGAGTCGCGCGACGGCGGCGGCGCCGGCAGGAGTCAGCGTCTTGGCCCGGTGGGACCAGCTGGGGAGCCTTCCGGCTGACGCGCTGGCCTCATAAGGCGGCAAGTTGACCCAGTCGCGTTCCGGGGCGACATTCTTCACGTAGAAATAAGATCGCTGCCACATCTTCACCGATTTGATAAGCGAGATGGTGGGAAACGGGTTGTCGGCCACCGACCTCCGCATCGCGATGAAGGCACCGCACTGGGCTAGCACGCCGGCGACGTGCGTGCCGAGCTTGGAACTGAAGAATTCGCCCCACAGCTCGATGGTGGGGAGAACACCGAGGAAGCCTTCGCACAGAGTGGCGAAGGCGGCCAGCAGCACCACCGTGTCAGGTGTGAGGTGGTGCGGCTGGAGCCCGTGAAACTCCAAGAAGGGGCGGAAGAAGCCGCTCACCAGCAGCCCTAGGCCGCGCATGAGGTGCGAGCGGAATATGACCCGCTCACCCTCCTCCGGCGCCGGCAATACCTCCCTCGCCGGCGCGGCGCGGGCCCGCACTAGGTCTTTGCCGGGGAGGCGACGCGTCTTGCAAAGAAACTCAATGTGGTCGTCGTCAACCTCGGAGCCGTCCCACACGCCGGAGCGCGCGGCGGCGGGCGCGGCGGCGGAGGAAGAGCTCATCGCTGTGGGCGTGATGAGGTCCGGCGTGGCGACGGCGAAGGAAAGAAGAAGCAAGAGGAAGCAGAGGGGAATAAGGGAGAGTGAGCGCGCGTGCTTCGCCTCCCGCTCCCTCTGCCTACTTATAGGCTCTTAGACTGATAAGCCGGTGGGGCGTCGTGGGATTAACTGCGCCCAGGACCCCACGACCCCCACGATTTATCGCACGAAGTTACTATGCGCAGTTACTGCACAGGAATCACAACCGTCTGCACGGCCGCAACAGATCCGTTCGAAGGCCGAGGCACGATAGTGGCGGGCCCCACCTGCGGGCCTGTCCTATCACGCGCGTGGGCGGGCGGATTGGCCCGGCCACATGGCGCCACACGACGGGTCCGCAACGGGCGGCAACCAGGAAGCTTGCCAGGCACGCCGTCTGGATCCCGCTACGACTTTCAAAATCTTTAAGAGGCAAGACGGCCTTCGACGAGTCCGGCTCCTGATAGTCGGCTTAAAGTAAGACGGCGGGCGAAGCCCAGATCCAACCACCGGAAGGAAGAAACTCTTGAGGCTCCTTAGTATGTCTCCCTCGGCGCCTCACCAGCTTCGGGGACCACTATCGGAGTAATGGGCCACGGGCAGGCTAACCCGAGGCCCAGAACCTTTCAAGACATCGGGGCAGGCTACGCCCCTCAGGAACCCCAAGACGGAGGGCCGCCTCTGGGAGTCGGCAGCGGCGCTGCCGACTATCTACTCACGGCCAAGTCCAAGGATGACTACAAGACGAGCCGACTCCTAACTGGCGACTTCCAGAGAAGCCGGCTATTGGGAGTCGGCCCGCGACTCCAACCACCCTCTGCCTTCGTAAGAAGGGACGGGGCTTGGAACGGCCGCAGTAAGGCCCGCCCCCACCCCGATTACCAAGGGCAGGCATGGCCACAGTGCACCATACCAACGGAGATCTCCGTCCGGCGCGGCACTGTTGCCCGGCTAGCCCTGACATTAGCTCCAGTGGTGGAGCCCTGTACCCACGTCGGCCTGCCTGTACGGCCCAGAGACGGCGGGCCCCGCTTGTCAGCAGGGGGGACAGAAGACGGCAAGAGCGCCACAAGACGGACCCCATGGGAGTCGGCCTCCAGGAGTCGGCCGGTCCCTCCCATGGGTCCCGCATGCCATTAACCAGATAAGACATGGAGTGGCAATAGTGATCGCCCGCCAGGCAGCGGTACTGTTGCCATGACCCCATAACCAAGCCAGCGTCATTAGCAGCACGGCTACAGTAATCCGCAGCCGGCAAGACCCGCCCGCGACGAACAAGGCCTGTCGGCTCCGTACCGGACTAGACGGCGGGGCCCACCAGTCGGCGGGCCCCAGTAGTCGGCGGAGAAGATGACGGCCTGAGAGACAGACAGCTGGGACCGGCGCCCAGCCGGATTACCATTGTACCCCCGGGGGGTAGGCCTATATAAACCCCCCCGGAGCACCCATGCAAAGGGTTCGACCCCATTAGCACTAGACCATAGAATACAGGAAGGAGGGAGCTAGCCTTGCCTCCTCCTACCTCCAGGAAACATCTCAAGGAGCAACCTTGTACCCACTTTGCCATAGTGATCATGCGGAGACCCCGCAGAGCAGCAGTAGGGGTGTTATCTCCTCGGAGAGCCCTGAAACTGGGTAAGATTCGCCGGCGTGCATGTCTACGCCTCATCCCGCTTCCAGGCACCGGCGATGTTCTACTCGCCCCCACCATGATAAGCCATCCCTTGGCATATGTCGCACCCAACCCCCGACACACCGTGTATCTCATTTATCCAAGACTATGGTGATGCTTAATGCTCATCCTTATTTTAGTCTTCTCAAGTGCTTTGCCATGACTCACACACATCATTTTGGTTGAGCCTATTCTTAGGTTGCCTCTTTTACATGCTGCTCAACCATGTGTTTATTGCAAGTGCTAGGCTTTGTTTCCTATATGCTCACTTACACTTGTTGTGAGTTTCTATTGATTTTGGGGGAGCTATGATCCTATTTTGTGCACTTTGTATCCTAATTCAAAAATTCTTATACGTGCACAAATCATGGGGAGATTCTCTAGTTTCTTTAGATCACTCCTTTGCTCTTATCATATATCCTTTATTCTTGTGGCTCGTAGGATCTTTGGTCTAGTTGGTTCAATTGTTATCCTTTGTTTGCTTTCTTCAATTGGTATCTTTTGATTGCTTGATTGCTTGTTTCTCTCTTTTTTTTATGTCTTTGTGGCATATCATTCTTTTGCTATCTTTGTGCCTCAATATAGTTTGTGTTCCTCCAAGTACTTACCTTTGGATATGAGTGTTGCATTCCACTCACTTGTTGAGAAATACACAATTTATGGAGGACCACAATTTATATTGTCCTTCTAAGCTTTTCGTCCATTTTGGCAATTGATGCCAATGGGGGAGAAGTTTCAAAGAGTTTTGTGGAGAAGTTTAGAGAGTTGTCTCTTCTGGCTTTGGTTTGTTCCTAAGCATACGCATCTCCTACGCATGCATTATTGGTTGTTGCATGGCATGGTGATGCATAATTCCTTATATAAACTCTCTTGAAAGTGATTGTCATCAATTACCAAAATGGGGGAGTGAGGGAGTCCTGGATTAGGGGGTGTTCGGATAGCCAAACTATACCTTCAGTCGGACTCCTGGACTATGAAGATACAAGATTGAAGACTTCGTCCCGTGTTCGGATGGGACTTTCCTTGGAGTGGAAGGCAAGCTTGGCGATGCGGATATTCAAGATCTCCTACCATTGTAACCGACTTTGTGCAACCCTAACCCTCTCCGGTGTCTATATAAACCGGAGGGTTTTAGTCCGTAGGACAAGAACTTCATCATACAACAATCATACCATAGGCTAGCTTCTAGGGTTTAGCCTCCTTGATCTCGTGGTAGATCTACTCTTGTACTACCCATATCATCAATATTAATCAAGCAGGACGTAGGGTTTTACCTCCATCAAGAGGGCCCGAACCTGGGTAAAACTTCGTGTCCCTTGTCTCCTGTTACCATCCGGCCTAGACGCACAGTTCAGGACCCCCTACCCAAGATCCGCCGGTTTTGACACCGACATTGGTGCTTTCATTAAGAGTTTCACTGTGCCGTCACAATCAGGAAGGATGCCTCCTCTCGTCTTTAAAGACGGCGCCGTCGCTAAGGGAGCCTTGGCTGTCGGCCAAACTCTCCGGCTAGGTGGTTTCCTCATGACCGCCTGTTCGGCCGTTGCGCCGATGGTGACCTGTCGGGTCATCAAAAGCAACCTTCACGTCAGCTCGGAACTTGTCGAGCAGCTAGATCCGATGGAGCTCTCTTCCGTAAACGAGCTCTTGGATCGCATCGCCGCCCTGGGGGTCGCCACGGATTACGACCAGGTTGGGCTTAAACCCGATCTAAGAGAAATTAACTCTCCCCAAGTCACCCACCACGTCGCCGTGGTAGAGGCGCAGTGCGGCGACCCTTCATCTATTTTAAGGACTAGTTACGTCCGAATTCCCGACCCCTCCAAGCCGGATACCCGTGGAGGGGAGGATGTAACTCAAGACCTGATCATAGAATCGGGCAACGGGCTAGACTCATTGGACAACATCCAAAGAGTTCGGAAGCTCTTCGGCCTCTGAATCTTAGATTGGGTGAGGTTTCAGATTCATCGCCACCCGCCCACCCGAACATAAGCGATCTTTCCCAAATCAGGCAAAAGCCCGAGGAAACAGTACATCATTACTGGGCCAGATTCCTCCTGGTTATGAACAGGATAAAGGATTGCCGCGAGGGAGACGCAATCTCAATCTTCTGCAGTAATTGCACGGACGAGGGAATCCTTAACGCCATAATTCGTCGTGATATTACACGCTTCGCTGACTTGGCGTCCATAGTACAAAAGTACTGTGCGATGGAAAGCGCCTGGAAAACCGAAATAAAATTTTGGGATAATCCGTCCCTGAATAGCAATCCCGTCCGAACTAAGAGGGTGCATCATCGTAAGACACACGGGTTAAACACCGAAAAACCAAAACCCTCTACAGAGCATGGAACCGTACTGGAAAGATGGCTTGATGGACCCTGTAAAATTCATAGTACAGAGGACGCCACACCAACTCACAGCCTTAGAGCATGTTGGATACTCCGGTAGGTGGCCAAAATTGGCGAGGACCTCTTAATTTTGGAGGCCACAGAAAGCCATCCCGAGGACACCAGTACCGTTCTCACAGTCTTCGAGACTTTCGCATCAAATAATATGCGAAAAAGAACACTCCGCAGCCTGGCCGAAGTCTATCAAGTAGCAATAATAAACCCATGGAGCGACACAGCTATTACTTTCAACGCAAGTGATGAACCTAAATTCCGAACAGCCCGAGCACCAGCCGCATTGGTCCTCAGTCCAATAGTGGACGGCTTTCGCCTCACCAAGGTACTCATGGATGGAGGCAGTGGATTGAACCTCATTTACGAGGAAACCCTTCAAAAAATGGGATTAGACTGGAACCGCATCAAGCGAAGCAGCACAACCTTTAGAGGAATAATCCCTAGTCGGGAAGCGCGCTGCACAGGAAAAATCACACTAGATGTGGTGTTCGGCACGCCGGATAATTACAGGTCCGAAGAGGTCACGTTTCAGGTGGCCCTGTTCAGTAGCGGATATCACGCCCTACTAGGGCGGGAAGCATTTACAATCTTCCAAGCAATACCCCATTACGGGTACATGAAGCTCAAGATGCCCGGGCCGAATGGAATTATCACTCTCGCTAGTGATCCGGACATAGCGCTCTGCGCCGAAAACAAGACAGCCGCATTGGCCCTTGAGGCACTATCCGAAGCCTTAGCGGCTGAGGAACTGACTGCGCTGCGCTCCACGGTTAACATGGATGATGTGATACTCGACAAGAGATCCAAGTCCACATCCTTCAAGCCAGCGGACGAAATAGTCAAATTCCAGGTCCATCCAACAGACCCCAATAAAACAGCTTCCATCAGGGCACGATTAAACCCTGATGTGGACACCGCACTGCGAGAATTTCTACGCGAAAATTGGGACATCTTTGCCTAGCACCCTTCAGACATGCCAGGAATCCCACGCAGGCTGGCCGAACACAGCTTAAATATCCTAAAAGGATTCAAACCTGTCAAACAAGCCCTTCGGCATTTTTCCGAACCCAAGAGACAGGCCATGGGAGAGGAGCTAGCCAAGCTATTGCAGGCCAGATTCATTAGAGACATAAAACATCCAGACTGGCTAGCAAACCTGGTGATGGTACCAAAGAAGGACAAATCATGGCGCCTGTGTGTTGATTTTAAAGACCTTAACAAGGCTTGCCCAAAGGATCCCTTCCCCCTCCCCCGTATCGATCAAATTATCGATGCCACCGCAGGACATGATTCGTTGTGTTTCCTCGACGCATACTCCGGTTACCATCAAATAAAGATGGCAGAATCAGACCAAGCCGCAACGGCATTCATCACACCATACGGCCCATTCTGCTTCAACACAATGCCCTTCGGGCTGAAAAACGCCGGTGCAACATATCAGTGCATGATTCAGACATGTCTGGCAAACCAGATCGGCAAGACAGTGGAGGCGTACGTGGATGATGTGGTCATCAAAACAAGACATGTCGAATCTCTAGTAGACAACTTGAGGCTAACATTCGATAGCCTCCGAAAATACGACATCAAGCTCAACCCAGAAAAATGCATTTTCGGTGTTCCAACCGGAAAGCTCTTGGGCTTCATTGTATCCGGTAGAGGAATTGAAGCAAATCCAGCCAAGATCCGAGCCTTGTCGCAATTGGATATCCCAAAGGACCTCAAACAAATACAAAAATTAACCGGATGCGTGGCGGCTCTAAGCCGCTTTATCTCCCGCTTGGGAGAAAAGGCACTACCCCTTTATCGCCTCCTTCGGCACACCGAACACTTCGAGTGGACGGATGCTGCCACGGCCGGACTCGATGAAATAAAAGCCATATTGGCAACAAACCCAGTCCTGGCCGCGCCAAACACCGGCGAACCAATGCTATTGTACATTGCAGCAACCCATCAAGTTGTCAGCGCAGTGCTCGTCGTCGAGCGGGAAAGGGACGGACACAAATTCCCCCTTCAAAGGCCGGTCTACTACATGTCCATTATCCTCACTCCATGCAAATCACGGTCCCCGCATTATCAAAATATTGCATACGCGGTATTCATGGCATCCCGGAAGCTACGACACTACTTTCAAGAGTGTTCGATAACAGTAGCCTCGGAAGTACCACTCAACGATATTATCAACAACCGCAATGCAACGGGCCGGATCGCAAAATGGGCCATTGAGCTCCTCCCGTTCGATATAATCTATAAGCCACGACGAGCTATTAAATCGCAAGTTTTGGCCGACTTCATCACATAATGGACGGAGGCCGAGCTCCCTAAAGAGTACGGCACATATTCCAACTGGATCATGCATTTCGACGGCTCCAAAATGTTGGCTGGATTAGGGGCTGGCGTCGTCTTGATGTCCCCCACAGGAGACACAGTTCAATATGTGCCCCAGATCATGTACACGGACTCCAACAATGCAGCCGAATATGAGGCCCTCCTTCATGGTCTCCGGATGGCAGTATCCATGGGCATTCAGCGCCTAGAGGTACGCGGGGATTCGAACCTCGCGATATCCCAAATAAATGGAGACTTCAACGCCAAGGATCCAAAAATGGCAGCTTACCGCAACGCCGTCCTAAAAATGTCAGCTCGGTTCGAAGGGCTGGAGTTTCATCATATAGCTCGAGAAAACAATCAGGCAGCGGATGTCCTGGCACGCATTGGAGCAAAATGCGATGCAGTACCCCCCCCCCCAACATCTTTTTAGAAAGACTGTTCAAGCCATCCGTAGTATGGGAGGGGGAACCCACAGATAACAGCCCGGACCTAACCGCACCACTCGACGCCGAACAATCTGACATAATTGGAGGCTCTGCCACTGAGATTACACCTTCAGCCCACGTAATAATGGCGGTCATCGCCCCGTGGACAGAACCATTCCTAGCCTACCTTACTAGGCAGGAACTCCCAGAGGACCAAAACGAGGCACGCTGCATAGTGCGGCGATCTAAAGCCTATAAAGTCCACGAGGGAGAGCTTTATAAGAAAAGCACTACCGGAGTACTTCAAAGGTGCATCTCCGAAGAGGAAGGGCGGAACCTGTTGGCCGAAATTCATGCCGGACTTGGTGGCCACCACGCTGCAGCTCGGTCCCTTGTAAGCAAGGCTTTCCGTATAGGCTTTTACTGGCCGACGGCTCGGGCAGACGCTCAGGACTTGGTCCAACGATGCGTCGGTTGCCAGCTTTTTGCAAACCAAAGCCATATGCCACCCACCGCCCTCCGAACTATCCCCATCACTTGGCCTTTCGCGGTCTGGGGGCTTGACATGGTTGGACCCCTTAAAGGCGGAACCCACAAGAAAAAATACTTACTGGTCATGGTGGATAGGTTCACCAAATGGATAGAAGCCAAGCCTGTTAAGACGGCCGAATCCGGACCTGTGATAGACTTCATATCCAGGGTTGTACACCGTTACGGCGTCCCGCACAGCATCATCACTGATAACGGCACAACTTTTACTGCCGACGAGGTAAAACTCTGGTGCAAAAACATGGGCATCAAGCTCGATTATGCTTCTGTCTATCACCCACAAATTAACAGCCAGGTCGAACGTGCAAATGGTCTTATCATGAGTGGCATTAAACCCAGACTAGTGCGGTCCCTCAAGGAATCTAACATGCACTGGGTAGAGGAGCTCGACTCTGTACTCTGGGGGCTACGGACCACGCCGAATCGCACCACCGAACACACACCATTCTTTATGGTGTACGGCGCAGAGGCAGTTCTGCCTTGCGACATAATTCATGACTCACCTCGAGTGCGCATGTACGAAGAAAGAGAAGCCGAGCTCGATCGGCAGGACAACTTGGACGCTTTGGAGGAGGAGCGTGACGTGGTAAAAGCCCGTTCCGCATTCTATCAACAGCAGGCTCGAAGATATCAAAACAGAGAAGTATGGGCCAAAAATTACAATGTTGGCGAACTAGTTCTACGCCTGCCGGATAAGAAAAAGGACAAACTCCAGCCCAAGTGGGAAGGTCCCTTCATAATCGACCAAGTCCTGACTGGTGGAGTGTACCGCCTGCGAGATGCGTCGGATAACCGACTCGAGCCGAACCCATGGAACGCCGCCCGTCTCCGAAGATTCTATGCCTAGCGCCGGACTCTATGTTTGTCTCCTTCCTCTGTCCATTTTTTATATTCTCTGTCTTACATTTCTCTCCTTCCCCTCTTTTCTCTTATAGCCCTTAAAGGCTCATCAAGCAACGTGCTACCCACGCTCATTAAACCTGGGGGCTTCTTTAAAACAGAAGCTTATTTATACGGGCTTCACGCCCAACACATGCGTTAAACTTCCGCATGTACCTTTTCTTCACCATTATATGCATCGATATGACTTAAGTTTTGGCCAAGTTGGGTTGCCTAGCTCCTGTGCTTACCCCTACATTCCCGATTGTTTGGCTAGGCGGTAAAGGGAGCACCTCTGCGATTGTTACTGCCGGATCAGCCGGATGTGTACCTCAGACTGGGTGAAGCCAAAAGCTAGCGTTCTTAAGGGAATATTCGGTCGGTGAACTAAAATATGACTTTTTTTACTTATTTATATACATGCC
The DNA here is from genome assembly GCA_032464435.1 of Aegilops umbellulata. Taxonomy (NCBI): domain Eukaryota; kingdom Viridiplantae; phylum Streptophyta; class Magnoliopsida; order Poales; family Poaceae; genus Aegilops; species Aegilops umbellulata. Next base: position 414,563,053 of record CP136055.1, read on the forward strand.
CCCAGATGATTTTCCTGCATTTGCAGTCCAGACATGCACTTTAGGGCATGCCTCCCAGAGAAAGGAACCCCTAACGGAACTATTCTCTCTGGAAGATGTTTCTTACTAACCATGTAATATAACATAACTAGTTGGGCACTTGTCTAATAAAGCACTAATGACCCCTACGCCTGGTCTCCATGCATACCCCGGTTCGTACATAACCGGTAGGGTATTCGGACACACTCCAGACCGTCAGGTCCCGAGGTCGAAGCGAAAAGGTCGGCAATGACAAACGATCTACAATCCGGCTAGAAGGCATTACACATGTCAATTAAAAATTACATAGTCACTCTGACTGATTGTATTCCTCTTCTATACCATCTAACAGGCTGTCTAATTTGCAGTCCTGCTGGGAACACTTTGCGGCCAATTCTACTTGGCCGTATACTAAGCTTACAGGGATCTCCTTCCCATCAGGCCCCATAGGTCCGACCTCGGCCATGTGGTTTGGGTCAGCCTTTGTGTACCGCGTCTTCACCATGGCCCAGGCCTCCCTAGCACCTTGGCGGCAGGCCGAAATCTTCCACAACCGGAAGCGCCGCCGCGCTCCCTTCAGCTTCTCCGCAAGCTCTCCAAGGCCCTCGAGCCTGGGGAGGGATGGCCATAAGGCTTGGGCAACGCCCTGCATCGCCTGCCGAACTCGCTCGTGCAGTTGCGAGAGCTCGGGAAGAAGGTCATTCATTGAACCAGGCATCTCCTCTGCAGGACGACCTGTTAGCATACCTACAGACATAACTCTATTAGTCGACTTCCCCGCCGAACTCCCTTTACAGAGTTCGTTTAAGCACTTACTATATATGCCGCGGCGAAGCCGTTGATTCTCTTTAGTGGAGTCCGATAGCTGGGCCCGAACATCCTTCAGTTCAACGCCCAGCTTGGTGTTGGCATCTTGGAGATTGTTCTTCTCCCGCCTCACCTTTGTCAGCATGCTCTCACCAGCCTTCAGCTGGCATAGGAGTTGTTGCTTGTCCGGATTTAATCCGGCGCCATCTGCAATTTTCTTTGTCAGATTCGCACCCACGCCGCACTTCGCAACATATTTATCTTTCGAAGCATAGATTACCAGAGGGGGTCTCTTTGGGCTCCCCTGCCGCGGCTAGTACGGCCTCAAGTTGGGCTTTGCACTCTTCCAGCTCCTGGGACAGTAGGGTATTCTTTTCTGTAAGAACCTGCATAAACAAATGATCCTTAAATCAGTTATTCTAACTGTTTCAAGTCTCGGGGGCTACTGGTATATACATATATTTACCAAAATTTTCTTACCCATATGTCTTTTACATATTGCTCCGTGGCTCTGGCTAAACCATTTTGAGCGGCACGGAGGTACGCATCTCCCGAATTGAAGGCATCCAATGCCTCTTGGGAGAAACAAGCGTCGCGGAGAACTGTCCGGCGACGCCTGTGGTTCATGGCACTCTCCACCTCGGAATTGGTGGCAGACAGCCTGTCCGCATCCTCTGTCGGAGGAGCGTCCAGTGCGCGCCTTGTGTTCGCCGCCGCTTCCGGGCCAGGCGTTGGAGCCTGGCTGGTGGAGGCGCAATTGGCAACCTCTCCGGATATAGTCCGGCGAGGTCTCTTCGTCCTGAAGAGAGCACGAGCGTTAATATGCCCTGAAGGGATAACACCAGAGAAATAGATGGTGTGCTATACCTTTGCGCCGACGTCTCAGTCCGGACTACATTTCTTTTTACCCCACGGGGCCCTGCGACCCCTCGTTGGCTATCCGCCGCAGGTTCGGCCTCCTGCCTCAGAAACCTTCCCTGCAAAACACGGTTGTTGTCAGAAAAACTAAAATGCGTGAGAATGGAATCCTTCTCAAGGGAATGAGACTTCGGTCTCTGTCACCTGGGAGGCCGGGATTAACCCTGGGTAATCGGCCGTAATGGCCACCAAGGTATTATCCTTGCTTAGCTGATGAAACACCCCGTCCATTAGCTCCACCGATATGTCCGGATCCTTTTTAGAGTCCGGATCGAGGGACCATTCTGGATCCTCGGGCTGTGGAGGACGGCTATTTATATCCTTTACTTCCTGACGCAGTTCCTGCATCAAAGTCGTTAGACTACATATTTAATCATGGGAGTATAAAGCGGATGGGCGAGCAAAATCGTCCACTTACCCAACTCGGAGGGTTATACATAGTAAATCCACCCTGCGGGTTGACGCAGAGGAATTCCTCCTCTTCTCCCTTGTACAAAGAGGATAAGATCTTTACTAGAGCGGCAGCCGAGGCCAGCCCCTTACGACCGTAACGGGTGGCGTCGTCCTCCCCGTTAAAATCCCACATGGGGTGGCCTCTATATTGAAGCGGCTGCACCCCCCGCATAATGCATGCGGCCATGACTCCAATCATGGTTAGTCCGGAATGAGCCAATAGTCTTATCCGGCCCATCAGGTAAAGGACATCCCTGTCGCTTTCCCTCTGAGAGCTCCGCGGACGCCAGCTTAAGTGTTTCTTTAATGGAGCGTTGTTGAACTCGGGGAGACCGACCCGGATAGGATCCGATAGCGGGACATCATCTATATAAAACCATTCCGAAGGCCACTCCTCAGACGCCTTTTTTGGGGTTCCGGATAGGTATCCGGTCCTGGCGATGCGCCACACTTCGGCTCCGCCCACTTGATATATAGACCCCTCTTGAGAACGGGGCACCAGGCAGAATATCCTCTTCCACAGCATGAAATGAGCCTCGATGCCCAGGAATAGCTCGCAAAGGGCGACGAAGCCCGCGATATGCAATATAGAGGCGGGCGTGAGATTGTGCAGCTGGAGGCCGTAGAACTCCAGAAGCCCACGGAGAAATGGATGAATTGGAAATCCTAGTCCCCTTATTAGATAAGGGACAAGGCACACCCGCTCTCCTTTGGAAGGATTGGGGGTGCTCTCCGCTTGTTTTCCGCCATTATAGGTGGCGAGTCCGGCTCGGACCGGGACCATATAGGCCTGAGGGAGAAATCCCTTGGCCTGAAGCAACACTAACTAGTTGTGCGGGATGGAGCACCTCTCCCAGTCTCCAGGTTTAGGACTGGAAGGGCGAGAAGAGGAGCTGCGACGGCTGGCCATGTTGGAATGGACCTTTGCTAGAGGCGCTCTGATGATTACTCGCGGGGAGGAGAAGGTGTGGTTTGGATCTGAATCCCCATCCCGTTAAATAGGCGGCTCGTTTATACGGCTAGGGGTGTGGATGTAAAAACACCCCGACTTTTCGCATTCGTTTGACACGTGGAAGACGGCCATTATTGGGCGTGGAAGCCAAGGAGCGCTACATTACAAAAATCAGACATTATTTCAACAGGTACACAAAATTTGGAGAAGAACCCGCCTTGCAATGCCGAAGACAATCTGTGCGCCGGACCCGTCGTCATTGAAGCCTGGTTCGGGGGCTACTGAGGGAGTCCTGGATTAGGGGGTGTTCGGATAGCTGAACTATACCTTCAGCCGGACTCCTGGACTATGAAGATACAAGATTGAAGACTTCGTCCCGTGTCCGGATGGGAGTTTCCTTGGCATGGAAGGCAAGCTTGGCGATGCGTATATTCAAGATCTCCTACCATTGTAACCGACTTTGTGTAACCCTAACCCTCTCCGTTGTCTATATAAACCGGAGGGTTTTAGTCCGTAGGACAAGAACTTCATCATACAACAATCATACCATAGGCTAGCTTCTAGGGTTTAGCCTCCTTGATCTCGTGGTAGATCTACTCTTGTACTACCCATATCATCAATATTAATCAAGCAGGACGTAGGGTTTTACCTCCATCAAGAGGGCCCGAACCTGGGTAAAACTTCGTGTCCCTTGTCTCCTGTTACCATCCGGCCTAGACACACAGTTCGGGACCCCCTACCCGAGATCCGCCGGTTTTGACACCGACAGGGAGATTGAAAGGACATGCGGTGCCCCCATGTGTGGTTTTGGTAATTGATGACATTCTCTATGGACTAATGGTTGCATTGAGTTATATTTGAAGGATTTGTCCATAGGCATTTCTTGAAGTCCATGTGTTGGTTTCAAGGAGTTTATGTGTTGACCAAGGTGCTATTAAGGAATTATCCAAAGATTGGTCATGTGAGTGTTGAGCTTATTGCAAGCATGTCTTGAAGAAGGAGATTGTGCGATCATTCATGTTTACCTTCAAGACATCATCCAAACGAAGAGAGTTGGAAAGATTCAAGTTTGATCAAGACTAAGTCAAGAGTGAATCAAGTTGATCAACTCTCAAAGCGTAAAAGATGTACCGAGAGGGATCAAGTGATCCCATGGTATGGTAAGCATTGTCCATTGCACTTTGTGTACTAACCCATGGTCTATGTGAGAGTTCTTTGTGGGGTTAGGTACGTGTCCATGGGCTTGCGTCAAGAGGAAGATATCATACAACCCATGGAAAGGATGACATCAAGTGGTGATCGTCATCAAGATTGTCGTGTGCAAGTTCAAGTGGAGCATCACGAAGAGATCAAGTTCTTGAAGCTTGCCATCCATTGTGGTGTCAATGGACTTGTGAAGATGTGCCGAAGAGTGGCTCACCCATAGTGGAGTATGGGGGAGGAGTCATCTAGTCTCCATCGACCCAACACAATCAAGAAAGGTGGTCCATCTTAAGGAGGACAAGATCGTCATCATCTAGCTCAAGTGGATCATGTGCAAGGAAAAGGTTTGCCCTTGATAGGTTTTCTATTTTACCTGTCTCATGGTGGTAGTTGGGAGACCGGGTTATAGGATCGTTTGCCGTACTATCAAGGGGGGCTCTCAAGTTGGTAGCTTGATCATATCATTAGTAGAGAGCTCAAACCATTGCATCCTTGCATCATGTTTCTTGGTTCTTGTTTGGTTCTCTTTGTGAGTCTTGGAGCTTATGTTCATCTTGATGACAAGCTTGAGTTCATCGAAAATGGAGTTCACATGCCTCTTCTATTGCGTTTTTGGTGTGTAGTTTTTACCGGTCTTATTCGAGGAAGGGTTCTCACCATTTTCTCTTGGGCATTTTCTAATTTGCTTATTATTGTTATTTCTTTCAAGATTGTGTTAGCCCTTGTCGCTAGCTTTCCAACAAACTTGGTTTCGTCGAATTCGGAGTTCGTTTGCAGAAGTTGTGGTAGTTTTAGTGTTCTGAAAAGGCTGCAGCGGTACTACCGCGGACAGAAGTGGATGCATTTTTTTACTACCGCTCTTGGGAGCGGTACTACCGCGGCTACTTCCGTGGCTACTTCCGCTCCGTACCAAAAACTCGTCACAAGTCTAGCGATGGTAGGCACGGATGTATTTTTTTAGTACCGCTCGCAAGCAGTAGTACCGCTACCCTTTGAGGTAGTACCGCTACCCCTAGCGGTAGTACCGTGAGGTCGAGTGGTAGTACCGCTCGGTGCGGGCTGTGAGCATAACAGTTGGATTTTCCCCCACCTATAAAAGGGGGTCTTCTTCCCCAATGAACCTTATCCTTTGAGCTCGTGTTCTTCCCCCATTGTTGACCTTCTTCGAGCTTGCTAACTCTCAATCCCTCCATGGATTCTTGCTAGTTTTTGAGGGAAAAGAGAGAGGAGATCTAGATCCACATTTCCACCAATCACTTTCTCCTCTATGTGAGGGGAACCCCTTGGATCTAGATCTTGGAGTTCTTGGTGTTCTCCTTGTTGTTCTTCCTCTCATTTTCCTCCCTAGCATTAGTTGCTTCGGTGGGATTTGAGAGAGAAGGACTTGGGCACTCCGTGTGCCCTTGCCATTGCATTTGGTGCATCGGTTTGAGTTCTCCACGGTGATACGTGGAAGTTACAAGTTGAGAAACTTATTACTCTTGGGTGCTTGGTACCCTTGAGCTTGTTCCTCTTGGGTGCTTGGACGCCCTAGACGGTTGGTGGTGTTCGGAGCTCAATCATTGTGGTGTAAAGCTCCGGGCAAGCGTCGGGGTCTCCAATTAGGTTGTGGAGATTGCCCCGAGCAATTTGACGGGTACCGGTGACCGCCCCCAAGGGTTGCCAAAGTGTACGGATTCGGTGACCGCCCCCAAGGGTTGCCATTTGTACGGGTTCGGTGACCGCCCTCAAGGGTCCCTTAGTGGAATCATGACATCTTGCATTGTGCGAGGGCGTGAGGAGATTACGGTGGCCCTAGTGGCTTCTTGGGGAGCATTGTTCCTCCACACCGCTCCAAACGGAGATTAGCATCCGCAAGGGTGTGAACTTCGGGATACATCGCCGTCTCCGCGTGCCTCGGTTATCTCTTACCCGAGCCCTTCACTTATGCACTTTCCTTTGTGATAGCCATATTGTTTCTTGTCATATATCTTGCTATCACCTAAGTAGTTTTTCTTGCTTAGCATAAGTTGCTGGTGCACATAGGTGAGCCTAGTTGTTGTAGGTTTTGTGCTTGACAAATTAACCGTTAGGTTTATTCCGCATTTGTTCAAGCCTCAACCGTAATTATTTTAAAGCGCCTATTCACCCCCCTTTAGGCGACATACACGATCTTTCAGATACGTCCCCTGGCCTAATAATTTAGGTACAAACACCACGACAACTTTGACCCGTGGAAAGAAGTTGTTGAAATTAAAACATATCACCGATAACTTCAAAGTAATAGAATGATAATATACGCCATCAGACCTGATAACTCAGGTACAAACACCACTATAATTTTGACCCAGAGAAAAATATAAAAACATACAAATAATAGCTTTTTGTGTAAATAACATGATGATAAAGGCTCCTGGACCTGATAGCTTAGATACAAACACCACAATAAATTTCACCAGTGGAAAAAGTTGTTGAAAATATACCACCGATAACTTTTGTGTAAAAGCGTTATAATATACGCTTCCGGCCCTGACAACTTAGGTACAAACACCACGATAACTTTTGACCCATGGAAAAAAAGTTATTAAAAACATACTCTATAAATAACATGGTAACACAGGTTCCCGGATCCTGATAACTTATGTACAAACACCACGATAACTTTTGACTCGTGGAAAAAAGTTATTGAAAACATACTCTGTAAATAACATGGTAAGACAGGTTCCCGGACCTGATAACTTATGTACAAACTTGACGATAATTTTGACCCATGAAAAAAGTTGTTGAAAATATACACACAACTAAATTGATAACTTACTTAGTCCAGGTGTGATAACTTTTGACCGGGAGGGGGGTGGGGGAGACTTGTTGAAAAACACCCTTCGGTAATTCGTGTGTGAATAGCATAATAATACACACACAACAGAGTTGATAAACTTAGTTAGTCTAGGTCTGATAACCTTTTGAACGAAAGAAGTTGTCAAAACATACCAACATGGGATCTAGTTTCGAAGGCCTTGTCGTAATGATTTTTTATGTGAAAATAGTTTTTGTACCAGAGCGGCTGTTTAAGTTACAAAATATTTTAAAAAATTTAAATTTTGGTGGAATCCTCCCTGAGATTAGCATTTTTCGTTCTCTAGGGCGCGTGCATGTGCATGTGGGGAGAAGGTCGAAGAAACCATTTTTATGCTCGGTAATTTCTGTGTAAACAACACGATAACTTATGCTCAACTAGCGTGATAACTTGCGTAGCACATGCGTGATAAATTTTTATCTGAAAAAGTCGTCGGAACATACTCATATGGGATCTAGTTTCGAAGATCTCATCCTAACGATTTTTTTATGTGAAAACAGTTTTTCGATCAAAGCGATAGTTTGAGCCACAAAACATTTTCAAGTTTTGAAGCAGGGAGAATCTAAGGAGGACATCATAGTTTTGTCATCTAGTGCATGTATGCATGTGCACATGAGAAGAAAAGTTGGAAGACCATCTCTTTTATGCCCAGTATTTCCTATGAAAACAGCTTGGTAACCGTGTGTCACAGTCATGATAACTTACGCAGCACATGCGTGGTATTTTTTACCTGAAAAAAAGTCATCGAAACATACCAACATGGGATCTAGTTTCGAAGGTTTCGTCGTGACAAATCTTTTATGTGAAGACAGTTTTTCAATATGGCCAATGGTTTGAGTTACAAAACATTTTGAATTTTCAGTCTCCAAAAAGAATCCGCTGACATCATCAGTTTCGTTTTTTTTCTACATGCATGTAATTAGGAGATTCTAATTAAACAAGGAAAACGCTTAAAATCAGTCGGATGATTTTCTGCCCGCTTAAGTCCCTTCCCTCTATCGCCACGTGTCCCCTGCGGGACCGATGAAGCCTTATCTTCTCGGTCGTTCTGATCTCATCGTCTCTCTCAAGCTAATCCCCTCTGCACTAGCACGCTTTCTCTCCCCCACCCCTTTCCTCTCTCTCCCCAGCGCCCTCTCCTCCCTGGACTGAAGCCCGGCCGGCCACCACTCGCCGCCGGCGCTAATTGCTGCAGGAAACTCCGTGGCGACCTGTTTTTGCAAAGGAAGAGACGCCCACCGGTGCTTTTCCCGGGGAGCCGCCGCGTTTTTCTTCTTCAAATCAGCGCGACCTCGCTGCTGTTGCAGGAGGAGCCAACCGGCGGCAAGCCGGCCAGTCGTTGCGGCGACGCTTGCTGCAGAGCAACACGAGAAAGGGAGGTACGTGCTTCGCCGGAAGGTTCGGTGTTGCGAAGTGTCGACGATGAGATCTCGAAGCCGACATCACTGCTGCATCCCCCACTTCATCCCAGCGCTGGAGTTGCAATGGAGCTTCGCCGGAGGCGGCGGCGCTGCGTTGGAGCTCCGTCGCGGCTGCAATGGAGCTCGACTGGAGTTGCAATGGAGCTCTATCGGAGCCGCTGGAGCTTTGCCAGGGCTGCAATGAAGCTCGGCTGGAGCTGCAGTGGAGCTTTGCCGGAGCGTCGGTGCTGCGTTGGAGCTCCGTCGGGGCTGCAATGGAGCTCAGCCGGAGTTGCAATGAAACTTCGCCGGAGCGTTGGTGCCGCGTTGGAACTCATCGGGCGGCATCGGTGCTTCATTGGAGCTTCGCGCGAGGCTGCAGTGGCGCTGGGTTGAAGCTGGCGCGCTCGCTGCTGCCTGCTATGATCCAACGACAGCTAGCACCCTGATCCAACGACTGAACAGGCGGATGATTTCTCTAAGAAATCATCCGGCTTATTTGTAGCAGCCGCCATTAAACAAGGATTGGCGAAAACACACATAAAAAATTATGCTTGCATGCATAGGAGGTTGCGAGAGTGAGAGAGGAAGGATCGTATGGATATGTCCCTTAAATTCCAAACGTTAGGACGTTAGTCATGTCCATATAATAATTCTATTTATTTACGCGAAATCTAACCACCAGTCGACTGGTGGTTTGCGGCACGCACGCTTCACTAGATGCACGATCCGCATCGAACGATTCACGTTTGACTTCCCGCACTGCATGGATCGCTAGATATTTTTTTGTTGGCTGATTGCTAGAGCCAAGGAAGAAAAATAAAGCGCCTGATGGGGATCGAATCCAGGACGCACAGCCTCCGCACGGTCCCTTTGACCAACGAGCTACAACATGTTAGTGGTCCAGATTGGAAAACATAAGGACCTAACCTTTTAAACCTCGTAGCATCAACAATGAAAGTTGTGCTAATTCCCAATTTTTTTGCTGGGAGCTGGAGTCAAACTCCAGACTCAAGAATTGTGACGAGGGACATGAACCACATGGACTAAGCTACTTGTTGTGATAAATTGTTGTGTGGTGTAGTACTTGCGTCAATTCCTAAAGCTTGACTGAAAGTTAGCAACAGATCCCTACAACCTGATTGTTGCTCGTTGTGGATCGCACGACCCTGAGGACCCCGTCCGGATCGCCCGCACAACCCACGTCTCTCTCGATGCTGGCCGGTTCTCTTTTACTTTTTTCCCTAACGCAGGCCCGTTCCCTCTATTTTTTTTCCTCATATGATCACATCCCATCGGCCCATGTTCCTAAATTAAAAGGAACATTTACCAATCGCATCCTTGCCCACGTTTCAAAAAAAATTGATGGCTTCCTGTGCTGGATAAGAAACAAACCATGTACCTCAAGTAGTAATTCCTACGACACAAACCACTAGCCCCGCTTCAGACTTGTTGTTTTTTAAACAAGTTACATGATACTTGTTCTTGGTTAATACGAGTTTGAACATTGAAAATTAGTGGTCAGGTCAATGATTCCCCCACTAACGTGATTCTTTTGGCCCGATTTTTTTGTCGAAACATCCCCCAATAATGTTGTGTGAATAACATGGTCATTAATGCACCACGGACCTGATAACTTACACACAAACACCCTGATAACTCACACATCACAGACCTGATAATTTATGTACCCCGGTCCTGATAAATTTGGCATTGGGGGGGGTGATCAAGTATCCCCCGGTAACTTTCCGGTGAATAGCATGGTAACAAACACATCAGAGACCTGATAACCTATGCACCCCGGTCCTGGTATTTTTTGTGAGGGAGGAGTGATGAACTATACCCCCAATAAATTTTGTGTGAATAGCATGGTAACTCACACCTCGTAGACCTGATAACCAATGCACCCCAGTCTTTTGGTAAATTTGGTGACTGGATGGGGGGAGGGTGGTGTTGGGGAACGTTGCAGAAAATTAAAATTTTTTTCTACGGTTTCACCAAGATCCATCTAGGAGTTCATCAAGCAACGAGTATTCAGATTAGATAGCATCTACATACCACTTTGTAGATCGCAACGGAAGCGTTCGAGTGAACGTGGATGAGGTAGTCGTACTTGCCGTGATCCAATTCACCGATGATCTAGTGCCGAACGGACGGCACCTCCGCGTTCAACACACGTACGGAAAGCGTGACGTCTCCTCCTTCTTGATCCAGCAAGGCAAAGGAGAGGTTGGGGATGAAGGCTCCAGCAGCAGCACGACGGCGTGGTGATGGTGGAACTGCAGTACTCCGGCAGGGCTTCGCCGTGCTCAATGGAGGAGGAGGAGGTGTTGGAGAGGGAGAGGGAGGCGCCAGGGCAATGGGGTGATCAGCCCCCTCTCTCCCCCCCCTTTATATAACCCCCAAGGGGGGGCGCCTGCCCTAGGAGATGAGATCTCCTAGGGGGGGCGGCGGCCAGGGAAGGGGGCTTGCCCCCCAAGCAAGGGGGGCGCCCCCTTTAGGGTTTCCCCACCCCCCCAAACCCTAGGCGCATGGGCCCATGGGGGAGGAGGCGCACCAGCCCCCTATGGGCTGGTTCCCTCCCTTATACAGCCCATGGGGCCCTCCGGGATAGGTGGCCCCACCCGGTGGACCCCCCGGGACCCTCCGGTGGTCCCGGTACAATACCGATAACCCCGAAACTTGTCCCGATGTCCGTATGATGACTTTCCATATATAAATCTTTACCTCCGGACCATTCCGAAACTCCTCGTGACGTCCGGGATCTCATCCGGGACTCCGAACAACATTCGGGTTACTGCACATACATATCCCTACAACCCTAGCGTCACCGAACCTTAAGTGTGTAGACCCTACGGGTTCGGGAGACATGCAGACATGACCGAGACGGCTCTCGGGCAATAACCAACAGCGGGATCTGGATACCCATGTTGGCTCCCACATGCTCCACGATGATCTCATCGGATGAACCACGATGTCAAGGATTCAATTAATCCCGTATACGATTCCCTTTGTCAATCGGTATTTTACTTGCCCGAGATTCGATCGTCGGTATACCAATACCTCGTTCAATCTCGTTACCGGCAAGTCACTTTTCTCATTCCGTAATGCATGATCCCGTGATCAAACACTTTGGTCACATTGAGCTCTTGTGATGATGCATTACCGAGAGGGCCCGGTGATACCTCTCCGTCAAGCGGAGTGACAAATCCCAGTCTCGATCCATGTCAACCCAACAGACACTTTCAGAGATACCCGTAGCATACCTTTATAGTCACCCAGTTACGTTGTGACGTTTGGCACACCCAAAGCACTCCTACGGTATCCGGGAGTTACATGATCTCATGGTCTAAGGAAAGGATACTTGACATTGGAAAACTCTAGCAAACGAACTATGCGATCTTATGCTATGTTTAGGATTGGGTCTTGTCCATCACATCATTCTGCTAATGATGTGATCCCGTTATCGATGACATCCAATGTCCATAGTCAGGAAACCATGACTATCTGTCGATCAACGAGCTAGTCAACTAGAGGCTCACTAGGGACATGTTGTTGTCTGTTATTCACACATGTATTACGATTTCCGGTTAACACAATTATAGCACGAACAAAGACAATTATCATGAATAAGGAAATATAATAATAATGCTTTTATTATTGCCTCTAGGGCATATTTCCAACAGTCTCCCACTTGCACTAGAGTCAATAATCTAGTTACATTGTGATGAATCGAACACCCATAGAGTTCTGGTGCTGATCATGTTTTGCCTTAGGGAGAGGTTTAGTCAACGGATCTGCAACATTCAGATCCGTGTGCACTTTACAAATCTCTATGTCTCCATCTTGAACATTTTCACGAATGGAGTTGAAGCGACGCTTGATGTGCCTGGTCTTCTTGTGAAACCTGGGCTCCTTTGCAAGTGCAATAGCTCCAGTGTTGTCACAGAAGAGCTTGATCGGCCCCGACGCATTGGGTATGACTCCGAGGTCGGTGATGAACTCCTTCACCCAAATTGCTTCATGTGCTGCCTCCGAGGCTGCCATGTACTCCGCTTCACATGTAGATCCCGCCACGACGCTTTGCTTGCAACTGCACCAGCTTACTGCCCCACCATTCAAAATATACACGTATCCGGTTTGTGACTTAGAGTCATCCAGATCTGTGTCGAAGCTAGCGTCGACGTAACCTTTTACGACGAGCTCTTCGTCACCTCCATAAACGAGAAACATTTCCTTAGTCCTTTTCAGGTACTTCAGGATATTCTTGACCGCTGTCCAGTGTTCCTTGCCGGGATTACTTTGGTACCTACCTACCAAACTTACGGCAAGGTTTACATCAGGTCTGGTACACAGCATGGCATACATAATAGAACCTATGGCTGAGGCATAGGGGATGACGCTCATCTCTTCTATATCTTCTGCCGTGGTCGGACATTGAGCTGAGCTCAATTTCACACCTTGTAACACAGGTAAGAACCCTTTCTTAGATTGATCCATATTGAATTTCTTCAATATCTTATCAAGGTATGTGCTTTGTGAAAGACCTATGAGGCGTCTCGATCTATCTCTATAGATCTTGATGCCTAATATATAAGCAGCTTCTCCAAGGTCCTTCATTGAAAAACTCTTATTCAAATAGGCCTTAATGCTGTCCAAGAGTTCTATATCATTTCCCATCAAAAGTATGTCGTCTACATATAATATGAGAAATGCTACAGAGCTCCCACTCACTTTCTTGTAAACACAGGCTTCTCCATAAGTCTGTGTAAACCCAAACGCTTTGATCATCTCATCAAAGCGAATGTTCCAACTCCGAGATGCTTGCACCAGCCCATAAATCGAGCGTTGGAGCTTGCATACCTTGTCAGCATTCTTAGGATCGACAAAACCTTCCGGCTGCATCATATACAATTCTTCCTTAAGGAAACCATTAAGGAATGCCGTTTTGACGTCCATTTGCCATATCTCATCATCATAGTATGCGGCAATTGCTAACATGATTCGGACGGACTTCAGCTTCGCTACCGGTGAGAAAGTCTCATCGTAGTCAACCCCTTGAACTTGTCGATAACCCTTAGCGACAAGCCGAGCTTTATAGATGGTCACATTACCATCCGCGTTTGTCTTCTTCTTAAAGATCCATTTATTTTCTATGGCTCGCCGTTCAACGGGCAAGTCAGTCAAAGTCCATACTTCGTTTTCATACATGGATCCTATCTCGGATTTCATGGCTTCCAGCCATTTGTCGGAATCCGGGCCCGCCATTGCTTCCTCATAGTTCGAAGGTTCACCGTTGTCTAACAACATGATTTCCAAGACAGGGTTGCCGTACCACTCTGGTGCGGAACGTGTCCTTGTGGACCTTCGAATTTCAGTAGGAGCTTGATCAGAAGTGTCTTGATCATAATCATTAATTTCCACTCTAGTCGGTGCAGGCACCTCAGGAACGATTTCTTGAGTTTCGCCATTTTCCGGTTCAAGAGGTAACACTTCATCAAGTTCTACTTTCCTCCCACTTATTTCTTTGGAGAGAAACTCTTTCTCTAGAAAGGATCCATTCTTGGCAACAAAGATCTTGCCTTCGGATCTGAGGTAGAAGGTATACCCAACAGTTTCTTTTGGGTATCCTATGAAGACGCATTTTTCCGATTTGGGTTCGAGCTTTTCAGGTTGAAGTTTCTTCACATAAGCATCGCATCCCCAAACTTTTAGAAACGACAGCTTAGGTTTCTTCCCAAACCATAATTCATACGGTGTCGTCTCAACGGATTTTGACGGAGCCCTATTTAAAGTGAATGCGGCAGTCTCTAAACATAGCCCCAAAAAGATAACGGTAAATCGGTAAGAGACATCATAGATCGCACCATATCTAATAGAGTGCGATTACGACGTTCGGACACACCATTACGCTGAGGTGTTCCAGGCGGCGTGAGTTGTGAAACTATTCCACATTTTCTTAAGTGTGTGCCAAATTCGTGACTCAAGTATTCTCCTCCACGATCTGATCGTAGAAACTTGATCTTTCTATCACGTTGATTCTCAACCTCATTCTGAATTTCCTTGAACTTTTCAAAGGTTTCAGACTTGTGTTTCATTAAGTAGACATACCCATATCTACTCAAGTCATCAGTGAGGGTGAGAACATAACGATAGCCACCGCGAGCCTCAACACTCATTGGACCGCACACATCGGTATGTATGATTTCCAATAAGTTGGTTGCTCGCTCCATTGTTCCTGAGAACGGAGTCTTGGTCATTTTACCCATGAGGCATGGTTCGCACGTGTCAAATGATTCATAATCAAGAGACTCTAAAAGTCCATCTGCATGGAGCTTCTTCATGCGTTTGACACCTATGTGACCAAGGCGGCAGTGCCACAAATATGTGGGACTATTGTTATCAACTTTAACTCTTTTGGTATTCACACTATGAATATGTGTATCATCACGTACGAGATTCATTAAGAATAAACCATCAACCATCGGAGCATGACCATAAAACATATCTCTCATATAAATAGAACAACCATTATTCTCGGATTTAAATGAGTAGCCATCTCGAATTAAACGAGATCCAGATACAATGTTCATGCTCAAACTTGGCACTAAATAACAATTATTGAGGTTTAAAACTAATCCCGTAGGTAAATGCAGAGGCAGCGTGCCGACGGCGATCACATCGACCTTGGAACCATTCCCGACGCGCATCGTCACCTCGTCCTTTGCCAGTCTCCGTTTATTCCGCAGCTCCTGCTTTGAGTTACAAATGTGAGCAACTGCACCGGTATCAAATACCCAAGAGCTACTACGAGTACTGGTAAGGTACACATCAATTACATGTATATCACATATACCTTTGGTTTTGCCGGCCTTCTTGTCCGCTAAGTATTTGGGGCAGTTCCGCTTCCAGTGACCACTTCCCTTGCAATAAAAGCACTCAGTTTCGGGCTTGGGTCCATTCTTTGGCTTCTTCCCGGCAACTTGCTTACCGGGCGCGGCAACTTCCTTGCCGTCCTTCTTGAAGTTCTTTTTACCCTTGCTCCTCTTGAACTTAGTGGTTTTATTCACCATCAACACTTGATGCTCTTTCTTGATTTCTACCTCTGCTGATTTCAGCATAGCATACACCTCAGGAATGGTCTTTACCATCCCCTGCATATTGTAGTTCATCACAAAGCTCTTGTAGCTAGGTGGAAGCGACTGGAGGATTCTGTCAATGACCACTTCTTCCGGAAGATTAACTTCCAGTTGAGTCAAGCGGATGTGCAACCCAGACATTCTGAGTATGTGCTCACTGACAGAGCTATTTTCCTCCATCTTACAGCTAAAGAATTTATTGGAGATCTCATATCTCTCGACCCGGGCATGAGCTTGGAAAACCATTTTCAGCTCTTCGAACATCTCATATGCTCCATGTCTCTCAAAACGCTTTTGGAGCCCCGGCTCTAAGCTGTAAAGCATGCCGCACTGAACGAGGGAGTAATCATCGCATCGCGACTGCCAAGCGTTCATAACGTCTTGTTGTGCAGGGAGAACAGGTGCGTCACCCAGCGGTGCTCGTAGGACATAATCTTTCTTGGCAGCTATGAGGATGATCCTCAGGTTCCGGACCCAGTCCGTATAGTTGCTACCATCGTCTTTCAGCTTGGTTTTCTCTAGGAACGCGTTGAAGTTGAGGACTACGTTGGCCATTTGATCTACAAGACATATTGTAAATATTTAGACTAAGTTCATGATAATAAAGTTCATTTAATCAAATTATTTAATGAACTCCCACTTAGATAGACATCCCTCTTCCAGTCATCTAAGTATTACATTATCCGAGTCAACTAGGCCGTGTCCGATCATCACGTGAGACGGACTAGTCAACATCGGTGAACATCTTCATGTCGATCGTATCTTCTATACGACTCATGCTCGACCTTTCGGTCTTCCGTGTTCCGAGGCCATGTCTGTACATGCTAGGCTCGTCAAGTCAACCTAAGTGTTTTGCATGTGTAAATCTGTCTTACACCCGTTGTATGTGAACGTTAGAATCTATCACACCCGATCATCACGTGGTGCTTCGAAACAACGAACTGTCGCAACGGTGCACAGTTAGGGTGAACACTTTCTTGAAATTATTATGAGGGATCATCTTATTTACTACCGTCGTTCTAAGTAAACAAGATGCAAAACATGATAGACATCACATGCAATCAAATAATAAACGTGACATGATATGGCCAATATCACATAGCTCCTTTGATCTCCATCTTGGGGCTCCATGATCATCTTGTCACCGGCTTGACACCATGATCTTCATCATCATGATCTTCATCATCGTGTCTCCATGAAGTTGCTCGCCAACTATTACTTCTACTACTATGGCTAACGCGTTTAGCAATAAAGTAAAGTAACTTACATGGCGATTCTCAATGACACGCAGGTCATACAAAAATAAAGACAACTCCTATGGCTCCTGCCGGTTGTCATACTCATCGACATGCAAGTCGTGATTCCTATTACAATAGCATGAACATCTCATACATCACATATAGATCATTCATCATACATCACAACTTTGGCCATATCATATCACAAAGCACTTGCTGCAAAAACAAGTTAGACGTCCTCTAATTGTTGTTGCAAGTTTTACGTGGCTGAATTAGGGTTCTAGCAAGAACGTTTTCTTACCTACGTTAAAACCACCACAACGTGATTTGTCAACTTCTATTTACCCTTCATAAGGACCCTTTTCATCGAATCCGCTCCAACTAAAGTAGGAGAGACAGACACCCGCCAGCCACCTTATGCAACTAGTGCATGTTCGTCGGTGGAACCGGTCTCACGTAAGCGTACGTGTAAGGTTGGTCCGGGCCGCTTCATCCCATAATACCGTTGAAGCAAGATAAGACTAGTAGCGGCAATAAGAGTTGACAACATCTACGCCCACAACAAATTGTGTTCTACTCGCGCAAGAAGAACTACGCATAGACCTAGCTCATGATGCCACTGTTGGGGAACGTTGCAGAAAATTAAAATTTTTTTCTACGGTTTCACCAAGATCCATCTAGGAGTTCATCAAGCAACGAGTATTCAGATTAGATAGCATCTACATACCACTTTGTAGATCGCAACGGAAGCGTTCGAGTGAACGTGGATGAGGTAGTCGTACTTGCCGTGATCCAATTCACCGATGATCTAGTGCCGAACGGACGGCACCTCCGCGTTCAACACACGTACGGAAAGCGTGACGTCTCCTCCTTCTTGATCCAGCAAGGCAAAGGAGAGGTTGGGGATGAAGGCTCCAGCAGCAGCACGACGGCGTGGTGATGGTGGAACTGCAGTACTCCGGCAGGGCTTCGCCGTGCTCAATGGAGGAGGAGGAGGTGTTGGAGAGGGAGAGGGAGGCGCCAGGGCAATGGGGTGATAAGCCCCCTCTCTCCCCCCCTTTATATAACCCCCAAGGGGGGGCGCCTGCCCTAGGAGATGAGATCTCCTAGGGGGGGCGGCGGCCAGGGAAGGGGGCTTGCCCCCCAAGCAATGGGGGCGCCCCCTTTAGGGTTCCCCCCCCCCCAAACCCTAGGCGCAGGGGCCCATGGGGGGGGAGGCGCACCAGCCCCCTATGGGCTGGTTCCCTCCCTTATACAGCCCATGGGGCCCTCCGGGATAGGTGGCCCCACCCGGTGGACCCCCCGGGACCCTCCGGTGGTCCCGGTACAATACCGATAACCCCGAAACTTGTCCCGATGTCCGTATGATGACTTTCCATATATAAATCTTTACCTCCGGACCATTCCGAAACTCCTCGTGACGTCCGGGATCTCATCCGGGACTCCGAACAACATTCGGGTTACTGCACATACATATCCCTACAACCCTAGCGTCACCGAACCTTAAGTGTGTAGACCCTACGGGTTCGGGAGACATGCAGACATGACCGAGACGGCTCTCGGGCAATAACCAACAGCGGGATCTGGATACCCATGTTGGCTCCCACATGCTCCACGATGATCTCATCGGATGAACCACGATGTCAAGGATTCAATTAATCCCGTATACGATTCCCTTTGTCAATCGGTATTTTACTTGCCCGAGATTCGATCGTCGGTATACCAATACCTCGTTCAATCTCGTTACCGGCAAGTCACTTTTCTCGTTCCGTAATGCATGATCCCGTGATCAAACACT
Organism: Aegilops umbellulata; assembly: GCA_032464435.1. Classification (NCBI taxonomy): domain Eukaryota; kingdom Viridiplantae; phylum Streptophyta; class Magnoliopsida; order Poales; family Poaceae; genus Aegilops; species Aegilops umbellulata. The sequence goes on from CP136055.1 coordinate 414,581,815, forward strand.
TTGGTCACATTGAGCTCATTGTGATGATGCATTACCGAGAGGGCCCGGTGATACCTCTCCGTCAAGCGGAGTGACAAATCCCAGTCTCGATCCATGTCAACCCAACAGACACTTTCAGAGATACCCGTAGCATACCTTTATAGTCACCCAGTTACGTTGTGACGTTTGGCACACCCAAAGCACTCCTACGGTATCCGGGAGTTACATGATCTCATGGTCTAAGGAAAGGATACTTGACATTGGAAAACTCTAGCAAACGAACTATGCGATCTTATGCTATGTTTAGGATTGGGTCTTGTCCATCACATCATTCTGCTAATGATGTGATCCCGTTATCGATGACATCCAATGTCCATAGTCAGGAAACCATGACTATCTGTCGATCAACGAGCTAGTCAACTAGAGGCTCACTAGGGACATGTTGTTGTCTGTTATTCACACATGTATTACGATTTCCGGTTAACACAATTATAGCACGAACAAAGACAATTATCATGAATAAGGAAATATAATAATAATGCTTTTATTATTGCCTCTAGGGCATATTTCCAACAGTCTCCCACTTGCACTAGAGTCAATAATCTAGTTACATTGTGATGAATCGAACACCCATAGAGTTCTGGTGCTGATCATGTTTTGCCTTAGGGAGAGGTTTAGTCAACGGATCTGCAACATTCAGATCCGTGTGCACTTTACAAATCTCTATGTCTCCATCTTGAACATTTTCACGAATGGAGTTGAAGCGACGCTTGATGTGCCTGGTCTTCTTGTGAAACCTGGGCTCCTTTGCAAGTGCAATAGCTCCAGTGTTGTCACAGAAGAGCTTGATCGGCCCCGACGCATTGGGTATGACTCCGAGGTCGGTGATGAACTCCTTCACCCAAATTGCTTCATGTGCTGCCTCCGAGGCTGCCATGTACTCCGCTTCACATGTAGATCCCGCCACGACGCTTTGCTTGCAACTGCACCAGCTTACTGCCCCACCATTCAAAATATACACGTATCCGGTTTGTGACTTAGAGTCATCCAGATCTGTGTCGAAGCTAGCGTCGACGTAACCTTTTACGACGAGCTCTTCGTCACCTCCATAAACGAGAAACATTTCCTTAGTCCTTTTCAGGTACTTCAGGATATTCTTGACCGCTGTCCAGTGTTCCTTGCCGGGATTACTTTGGTACCTACCTACCAAACTTACGGCAAGGTTTACATCAGGTCTGGTACACAGCATGGCATACATAATAGAACCTATGGCTGAGGCATAGGGGATGACGCTCATCTCTTCTATATCTTCTGCCGTGGTCGGACATTGAGCTGAGCTCAATTTCACACCTTGTAACACAGGTAAGAACCCTTTCTTAGATTGATCCATATTGAATTTCTTCAATATCTTATCAAGGTATGTGCTTTGTGAAAGACCTATGAGGCGTCTCGATCTATCTCTATAGATCTTGATGCCTAATATATAAGCAGCTTCTCCAAGGTCCTTCATTGAAAAACTCTTATTCAAATAGGCCTTAATGCTGTCCAAGAGTTCTATATCATTTCCCATCAAAAGTATGTCGTCTACATATAATATGAGAAATGCTACAGAGCTCCCACTCACTTTCTTGTAAACACAGGCTTCTCCATAAGTCTGTGTAAACCCAAACGCTTTGATCATCTCATCAAAGCGAATGTTCCAACTCCGAGATGCTTGCACCAGCCCATAAATCGAGCGTTGGAGCTTGCATACCTTGTCAGCATTCTTAGGATCGACAAAACCTTCCGGCTGCATCATATACAATTCTTCCTTAAGGAAACCATTAAGGAATGCCGTTTTGACGTCCATTTGCCATATCTCATCATCATAGTATGCGGCAATTGCTAACATGATTCGGACGGACTTCAGCTTCGCTACCGGTGAGAAAGTCTCATCGTAGTCAACCCCTTGAACTTGTCGATAACCCTTAGCGACAAGCCGAGCTTTATAGATGGTCACATTACCATCCGCGTTTGTCTTCTTCTTAAAGATCCATTTATTTTCTATGGCTCGCCGTTCAACGGGCAAGTCAGTCAAAGTCCATACTTCGTTTTCATACATGGATCCTATCTCGGATTTCATGGCTTCCAGCCATTTGTCGGAATCCGGGCCCGCCATTGCTTCCTCATAGTTCGAAGGTTCACCGTTGTCTAACAACATGATTTCCAAGACAGGGTTGCCGTACCACTCTGGTGCGGAACGTGTCCTTGTGGACCTTCGAATTTCAGTAGGAGCTTGATCAGAAGTGTCTTGATCATAATCATTAATTTCCACTCTAGTCGGTGCAGGCACCTCAGGAACGATTTCTTGAGTTTCGCCATTTTCCGGTTCAAGAGGTAACACTTCATCAAGTTCTACTTTCCTCCCACTTATTTCTTTGGAGAGAAACTCTTTCTCTAGAAAGGATCCATTCTTGGCAACAAAGATCTTGCCTTCGGATCTGAGGTAGAAGGTATACCCAACAGTTTCTTTTGGGTATCCTATGAAGACGCATTTTTCCGATTTGGGTTCGAGCTTTTCAGGTTGAAGTTTCTTCACATAAGCATCGCATCCCCAAACTTTTAGAAACGACAGCTTAGGTTTCTTCCCAAACCATAATTCATACGGTGTCGTCTCAACGGATTTTGACGGAGCCCTATTTAAAGTGAATGCGGCAGTCTCTAAACATAGCCCCAAAAAGATAACGGTAAATCGGTAAGAGACATCATAGATCGCACCATATCTAATAGAGTGCGATTACGACGTTCGGACACACCATTACGCTGAGGTGTTCCAGGCGGCGTGAGTTGTGAAACTATTCCACATTTTCTTAAGTGTGTGCCAAATTCGTGACTCAAGTATTCTCCTCCACGATCTGATCGTAGAAACTTGATCTTTCTATCACGTTGATTCTCAACCTCATTCTGAAATTCCTTGAACTTTTCAAAGGTTTCAGACTTGTGTTTCATTAAGTAGACATACCCATATCTACTCAAGTCATCAGTGAGGGTGAGAACATAACGATAGCCACCGCGAGCCTCAACACTCATTGGACCGCACACATCGGTATGTATGATTTCCAATAAGTTGGTTGCTCGCTCCATTGTTCCTGAGAACGGAGTCTTGGTCATTTTACCCATGAGGCATGGTTCGCACGTGTCAAATGATTCATAATCAAGAGACTCTAAAAGTCCATCTGCATGGAGCTTCTTCATGCGTTTGACACCTATGTGACCAAGGCGGCAGTGCCACAAATATGTGGGACTATTGTTATCAACTTTAACTCTTTTGGTATTCACACTATGAATATGTGTATCATCACGTACGAGATTCATTAAGAATAAACCATCAACCATCGGAGCATGACCATAAAACATATCTCTCATATAAATAGAACAACCATTATTCTCGGATTTAAATGAGTAGCCATCTCGAATTAAACGAGATCCAGATACAATGTTCATGCTCAAACTTGGCACTAAATAACAATTATTGAGGTTTAAAACTAATCCCGTAGGTAAATGCAGAGGCAGCGTGCCGACGGCGATCACATCGACCTTGGAACCATTCCCGACGCGCATCGTCACCTCGTCCTTTGCCAGTCTCCGTTTATTCCGCAGCTCCTGCTTTGAGTTACAAATGTGAGCAACTGCACCGGTATCAAATACCCAAGAGCTACTACGAGTACTGGTAAGGTACACATCAATTACATGTATATCACATATACCTTTGGTTTTGCCGGCCTTCTTGTCCGCTAAGTATTTGGGGCAGTTCCGCTTCCAGTGACCACTTCCCTTGCAATAAAAGCACTCAGTTTCGGGCTTGGGTCCATTCTTTGGCTTCTTCCCGGCAACTTGCTTACCGGGCGCGGCAACTTCCTTGCCGTCCTTCTTGAAGTTCTTTTTACCCTTGCTCCTCTTGAACTTAGTGGTTTTATTCACCATCAACACTTGATGCTCTTTCTTGATTTCTACCTCTGCTGATTTCAGCATAGCATACACCTCAGGAATGGTCTTTACCATCCCCTGCATATTGTAGTTCATCACAAAGCTCTTGTAGCTAGGTGGAAGCGACTGGAGGATTCTGTCAATGACCACTTCTTCCGGAAGATTAACTTCCAGTTGAGTCAAGCGGATGTGCAACCCAGACATTCTGAGTATGTGCTCACTGACAGAGCTATTTTCCTCCATCTTACAGCTAAAGAATTTATTGGAGATCTCATATCTCTCGACCCGGGCATGAGCTTGGAAAACCATTTTCAGCTCTTCGAACATCTCATATGCTCCATGTCTCTCAAAACGCTTTTGGAGCCCCGGCTCTAAGCTGTAAAGCATGCCGCACTGAACGAGGGAGTAATCATCGCATCGCGACTGCCAAGCGTTCATAACGTCTTGTTGTGCAGGGAGAACAGGTGCGTCACCCAGCGGTGCTCGTAGGACATAATCTTTCTTGGCAGCTATGAGGATGATCCTCAGGTTCCGGACCCAGTCCGTATAGTTGCTACCATCGTCTTTCAGCTTGGTTTTCTCTAGGAACGCGTTGAAGTTGAGGACTACGTTGGCCATTTGATCTACAAGACATATTGTAAATATTTAGACTAAGTTCATGATAATAAAGTTCATTTAATCAAATTATTTAATGAACTCCCACTTAGATAGACATCCCTCTTCCAGTCATCTAAGTATTACATTATCCGAGTCAACTAGGCCGTGTCCGATCATCACGTGAGACGGACTAGTCAACATCGGTGAACATCTTCATGTCGATCGTATCTTCTATACGACTCATGCTCGACCTTTCGGTCTTCCGTGTTCCGAGGCCATGTCTGTACATGCTAGGCTCGTCAAGTCAACCTAAGTGTTTTGCATGTGTAAATCTGTCTTACACCCGTTGTATGTGAACGTTAGAATCTATCACACCCGATCATCACGTGGTGCTTCGAAACAACGAACTGTCGCAACGGTGCACAGTTAGGGTGAACACTTTCTTGAAATTATTATGAGGGATCATCTTATTTACTACCGTCGTTCTAAGTAAACAAGATGCAAAACATGATAAACATCACATGCAATCAAATAATAAACGTGACATGATATGGCCAATATCACATAGCTCCTTTGATCTCCATCTTGGGGCTCCATGATCATCTTGTCACCGGCTTGACACCATGATCTTCATCATCATGATCTTCATCATCGTGTCTCCATGAAGTTGCTCGCCAACTATTACTTCTACTACTATGGCTAACGCGTTTAGCAATAAAGTAAAGTAACTTACATGGCGATTCTCAATGACACGCAGGTCATACAAAAATAAAGACAACTCCTATGGCTCCTGCCGGTTGTCATACTCATCGACATGCAAGTCGTGATTCCTATTACAATAGCATGAACATCTCATACATCACATATAGATCATTCATCATACATCACAACTTTGGCCATATCATATCACAAAGCACTTGCTGCAAAAACAAGTTAGACGTCCTCTAATTGTTGTTGCAAGTTTTACGTGGCTGAATTAGGGTTCTAGCAAGAACGTTTTCTTACCTACGTTAAAACCACCACAACATGATTTGTCAACTTCTATTTACCCTTCATAAGGACCCTTTTCATCGAATCCGCTCCAACTAAAGTAGGAGAGACAGACGCCCGCCAGCCACCTTATGCAACTAGTGCATGTTCGTCGGTGGAACCGGTCTCACGTAAGCGTACGTGTAAGGTTTGTCCAGGCCGCTTCATCCCATAATACCGTTGAAGCAAGATAAGACTAGTAGCGGCAAGAAGAGTTGACAACATCTACGCCCACAACAAATTGTGTTCTACTCGCGCAAGAAGAACTACGCATAGACCTAGCTCATGATGCCACTGTTGGGGAACGTTGCAGAAAATTAAAATTTTTTTCTACGGTTTCACCAAGATCCATCTAGGAGTTCATCAAGCAACGAGTATTCAGATTAGATAGCATCTACATACCACTTTGTAGATCGCAACGGAAGCGTTCGAGTGAACGTGGATGAGGTAGTCGTACTTGCCGTGATCCAATTCACCGATGATCTAGTGCCGAACGGACGGCACCTCCGCGTTCAACACACGTACGGAAAGCGTGACGTCTCCTCCTTCTTGATCCAGCAAGGCAAAGGAGAGGTTGGGGATGAAGGCTCCAGCAGCAGCACGACGGCGTGGTGATGGTGGAACTGCAGTACTCCGGCAGGGCTTCGCCGTGCTCAATGGAGGAGGAGGAGGTGTTGGAGAGGGAGAGGGAGGCGCCAGGGCAATGGGGTGATCAGCCCCCTCTCTCCCCCCCTTTATATAACCCCCAAGGGGGGGCGCCTGCCCTAGGAGATGAGATCTCCTAGGGGGGGCGGCGGCCAGGGAAGGGGGCTTGCCCCCCAAGCAATGGGGGCGCCCCCTTTAGGGTTTCCCCCCCCCCCCAAACCCTAGGCGCATGGGCCCATGGGGGGGGAGGCGCACCAGCCCCCTATGGGCTGGTTCCCTCCCTTATACAGCCCATGGGGCCCTCCGGGATAGGTGGCCCCACCCGGTGGACCCCCCGGGACCCTCCGGTGGTCCCGGTACAATACCGATAACCCCGAAACTTGTCCCGATGTCCGTATGATGACTTTCCATATATAAATCTTTACCTCCGGACCATTCCGAAACTCCTCGTGACGTCCGGGATCTCATCCGGGACTCCGAACAACATTCGGGTTACTGCACATACATATCCCTACAACCCTAGCGTCACCGAACCTTAAGTGTGTAGACCCTACGGGTTCGGGAGACATGCAGACATGACCGAGACGGCTCTCGGGCAATAACCAACAGCGGGATCTGGATACCCATGTTGGCTCCCACATGCTCCACGATGATCTCATCGGATGAACCACGATGTCAAGGATTCAATTAATCCCGTATACGATTCCCTTTGTCAATCGGTATTTTACTTGCCCGAGATTCGATCGTCGGTATACCAATACCTCGTTCAATCTCGTTACCGGCAAGTCACTTTTCTCGTTCCGTAATGCATGATCCCGTGATCAAACACTTTGGTCACATTGAGCTCATTGTGATGATGCATTACCGAGAGGGCCCGGTGATACCTCTCCGTCAAGCGGAGTGACAAATCCCAGTCTCGATCCATGTCAACCCAACAGACACTTTCAGAGATACCCGTAGCATACCTTTATAGTCACCCAGTTACGTTGTGACGTTTGGCACACCCAAAGCACTCCTACGGTATCCGGGAGTTACATGATCTCATGGTCTAAGGAAAGGATACTTGACATTGGAAAACTCTAGCAAACGAACTATGCGATCTTATGCTATGTTTAGGATTGGGTCTTGTCCATCACATCATTCTGCTAATGATGTGATCCCGTTATCGATGACATCCAATGTCCATAGTCAGGAAACCATGACTATCTGTCGATCAACGAGCTAGTCAACTAGAGGCTCACTAGGGACATGTTGTTGTCTGTTATTCACACATGTATTACGATTTCCGGTTAACACAATTATAGCACGAACAAAGACAATTATCATGAATAAGGAAATATAATAATAATGCTTTTATTATTGCCTCTAGGGCATATTTCCAACAGGCGGTTGATGAAATATACGTTTGGTAACTTTTTGTGTGAATAACTTGATAACTCACATATCGCAGACCTGATAACTTATTTTTTTCCCAGTCCTGGTAACCTTGGCGACGGTGGTGAGGGTGGGGAAGGGTTGTTGATGCAATATACCTCCGGTAACTTTTTTTGTCAATATCATGATAACTCACACATCATATACCTGATAACTTTGGCGTCGGGGGGGGGGGGGATGGGGGTGGGGGTGATCAAGTATCCCCGGATAACATTCGTGTGAATAGCATGGTAACTCACACATTGAAGACTCGATAATTTATGCACCTCAGTCCTAGTACTTTTCGTGAGGGAGGGGTGATGAAATATACCCCCGATAACTATTATATCAATAGCACGGTAACTCACACCTCGTAGACCTGATAACTAATGTACCCGGTCTTTGGTAAATTTGGTGACTGGGTGGGCGGAGGGTGGTTGATGAAATATGCCCTTGGTAACTTTTTGTGTGAATAACATGATAACTCACACATCGCAAAGCTGGTAACTTGTGTGCCTCAGCCCTGATAACTTTGGCGACGGTGGTGAGGAGTGGGGGAGGGTTGTTGATGAAATATACCTCCGTTAACTTTTTTGTCAATATCATGATAACTCACACATCATAGATCTGATAACTTAGGTATAAGCAACGCGGTAACTTTAGACCCGAATAAAAATTATTGAAACATACCCCGATTACTTATGTGCAAATAGCACGGTAATGCATGCATCCGGAGTTGATAAGTTAGATATAAATACCACTGTAAATTTGACCCAGGGAAAAGAAGTCGTTTAAAACACATCTTCGGCCACTTCTATATAAATAACATGTTAATATACATATAACATAACTGATAACTTTACAGTAACTTTTCACCAAAAAAGTAATCAAAACATGTCAACATGAGATCTAGTTTTGAAGTTCTCATCGCGACAGATTTTTTATGTGAAAACGATTTTTCAATAAAAAAACGACAGTTTGAGCAATAAAACATTTTACATCTTCGAAATAGCGAGAATTTACAATCACATCAGGTTTTTTGTGCTCCACTGTTTTTGCATGTGGAGAGAATGTTGGAGGAGCCATTTTTATGCCCCGGTTATTTTCATGTAAACCTAATGATAACTGGCGTACTACATAGGTGATAGCTTTTCATCCGAAAAAAAAGTCATCGAAACATATCAACATAGGATCTAGTTTTGGAGGTCTCATCGCGGTGAATCTTTTATGTGAAAACGGTTTTTCAATCGGACCAATGGTTTGAGCTACAAAATATTTTGAAGTTTCAAAATATGAAGAATCTTTGCTAACATCATTTGTTTTGTCTTTTATTTGTATGCATGCATAGAATTATTAATCATTGCTAGCTGCATGCGATTTCCTTAGGATTAGGTAGCTAGTAAACTCGCATGCATGTGTGATTGTTCGCACTTGTTGCTTCGATCAGGAGGAGAATGAGAGAAGCGGGAGCCATCGAAGGGATCGTGCGGATTTGTTGCTTAACGTCCAGACGACTGGACGTTAGCACAGTCCATTTATTTAGGAACATTTATAATTCTCTTTCTGAAAAGCCTGTGTCAGCATTTCAGGTTATAGGCCCGATATGAATCCAGCCTATCCAGTTAAGCCCGCTTAAGCCCATTACCGGAGGGCATACGATAGAAGGCCGAAATCCTCACACAGTGCTCCAGAAGCCCAAACCATAACCCCCAGAAACCTCTAACCTAGATCGGACGACCAGAAGCCTCGATCACCAGATCCGTCGGCTCTTATAGAACTCCCCGCCTTGGCTATATACACATCCGCTACATCCAGCCCCTCCCTCCCCTGTCTAGCCGCCCTCCGCCTCCCCGTCTCGCTCGCTCCCGCCTCTCGCCGCCGCCGCCCGCGCAGCCGCAAAATGGTAGGAAGACCTGGGAAATCTCACTCGCTGTCAGGCTTTCTCTCTCGCCTTCTCTCCGGTGGTCTTGGTTGATGACCATGGGCGCATTGTTTTTGTGTTCGTGCAGCCGTTCAAGAGGTTCGTGGAGATCGGGCGGGTGGCCCTGGTGAACTACGGCAAGGACTACGGCCGCCTCGTCGTCATCGTCGACGTTGTTGACCAGAACAGGGTGAGTTCGATCCCCTTCCCTGCTTCCTCATGTCATTCTCGATCTGCTTTGGGAGAGGAGCCTATACGGACGCAGTGATTGAGATCGTGCTCAGTTTCATGTTTAGTTTAGACTCTTCTTCTCTGCGTGTCCTAGGATGTAGATTTGTGCTGTTCAAGGTGTGGACTTTTGTATGATTCCAAGTAAAAGTGTGACTGTACGGATATCATAGTGTTTCTGCGATTTCTTGTTAATTTTTGTTGTTGCATAGCTAATGACTTGTGATTGGCCTCCTAAAATCTAACTAGCCTTTACAACTATACGAATGGCTAGTTGATTTTACACGCCATTTGAAGTTCACACTTGCCAAGTTATATTGCATACTCTTGTCAGCGCAGTTATGTTACCATAACTTGTTTATGTTTTGTATTTGACTCATCTCTAACATACGGCCCTTTATCTACCCTGGCAATGTTTTTAGTTGTATATGCTTTAGCTCACCTGATCAGTCTCGAATGTGCCTTGCGGCCTTGCCTAAATGTATGAGGTACTACTGAAAATGAACAGACGGACATGCTATTGCTCAAATATCTGTGATGTATTTTGCCACTTGATATTTATTGCTGTTTTCATTGTGAAATAAATAACTAAAGTATTAACTTCATCTTCCATGAGTTGTTGGTTTGTGATGCCTTCATCCTCCTCTTCTTCTTCTCATGATAGCAGCATTGCTCTGTTCTACTACTGTTTCTTGGTATATCCAGCTGGTCGTGGTTTGCAATTTATGATACTGATGCAGTATTTGCCAGTTTCCTTGCTGGGTTGTCCCTATAGCTACTTTTTAAATTATATTGGCGAATCATATTTTTAAAGGCAACATAAATTGTACTCCATCTGTAAACTACTCCCTCCGTTCCAAAATAGATGACTCAATGTTGTACTAACTTTAGTACAAAGTTGGGCCATCTATTTTGGAACGGAGGGAGTAGTATAAGACTTTTTAGATCACTATGCCTTAGTGATCTAAGGTCTTATATTAGTTTACAGAGGAAGTATTAGTTACAGTGTTATAGCTCAGTTTTTTGATTGTTTCCTGGTAATGAGTTTCTAATGTTTGTTAGGATATTTATATCACTTACTACAACATCTACTCTGAGTTGATGGTGTTTAAAATTGTTCTTTGACCATTTAGTCTCATGGACTGTTTATCTGGAATGGCATGTCATGTCTTGTTTTGCTGTTTGCATTAACATAATTTTCTTCCAAAAAAGTGATCAGAGTGAGATACTGCATCTGACTAAGCACTAACCTGCCCATTATGCTTGATGTAAAAAAAACCTGCCCATTATGCAGCAAATAACGGGACTTCTATTGTCTACATTCTCGATGATGATTGCCTGATCTGCTCTTGATATGTGTTGATACTTGCTTAACTGTTAACTTCCCTAGAGTTGATATTTGCATATATTTGCATTTGCCGAAGTATATGGTTTTCTTTGGTTGCCGAAGTACTCAATGCATTTGCTTTTATGTGAAAACAGGCACTTGTTGATGCTCCGGACATGGTCCGCTGCCAGATGAACTTCAAGCGGCTCTCTCTGACCGACATCAAGATTGACATCAAGCGGATCCCTAAGAAGGCAACTTTGATCAAAGCTATGGAGGAAGCTGGTATTAAACAAGTCCTTCAATATATCTTAAAAATTTGTTAATGGCAACTGTTTAAAAGAACGGCATCCTGATTGCAGATGTGAAGACCAAGTGGGAAAACAGCTCATGGGGCAAGAAGCTGGTTGTCCAGAAGAGGAGGGCATCACTCAATGACTTCGACAGGTTCAAGGTCATGCTCGCCAAGATCAAGGTGAGATTCTCAAAGGCTCTTTCATGCTTAATTCCTGTAAGCAAATTGTGCATGCATTCCTGACATTTATGATTACAATGTAAACAGAGGGGAGGAGCTATCAGGCAGGAGCTAGCGAAGCTTAAGAAGGAGGTTGCTGCTGCTTAGATCACTTTGGCGGGCAGACTGTTGAGCTTTTGGTCAGCGTTGTATCTTCGCCCCAAAATCGTGAAATATTGTGCGAATCACTCATCACTGTTATTGGTGTATCAGATGAAAATTTAGTAGTGTTTGAGATTTTGCTGGACTTGTCAGGACCTGAGATAGTATGTTATCTATCTGTTATTTGTGATGCCATCTAAATTCATGGGCCTGGTGCTTACTGTTAGTCTGCTGCCTGTTTACCTCCAGCAGTCCAAAATCATGGACGCATTATTCCTTTAACAGCTTTGTTCCAATCGATCATGTTTATTTGGCCCGAAATAATAGATTATGTTAGTACTAGGTGGACGGTCAGTATGTTCTTGCCAACCACGCGTTGGAAGGGAATTTGTAGCCTCTTTCCGGCATGCCTCTAGATGGCAAGAAAAAGAGCAAGGTGGATTGCGTGCTTTAGCTTTATATGGATGGAAGATGGTAAATACTCCCTCCGTTCCTAAATATAAGTCTTTTTAGAGGTTGTACTACAAACTACATACGGATGTATATAGACATATTTTAGAGTATAGATTCACTCATTTTGCTCCGTATCTAGTCCATAGTGAAATATCTAAAAAGACTTATATTTGGGAATGGAGGGAGTACAAGATAGAAGCACGAACGCACGTAATGCAACCTCAACGCAAATGTATATACTCTCTAAATTTGTCCATCAATAGGACCAATATAATATAAGAGCTTTGTGAATAACTGTCACGAACTGTTTTCAAACAAATTCAATGGCATTAGTTCTGTAGCACATAGCCACCATTTTGTTGATTTGAATGGTGAACCACTTAGTTACCACTAAAAATTCACCACGGTTGTCTTCCACTGCGTGCAGACATTTTGTCGACTAAAATAATCATATCTACGATCGATAAACTACAACAATAACCATGTCCACACCAACCAACTCCTTTTCGAAAGAAGCGACGGTCATGGGTCACGGTCACTGGATCCAACCAGCGAAGGTCAGAATCTAGGTTTCAACCCTAAAAAATCAGTCCGAGCATATCTTAGCATGCCTTGAACAAGGTAACAACATAAGAACATCAGCATTGCGAGGTACAAGTTATAACCAACTTGGGTTAGTCCTAGGCTTTCACCTTGAAGTTCGAGGCTGGACGCTCGATTAACACCACCATCGACATCACTCATGTGTTGTCACCATCACTTTTCGGCAATTCCAACAACTACAGTGTGCGACCACACTCGCTCCACAACCATCCTTGTACGTCAACCTTTCTCCACAGTTTGCAACTTGCTGCCGAAGTCAACCACCGGATCTAGAGGGAGGAGCCCTTGTGAAGACACTTCCGCGGCCACCACAATGCAACAAGTCCACGGCGGCAGGCCGGAACGGTCACCTCAACGGGTGAATCTCGGTGATGGGTCGGCCACTCGGGCATCCTCACCCAAGACTAGCTGGATAAGGACCACACATATCACCACAAGACGGCAACAACGACCACCATGCCCTAGATCGAGCCCCGCCAACATCAGTGGTTGGATCCGACCGAGGACTAGTCATACCTACCGTTTCGTGCCTTGCCTTCCTGAGAAGCATGACCACTAGGCAAGGTGCCCAGAACAAGACGCGGACGAGTAATCCACCACCAGCCCCGTTGTCGTATGCCGAGAAGCACTCCCATCAGTGCAATAGATGCTTGGATCCACTGCCCTACGCACGCCCTTCTTGGACGCATCCAGATTTGAACGGGGAGGAAGGGCTCGGAAGCAAGAGTCACGCCGTCGCCGACCACCAACCACCGACCGGAGTTCTGCCCAGATGGCACCTGTCGGCGGTAGGGAGTGAGAAAGGGGCGAGGGGGCCCTAGAGGTGGGGGGAGGGGGCTAGAGCGACGATAGAGGCGAGACACACGAGTCTCCTAATGGGACGATGCAGTGGTGGTAGATGCATTTCTGTCTTGAAAATAACCGACTTGGTTGGTTGAGGGATCTGTACCAATTCTGTGGAGGACATATTTTGAAATAATGTATTTTACTTTATATTCACCCAAGGAGAAAGGTGGCAGAAGCGATAATATATAATTACTCCCTCCGTTCCAAAATACTTATTGTGGTTTTAGTTCAAATCCATACCAATGCACAATCATTTAGTTAGCACAAAATGGAAGCTCATTCGCAGAAACACTATGTACGCACTGCAACTAGGGCGAATCACGTAGCACACCGGGTAGAGCAAGGTTCTTCCCAGAGAATAGAAGTAGTGTGTGTCCCACAACTATCTTGGTACGAATCGAGTGGGTAAGGGCTCTTCTTGCCCCATTGTTTTGATATGCCAATGTGTGTAGATTGATGGGGTTGAATGTGAATGATTATCTTAGCAAGATAGAGATAGAGACTTCCTAGTTTATGAGTTTTCAGTAGAAGAAGTATTGTGCTGAAGCACAACAACGCAACAGGTTGAGATGACCTTCCTGCTAAATTTTATCTGGAGTTTTGAAAAGAAAGTAAAGATGATTTGGAAGAGTTATTTGATGCTTTTCATATCGAGATATTGGCTATTGATAGACTAAATCATGTTGTTATCTCTTTGATTCCCAAAACACTGGATGCAACAATTATTTAGATGTTTAAATCTATATGTCTTTTCAATGCAAGTAATAAAAAACTTAAAAAATGTGTTGGCTAATACTCCCTTCGTTCCTAAATAATTGTCTTTCTAGAGATTTCAACAAGTGACCACATACGGAGCAAAATGAATGAACCTACACTCTAAAACATGTCTACATACATCCGTATGTTGTAGTCCATTTAAGATGGCTAGAAAGACAATTATTTAGAAACGGAAGGAGTAGAATATAATGTTTCCTAAGGTGGTTTGTGACACACAAACTAGGTTTATTAAAGAGAAAGGTGGCTAATAGATCCCCACGTAATCTCCGTGTAAACTCATATGACATGAGTTTTTTTAACACAAACGACATATAAGTTTTTTTTTGAGCATCAGTACAGACACAAGCGCTCATATACACGCGCATACACTCATCCCTATGAACGCACACACGCACACCCTACTCCTATGAGCACCTCCGAGAGACTGAGCCGGCATATCATCTTGAGATTTACGAAGTCACCGTAGGCGCCTCGTCGGCGGCGGGAACGTCTCCTCCCACTGAAAGCGCATCGGCGAAAATCCTGAAATAAATCCAGGAATAATGCGAGCACCAGGATTTAAACCCTGGTGGGTTGGGGATACCACTGTCCACCTAACCAACTCAACCACAGGTTGATTCGCCAAACGACATATAAGTTAGATGAGACTTTGTTAGATGTAAGTATTTATAATGAAAAAACAGAAACAAAGGAAGCCCTCGCGTGGTGCAACCGGCTGGTTCACAGCGTGACCACCACCGGACTTCGGAGCACGTTGGAGACGGTATCGACTCCAGAGCCTTTGTAAGTAGATGGACACCTCCACAATGGCCGGAGAAAACGAAACGAAAGATGCACTCCAGCACGGCTTCAAAAAAAGAGATGCACTCCAGCAGATATACGCTAAACTCCCGTCAATAAACCCTAGCCGACACCACATGTACGCGCGTAAACTGCCAAAATTTGTCCCGTCCCGTCTCTCTGGTCTCTGCCATGGAGCCGGATCTGGAAGCAGGGGCATCACCCCATGCCCCCACCGTTCCGGCGAAGTTCGTCGTCCTCCGCCTCGTCGGCGTCCTCGGCCTCGTCATGCTGACATGCGTGTTACTAGCCGCGTTCATGGCCTTGCTGCAGACGGTTAACTCCAAAAGCGACCGATATCAGATCCTCCGTGTCCCCACTTTCTCGGTCGATCTCGCCGGCTTCGACGGGCTCGACGGCCGGCCGCTGGCGCCGAGCCTCTCCCCAGCGTTCAACCTCACGCTCCACGGCGTCAGCAACCACAGCTCGGGGCCGTCGTCGTGGGTCTGCCAGGAGCGCGGGACGGTGGCGGTCTCGTACGCGGGGGCGGTGCTCGCCTGGGGCCGCGTGCCCGGGTTCTGCTTTGGCGAGCGCGCCCACGAGCGCGCGGGGATGGTGGCGCTCGGCGCCGGGGTTGGGCTGTCCGACGAGCTGCGCGACCGCATGGCGTCGGAGAGGCGGTCGCGGTCCGCGGAGGTGGACTTGGACATCGTGCTGGGCTGGATCGCGGAGGAGTCCCACTACCTGAAGAGGTTGCTGTCGTGCCGGGTGAAGCTGGATGAGCCGTCGCCGCGGCCATATCCCTGCAAAGTCCTTGTATCGTATCCCTGGTGAATCACAACATGGACTAATTTTCCATGGAAAATCCGTTGTTTTCATATGATGAGTTCATTCGTTCTCTTGTACTATATTCGGTTTATAGTCTCACTTTTTTAGATTGTTTATAGTCTCACGTTTAGTAGTTGTTTCTAGTTTCTATGTGTCTTTTAAGTACTATATAATGATGTGTACCGAAACTTTATACAACTTTCAAGACATGCTAGTGTGCGCTGTTTTTTTTAAAACAACGTGCATCGCAGATGCCTACATATGCTCACCCCTATCAACGTACGCACACATACCCTACCTCTATGAGCACTTGACACAAACATCTTCTTTCATTGAACGAACATCGCCGAGACATCTGAAATAAATTCAGTCTAATCATAAGGAACCTAACTATCTGAGTTACAGTCAGTTCGCTGGCATGCTTGTCTTAATAACAATTCTTGTATATATATCTAAATAGTTGATCCCATAAGTGTTTTTCTAAATGACGCAAACTATTTTTCATTTTTCCATTAAGAAAGAAGTGTCGACTAGTTAATTAGTATAAAATTCGGTAAAAAACATCATAACCCGCTGATTAGGCAGATAAAAGGACATCACAATACCATACACATCACCATGAAGAAAACATCATCAACCAAGCCCACACCACAAAGGCCTCGAGAAGCCACACAAAAATCCATGCCAAGCGATTAACCACACACACCGCTAGCAAGACAACCCAGATTGAGAATGAACAACGAAGGACTATGCAAGGTTCGTGCTGCGAAGGATCCTCCAGCTGGTCCACCTGTCACTTATCATCATTGCCGCATGGACTTCCCTGTCGCGCAACTCCGCCGCCTCTGCAACCAACAAAACTATGATGACCTAGTTGACTACCACAACCTTGCCACAAACCCGCCTTGCTCGTTCACATAGCAGTTGCCAAACGAGCCACCAACAACCACCGCTACCAACCACGGGTTCATCCAACCTGAACGAATTCGAGAATGGTACTCCCCAACAAGGAACAAGGCAAAACCTCCCACCTCACCAAGCCATACATGTCTGGCATGTCATAATTATTCACGTCATCTTTCTTAGACAAACCCATGGCATTACCTTGTCATCTCATGCATGTGGTATATAGGATTATCGTTGGTGGTACTCAATGATCGTTGGGATTTGGATTAAAGGGTGAAAATAAGAAATTGAGACGCCATGACATGCCGTATTCAGGTACTGTATGGCCTCCTTGAACTGGTTTTTGTCCGGATGGTCGGCCGGGAAATCGGTCTTGGCCAACCTCTGAGCAGTTGCGAGCATGTTCTTTGCCGGAGTGCGGTACGAGGAAGAGTTGTGTGATGCGGCGCTACTCATGTCTTCCTTCATCCGCCTTGCCCTTCATCGCCAGCGCGACCTTACTTGTCGCATGTATGGTCATCTTTGCAGCTGTGGCGGTCTTGAATGAGGCCTGAATTGCTTTCATTTCCTGCTCAACAGCCTGGACTCGTTCCCATGTGTTGTCCAGCTCGTCTGTCCCTGTGCTCCAGGCGGCGCTTCTCCTTCTAAGCATTGCCTACAGCCTCCAGGATGCGCATGCGAGCATGGTCGCGCCTCGGTCCACCCAGAAGTATGTCCAATGCCTTAATATCCCCGTCGGTTCCCTGTCGGTGAGCTTGCTGGCATCTGGGATATAAAAGGGATTGAAATATACGTACAACTTGTGTCTAGGATCGTTTCTTTCTAAAGACACCAAAAATATCTCTCTCCTCCTGCATTATTCCACCTGAGTATGGTGCACCGGTACAAGGCGAATCATTGGGTGAGGCTTGAACCATCCAACCTATAACTTGGCCCACTTTAGGAACAATGTTGGTAGTGGTTTTGGGTACCGCCCGAGAAAAACGGATACCGGGCGGTTACCGTGTTTCTCGCCGCCCCACGAGAAATACCTATCCCGAGCAAAAAATACCGATTTTTTTTGAATAATTTGAATTTGAACGCTCAAGATCTAATAGATTAGCGTTGTTTCTCATCTGAGACAACAAACTTACTCTGGCGTAGTGGTAGCCATCTTTATGCGCCTCGAGGAGGTAGCTGGTTCGAGTCCTCCCTCCGAACTTTTTTCTGTTCTTTTTGTTATTTTTCAGAATAGGCAGTAAAAAACGCGAAAAATTGACGCCCAGAGAATCGAACTAGCGACCTCAACAAAGCCTAGTGCTCACGTAGTTGAGGTACCACTGAGCTACTACCTCTTTTCTGAGTGATATCAGTTCAAGATATTCTTATATCTAAGTTAAAATTGTTTGAATTCAAATTTCAATTGTAAATTTCGTCCGAAATTTGTTCGGTATTTCTCGGTAACCGTGGTTACCGGGAATATCGCCCACCCACGAGAAAATTTGCCTATTTGGGATCCAAAACCTCACCATCCCTCTCTATTTTAAAATTGAGCTCCTAATGCGGTATCTATGTTAAGCCACATCACTGTGAAAACAACACTAGTTGGATTATATCGCCCCAATCAGGTCTACAAGATCGTGATAGTTGGGGCCTATGAACTGTCGTGTTCTTTTGTCAAAATACACACCTCTTATTGAAAGGGTGTCTTTTTTGTGAAAAAGACACATCCCATGGTGAAAAAAGCCTTTTCATGAAAAGTCACTCCCTTGATGAAAAGGTCTCTTGGTGGAAAGACACACCCCTTTGCTTGAAATGATTTATCTTCATAGTAAGACATATTAGAAAGAAGTATAATAAGTGTCGATCAACAAGTTTTTCACGGAACAAATTTATAACTTCCCAGAAGATTCAGCCATTGAATTTTGTCTTAGCTATGCCAGAAAACTAATGTACCAAAAAATAATATGCATTACAACGACATTTGAACTTTGCTTACTGTATTTTGAAATAAAACTCACTAGAACATCAAATATGCAAAGAAAGGGCTATACACTAGTTTAAAAAGAAAGAAACTGGCATGCATACAAGCACACGTCGGCAATCTTAGTAGACACACGCATGCATGTCTCATAGAGTACTCGAAAGAAAATCTCGTTAGATTCATCTCTTCTAATATACCAAAGCCTTTTCAACACCGTCAGATTCATCTCTGAGTAACTGGCTATCGCAACGGGGTTGCGGGCCTGCCACACCCTGCAGGCTTGCGGTGCACGTCAGGAACCCGTGCTTGACCGAGATGACGCGAACCTCCAGCCACACCGCGCCTCCGTCGCGCTTCTCGTCGGCCATCTGCTCGGCCAGCTCAGTCGGAAGGCCGACGCCTCCGCTCGCGGCGACGATGGCCACCTGCCCGGTACTGTTGACCGGCACGCAGAGCTCCTGCACGGCACCGGTGGCGAGCGGGACGCCCCGATACAGGACGACTGCTTCGCCGCCGACGCACTGCTCGTCGCGAATACCGGAGTCGATGCGCAGGGTGAGGTTGAACGCCCGGGGGACGCGGGAGTCGAGTCCGGCCGCGCCGTCCACCACGACTGATAGCTCGGGTAGCAGGCGAGAGAAGTCCGTGGTTTTAAGGTCGTACAAGGTTAAAACAGTCACGTCGATGAATAGCGCGGCAGCCACAATGGCGAAAACGAAATCGGCAAGTGTGCCCTCGTAGAGGCGGCACGGCGGCGGAAGATGCTTGTCGCTCTCGTCGGCTAGGAGCTTTTCCTCCATGGCCGTGGTCTCTATCTATCTATCTATCTATCTATTATCTATCTATATCTCTTCGATGTTGTATATAACACAAGGCAGTCCGGGCAGGCCAAGACAGCAAGGTAACCAACCCAGGTTAATTAGGAAGCGTACATGGAGAGTTCTCCTATTCACAGTAGGAAAACCTAGATCTCACTATCCGAGATCAAGAATTTGAATGCGATTCTGTTTTTTGGAGTCCCCTTTTATCTTTAAGGGGCATGGGAGATAGTACAGTATATTGTAACGGGTCCTATTGTAATCACGAAAACCTTGTGCTGTGCAATGAACAGGCTGGAAGTGACATGGCGGTGGGTGATGCATCTTGGTGAAGCAGGGATGCAGAGCGCGGTAGGGGATCAGCAGGTCGATGTGGATAACAAGCTGTTGTTCCACCAAGCAGGCTGGGTTGCAACTTGCAACTTTTGCAAGTGCACTAGCTAGTTCTACTTCTATGTCTAGGTGACATATACTCCACAGAGGCCGGCGGCCAGATGGCTCAAGTGCAGGGGGTAGCTTGGTGCGCGTAGTCCTCCACGGGCTAGATCCTAGTTCATGCGACTCGATCTCCACAGGGTAAAAGTGCAGGGGGTAGCTTGGTGCGCGTAGCTCTACTGTTCTCCGCCAAGCGGCGCTGCCCGTCCGAAGAGTCTTCAGGCTCGAGTCTTGACCCAATTGCGGCACCGGATGATCAGCTTGATGAGAAGGCCGACAAGCTCTCGCAACCGAAATACACTATTTACAGTCCAGGACAGCTGTAGCAAGCAGGCAACAAACACTTGGCATCAGTAAGTCAAATGCCACAAACGAATGCATGGTAAAGGAGGGACAGTACTGCACTATTTACTGTATCCTGCTGCAGTAGATACTAATTAAGTGCTAAAAGTGGCTGACAAAATTAACCTTCCAGTAAAAGTTCTTGTCGATGAATACGGCCCAGAATCCGCATCTTTTGCCTTGTTTTGTATTTTGCTTCACACATATGACATTCAAGATCCAAAATATCTCAGGAAGCACCGCAGCGAGGGCAACGCTCAAGGTGAAACTGGATAACTCTGGCACCCACTGCCCCTGTCAAAGTTCATTGGAGCCAGAGACACATTACATAATTTGCTTATTTTATTTTGAGTAAATCACACAAACTATATATTGCCCCGTTTCTAAACACGTGTCATTCTAGCATTTCATTCACACCATGACTCCGACCATGGAATATATGGACAATACTACATTATCCTTTTCAATTCCCTCACTCATTGCTTTAGGATGTACTCTGTAAATGTGTGGAAACGACATCTCAAAAAAGTATGCTCTGGAGATGAAGGAGGATGATAATTTTATCTGTCTTATTATGTACAAGGAATGCATAGAAGAGACCATATACTACGTACCCTGTTTAATTAGCTAATTTTATAGCTGTGTTTGTATAACATTAATAGTCCATAATGGGAACTTACTAAGACTAGAATTAGTCAGGAGTGAAGCAAGTACTTTTTATATTGAAGCAAAGTGCACATATATATTTTAGAATGGAAATTTGAAACTACTAGCATCACGTTAACTTACCATTGAGATCCTCCTGCATAGGTTGCCAGCAGCTGCTAACAAAATGGCCATCCAACCGGCCACTCGCAACCTATTCCAGCAGACTTCGACGGCCAATGTGAAGTTGGAGACCAATAAGCATACAATTGCACTGATCCCGAAACAAAGCAAGGTCTGCAGAGAAGAACTAGTCTAATGACTACCACTTGACAATCAAATGAAATGAATCAACTACGCAATGCTATGGTACGCACGTACCTTCTGATAGTCGATGAAGTATAGGTATATTAGCCAGACCATGTTGGAAACAACGGCAGCTCCTATCACAATCTTCATGCATAGGTCAGCCTCACGCCACGGGCAATTGTCTTTCTCTGGATCCGGCAGCCTATTGCTCCCACAGGTAAATGCATAAAAGTATATCCAAGAAATGGACGCCAACAAAGATAAAGCGAACCAGCTTATCAGCCAGCCGCTCACATGTACACGGGACCCATCTTCATTACGTCTCCTGAGTCTAAAGATTTTCCAACTGCCAATCAACACATTGAAAGAAGCTCAAGTAATTAACCAGAAAATAATCAATCCTGATAGATCTAGTTGAGATGTATGATATAACTAATAGATCATTATACCCCGGGGACACAAGAAGCCAGCAGACACAAACAAAACCTGTACGTGATACAAAGGTAGTGAAAGTCAATAGCCATCAAGATTAATACAAAGAACAATAATAACTACCAGTTCTTATATGAAAGAAACAGGTTCTATACCAGACAGCGTAAATCTCATCTGATATATCATAGTGCTTGCTAAAAGTGAAAAAGTCTTCTGTGGGCCCAATCAACGCTGACAAAAAAAACACAAAATCCATAATACCACAAAGATGTGAGTATCAGAATTACATCATCAAGTCCCTTAAAGGCTTAAACAACCACAAGGAACTCAATTGGCAAGCCAAAGTACGAAATTCGAAGTCTGGTCATATTAAGTGGGACAGAAAACAGATCTTTAGGAACTAAAATAAAATGTATGTAGTTTTTTTTCCCTCAGAAAAGTCTACAGTGAGCCTTTTTTTTTTCCTTTGAGTCTGATTCTTCTAGGGGATTTCTTAAATTCTGATGGGTGAACAAAATGGACAAGTTTGAAACCTTAACAACAAGATCCAATCTGAAAACAAACATATGTACAGTAACATGCTATTATATCAAACATACAATTTGCACGAATCCAATAAGAAACATACTTAAAAGTAGAAATTGCAGAAAGTATCTTTATTGATTCATATAATAAGCAAAGTACAATTACACGAGAAAGTGAAATCTGAAGAAGAAATATATTACAAGCACAATACTCTGTTCTCATTTACAATTCAAGCTCCTTTTGGAGACTGGATTTGCTATGAACATAGAACAAAAAAAACCTGGAAAGTTGCAGAATGAAAAGTATCGATAAAGGTTTTCCATCTTCGTGATCTAAAGCTCTAATTCCTTCCACAAGTTGCCTTTCAAAAATATCCAGGAATTCGACAGTTAAAGTGGCAATCCAAGTTCCATTCTCTTTTACGATTCAAAGTCTCATGGAGATGTGATTTGTTTATCAACTTTCAAAATAGGAACTAGAAAGTTGATGAAATTATAAGCGCACATAAGTTTTCCATCCTCATGACCTAAAGTTCCACAAGTTGCCTTCCAAAAGTTTTGAGAATTTGGCATTTGAACTGACATCCCGAGTTCCATTCTTGTTGTCTTTGAATAAGCCGTGAAAACACTTTGACGACAAATATTCTTGATGGCAATTTCGATATATCAAAAAGTGCGACAACAAGAGTTCCATTCTCATTGTATACTGATCTTGGTTCAAATAACCGAGCTTAAAATATTCGATAGTATTCCAGCCTTCACAGTAAAAAACACAAAAGTCAATAAAAGAATATAGTATAAGAATAAAAGATAATGATCAAATTTTGCATACCCGAAACCTAAGGTTGTAGATTATGATCGAGTAGTGCTGTCCAAACGATCTGAGATGAAAGGACTCCTTGCGTGCTAATCGTAGAGCAGCAGGAGGAAATAGATCTGGGATAGAGCGCAGATGTCTCAAGCGTTTGTGACCAACAACACTAACAATGAAAAGCAAACCATGAGTAACAGACCAAATGCTGACAACATCAGACGAAATACAATTAGTCTTGTATTGAGCTAAAAGACAGACCTCAAACCTCAGGCCAGTATATTATATTCCTTCTATTGCAGGGACGCTGGCACAAAAGAGAGTATCCATAAGCAACAAGTCAAATTCTTAAAACAATAATATATACTCCCTCCGTTCCTAAATATTTGTCTTTTTAGGGATTTCAAATGGACTAGCACATACGGATGTATATAGACATATATTAGAGTGTATATTCACTCATTTTGCTCCGTATGTAGTCACTTGTTGAAATCTAGAAAGACAAATATTTAGGAACGGAGGTAGTACAAAGCAACACACAGTAGTAGCTCCAATACAAAGCAGCAACCATCACTGTAGAGTAGTCTTAATTACTACTTCCTCCGTTCACAACTATAAGATGTTATGGATATTTCAATATGGACTACATAAGTGAACAAACACACTAAAACGTGTCTACATACATCCGATTCAGAAAAAAGTTAGAACATCTTATATTTGTGAACAGAGGGATTGTTTTACATGTCCTATTGTGATGCGTGTCTTTGACTCACTTGTGCCATCATGGAGTAACACGCTGCACAAGTATAATATATGCGGGGAGTAGATACAAATAGTTCAGACAGCAATTCTAAACCTTACTGATTTCCAACACACATACCGCAAGTTAAACTGTAACTCTGAAGATAAGCAGCTTGAGAAATGGAATTCTTGAACATCTCGGATAGAATAAACTAGTTCAGGTTATAGCTTCACTTCATGCAAACACATAATATCTACAATGTTCTAATGCACTATGGAGAAAAAACAATTTATTACTAGTTGCATCAGAACTGAGGAATTGACTATTGACTAATGACTACTCTTAAGTAGTCCGAGCACTGTTCACGGCATAGACTAGATCACAGGGATCAGGGGAAACCTGCTGCACTTAGTAAGCAACATGAGCATGAACTTGGGTTGCAGCTAAAGTACTCCCTGACTCCGGTAAGTACATCACAGCAGGTTTTGTTAAAGAAAGTGCAGAAACATGTAAAAGTTGCAAGTATTTAGTCACTAAATTAGGCAATTTATTCTATCTATAATGAGTATCCTTGGACTTCAATTTCGTGTAAAACCTAAAAGTAGTGCACTAGGGCCTGACGCCCCCGCACCTCCTGGCTCCTGCTTCTTCTTCCTCCCCCGCTCCTATTCCCCACCGACGACCACCGCGTCCTCTCGCCCACCACCGCGTCCCTTCTGCTCCAAGAAAACGAATGCACCAGGGCTTGACGCCTCCGCACCTCCTGGTTCCTCCCCCGCTCCTCTTACCCACCCATGCCCACCACCGCCTCCTTCTGCTCCGCACCCCCCTCCCCCCTCCCCTGCTTCCGCGCCGCTCGGACTCTCTCCACGAGCACAACCTCGATGATCTGCCGCCGCCGGCAGCGGCGCCGTCGAGTCGAACCGAACGTTCCACCGGTAGATTTCCCCAGACAAAACGAAGAGAACGGGGGAGCAAGTACCTGCCAGAGCAGGCGGCGCTCGGCGCGGCGAGGGTGAGGGTCCGTATCGGGGGCGGTCAGCGGTGTTCCACCGCACGTCTACAGCAGCTCACAGGTGGCTAACCCACCTCGCCGGGTCTCTAGCTAGGCCAAACTGTCCACGCACTTCATGCGTCTACGTGCGCCCGCACGCCCTGCATGTCAGGGGTGCCGTTGTACTCTCTCTCTCTCCCTCTGTGTACTCCCTCGATATAAGCCCATCGAGGCCAATGTAAACTGTGTGCGAGAGATATACGACTCAACTTGGTATCAGACACCTCCGATCCTTCTTCTTCATCTCTGCTTCCGCCATGGATCGACTCCTTCGTCGCTCCCGCTCTGCCGACCTCGAGTCTGCCTACGTCTCTCCCTCCGCCCGGCGTCTCTTCGCCGCGGACCCCGTCGCCCTGCCCGCCGCGGTTACCACGGCCACCGCCCCGGCCTCCGCTGCGGCTCCCGCGGACCCCGTCGCGGTCACCGCGGCCCCCGCTCCACGCCTCGCGCCCGAGGTCGTCCGTGGCAAGGAGCCCATCCCCGAGGCTGCCCCTCCTTCCTCATCCACGGCGGCCCCCGGCCTCCACCTCGTCGCGTCTTCTTCTGCTTCGCCCGCCGCGACTCAACTTCACCTCGCCGGGAGTGTTCCGGTTCCGCGCCTCGACAACACCACGCTCCCCCACCTGGCCCCGCCGGACGTTGGCTCTTCCTCCTCCGCCGGCCTCCCAGCATCCATCGCGCATCACTTTCAATCCCGGCTGGAGTTGGAATCTGGTAACTACACCAAGTGGCGCAAACTCTTTTACTGCATCTGTCGTCGCCATAACGTGCAGACCCACCTCGACGAGCCCGCCGCGCCACTTCGCCAGAGCGCGGTTTGGCGCAACGACGACCTCACGGTCGTTCTGTGGTTCCATGGGGTTGTCGCCGACGAGCTCCTGGACGTCGTCGCCTCCCCGGAGAGCACCGCGTTCGACATCTGGTCCGAGCTGCACCTGCTGTTCCGCGACAACCAAGCGGGGCGCGCCGTCATCCTCGGCGCGGAGTTTCGCAACCTGGTCCAGGGGGACCTGTCCATCGTCGAGTACTGTCGGCGGCTTAAGTCTCTCGCCAACGAGCTCGACGACGTCGGCGACCACATCACCGATCGGGCCCTGACTCTCCAGCTGATCCGCGGGCTCTCCCGCAAATTTCAGATCATGGCGACGCTCCTCCCGATGCAGACGCCGTTTCCCTCGTTTGTGCAAGCGCGCTCGCGGCTCCTCATGGAGGAAATCGCGGCTAATGAGCGCGCTCGCCTCGACGGCCGCCCCGAGGCCACTGCCACCGCCCTCACCATCGCCGGCGGCGCGACCTCCTCCACCGACCGGGCTCCCTCGGGCTCCTCCGCGGACCGGGGCTCCTCCGCAGACAAGGGCAGAGGGGGCGCTGCCTCCCCGACCGGCGACCCAGGCTCCCGCGGCCGTGGGCGTGGCCGTGGACGTGGCCGTGGGCGTGGCTCGTCCTCCTCTGCTGGTTCCTCGACCGGGCGTGGCGCCTCTACACCAACCCCAGGCCCGCCGCTCTCTGGCTTCTTCGCCCCGTACAGCACCATGCTCCCTGGCCCGACCCCGCCTCGTCCTACATCTACATGGGCTGCGCCCAACGCTGCGGGCGTTCTCGGCCCGCGCCCGCCGCCACCACACCAGGCTTATCCGGTGGCCGCTGCACCGCCGACCGGCGGGCCTTCATGGGAGCAGTACAACCAGCTCTACGCAGCTCTTCAGAACCTGTCTATGCAGCACAACGCCGCCGGCGGCAGCCAGGAGTGGTTCCTGGACACCGGAGCCTCCTCTCATGTGACCGGTATGACGCACACTCTCTCCAAGTTTTCTTCCCCATCTTTGCGTCATTCTTCTGGTATTGTCGTTGGAGATGAGTCTCGCTTACCCGTTACTGCTGTTGGTTCTACTACTGTCTCCTCCTTCTCTCTCAATGACGTCCTCGTTTCCCCCATGATTATCAAAAACCTTATTTCTGTTCGTCGCTTTACCATTGACAACTCTTGCAGTATAGAATTTGACCCGTTCGGTTTTTCCGTGAAGGACCTAGCCACTCGCAAGATAATCATGAGGTGCAATAGCCATGGAGACCTCTACCCCTTCTTCTCCAACACCAACGTGCAAGCCCTTCTCACTGTCATCGGCGGCGACGTGTGGCACCAGCGCTTGGGGCACCCGAGCAATAAAACCATTTCCATGTTATCTACTTATTTCCTTCCAAACTGTAATAAGGGTGTGTCAAACACTTCCGTTTGTACGGCATGCCAACTAGGCAAGCAGCCACGGCTGCCATTTTCTCATTCCCATTCCTTTACTAGCGCTCCTTTTCAATTAATACACTGTGATTTGTGGACCTCTCCAACTAGCAGCTTTTCTGGTTTTCAATATTACTTAGTGATATTAGATGATTTTTCACACTACTCTTGGACGTTTCCCTTACGCCACAAATCCGACACCGTCGACGTACTTCACCGTTTCCATGCGTATGTCCTCACTCAGTTCCACGTCCCCATACAGTGCATGCAGTGCGATAACGGGGGTGAATTCCTCACCACCTCCCTCCGTGATCTCTTCTCTCGCTATGGCGCCTCCTTCCGTCTCTCGTGCCCCCATACATCACCGCAAAACGGCAAGGCCGAGCGCCTAATCCGCACTACCAACGATATCTTGCGCGTTCTCCTCATCCATGCTAACCTACCCCCCGCGTTCTGGGTCGAGGCCCTCCACACCGCCACATACATCCTTAACCGGCGACCTTGCTCTTCCATTGCCTCCGAGACACCTTATCATCGTCTCCTCGGCAAACACCCCACATACGATCACATGCGCGTCTTTGGGTGCTTATGTTTTCCCAACACTATCGCAACCAGCCCCCACAAGCTCTCCCCTCGCTCCTCACGGTGTGTTTTTCTCGGGTACCCGCTCGAGCACAAAGGGTACCGCTGCTTGGACCTCTCTACACGCAAAGTGATCATCTCCCGCCACGTTATCTTTGACGAACGCGTTTTCCCCTATTTCTCTGGCGACACACCATCTTCCCACGCGCCTCGTACGTCCACAGAAAATCTCAGCCCCGAAACCTTCCCAGATTTCCGTGCCGCACCTACCTTGTACCAGCCTCGTCCGCTCCCGGTGTCTGCCAACCCATCGCTCCCTTCCGCTGGACCCGCCCCAACCCCACCTGCCGCTCCGGGATCACCGCTCGCGCCCACCCAATCCCCGCCTCTGCGCTCGCTACCGGCCAACTCTCCCCGATCCCATGCGGCCCCCACGCGCTCCCAATCCCATGCGCGCACCCCACCGCCCGTGTCCCCGGGCCATGCAGATCCCACGCCACCTAACTCCCATGCAGAACCCACGTCCCCAACTAGCACGCATGCACCCGAGCCATGCACGTCTCCCACAAGCACGCATGCACACGAGCCATGCCCGTCTCCAACGCCCACACCATGCGGGTTTCCTAACGCTCCACCTGGCCCCGCGTTGCCTCCTCGTGCCATCCCAGTTACGCCTCCAGTCAACCTCCACCGCATGCGCACACGAGCCAAAACTGGATTTGCTCAGCCCAAGGCCTTCACCACCTCCACTCCACCCCCGACCACCATCAGTCCCATCCCTTCTTCCTTCTGGGTCGCTCTTCGAGACCCAAATTGGTACAACGCCATGAAAGAAGAGTATGATGCACTGATGCGGAATAACACTTGGAGTTTAGTGTCGTGTCCTGCAGGTACCAACATCGTCACGGGCAAGTGGATCTTCCGGCACAAGTTCCACTCCGACGGCTCGCTCGCTCGCTACAAGGCGCGATGGGTCCTACGCGGCTTCACTCAACGAGCTGGAGTCGACTACGATGAGACATTCAGTCCCGTCGTCAAGCCGGCGACCATCCGCACGGTTCTCAGCCTCGCCACCGGGAAGGGGTGGCCCATCCACCAACTCGACGTTAAGAACGCCTTCCTTCACGCCCACCTCATGGAGACAGTCTACAGCGCCCAACCTTCCGGCTTCGTCGATGCTACCTCACCCTCGCATGTTTGCCGGCTGAACCGTTCCCTCTACGGCCTCAAGCAGGCGTCGAGGGCGTGGTTCTCGCGCTTCACCACGTACCTGCTCTCCATCGGCTTCGTCGCGTCGCGGGCGGACTCGTCGCTGTTCATTCTCCGCCGTGGTGGGGACCTCGCCTACCTCCTGCTATACGTGGACGACATCATCCTCACCGCCAGCTCCATCGCCGTCCTCGACACCGTCATCCGGGCACTCCATCGCGAGTTCGCGATGACCGACCTCAGCTCGCTCCACCACTTCCTCGGGATCAACGTCACCAGCTCGGCGCGCGGCTTGTTCTTATCACAGGAGCAGTATGTGTTGGAAATATGCCCTAGAGGCAATAATAAATTGATTATTATTATTATATTTCCTTGTTCATGATAATCGTTTATTATCCATGCTAGAATTGTATTGATAGGAAACTCAGATACATGTGTGGATACATAGACAACACCATGTCCCTAGTAAGCCTCTAGTTGACTAGCTCGTTGATCAATAGATGGTTACGGTTTCCTAACCATGGACATTAGATGTCATTGATAACGGGATCACATCATTAGAGGAATGATGTGATGGACAAGACCCAATCCTAAGCCTAGCACAAGATCATGTAGTTCGTATGCTAAAGCTTTTCTAATGTCAAGTATCATTTCCTTAGACCATGAGATTGTGCAACTCCCGGATACCGTAGGAATGCTTTGGGTGTGCCAAACGTCACAACGTAACTGGGTGGCTATAAAGGTGCACTACGGGTATCTCCGAAAGTGTCTGTTGGGTTGGCACGAATCGAGACT
This sequence comes from Aegilops umbellulata, assembly GCA_032464435.1. Lineage (NCBI taxonomy): Eukaryota > Viridiplantae > Streptophyta > Magnoliopsida > Poales > Poaceae > Aegilops > Aegilops umbellulata. The sequence continues at coordinate 414,611,626 of CP136055.1, forward strand.
GGGATTTGTCACTCCGTGTGACGGAGAGGTATCTCTGGGCCCACTCGGTAGGACATCATCATAATATGCACAATGAGATCAAGGAGTTGATCACGGGATGATGTGTTGCGGAACGAGTAAAAGAGACTTGCCGGTAACGAGATTGAACAAGGTATCGGGATACCGACGATCGAATCTCGGGCAAGTATCGTACCGATAGACAAAGGGAATTGTATACGGGATTGATTAAGTCCTTGACATCGTGGTTCATCCGATGAGATCATCGTGGAACATGTGGGAGCCAACATGGGTATCCAGATCCCGCTGTTGGTTATTGACCGGAGAACATCTCGATCATGTCTGCATGTCTCCCGAACCCGTAGGGTCTACACACTTAAGGTTCGATGACGCTAGGGTTATAAAGGAAGCTTGTATGTGGTTACCGAATGTTGTTCGGAGTCCCGGATGAGATCCCGGATGTCACGAGGGGTTCTGGAATGGTCCGGAGGTAAAGATTTATATATGGGAAGTCCTGTTTTGGTCACCGAAAGAGTTTCGGGTTTTATCGGTAACATACCGGGACCACCGGAGGGGTCCGGGGGTCCACCAAGTGGGGCCACAAGCCCCGGAGGGCTGCATGGGCCAAGTGTGGGAGGGGACCAGCCCCAAGTGGGCTGGTGCGCCCCCCCACAAGGGCCCAAGGCGCAAGGGAGAGGAGAAGGGGGCAAACCCTAGGGCAGATGGGCCCTAGGGCCCATACTGGTGCGCCTCCCTCTCCCCTCCCCTCTTGGCCGCCACCCTTGTGCCCCATCTAGGGCTGCCGCCCCCCTAGGGGTGGGAACCCTAGAGGGGGCGCAGCCCCTCCCCTTCCCTATATATATTGAGGCATTAGGGCTGCCCACAACACGTGATTCGATCTCTCTCTCGTTGGTGCAGCCCTGCGTCTCTTCTTCCTCCTCTCTTGCGGTGCTTGGCGAAGCCCTGCTGGATTGCCACGTTCCTCCATCATCACCACGCCGTTGTGCTGCTGCTGGATGGAGTCTTCCTCAACCTCTCCCTCTCTCCTTGCTGGATCAAGGCATGGGAGACGTCACCGGGCTGTACGTGTGTTGAACGCGGAGGTGCCGTCCGTTCGGCACTTGGTCATCGGTGATTTGAATCATGACGAGTACGACTCCATCAACCCCGTTCACTTGAACACTTCCGCTTAGCGATCTACAAGGGTATGTAGATGCACTCTCCTTCCCCTCGTTGCTGGTTTCTCCATAGATAGATCTTGGTGACACGTAGGAAAATTTTGAATTTCTGCTACGTTCTCCAACAGTGGCATCATGAGCTAGGTCTATTGCGTAGATTCTTTGCACGAGTAGAACACAAAGTAGTTGTGGGCGTTGATTTTGTTCAATATGCTTACCTTTACTAGTCAATCTTGATTCGGCGGCATTGTGGGATGAAGCGGCCCGGACCAACCTTACACGTACTCTTACGTGAGACCGGTTCCACCGACTGACATGCACTAGTTGCATAAGGTGGCTGGCGGGTGTCTGTCTCTCCTACTTTAGTCGGATCGGATTCGATGAAAAGGGTCCTTATGAAGGGTAAATAGCAATTGGCATATCACGTTGTGGTTTTGCGTAGGTAAGAAACGTTCTTGCTAGAAACCCATAGCAACCACGTAAAACATGCAAACAACAATTAGAGGACGTCTAACTTGTTTTTGCAGGGTATGCCATGTGATGTGATATGGCCAAAGGATGTGATGTATGATATATGTGATGTATGAGATGATCATGTTCTTGTAATAGGAATCACGACTTGCATGTCGATGAGTATGACAACCGGCAGGAGCCATAGGAGTTGTCTTTAATTTATTTATGACCCGCGTGTCAACATAAACGTCATGTAATTACTTTACTTCATTGCTAAAGCGTTAGCCATAGTAGTAGAAGTAATAGTTGACGTGACAACTTCATGAAGACACGATGATGGAGATCATGGTGTCATGCCGGTGACGACGATGATCATGGAGCCCCGAAGATGGAGATCAAAAGGAGCAAAGTGATGATGGCCATATCATGTCACTATTTGATTGCATGTGATGTTTATCATGTTTATACATCTTATTTGCTTAGAACGATGGTAGTAAATAAGATGATCCCTCATTAAAATTTCAAGAAAGTGTTCCCCCTAACTGTGCACCGTTGCGAAAGTTCGTCGTTTCGAAGCACCACGTGATGATCGGGTGTGATAGATTCTTACGTTCACATACAACGGGTGTAAGCCAGATTTACACACGCGAAACACTTAGGTTGACTTGACGAGCCTAGCATGTACAGACATGGCCTCGGAACACAAGAGACCGAAAGGTCGAGCATGATTCGTATGGTAGATACGATCAACATGAAGATGTTCACCGACGTTGACTAGTCCGTCTCACGTGATGATCGGACACGGCCTAGTTGACTCGGATCATGTAATCACTTAGATTACTAGAGGGATGTCTATCTGAGTGGGAGTTCATAAGATGAACTTAATTATCCTGAACATAGTCAAAAGATCTTTGCAAATTATGTCGTAAGCTCGCGCTTTAGTTCTACTGTTTTAGATATGTTCCTAGAGAAAATATAGTTGAAAGTTGATAGTAGCAATTATGCGGACAGTAGAAAGCTTGTGTCCTTAATGCACCGCTCGGTGTGCTAGACCTCGAACGTGGTCTGTGGATGTTGCGAACATCTGACATACACGTTTTGATGACTACATGATAGTTCGGTAATGATAAATGGTTTAGAATTGAGGCACCGAAGACATTTTTGAGATGTCGCGGAACATATGAGATGTTTCGAGGGCTGAAATTGGGATTTCAGGCTCGTGCCCACGTCAAGAGGTATAAGACCTCCGACGATTTTCTTAGCCTGCAAACTAAGGGAGAAAAGCTCAATCGTTGAGCTTGTGCTCAGATTGTCTGAGTACAACAATCACTTGAATCGAGTGGGAGTTGATCTTCCAGATAAGATAGTGATGTTTCCCCAAATTCATTGCCACCAAGCTGCTAGAGCTTCGTGATGAACTATAACATATCAGGTATAGATATGATGATCCTTGAAATATTCACGATGTTTGACACCGCGAAAGTAGAAATCAAGAAGGAGCATCAATTGTTGATGGTTAGTGAAACCACTAGTTTCAAGAAGGGCAAGGGCAAGAAGGGATACTTCATGAAACGGCAAATCAGCTGCTGCTCTAGTGGAGAAACCCAAGGTTAAACCCAAACCCGAGACTGAGTGCTTCTGTAATAAGGGGAACAACCACTAGAGCAGAATTACCCTAGATACTTGGTAGATGAGAAGGCTGTCGATAGAAGTATATTGGATATACATTATGTGAATGTGTACTTTACTAGTACTCCTAGTAGCATCAGGGTATTAGATACCGGTTCGGTTGCTAAGTGTTAGTAACTCGAAATAAAAGTTACGGAATAAACGGAGACTAGCTAAAGGTGAGCTGACGAGATGTGTTGGAAGTGCTTCCAAGGTTGATATGATCAAGCATCGCACACTCCCTCTACCATCGAGATTGGTGTTAAACCTAAATAATTGTTATTTGGTGTTTGCGTTGAGCATAGACATGATTGGATTATGTCTATCGCAATACGGTTGTTCATTTAAAGAGAATAATGGTTGCTCTGTTTATTTGAATAATACCTTCAATAGTCTTGCACCTAGAATGAATGGTTTATTGAATCTCGATCATAGTGATACACATGTTCATGCCAAAAGATATAAGATAGTAATGATAGTACCACCTACTTGTGGCACTGCCATGTAAGTCATATTGGTATAAAACGCATGAAGAAGCTCCATGTTGATGGATCTTTGAACTCACTCATTTATGAAAAGATTAAGACATGTGAACCATGTCTGTTGGTATATACGCATGAAGAAACTCCATGCAGATGGACCGTTTGGACTCACTTGATTTTGAATCACTTGAGATATGCAAATCATACCACATGGGCAAGATGACTGAAAGCTTCGGTTTCAGTAAAATGGAACAACAAAGCAACTTGTTGGAAGTAGCACATTTTGATGTGTGCAGTCTAATGAATGCTGAGGCACGCAGTGGATATCGTTATGCTCTTACTTCACAGATGATTTGAGTAGATACTGAGCATATTTACTTGATGAAACACAAGTCTGAATTATTGAATGGTTCAAGTAATTTCAGAGTGAAGTTGAATATCGTCGTGACAAGAGGATAAAATATCTATGATATGATCATAGAGATGAATATCGGAGTTGCGAGTTTGGTACACAATTGAGACATTGTGGAAATTGTTTCACGACTAGTACCGCCTGGAACACCATAGTGTGATGGTGTGTCCGAACATCATAACTGCACCCTATTGGATATGATGCATATCATGATGTCTCTTATCGAATTACCACTATCGTTCATGGGTTAGGCATTGGAGACAACCGCACTCACTTTAAATAGGGCACCACGTAATTCCGATGAGATGACACCGTATGAACTATGGTTTAGAGAAACCTAAGCTGTCATTTCTTAAAAGTTTGGGGCTGCGACGCTTATATGAAAAGGTTTCAGGCTGATAAGCTCGAACCCAAAGCGGATAATTGCATCTTCATAGGACACCCAAAAACAGTTGGGTATACCTCCTGTCTCAGATCCGAAAGCAATAGGGATTGTTTCTAGAATCGGGTCCTTTCCCGAGGAAAAGTTTCTCTCAAGTGGGAGGATGGTGGAGACTTGATGAGGTTGTTGAACCGTCACTTCAACTAGTCTGTAGCAGGGCACATGAAGTTGTTCCTGTGGCACCTACATCAATTGAAGTAGAAGCTTATGATAGTGATCATGAAACTTCGGATCAAGTCACTACCAAACCTCGTAGGACGACAAGGATGCGTGCTGTTTCAAAGTGGCACGTAATCCTGTCTTGGAAGTCATGTTGCTAGACAACAATGAACCTACGAGCTATGGAGAAGCGATGGTGGGCCCGGATTCCGATGAATGGCTCGAGGCCATAAAATCCGAGAGAGGATCCATGTATGAAAACAAAGTGTAGACTTTGGCAGAACGGCTCGATGGTCGTGAGGCTGTTGAGTACAGATGGATTTTAAAAGGAAGACGGACAATGATGGTAAATGTCACCATTAAGAAAGCTCGACTTGTCATTAAGATGTTTTCCGACAAGTTCAAGGAGTTGACTGCGATGAGACTTTCTCACTCGTAGCGATGCTAAGAGTCTGTTGGAATTATGTTAGCGATTACTGCATTATTTATGAAATTGTGCAGATAGGATGTCAAAACATTGTTTCCTCGACGATTTTCTTGAGGAAAGGTTGTATGTGATACAACCAGAAGATTTTTGTCAATCCTGAAAGATGCTAACAAGTGTGCAAAGCTCCAGCAATCCTTCTAAGGACTGGAGTAAGCATCTCGGAGTTGGAATGTACGCTTTGATGAGATGATCAAAGATTTGGGTTTATACAAAGTTTATGAGAAACTTGTATTTCGAAAGAAGTGAGTGGGAGCACTATAGAATTTCTGATAAGTATATGTTGTTGACATATTGTTGATCAGAAATGATGTAGAATTTCTGGAAAGCATATAGGGTTATTTGAAAAGTGTTTTTCAATGGAAAACCTGGATTAAGCTACTTGAACATTGAGCATCAAGATCTATAAGGATAGATCAAAATCGCTTAATAGTACTTTCAAACAAACACACACCACGACAAGATTTTGAAGGAGTTCAAAATAGATCGGCAAAGAAGGAGTTCTTGGCTGTGAGTAAGACTGGAAACCTGACCACGGCAGAATAGAGAGAAAGGACGAAGGTCGTCCCCTATGCTTAGACATAGGCTCTACAGTATGTTATGCTGTGTACCGCATCTGAAGTATGCCTTGCCATGAGTCAGTCAAGGGGTACAAGAGTGATCCAGGAATGGATCACAGGACATCGGTCAAGGTTATCCTTGGTAACTGGTGGACTGAGGAATTTTCTCGATTATGGAGGTGGTAAAAGAGTTCGTCGTAAAGGGTTACGCCGATGCAAATTTTGACACTGATCCAGATTATTCTAAGTAGTAAATTGGATTCGTATAGTAGAATAGTTATTTGGAATAGCTCCAAATAGAGTGTGGTAACTGCATCTAGGAGATGACATAGAGATTTGTAAAGCACACACGGATCTGAAAAGGTTCAGACCCGTTGACTATAACATCTCTCGCAAGCATAACATGATCAAACCCAGAACTCTTGGGTGTTAGTCACATAGGGATGTGACCTTGAGTGTTAATCACATATCGATGTGAACTAGATTATTGACTCTAGTGCAAGTGGGAGACTGTTGGAAATATGCCCTAGAGGCAATAATAAATTGATTATTATTATTATATTTCCTTGTTCATGATAATCGTTTATATCCATGCTAGAATTGTATTGATAGGAAACTCAGATACATGTGTGGATACATAGACAACACCATGTCCCTAGTAAGCCTCTAGTTGACTAGCTCGTTGATCAATAGATGGTTACGGTTTCCTAACCATGGACATTAGATGTCATTGATAACGGGATCACATCATTAGAGGAATGATGTGATGGACAAGACCCAATCCTAAGCCTAGCACAAGATCATGTAGTTCGTATGCTAAAGCTTTTCTAATGTCAAGTATCATTTCCTTAGACCATGAGATTGTGCAACTCCCGGATACCGTAGGAATGCTTTGGGTGTGCCAAACGTCACAACGTAACTGGGTGGCTATAAAGGTGCACTACGGGTATCTCCGAAAGTGTCTGTTGGGTTGGCACGAATCGAGACTGGGATTTGTCACTCCGTGTGACGGAGAGGTATCTCTGGGCCCACTCGGTAGGACATCATCATAATGTGCACAATGAGATCAAGGAGTTGATCACGGGATGATGTGTTGCGAAACGAGTAAAAGAGACTTGCCGGTAACGAGATTGAACAAGGTATCGGGATACCGACGATCGAATCTCGGGCAAGTATCATACCGATAGACAAAGGGAATTGTATACGGGATTGATTAAGTCCTTGACATCGTGGTTCATCCGATGAGATCATCGTGGAACATGTGGGAGCCAACATGGGTATCCAGATCCCGCTGTTGGTTATTGACCGGAGAACATCTCGATCATGTCTGCATGTCTCCTGAACCCGTAGGGTCTACACACTTAAGGTTCGATGACGCTAGGGTTATAAAGGAAGCTTGTATGTGGTTACCGAATGTTGTTCGGAGTCCCGGATGAGATCCCGGACGTCACGAGGAGTTCCGGAATGGTCCGGAGGTAAAGATTTATATATGGGAAGTCCTGTTTTGGTCACCGAAAGAGTTTCGGGTTTTATCGGTAACGTACCGGGACCACCGGAGGGGTCCGGGGGTCCATCAAGTGGGGCCACAAGCCCCGGAGGGCTGCATGGGCGAAGTGTGGGAGGGGACCAGCCCCAAGTGGGCTGGTGCGCCCCCCCACAAGGGCCCAAGGCGCAAGGGAGAGGAGAAGGGGGCAAACCCTAGGGCAGATGGGCCCTAGGGCCCATACTGGTGCGCCTCCCTCTCCCCTCCCCTCTTGGCCGCCACCCTTGTGCCCCATCTAGGGCTGCCCCCCCCAGGGGTGGGAACCCTAGAGGGGGCGCAACCCCTCCCCTTCCCTATATATATTGAGGCATTAGGGCTGCCCACAACACGTTATTCGATCTCTCTCTCGTTGGTGCAGCCCTGCGTCTCTTCTTCCTCCTCTCTTGCGGTGTTTGGCGAAGCCCTGCTGGATTGCCACGCTCCTCCATCATCACCACGCCGTTGTGCTGCTGCTGGATGGAGTCTTCCTCAACCTCTCCCTCTCTCCTTGCTGGATCAAGGCATGGGAGACGTCACCGGGCTGTACGTGTGTTGAACGCGGAGGTGCCGTCCGTTCGGCACTTGGTCATCGGTGATTTGAATCACGACGAGTACGACTCCATCAACCCCGTTCACTTGAACGCTTCCGCTTAGCGATCTACAAGGGTATGTAGATGCACTCTCCTTCCCCTCGTTGCTGGTTTCTCCATAGATAGATCTTGGTGACACGTAGGAAAAATTTGAATTTCTGCTACGTTCCCCAACAGTATGCGTTGGAGATCCTCGACCGCGACGGGATGCTCAACTGCAAGCCGCTCTCGACGCCGGTGGACACGCTCGCCAAACTCTCCGCCGACACCGGGCCTCTCTTCCACGACCCATCGTTGTACCGCAGCCTGGCCGGTGCACTCCAGTACTTGACGTTGACGCGCCCCGATCTCTCTTACGCCGTCCAGCAGTGCTGCTTGTTCATGCATGCACCGCGCGACTGCCACTTTCAGCTCGTCAAACGCATCCTCCGGTACCTGCGAGGGACGACACACCTCGGGCTCCAGCTCCATCGGGATACCTCCACCGAGCTCATTGCCTACTCCGACGCCGACTGGGCAGGTTGCCCTGACACGCGCAAGTCGACCTCCGGCTTTTGCGTTTTCCTGGGCGGCAACCTTCTCACGTGGTCGTCAAAGCGGCAGAGTACCATCTCTCGTTCTAGTGCCGAGGCCGAGTACCGTGTCGTGGCAAACGCCGTCGCCGAGGCCGTGTGGCTACGCCAACTGCTCGGCGAACTTCATCAGCCTCCCACGCGAGCTACAGTGGTCTACTGCGACAACATCAGCGCCGTCTACATGTCCAGCAACCCGGTGCAACATCAACGAACGAAGCACATTGAGATAGATCTCCACTTCGTTCGTGAACGCGTCATGTTGGGCGAGCTACGCGTTCTTCACGTCCCTATGAGCTCCCAGTTTGCGGACATCTTCACCAAGGGGCTGCCGACACGCATCTTCAACGACTTTCGGTCCAGCCTCAACATCGGCGAACCCCATGTTTCGGCTGCGGGGGGTGTTCGACCGCACGTCTACAGCAGCTCACAGGTGGCTAACCCACCTCGCCGGGTCTCTAGCTAGGCCAAACTGTCCACGCACTTCATGCGCCTACGTGCGCCCGCACACCCTGCATGCCAGGGGTGCCGTTGTACTCTCTCTCTCCCTCTGTGTACTCCCTCGATATAAGCCCATCAAGGCCAATGTAAACTGTGTGCCAGAGATATACGACTCAACTAGCGGGTCGTATCCGCGGCTGAGGAAGGCGGGGGCGGCCGGCGGGTCGTCTCCGTGGCTGAGGAAGGCGGGTTGTCTCCGCTGCCGAGGAAGACGAGGGGAGTAGAGGCTGCGCGGCGCGGCGGCGAGGCAGGCCCGAATGCGCGCGGCGCGTGGGCGTGGTATGCTATGGAGACGAGCCGTTGTGTTCCGCAATATACGTGGAGTTGCCTCTAGCTTGGGTCTGGGCCGGCCGATTAAAGGTCTGGGTGGATCGGTCTGACTTGGGCCAATATTTTGCGTCCATGGGCCAACAAGTCAGCTATACTTGGGCCGAGTCTCGCACATTTTCGCTGGATCCCTAAAAAAACACTTCCTTGCTGGAAAGCAGTGGATGGATGAGAGCCCTTAGATGCAGTTTCGATGGCACATACTGTGACTCGGCTCTGCCAAGTTAGAGAATCCTTCGTCCACTCGCAGTCGCACGCACGCACGCACCAACTTCCCACGCCACAGCATACAGGAGGCGGCAGCGGCGGCGGCGGCGATGGGAGGCGCGGGCGCCAGTTCCAGCGGCGGGGGGTTCCGCTCCCGGATAGACCACTACCTGTACAGCGGAGAGAAGAAGCACGTCGTCGCAGGCATCGCCATCTTCGCCGCCATTTTCGGGGTGCCCTGGTACCTCATGACCCGAGGTATCGAATCCCTTCCCACACACAAAAAACACCCCAATCCTTAGTCTCCCCGACCTCCTCTTGCTACCGTGATGATCTGTATGCAATTTGGAAGAGTCGGCGGATTCACCTAGGCGGGTCCTATTCCGCGTTCCTATCTGCTGTGCAGCTCTCGATGAGGGGAACTAGGGTTTGGTAGTTTCAGGCTTGGTAATTCGTGTTGCTGATGTTATCTTCCACCTCCTCTTTGATCTTTGCATGCTCAAGATTTGAGGCCATCTGATTATGTTGCAGTTGAAATCTGGATGAAATCATTTAATCATAAGACTAATTTTTCTGCAACTACAAACCTTCTTGGAATAAACATTTTAGTGCATCTAGTTCTTTTTTTTTGGGACAATTAATGCATCTAGTTCTTTGTCCTCTTAGGGACAACGTTTTCATTCCTCTACATGCAATGTTCAGTTGTCAAGTTAGGAAAACAGAAGTAGGAAACTGCTATTACTGGAGGTCGGTCCTATATGCATATAACTGTTGGATGATAACTCATGTCATTTTTGCACTGTATTTCAATCAATCAGAACATCTGTGGATTTATTTGGCATCATGAGACAGTTTGGTACAGAGAGAACATACTCCTTCTGTTCATAAATAGATGATGGTTTGGACATGGTTACAATCTGCCATATACAACTCTGACTGATATTTTCACATGAATATGCTAATATTATTTTAAAATTTTGGTATGTTGTGAAATATTTTCCATTACAAAATCTTGTAGCATCAGTTCATATGGTGGAACTAAATATTTCATTGAATTTAATACGAGTAGAAGTTAGGGAAGTTTGACTGCTTGCATTCTAGGATGTGGTCTATTTAATGGAGGTAGTATGTACTTGGAGATATTTCCTCAGGCTTTCTGATTTAGTATGTGCATTTCAACAATGAAACAGAAAACTAGTTTTGTGGGCTCACCTTTGTCATTTTCACTCATTTGGTTATCAATCAAGTATATATGCATTGTTGTAAAATTACACAGTACTACAAAATATATAGTTGTGTACATTAGACACCTTACAGGAATTGCCATTGCGCCTTGGTTTTCATATCTTGTATTGAAATCCACAACCTCCCTTAATATGTGGCCACTGGCATTCTGTCTACAGATTGAGCAATCAGGTCTGCTTTTTCTTTTAAATTATATGGTATTTCATAAACGTAGAGCCTTACCATTAAATCATATGCGCATAGGTCAGCACAAAGCTTGTAGCAGGTTTTTTACCAATATAGTGTTATAGTATTATCTACTCTCCATCACTTATGAACCATGTTATATGGCACATTATATCAAAGGTTTAGTGACACAGGCTTCACATTCACATGATACAGGACCCATGACAAGAAAAAATAGCATAACTGTCTTTACCAGAATCATCCCTATGTTTTTTATCATCTACCTTGATTTCCGCAAGTACCATGGTGTGTAGTGTACATGCACCTGATAGGCAATTCATGCCCTATACTTGGTAAAAAAAGGTGTCTAGTTTACAATTTTGATCACTTCTGGTGCAGCACACCGCAGTGTTTTCTGGTTGGAAGAACGTATAGCACTATCAAGTGTTCAAACATCTGTAACTTGAATCTCTTGTAGGGTTGGAAGGTGCCGAAACATAGATAGGATTATTCTGTTTCCTTTAGATATTCTAGTCTGATTAAGATTGGATATGCTATGGTCTAGATTGGATTATTGATGTAGATTGGTTAATGTTTCTATTGGATTTCAATGTGCTTTTGTTGCTCTGTCTCTGGTAGGATTATGGTGGAAAGGGCAAAGATGTTTAGACGTGTGGATTATGTTTGAGAACATATAAGGCATTATGTCTGACTTATTTGCTACACAGGCTCAGCCCTTGTATATTTAGGTGGTAGGCACAGTGACGATGCACTATTGCTGCCATATTTTGGGTGTTAGTATATGTTGGAGCAATATAAGTGAGTCACGTGCTTTGCTTTATGATTGCCGATGTTGCATCTATTGTTTTCTTTGTCTCGGTAAATACTTTAAGACTCCATTCCTTACCCTAGTCTCAAACATAGTTTTCTTTTTGGATGAAATCTTTGGCGTCAGCTAAAATGATAGATATGAATTTAGTGAATAAAGTCTCCATTGAGGGTAAGGAACAGTCCCCAGTTTCATCATCTTTGATCCAGGTCTATATGTGTGTGACTTCTTTTATGTTTTCAGTTGCTGACAATTGCTTAGTTCTAGCGCATTTCGAAGGCACGATCAACGTTTAAATATTGGAATGCCCATTACAAGTTTGATTTCCTTATACTCACTGCAACTGGTCATATTTATGGTTACTGAAAGAAGTTTACTGTCATGGTGATGAACTTGTGTCTCCTGTCTGTACACGATGTTAGGTGTAAACGGAGGAATTAAAGCTTCAGTTGATAACGATAGCTATGTGAGGCTTGACCTGTCCCGTGATATTGGTATAATAAGTTTGAATTCATAGCATCATAGCACACGTGCATATATATGTTCAGGTAAATTTCTGCATTCATCACCCCCAAAACATCAGGTAGGAGTACGAGTTACAATCCAACTTGATCGTCCAATGATGCTTTGGCCATTGGATCAATTCTGCCTGCTTCAAAGCATTTTTTGTAGATATATAAACCAACCAGGAAGCTAATACATTTTCCATTTACTCTTTTTGGCACTGAGACAGCTTATTTGATTGCAATATATCTCATCAATTGCAGGGGCAAAGCATGACTCTCATCAAGACTACGTGGAGCGAGCTAACAAGGCGAGGTCGGATAGGCTTTCTTCTGGACAGCCATCATCACTGAAAGAATGAAGCAGCTGTCTCAACCGGCCCCAGATTGCCCAACCTCTGCATATGCAGTTTGCATTATGAATCTGAAGGCTTAATCTTGTGTCAAATAAACAGACCATCTCTGTTCCTGAATCTCAGAGTAGTGCTATTGTAATACAGTAGTAGAAATTTTGTTCGCCGGAATCTCAGAGTAGTGTCTTTGCTATTCTAGGAGGAGATGATGGACAAATCCTGGTATTTTTGTCCCACGAATTGCAGTCCGGAGCCAACTCTTGTTTGTACTCCACTGGAAGATAGTGCGCATGCTGATTTGTTGTGGATGTTACGGGCTGGTAGACGAGTAGCGCACATCATGCATGGTTTGCAGGTGGAGACTTGAGAGGAAAGGGAGAATTGGTAGAGTGAGGCGAGACGGAGCCGCGCCTGTTGGTGGCACCGTGGGAGACGGCCGGCGTCAGGCAGAGTGTAGCTGTGTAGGTGGCGGTTGAGGGGATCAGGAGGGGAGGGAGAAGAAAAATGGGATCGAGAGAGAGAGAGAGAGAGCTGTGAGTGGGTGGCATCTAGCGTAAAGACAAAATTGCCCCTTGCCGAGGATGAAATTGCGTGGGGCCACCGTGAAACGATCCCGTGCAATCGAGGTTGTCCGGAGCGTGTGATCTGATGGCCCAAAGTGTCCCTGTAAGGGCACCTCCAAGACTCCAACACCGATCCACAAACTAGATACTACACTTGTTCGCGAATAGATGGGACCAGTTTGTGGACATTAATATGGAAGCCGCATTCAACCCTAGCTGCATCCATTTCAAAACAAATTTCAATAAACCGGACAAATTTCATCAAACACGATTGATTTCATTAAGTTTCAGATACCGATATTTCGACCATTTAACTTGAGACTAGAAAAACACCAAAAGCTTGTAGCGGAGACGACCTCGTACACATGGCCATCCTACTCGGCCGCACCGTCATCGTCGTTGTCGTCCCTGGGCGTGGGGCTGCCTCCTGGCGCTCGAGGAGGAGCCACTCCGCACCACGTGGCGCTCGAGGAGGAGCCACTCCGCTTCCTCCTACGTGGTGCGCAGGGCCACCGTGACCAATGCCGACGACGGCCTTGCCTTAGTCGGCATTGGCGGAGGTGCCGCTAAGCAATCACTCCTCGCCGATCTTGGCGAGCTCGTCGTCAAGGCGGCGGCGCCGCCTCCGCGGTGGTGACGAAGCGGCCGAGGACGTTCATGCGTTTGAATGTGGTCAATTCTAAATCTGTTTATTTTCTGTGAGGTTTGGCGAGGCATGCATGCGTGGTTATAGATGATTTCTTTTGTCTCCAATCTGGTTTTGTTGAAGTGTGCATTTCCAATCCGAATGGGTATGATATGAAAGAGAGACGGATCATGCGCTATTGGTTAATGTTGCATCATAAATAGCGTTTTAAAAATGGTTAACATATAGTATAACATCATATTCAGATTGTATTAAATATTTTTCTAATCAAGTTCCATAGATAACATGTTCATTTGTAGTTTTTCTGTAAACATTTGATATGAACTGCGGGTTGATTAACCCAACTATCAGTGGGTTTGTGAATCTCTGAAATTTGTGCCACAATCCACAGGTCTCATGCTCTTGAGACGCGTATCTTAGATGAAATTGAGGAGCTCGCCTCATCATTTACTTCTTTTATTACTATTCAACATGTTCGTCAAGTTTTTTGTGTGCGGCACATCGGTGTGCTAAACAGGCCAGCACCCTAGAGGTGGCAAACTGTTGGTTGGAGTTCACTTCTGGTTTTCTTGTACTCCCTCCGTTCACGCGTAAGTGTACATTTACCTTTTGTTTCAAGTCAATGTTTTAGAATTTTAACCAACTTTATAGAAAAGAGTAATAACATATACAACATCAAATTGGTATAGAGAAAAGAGTAGCACTAATTTAGGGCCATAAATACTGCTACTTTTCTCTATAAATTTGGTCAAAATTTTAACTTAGAACAAAGTCTGGATGTACACTTATGGAGGGAGTACTAGTCTTCTAGCAGATTCTGCCGGAGCTGTTTTGTCTGAATAAAGCACCCCATATTTACCTAAAAAATAGTCTAAAAATAACAGACGCATACGCTGGGAATTCGTGCTGCACGCACGTACAGATCGATCAGTCAAAACTCGTCGTCTGCCCTAGTCATGAAGTCGGTGAAGGCCCTGCACCGTGACGGCTGATGCAGCACCCGCGATGCAACCTTGCACCACAGCACGACGGGGCCGCCTTGCTGGCCGACGCCGCTGCGGAACAGCTTGGCCTCCACGTCGAATTCCGCCGAGTCCCAGCGCAGCTCGGCCTCCACGCGCCTCCTCACGGCGTCCGCCACGCCTGCAGCTTTGCCGCCCAGCGCCACCGCCTCCACCTCCGCCGCGCTCTTCGCCCCGACGCTGAAGCCCGGCACGCGGCCCTCCGCTACCGCGACGCCGGCGTAGGACACCACCACCTTCCCATCGCTGAAGCTGTTGCCCACCCACTTCGGCCGCCTGTTCTCCGCGTGCAGGGTCACGTTGAACGCCAGCGCGCTGAGCCCCGCCGGCTGGCCACGGCCGTCGATGCCGGTGAGCTCGAGGGAGTAGACGTCCCAGTAAGAACTCCTGAACGCGTTGATGAGGGCGAGCAGGAGCACGCCTGTACCTGTTTGATTCGAAAGCTTGTAAAGCGAGAAATACAGAAGCCTGGAACCAGATTGATGCTCACAGATGCAAAAACGATCTTGCGAAGGAGAGGGGGGGGGGGGGGGGGGGGGGGACCGTACCAACTCCAATCAGGAAGGAAAACCAGCTAAACAAGAAAACCCCTCCCCAGTCAACATGGGTCGATTCTTTCTCCATGCTTGATTGATTGTTGAGGCCGATCTGTCCCCCAAGCAGATCAACTTATATTGCAGGAGCCAGCGACCGCCTTGTATATATGCAAAAAAATTAAAATTTATGGAGGTGCGTGTACGTGCAAGAGTTGGGTTACAATTGGAGACCTCATATTTTGTCTCAATCAAACTCGTAACAATCCCCGCAGCAAACCAAAAAAAGAGAAGAAAAAAAACCGGTACCGTCGATCTCTAGTGCGCACAATCGATTGATAGCCTTCTCCGAAATCGATATGCACAACTTAATCATCTTACGGTCAATTTTGAGAACGATCCAATCCAACGCAAACCTTTTTTCAACCTATATACAAAGACAAAAAAATAAGACCAACCCAAGGACTAACCATCGTTGGCATTTTTTTATAGGAGAAACTCCGCGAGCACCGTACGTCCGAATCGAGACTCGAACTCGGGTGTGCTGGCAACAACCCCAGCTGCCCAGCCAACGGGTCGACGCCCCGTCCCCCAAGCAGATCAACTTATATTGCAGGAGCCAGCGACCGCCTTGTATATGTGCAAAAAAATTAAAATTTATGGAGGTGCGTGTACGTGCAAGAGTTGGGTTACAATTGGAGACCTCATATTTTGTCTCGATCAAACTCGTAACAATCCCCGCAGCAAACCAAAAAAAGAGGAAAAAAAAACCCGGTACCGTCGATCTCTAGTGCGCACAATCGATTGATAGCCTTCTCCGAAATCGATATGCACAACTTAATCATCTTATGGTCAATTTTGAGAACGATCGAATCCAACGCAAACCTTTTTTTAACCTATATACAAAGACAAAAAAAATAAGACCAACCCAAGGGCTAACCATCGTTGGCATTTTTTATAGGAGAAACTCCGCGAGCACCGTACGTCCGAATCGAGACTCGAACTCGGGTGTGCTGGCAACAACCCCAGCTGCCCAGCCAACGGGTCGACGCCCCGTCCTCAACCTATACAAAGACATACCCCCAAGCAGATCAACTTATATTGCAGGAGCCAGCGACCGCCTTGTATATATGCAAAAAAATTAAAATTTATGGAGGTGCGTGTACGTGCAAGAGTTGGGTTACAATTGGAGACCTCATATTTTGTCTCGATCAAACTCGTAACAATCCCCGCAGCAAACCAAAAAAAGAGGGAAAAAAACCGGTACCGTCGATCTCTAGTGCGCACAATCGATTGATAGCCTTCTCCGAAATCGATATGCACAACTTAATCATCTTACGGTCAATTTTGAGAACGATCGAATCCAACGCAAACCTTTTTTTAACCTATATACAAAGACAAAAAAAATAAGACCAACCCAAGGGCTAACCATCGTTGGCATTTTTTTATAGGAGAAACTCCGCGAGCACCGTACGTCCGAATCGAGACTCGAACTCGGGTGTGCTGGCAACAACCCCAGCTGCCCAGCCAACGGGTCGACGCCCCGTCCTCAACCTATACAAAGACATACCCATCAAATCCTACATGAACTCCACACGGGAACGTGATCGATCCGGGCTGTCTGGGACGGAGTATAGCATAATGTACTCGAGGACGGGAAACGAGGCATCTTTATCTTTAATATAAACTCTCACTCTAGCCGCGCCGTGAATACATCGACCCACTGCACCATGGAGGCAAAACTTCTGCAGCACGACCGGAGCGACGAACAACCTTCGATGGAGCGCCGGGACAAGCAGCCAACGGGTACGGTGTCTGCCATGGATATGCTAGTCATGGTCTTCGTTCTGTGTATAGTCGGCCTACTTTTTTGGGTCCTTGCTCTGGCTCTCATCGGCTTGGAGGCATCCCGGCGACCGGAGTTCTCCGTGGTCATGGACGGATTCTCCGACCTCGAGGACCACGTCGCGCGGACGTTCAATCTCACCATGGTCATCAGCAACTTCAGGGGCAAGTCCGAGGTCTGCGTGGGCGGCGAGGCAGTGGTCTTATACGGAGGAGTACCACTCGCCGGCTGTGGCGTGCAGGATCTGTGCGTGCCGCCCAAGTGCTCAACGAAGCTGCCTATCGTCGCCGCGAACGGAGGGGTGGGCCTACCGAGGGAGCTGGCCGAGCGCATGGCCGAGGAGAAGCACGCTGGCGGCGCGGTACAGGTAGAGGTTCGCGTCGTCTCGCCGAAGCACCGCTCGTTCGCGTCGTGCATGGCGCCGCTGGCTCGTGGTGCAGCGTCGCCGTCCCCATGCCAGGGCGTGTTTCTCTCCGATGAATCCAACGGCGTTAGGCGTACGGATGACCCGCCCAGCTTCTCAGCTTTCTGTTCTAACTTCTGAGAAAGCTTGTATGCCTTTGCCAGTTTGTTTGCATTTTCCTCTAATTTTCCCGTTGGTACATAATTCATGCATGTTAATGGAGCTCTTGTTTTGTAAAGGAAAAAGTTCAAAATAAACCTTGAACATGTAGATGAAAGCTAAATCAAACTCTAAACTTGCAATACCGGAAATCAACACACCGAACTCATTGATCCCGGTCTATTTTAAACCTTGAAGGCGTTTCCAAACAGGGATTGTCCACGTGGCAGACCAACTCCCGGGATTGTTGGCTACAGACGCGATTGGGCCGGCCCATCAGGCATGAAGGGAGATTTTTTTTCTTTTTTTTTGACAGCAGGCGGAGTCGAACTTGTGCCTTGGCCTATCGATATCCACTTGCTAGCCACGAGAGTAGATTACTATTAGTGCAACAAGTTGAAGCGCGAACATAATTAATCAGACACCAGCGTCGAGATTTGGAAACATTTTTTGGGAGCAAACAAATTTTGAAAACGTATTTTTTTCGAAATCCCCAAGCTATTCTAAGGTGCGTACACTTTTTTAATTCTGAATACTTTTGAAAAAAGGAACAATTTTTTTGAAAACACAATCAGTTTTTACAAAGCGAATACTCTTCGAAACATAAAAATAACAATAAAAAGAGAACAATTCTTGAATCCGGAAAACAAAATATGCACAAACTTTCAAAAAAATGTTTACTATAATTTTGTTCATAAATTAAAAAATGTTAAAGCATTTCATAAATTGTTTAATAGTTAAAAAATGTTCATGTTTTCTAATTTTGTCACAAACTAAAAACTGTTTGGTGTTTAACAAAAAATGTTTGGAGTTCTCAAGTTCTGTCTAAATTTTTAAAACTGTTCGTGATTTTAAAAGTTATTTACATTTATCAAAAGATGTTCGGAATTGTGTCGCACTTTCCTTACAGATATTTTTGGAATTTCATAAATTATTTGCGTTAAAAATGAGCATTTCGAAATTGTTCAAAAACAATTTCATGAAATGTTTGTTTTTCTAACATATTTAGATATATGTTCGCTCCTGTCTATTCTTATAAATGTGACTACCTAGCGTCATGTGCAGCCTTCAGGGCCAGTGGCTAGCTGGGGTTGCGCTCTGAATGCGAAAACCAGAGTTGCAGTCCTGTGAATACACTGTATAGCGTATTTTTCTTTTGTCGCATAGTAATTTTTCGTCGCTCCTTATAAAAGACAACTGGCTTTGTGTAGTTATATAAGAAAAAAGTTCATTGTTATTACAAATGTACTAAAAATTTATTATCATTATGAAAATAAATAAAAAAAGGAAAAGAAAAAAACATAGCAGCACGAGTGATTACGCTAATGGGCCGGCCCGATTCGTCTTAATGTTCTGCCAGCCGGTCAACGCCCAGAATTTGACTTGCCAAGTCAGGGATGCTAGCTAAACGGGCTCAAGGTTCAAAATAGACCGGGATCTGAAAGTTCGGTGTGCTGATTTCCGGGATTGTAAGTTCAGGGTTTAATTTAGCTTTCGTCTATAAGTTTAAGGTATATTTTGAACTTTTTCCTTTTCCTAAAATATGCTATCGCCTATATGTACTTGGATCTAGCGATGAGCACGCTCCATCCTTTTGCATCGCCGTTCAGAACCTTTCTCGCAGTCAGGGTGTTGCCAATGGCGATGATAGTTGTTGAAGTTTTCAATGTTTTAAATAACGGGCTATGAAAAATAGTGGCCAACCTTCAAATCAGCTATAGCGGGTTATTTGTGAAGGCAATCATTTAGCGGCACCCTGCTGGCCGGCTATATAAAACTATGAGTTTTTCTGCGAGAGAATGTACACCTTGCCTTGACCTCTATGGACCCTTTTTTCCTGATTGTCAATCCTTAATGGCTTTGCCAGTTCTTAATTTTAACATTGCAGAGGCTGGGTGCATGTAATGCCCCGGAACCGATGCGCTAGGTGTCTTCTAGTTATTCGCCGGCGTTGCCATGTCATGTGTCTGCGTGTTGCATTTTGCCATATCATCATCTACATTGCATCCTCATGTTTTCAAAACTTGCATCCGGTCCTTTGCCCCGTTGTCCGTTTCGCGTTCCGACACTCCCACACGCACCCGTTGCCCCTCTCAGACCTCGTTTCACGAGTGGCATTTAAATGTTCTCGGAATGGGATGAAACTTGGCGTGCGGTGTTGTTTTAGAGTAGTTAGGCCACCTGTCAATTTTCGTCGCATTCGGAGTCCGTTTGACGCCCCAACGGGTAATCGCGTAGCCCGAAACCCCCCTCTCTTTGCAGCCCAGCACCCCTTCACCACAGCCCATGAGCCCATCCTAACCCCCTCCATCCTCTCGGCCGTTCGATCACGATCGCGTGGTCGAAAACCGTTCCCTATTTGGACTCTCCTAGCTCCCTCTACCTATATATTTGTGCCTTCCCCCGAAATCCCGGGTCCAAACCTTAGCTTCCTTGCACCTCGCGCCGCCGGACAAATCCGTCCGCGCCGGACATGTCCGCCGGCCACGTCGCCCAGCCAATCCCACGCCGCCACCCCAGCGACGCCGCCTCCGCGCCCAGTCCCGAGCCGCCACGTCACCGCCGCCAGCGCCCCACATCGCCGCCGCCGCCCGGGGCCCAGATCCGGCCCGCCCCGGGGCCGAACCGGGCCTCGCCGGGCCCGCTCGCCGTTGCCCGCGCCCCCTCGCGCCCCGCTCCTCCGCCTGCCTCGCGCCCGAGAAACGCTCCCCACCGGCGCCGCCCCGCCGACGCCTGCCTCTGCCCCGCCGCCGCTCGCCGTGCGCCGCCGCCCGCTCCGCCCCGCCGCCCGCATCGCACGCCTCGCCCGTCGCCGCCGCCACAGCCTCGCCCCGCACGCCTCACCCGAGCTCCGCGCCCGCCACCACCTGTCTCCTCTGCCGGCGCCGCGTTCCGCCACCGTCCTCGCGCCGCCATCGCCTCCTCCGACCCTCGCCGGCCTGCACCGCGTCCTCCTCGCCGGAGCTCTCGCCGGCGCCGGATCCGGGGAGTGGGATGAGATCCACCACTCCCCCGATCCAAACGGCCTCCCCGCGCTCGGATCCCTCCATCCCGGATCCTCCCCGTCCCATTTTTCATGAGGTAGTTTTTCTCCAAGTCCCTGAAAAAACATATTATGTGTGCATGTTTGACCTGTTGTATCTTTGTGCATATTGCTCCGTTTAATGTGTACGATATATTAGAATGTTCATTGTGAGATTCTCTTCATTTCATTCCATTGTGTCATGCTTGTTTGAGTTCATCTTGATGCTCTAATGATCGTTGCAAGAGTGCTATGTGATGTTCACCTGCTGATATTGTTATAACTTGATGATTTGTCATTTTTGTTGCATTTTGTGTGTGCATCCTTTGAGCACGAGGTCTACACGTTTTACGAACATATTCATTCCATATACAGTGGTACAATACATATATTTTTGTGTGCCTTGTGGTGAGTGCATAAAGATTGTGAAGTGGGCTACTTGCTGTTAATGTTCTGTCAATACTGAAACTGTTATATCATGTTGCTATCTTTGCTTACTGCTACCATTAGTTCTATGCATAATCTGGAGATGTTCGCTAAGGGTGTTTTGTTACACATGTTATTCTCTATCCATACATGGCTCTGTTTGCATTTAAGGAGTGCTCTGGCATGTCTTAATCTTGCTCTACTTTTGCTATAAAATGTTCCTGGCAGATTGTTTACATGTTCATCAATTTTTCCATGGTTGTTGTTAGTAATACAAGCATGCTATGAACTTGCTTTCGCTATGTATAGCTTCATGATCATGTTACCTTGCTGTAGGTATGCCTTTATTGTCATGCAATGCTTTGTGATGAGTGATTTGAGCTTGCAAAGATGCCTTCATAATTCTGTTTATGCCATGCTCAGTTTTTCTGCTAAGTCTGAATCTGTTTATGAAATTTGCTATATTTACATGGGGCCATTATATCTTCTGTGCCTTTTTGGCTCGTGATCAGTAAGGGACTTTTGTTTTATGCAATTATTAGATTCATTCCATGCCTTTGTTTGCTATTATATGTTCCTGTAACAAGTTGTTTGTAGCTCTAAACATTGCAACCTGATGTTATTCCTGCCATGTCCTGTGAATTCTGCAAAGTCTGTGAAACTGTTATTATTTTTAATCTTGCGATGTCTTTTTGAGCATGTTCTATTGATTTATGGAGTTAGCTCAGTGTCCATGCTTTCTAATTCTTTACCTGCACATCACGTCCATGCCATTTGTTTTCATGTTGGGATGCTGTAGCATGTTGTTTTGATACTAGCAAGTTGCCTAGTTGCTGTTTTAGACAGTTTGTCCTTTAAACCTGTTTCATGTATATGTGTTGAACCGTTGCTCCGTTTTGAGTGTGCTCTACATGAAACTTGCTTAGTTTTGCATGTAGTTTCATGTTACCTTGTTGCATCCATGTTTTGAGTGTGTTTGCTTGATGTTTGAATGCATTTTGCATCAATGCCATGTTTAACTTGTTTTGTTCATATCTTATAGACCGTAGTTCCGAATCTAATGAACTTTATATGTAACTTGACTAGAATTTCGTGTAGATCATTTGGTGAATATCAACTTGTTGTTTAACAACTTGAATATAAAGTTTATTCAGATCTGGACCACTTTCGAAATTTACATATGAGGACTTACCGGAATTGTTATATGTTGTTTCCGGCCTCATTTAAACTTGCTTTGATATGTTGTTCTTGTATGCATCTTCTCTTGCCATGAGTAGCTTCATGTAGCCTCGTCATGCATCATACTTTGTTGAGCATCATGCATTGTTCATGTGTGATGTGTTTACCGTGTTGTTTGCTTCTTCTCGATAGTTCCGTTTCGTTGCGATCGTGAGGATTCGTTCATCTACGCTTGGTTCGTCTTCGTGGCTTCATATTCTTCATGGACTCGTTCTTCTTACTAGCGGGATTTCAGGCAAGATGACTGTCACCTTGGATCTCATTACTATCATTGCTATGCTAGTTGCTTCGTTCTATCGTTATGCCGCGTTTCCTACCACTTGCTTATCAAGCCTCCCAAATTGCCATGAACCTCTAACCTTTGTCACCTTCCTAGCAAACCATTGTTTGGCTATGTTACCGCTTTTGCTCAGCCCCTCTTATAGCGTTGCTAGTTGCAGGTGAAGATGAAGATTGCTCCATGTTGGATTATGTTTATGTTGGGATATCACAATATCTCTTATATTATTAATGCATCTATATACTTGGTAAAGGGTGGAAGGCTCGGCCTTATGTCTGGTGTTTTGTTCCACTCTTGCTGCCCTAGTTTCCGTCATATCGGTATTATGTTGCCGGATTTTGTGTCCCTAACGCGGTTGGGTGTTATGGGAACCCCTTGACAGTTCGCTTTGAATAAAACTCCTCCAATAAGGCCCAACCTTGGTTTTACATTTGCCTAACAACCTATTACCCCTTCCCTTGGGTCGGCCAACCGAGGGTCATCTTTATTTAGCCCCCCCAGGCCAGTGCTTCCCTAAGTGTTGGTCCAAACTAGAGCCCTTTGCAGCGCCACCTCAGGGAAACTTGAGGCCTGGTTTTAGTTGTACGGATTGCTCATCCGGTGTTTCCCTGAGAACGAGATATGTGTAGCTCCTATCGGGATTGTCGGCACATCGGGCGGTCTTGCTGGTCTTGTTTTACCATTGTCGAAATGTCTTGTAACCGGGATTCCGAGACTGATCGGGTCTTCCCGGGAGAAGGAATATCCTTCGTTGATCATGAGAGCTTATCATAGGCTAAGTTGGGACACCCCTGCAGGGTTTTGAACTTTCGAAAGCCGTGCTCGCGGTTATGTGGCAGATGGGAATTTGTTGATATCCGGTTGTAGTAAACTTGAAGTAAACTCTTCTAAAATACACCAACTGCGTGCGTAACCGTGACTGTCTCTTTTTGGGGTTGTTCGAGAGGAGAACACGGTTTTTGGGTTATGTTTGACATAAGTAGGAGTTCAGGATCACTTCTTGATCATTACTAGTTGACGACCGCTTGCTAAGCTCCTCTTCTCGCTCTTGTTTTCATAAGTTAGCCACCATACATGCTTAGTCGCTACTGCAACCTCACCACTTTACCCCTTTCTTACCCATTAAGCTTTGCTAGTCTTGATACCCATGGTTATAGGAGTGCTGAGTCCTCGTGGCTCACATATTACTATACAACAGTTGCAGGTACAGGTTGTGCGATGATCATGACGCGAGAGCGATGTTTATTTGTGTTGGAGTTCTTCTTCTTCATCGTCAATCTTGGGTTAGGTTCCCGGCCGGCAGCCTGGGCTAGCAGGGTGGATGTCGTTTGAGTTCCTATTTGTGTTTCATCCGTAGTCGGATGTTATTCTCATGTATGTTGCTGATGTATTCTTGCGGCATTTGTATGTCTTGTATGCATCCCCATCTATTATGTAATGTTGATGTAATGATATCCACCTTGCAAAAGCATCTTCAAGATGCGCTTCTATCCTTGGTGGGACCTTCGAGTTCCTTTAGGATAGGGTCGCATTTTGGGCGTGACAGTGCACTTGTTTCAGTTTTAATTGAATATACTACCATTGGGTGTGGCTAGATCTCAGAGGACTGAGACGCAAGTCTTAGTCAAGTGGAAGAATATATAGCGTAGAAGAAAGAAAAAGTTTTAAAATAATTTTTGCACGGATCTCCATATAAGATCTCATAAATATAGCGCCAACTAAGATTTTTCAATCCCGATTATCATTTATACAAGAAAATATGGATGGTGATACGTCTCCAACGTATCTATAATTTTTGATTGCTCCATGCTACTTTATCTACTGTTTTGGACTATACTGGGCTTTATTTTCCACTTTTATATTATTTTTGGGACTAACCTATTAACCGGAGGCCCAGCCCAGAATTGCTTTTTTTTGCCTATTTCAGTATTTCGAGGAAACATAATATCAAACGGAGTTCAAACGGAATGAAACCTTCGGGAACGTGATCTTCTCACCAAACGTGATCCAGGAGACTTGGACCCTACTCCAAGAAGTTTCCAGGGAGGTCACGAGGGTGGAGGGCGCCCCCCTGGGCGCGCCCCTGCCTCGTGGGCCCCTCGGAGCTCCACCGACGTGCTCCTTCCTCCTATATATACCTACGTACCCCCATTAGACCAGAGAGGGAGCCAAAAACCTAATTCCACCGCCGCAACTTCCTGTATCCACGAGATCCCATCTTGGGGCCTGTTCCGGAGCTCCGCCGGAGAGGGCATCCATCACGGAGGGCTTCTATATCAACACCATAGCCCTTCCGATGAAGTGTGAGTAGTTTACTTCAGACCTTCGGGTCCATAGCTAGTAGCTAGATGGCTTCTTCTCTTTTTTTGGATCTCAATACAATGTTCTCCCCCTCTCTGGTGGAGATCTATTCGATGCAATCTTCTTTTTGCGGTGTGTTTGTTGAGACCGATGAATTGTGGGTTTATGATCCAACTTATCTATGAATAATATTTGAATCTTCTCTGAATTCTTTTATGTATGATTGAGTTATCTTTGCAAGTCTCTTCGAATTATCTGTTTGGTTTGGCTAACTAGATTGGTAGTTCTTGCAATGGGAGAAGTGTTTAGCTTTGGGTTCAATCTTGCGGTGTCCTTACTCAGTGACAGAAAGAGTTGCAAGGCACGTATTGTTTTGGTGCCATCGAGGATAACAAGATGGGGTATTTATCATATTGCATGAATTTATTCCTCTACATCATGTCATCTTGCTTAAGGCGTTACTTTGTTTTTAACTTAATACTCTAGATGCATGCTGGATAGCGGTCGATGAGTGGAGTAATAGTAGTAGATGCAGGCAGGAGTCGGTCTACTTGTCACGGACGTGATGCCTATATACATGATCATACCTAGATAACCTCATAACTATGCTCAATTCTATCAATTTCTCAACAGTAATTTGTTCACCCACCGTAGAATATCTATGCTCTTGAGAGAAGCCACTAGTGAAACCTATGGCCCCCGGGTCTATTCTCATTATATCAATCTCCATTACTTTATTTTACTTGTTTTGCTTTTACTTTTCACTTTGCATCTTTATACCAAAAATACCAAAAATATTATCTCTATCAGATCTCACTCTCGTAAGTGACCGTGAAGGGATTGACAACCCCTAAGCGTTGGTTGCGAGTTGCTACCGTTTTGTGCAGGTACGACGGACTTGCGCGTGACCTCCTACTGGATTGATACCTTGGTTCTCAAAAACTGAGGGAAATACTTACGCTACCGTGCTGCATCACCCCCTCCTCTTCGGGGAAAACCAACGCTAGCTCGAGACGTAGCAAGAAGGATTTCTGGCGCCGTTGCCGGGGAGGCCTACGCAAAAGTCAACATACCAAGTACCCATCACAATCTCTATCTCTCTCATTACATTATTTGCCATTTGCCTCTCGTTTTCCTCTCCCCCACTTCACCCTTGCCGTTTTATTCGCCCTCTCTTTCCCAATCTCCTCTTTTTCCCTTTGCCTTTTGTTTGCTCGTGTGTTAGTTTGCTTACCTGTCGCTATGTCGAATTCCTTATCTTCTCCGTTATCTCCCGAGAATGAAGTGCTAAATTTTAAACAAAGGGAGGAAGAAAATCTAAAAGATGCTTGGTATAGAATTTGCAATGCTCAAAATAGATCTACCAGGAAGCAATCTACTTCAGTCCTTCTTCGCAATTTTTATGTAGGTGCTAATCCTTGGTATAGATATATCCTTGATACCATTACCGGAGGGAATTTTTTGGGTAGCCATACTTTTGATTCCTATAATGCTTTAATAGATTTATTTGGCTCACCTCCCCTTTTGGTTAATGGAACTGTGTTAACCTTGGAGCATGTTATGCAAAGGCTTGAAATTATTGAAAACAAAGTTGCTACCATTGAATCCATTGAAAATCTAGATAAAAAGATTCATAATCAAATTACTCAATATGGATCTAAGGTAGGAATGACTTTGAAAAATATTAAGGAGAAGGAACCCATGGTTAATGAAAAAATAAATCTAGACTCTACTCGAATCGATAAACTTGAGGGTATCATTACCAACTTGGGAACTACTTTTTTCCGTAAAAAGTACTCCTAGTCCTCCCACTAAAATTGCCAAGTTTATGTATGTTTCTAAAAATAAGGGTGAATCATCTAGTAAGGAAAATGCGGATCTTAAATCTATAAGTATTCACCCCGATCTTTTTACAATCATTAAGGAACCATTTGCCATGAATGAATTTTTCGATCTTATGCCTAAAAGTTTGATAATCACTAGAAAGAAAGAAAATTCTAAAGGAGGTGGATGCCTCATTGAAGGATTGCCTACCAAAGATGGCAATACCTAGATCTATCCTTGCTTTTATGCCTAGCTAGGGGCGTTAAACGATAGCGCTTGTTGGGAGGCAACCCAATTTTATTTTGTGTTTTTTGTTTTTGGTTCTGTTTAGGAATAAATAATCCATCTAGATTCTGTTTAGATATGGTTTTATCTTTTAATTAGTGTTTGTGCCAAGTTAAACCTATTAGATCTTCTTGAAAGATAGTTATTTGATCTTGCTGTAATTTCCAGAATCTTTGCGCTCAGTGCCCGAATTGTTAAAAATCACCAGAACGTGATAAAATAGTGATTCCAATTGCTGCTGATCAATAAACAAATTGCCCAGGTCGTCTAATTTCGGTAGAATTTTTCGGGTTCCAGAAGTTTGCGTTAGTAACAGATTACTACAGACTATTCTGTTTTTGACAGATTCTGTTTTGCGTGTGTTGTTTGCTTATTTTGATGAATCTATGGCTAGTAAAATAGTTTATAAACCATAGAGAAGTTGGAATCACCATATGCCGTGTGTGCTCTCATTCGGAAAGGAGCGTATTAGGCGCAGTCCAAGGTTCTTCTTTGTAACGGCATGGTTCGAAGTTGATGGCTTCTTTTAATTGGTGACTGCGTGCGGTTGTGGTGGTAGGCAGCAACAAGGCCCCATAGAGTTGTGGACGATGGCTGCTGCCAATATTAGGGCCTTCCTTCGTGGCTGGCGAGCCAATCTAGATCGCGATGATAAACTTATGAGAGCTAGATTGGTCGATGAGCTTGACAACATTTGATGCGCGGGCTAATCAACTTGTCTTCTCATAGGCAACATGGGCCCATAGGTACACACTAGAAAACCAAGTCCTGACTATCTGCGTGCCAAAGAGGAGTACTGGCGGCGTCGACACGGTGTTAAGTGGGTCCATCAAGACGACTTGAGTACATCCTACTTTCACGCTTACGCGAACGGGCGTAGACGCGTAAGTGATCTATTTTGCGGTTACAATCGGAGAAGGGCTCATGATACGTCAGGACTATATCCATACTAATTTTATATTAACTTGATGAGCATAGCTGAGCCCAATCTGTTGAGTGTGCGTCATAATTTGTGAGATCAAGCAGACAAAGTCTCGCAACTTGAATACGGTGTCCTCCACGTTGTGGTCTATGAAAATATACACCGACGTAGGTCTGGACGGCTGGCTCATCTTATAGAGAGAATTCCTTATTTGGCCCTTTCTTAAAATTTGCTTCCTTTTTTGGCCCCTTAAATTATTTTCTTCCCTTTTTGACACTTAAACTTCATTTTGTGCCCTATGTGACCCTTTCATCCATTTTTCCATCCAATGGTGTTAACTGGCACGTGTAATGACAATTTTGCCCTTGATGGTACTATGTCACAAGAAAAGAGAAGAGAAGGGGCATGAACGGACAGAAAAGAAGGGGAGGAGGGAGGGATCTGTGTTGGGAGTTATTTTTTAATTTTTTTTAGGGAAAAATCTGTGTTGGGAACAAAACATAACCTTCTGTACGTGTGTGTATAGGTTTCTTGCTCTTCCATGTATCCGTGTTGGGGCCGAGGTTCCCCGTGCCTGACAAGCGGCTGGCTGTTTCCTCCTCCCGTGCGTGGGTGCGCCGAGGCCGCTGCCACCTCCCATGCACGACGGCTCCAAGGCTGTCGGCCGTGTTTGTACATCGTATTACAACTGTAGCTCGTATCCTTTAGAAACAATACGTACGTGCAAGCTAGCACATGCAAGCACCTTCATTGATTTTCAAGTAGCAGCAGTGTACGTGCAAGTTACCAGGCCCGCAGCTTAATTGATTCTGGCCTAACTCTTGCGTAGACCGGTAGACGTACATACGCGACTAGCTTCTGCTCGATCGATCTGATCGTCTCTCGGAACGTAGAGACTTCTCTCGTTGGAACGAACATGAAACAAATACATGGATTGCAACAGGCTATCTAGTGCAACTCACCGGCCGGCCAGTACATACGTGCACGGCTATAGTGCATGTACTGCTAGCTAGGTACTGTAGATCCATTAAGCTGCCTACTTGGCTGCTTTGTTGAGGCTATCTTGCAAGTACGTGTTCAGCTCCAACACATCGAGGTGATCAGATGCATGTGTGCATGTAAATAATTTAGTCACATACAACACTAGGGGTAAAACAGTCTTTTCAGGTTAAACTTAACACCGTTATAGGTCAAAACTAACGAAAGTGTCACATAGGAAACAAAATGAAGTTTGAGTGTTAACAAAGGAAAAATACAAAAATTTGGGCCAAAAAGGGAAGCAAACTTTAAGAAAGGGCCAATTAAGGAATTCTCTCCATCTTATAGGATATAGTGTTTGCTATTTTCAACGGTTTTGCCCTAGGCATGGTCGACATATCTCACCTCATCTTTGGGGTGATCTCTTTTATTCCCAAGGGGTTGATTCTATCAAACTTTTCCGTCTCATTGCTCTTATATCAACGTTCCTTTTAAGATCTCAGGGTAGCCCAGCGTGTTATTCGCAAATGCCAGTCTGCCTTCATCACAGGGCGGTATATTCTAGAGGGTCCGATAGCTCTTCAGAAACCGTGCACAAACTCACGCGCACTAAACAATGCGCGGTCCTCCTGATACTTGACTTCAAGAAAGTTTACGATCTCCCCGCAAAAAAAAAAGAGAGAAAGTCCACGATTGTGTGAAGAGGAAAAAAATGACAGGTCGATATAAGTGCAATACACCCCCCTCCCCCCAAAAAAAGTATTAGTGCGATACAAAATATACGTAGACCTCGCACATAAATGGCCGTGACAATGCACGTTCCATATCCAGTCAGCACGACAGTAGCCTCCGCTCTCCGTCCAGGGCCGCCAAGCCACGCAGCATCATGTCCACCTCGACCTCGCGCCGCTCCGACGACATCCGTTGGCGTAGCCTATCGGTCAGCGCCACCTCGGTTCCGAGCGCGACCATCCTCACATGCTTTTGCTCGTGCCGCTCCATGCAGAACCCAGGCATGCTCCGAATGATGAAGTGATAAAGAAGTCCATCGTGAAGCAATGTTGTTCATAAATATATACCTAGGGAGGGTCAAAGGGGAGGTGTTGTTAATGTTGAATATATATCGCCTAGTGCATGATCAATCAATTATCAATGCATCAAATCATTCTCTATATGGTACCTATCGCAAGTCGATCTTCCTGCTTCCGCTAACCCTAGCCGCCGCCTCGGGCCGCCGCCGCCCCAAGCCGCCGCCTCCATCTCTCCTCCCCGCGCGCCCTTCCTTCACCGCGCGCCTCCTTCCCCACGCCGCGCCGCCGCCTCCCTCCCACGATCCCGCCGCCATGTCGTCCAATGCCTCCACCTACTCCAACCCCTTCACCGTTGACCCTGCCGAGATCCGCGACATCAACGTCCACGCACGCGTCCCCGTCATCCTCGACGCCTCCAACTCCACGTACTTCGCGTGGAAGACGTACTTCACGCTGCTCTTCCGCAAGAACAATCTCGTGGACCACGTGGATGGCACCGTGAACTCCCGCGCCATGGTGGATGACGCCGAGTGGACCGCGATCGACGCCACGATCATCCGGTGGTTCTTCACCACCATCTCCAAGGACTTGTTCCACACGGTCGTGAGCGCCGGTGACGACGCCCGCGCCCTGTCGGTCAAGCTGAACGGCCTCTTCACCGACAACAAGCTTCAACGCAGTGTTTTTTTGCAGCAGAAATTTTTTGACTGTCACCAGGATGAACAGTCCATTGATGACTACCGCCGCCTCCTGAAGACGTTGGCGGACAAGCTCCGTGACATTGGAGCCAAGGTGGACGACGACCTCCTCCTCAGCACGCTCACCGCCGGTCTTAACGAGGACTTCGGCAACGCCGCCCAACCTCACCTTGATGTCGGAGCCCTCCTTTCCCAAGTTTGTGGCGTACTTGAGGTTGGAGGAGCGCCGGATGAAGGGGGTCAAGAAGCGCGTGCAGCACCACGCCCTCGCCGCTGGCACCTCACGCGGCGCCCCTCCACCGGCCGCCCCACCCGCGGCGCGCCAGCAGCCGCCGCCCCCCGCGCCTCCGGGGTACTTCCCCCTCTCGCCCGCGCCTCCCGCCCCTCCCGCTGCCCCCCAGCAGCCGGGTGGCGGGCGCCGCGGCAACCGCCACGGGGGCGGCCGCAAGCAGCAACAGGCGCTGGGGGGCCCCTCGTCAGCAGCAGCCGCAGGTGACTCCCCCATGGATGTACGGCACCAACCCGTGGACCGGCGTCGTTCACGCGTACTCCATGCCGGTCCCTCGGGCTCCGGCTCCGGGCATCCTTGGGCCCCGCCCGGCGGGCCACCATGCCCTATTCGCCGCGCAGAACGCCGCTCCTTACAACGGCTATGGTGCCCCCCCGCCGCCAGCGCCGGCCTACGGGTCCGCGCCCGCCTATGGCGCCGCTGCCGCGCCGGCTTATGGGGCCGCACCCGCCTATGGCGCCGCTACCGCGCCGGCTTATGGGGCCGCGCCCGCCTATGGCGCCGCTGCCGCTCCGGTCTTCGGGGCTGCTCCTGCGCCGGCCTACGGAGGGTCCTACCCTCCTCAGGTGCCGCCACCGTGGGACCCGGCCTTGCTCGCTGCCCTGCACTCTGCCCCGTCACCGAGCTCCTATGATGGCGGTGGTGACTGGTACATGGACTCGGGCGCCACTGTTCACATGACTGCTCATCCCGATAACCTCACGTCTGCCACTCCCGTCCATACTCCCACTCGTATCACCGTTGGTAACGGTTCCTCCCTACCTATTACTCACGTTGGTCATATGTCTTTTCCTTCTACTTCCACTCCTGTGCATATGTCTAATGTTCTTGTGTCTCCTGACTTAGTCACCAATCTCGTTTCTGTTCATCGCCTTGCTCGTGAGAATCATATAACTGTTGAATTTGACGATATCGGTTTTTCTGTGAAGGATGCCCGTACACGGATGGTGCTCCACCGATGTGATAGCCCGAACGAGCTTTACCCAGTGCATCCCTCCGGCGCCACCACCACCCGTCGCCCCGCCGCCTTCGCCGCCAGTGTCTATCTTTGGCATGCCCGCCTTGCTCATCCCAACTCCACCGTTATGCGTCAGATTCTTCAGAGTTTTTCCTTCTCATGTAATAAGGTCGACGACCACACTTGTGAGGCTTGCCGTCTTGGCAAGCACGTTCGTCTTCCCTTTAGCGAGTCTACAAACATTTCCACCTTTCCATTTCAGTTATTGCATAGTGATGTTTGGACGTCCCCGGTTGCTAGCAACACGGGCTATTTATACTATCTGGTGATATTGGATGATTTTACTCATTATGTGTGGACCTTCCCTCTCCGTCGCAAGTCCGACGCTCTTGCCACACTCACCGCCTTTTATTCATATGTCACCACATAGTTTGGTCGTCCCATTCTCGCCTTGCAAACTGACAACAGCAAGGAGTTTGACAACGTCGCCGTCCGCAATTTACTTACGTCCCACGGCACAATCTTTCGCCTCACCTGCCCCTACACGTCTCAGCAGAATGGTCGCGCCGAGCGCGTCCTTCGCATGCTGAATGACTGTGTCCGCATGTTGCTCTTCCACTCCTACGTGCCTCCCCGGTTCTGGCTGGACGCGCTCGCGACCGCCAGCCTACTCATTAACATTCGCCCCTGTCGTTCCCGCTGGAACTACACCCCTCACCAGCTCCTCTTCGGTGCGGTTCCATCTTATGATGGTCTTCGCATTTTCGGGTGTCTCTGTTATCCTAGCACCGCGTCCACTGCTCCTCACAAACTCGCACCCCGCTCCCTTCCTTGCATCTTTCTTGGATATCCTCCCAACACCAAAGGTTACCGGTGCTATGATCCAGTCTCCCACCGCGTTTTCACTTCGCGGCATGTGTACTTTGATGAGCTCGTGTTCCCGTTTCAGCAGGTACTGTCACCTTCGGAGTCTTCTGCGGCGCGGTTCGTCCCTGCCACCACCTCTGGCGGACCGCCCAGCCGCGCCCCAGGTCCGGCCCTGCCCGCGCTCCCCATGCCGGTGGCCCCTGGCGTTGCGGCTCCTGCCGCGGCCCCCGACGCAGTGGCCTCCTCGGCCACCCCCGCCGCGGACCTCGTCGCGGCCCCCGTCGCCGCGGCCCCCTCGGCCGGCCCCGCTGCGGCTGCCCCCGACGCGGCCCCCAACACCGCGGCCGCACCCCTCACCGGTGTGGTCACTCGGGCTCGGACTGGGACGCTATGTCCCAGCACGCGCTACCTGTCGGACGAGTACGCG
Organism: Aegilops umbellulata; assembly: GCA_032464435.1. Lineage (NCBI taxonomy): Eukaryota > Viridiplantae > Streptophyta > Magnoliopsida > Poales > Poaceae > Aegilops > Aegilops umbellulata. Next base: position 414,644,994 of record CP136055.1, read on the forward strand.
TGCGCGACTTCTACCTCGACACCGTCCCCGCTCCCCACCTCCGCTCGTGCAGCCCTTCAGGATCCGAACTGGCTAGCTGCGATGCGTGAGGAGTTTGACGCCCTACAGCGCAACCGTACATGGCAGCTTGTCCCGCGGCCACCCCGTGCCAATGTCATCACTGGCAAGTGTGTCTTCCGCCACAAGACTCGCCCCGACGGTTCTCTCGAGCGCTACAAGGCGTGTTGGGTGGTGCGCGGCTTTCGCCAGCGCGCTGGCGTGGACTTCACCGACACATTCGCCTCGGTTGTTAAACCGGGCACGATTCGCGCTGTTCTCCAACTTGTTGTTTCTCGCGCTTGGCATGTTCACCATCTCGACGTGTCTAATGCTTTCTTGCATGGCCATCTCGACGAGCAGGTGTTCTGTCAGCAGCCGACTGGTTTCGTCGACACCGCTTATCCGGACCACTTGCGCTTGCTCTCCCGTTCTCTATACGGGTTGAAGCAGGCGCCTCGGGCCTGGTACGAGCGGATCGCGGCCTTCCTCCAGCAGCAGGGGTTCCGATCCACACGGTCCGATGCCTCCCTGTTTGTCTACCACCAGGGCCCCGCCACCGCGTACCTCCTACTGTACGTCGACGACATCATCCTGACTGCGTCCTCGCCAGCGCTTCTTCAGCAGATCACAGCTCGCCTCAGCACCGAGTTCGCCCTCAAGGACTTGGGGGCTCTCCACTACTTCCTCGGCATCGAGGTCGTGCGCCGGGCTACTGGCTTCTTCCTGCACCAGCAGAAGTACGCCTACGAGCTTCTGGAGCGAGCGGGCATGCTTAACTGCAAGCCCGATTCCACGCCTGTCGATACGAAGGCTAAGGTGCCCGCCGTCGAGGGCTCTCCGGCGTCCGACGCTCCCTTCTACCGCTCCATCATTGGTGCGCTTCAGTACGTCACACTGACGCGTTCGGACATTCAGTATTCTGTCCAGCAGGTGTGCCTTCACATGCACGCTCCTCGTGACACCCATTGGGCTCTCGTGAAACGTATACTTCTGTACATACGTGGCACCACAGCCATGGGTCTCACCCTGACGGCCTCGCCGGACACCAGCCTTGTCACCTACTCCGACGCCGACTGGGCTGGGTGTCCCGACACTCGACGCTCCACTTCCGGCTAGTGTCTACCTCGGGCCCTCTCTGATTTCGTGGTCGTCTAAACGACAACCCACGGTCTCACGATCGAGCGCCGAGGCCAAGTATCGGGCCGTAGCCAACGTCGTCGCGGAGTGTTCATGGCTACGACAGCTACTTCAGGAGTTGCTATGTGAGGTCACCAAGGCGACGCTCGTCTACTGCGATAACGTCTCCGCGGTGTACCTCGCTGCCAACCCTGTCCATCACCGACGGACGAAGCACATCGAGCTCGACATCCACATCGTCGGGGAGCACGTTGCACTTGGTCGTGTTCGTGTTCTACATGTGCCCACAGATCAGCAGTTCGCCGATGTGATGACGAAGGGACTACCCACCTCGACTTTCGAGGGCTTTCGGTCCAGTCTTTGCGTCACCGGCGACGCTTCGACTGCGGGGAGGTGTTGAACATGTGTACATGTACGTAGGTCTGGGTCCTGTATGCAGTACCTATTGTATCTGTCTCCCTCTGTATGTACGTGTATCTTAGGAGACAAGATACCGGTCGCACCCCTTGTACCTATATATATGTGCCTAGTGCACGATCAATCAATTATCAATGCACCAAATCATTCTCTACAGTTAAGATTAAGTTCGACAGACGGGCTACACCGAACGAACGCATAGGGTTAGCCAAGTGTAAATTGTACCAATGAATTCCTTGGATTTTTTTGATGGTGGATCTGTCTTCCATGCAGCGTGCGCAGCTTCGGACGGCAGACAAAAACCTTAAGGCTTCAAATAATCCCTTGCTCAAGTACACAATCCGAAATGCTTTCTTTCTCTGATGCACATCTATTAGATATTTTGGATGATTATGGTGTGGCTGTCGATTCCTCACATAATGAGATTTTATCACTAGTTAGAGTGAGGGAACTTGCGCAAGCAACGCTTACGAAGGCGGCTACAGCCAAAGTTGTGGCCAATGCCTTGTCGATGGTTTCAGCAGTCGGGGCTGCTGGGCTAGAGGCCGATGTGCCCGTGGGAGCCATGGGAGGGGATGCAACATAGGTGGTTGTTGTATCTTCCTCTCGTTGCCGCGTCTAGGCGGTGAGGCGAGTGGCCAAAGCGTTGAGCTTTAGATGAGTTCGCCTTTGTAATCAAATTACATAATGCATTTTTTGGAACCTCTCTCGCTTTGGCTATTCGGGTAGGCGTACAAAGCTTAAGGAGTACATTTGCATAGAGCAAATTGACGTGGTAGCACTTCAGGAAATGATTAAGTCATATTTTACTTTTCACAATTTGCTTGCATTGGATCCTATGCAGCGTTTCAACTAGTGTTGGATGGCGTCCGTAGGTCATTCTGAGAGAATCTTATTAGGATGTAGCCGCAATTGTTATGACATGGTCAGTTGGGATCAAGGTTCCCTTTTTCTGTTGGTAGTCATTAGACACTGCAGCTCAAGAAGTGGGTGGTGGTGGCTGTGTATGGCCCCGCTGACCACACATGCTCTAGGTTTCTTGGGAGAAATCCAAGACCTGTTTGGGTTGATCTCCACGCGTAATCTTTCTGTGGTTGTAGGTGGCGATTTTAATTTGATCCACCGAGGGATGGAAAAAACAACGCAGTCGTTGATTGGCCTCGTGTGCATCTATTTACCAATGCTATCGCCTTGATAGTATTGGAAATATGCCCTAGAGGAAATAATAAATTGGTTATTATTATGTTTCCTTGTTCATGATAATCGTTTATTATCCATACTACAATTGTATTGATGGAAAACTCAGATACATGTGTGGATACATAGACAACACCATGTCCCTAGTAAGCCTCTAGTTGACTAGCTCGTTGATCAATAGATGGTTACGGTTTCCTGACCATGGACATTGGATGTCATTGATAACGGGATCACATCATTAGAAGAATGATGTGATGGACAAGACCCAATCCTAAGCCTAGCACAAGATCGTGTAGTTCGTATGCTAAAGCTTTTCTAATGTCAAGTATCATTTCCTTAGACCATGAGATTGTGCAACTCCCGGATACCGTATGAATGCTTTGTGTGTACCAAACGTCACAACGTAACTGGGTGGCTATAAAGGTGCACTACAGGTATCTCCGAAAGTGTCTGTTGGGTTGGCACGAATCGAGACTGGGATTTGTCACTCCGTGTAACGGAGAGGTATCTCTGGGCCCACTCGGTAGGACATCATCATAATGTGCACAATGTGACCAAGGAGTTGATCACGGGATGATGTGTTACGGAACGAGTAAAGAGACTTGCCGGTAACGAGATTGAACAAGGTATCGGGATACCGACGATCGAATCTCAGGCAAGTATCATACTGATAGACAAAGGGAATTGTATACGGGATTGATTGAATCCTTGACATCGTGGTTCATCCGATGAGATCATCGTGGAACATGTGGGAGCCAACATGGGTATCCAGATCCCGCTGTTGGTTATTGGCCGGAGAGTTGTCTCGGTCATGTCTACATGGTTCCCGAACCCGTAGGGTCTACACACTTAAGGTTCGGTGACGCTAGGGTTATAGGGAAAGTATGTACGCGGTTACCGAATGTTGTTCGGAGTCCCGGATGAGATCCCGGACGTCACGAGGAGTTCCGGAATGGTCCGGAGATAAAGATTTATATATGGGAAGTCCCGTGTTGGTCACTGGAAAAGTTTCAGGTACTATCAGTAACGTACCGGGACCACCGGGAGGGTCCGGGGTCCACCAGGTGGGGCCACCAGCCCCAGTAGGCTGCGTGGGCCAAGTATGGAAGGGGACCAGCCCCAGGTGGGCTGGTGCGCCCCCCCACCAAGGCCCAAGGCACAGGAAGAGTGGGAGGGGGCAAACCCTAGGTCCAGATGGGCCTTAAGGCCCACCCTAGGTGCGCCCCCTCTCTCCCCCCCTTGGCCGCACCCTAGATGGGTTTTGGGGGCTGCCGCCACCCCTAAGGAGGGAACCCTAGATGGGGGCGCATCCCCTCCCCTTCCCCTATATATACTTGAGGTATTGGGGGCTGCAAAATATAGGATTTGATCTCTCTCTTGGCGCAGCCCTACCTCTCTCCCTCCTCGTCTCTCGTAGTGCTTGGCGAAGCCCTGCTGGAGTTCCGCGCTCCTCCACCACCACCACGCCGTCGTGCTGCTGTTGGACGGAGTCTTCCTCAACCTCTCCTTCTTCCCTTGCTGGATCAAGGCGTGGAAGACGTCACCGGGCTGCATGTGTGTTGAACGTGGAGGTGCCGTCCGTTCGGCACTAGGATCATCGGTGATTTGGATCACGACGAGTACGACTCCATCAACCCCGTTCACATGAACGCTTCCGCTTAGCGATCTATAAGGGTATGTAGATGCACTCTCCTTCCCTTCGTTGCTAGATTACTCTATAGATTGATCTTAGTGATGCGTAGAAAATTTTGAATTTCTGCTACGTTCCCCAACAGATAGCACTCAGAGAAGCAGCCAGACCGGGTGCGAGATACACTTTGACAAACAAACAACTCTCTCCAATTCGTAGTGTTCTAAACATGCTTTTCATCTCCTCGGAGCGGGAGGTGCTTTTCCTTTATGTTTTTTGATCGCTGAAACACAAATTGGCTCTGATCATGTGCTGCTTGTCCTCTCCTTCGGGGAAGAGTGTATTAGGCGTAGTCCAAGGTTCTTAGTAACAGCATGGTTCGAAATTGAGGGCTTCTGCTAATTGGTGACTGTGCACGGTTGCGGCGGCTAGACAGCAGCATGGCCCCATAGAGTTGTGGAGATCGGTTGCTGCCCAATATTAGGGCCTTCCTTTCTGGCTGGGGAGCCAATCTGGATCACAATGACAAACTTATGAGAGCTAGGTTGGTCGATGAGCTTGCCAACATTTGGTGCGCGTGCTAATCAACTTGTCTTCTCAGAGGCAAAGTGTGCCCGTAGGTACGCACTAGAAAACCAAGTCGTGGCTATCTTGCATGCCGAAGAGGAGTACTGGCAGCGTCAAGGCCGCGTTAAGTGGGTCACTCAAGGCGACATGAATACAACCTACTTTCATGCTTACGCGCACGGGCGTAGGTGTAAGTGCTCTATTTTGCGGTTACAATCGGAGCAAGAGCTCCTGATACACCTGGATTATATCGTTGATCACATTTACGAATTTTATATTAACCTGATGGGCATAGCTGAGCCCAAGCTGTTGAGCGTGCGTCATAATTTGTGAGATCAAGCAAGCAGAGTATCCCAACATGAAAACGATGAGCTTGACATTGTGGTCTATGAAAATACACACCGCCTCGGGTCCGGACAGTTGGCTTATTGTTTTCTTTCATAAATTTTGGCCATCTTAAAGGATGCAATGTTTGCTATTTTCAATGGTTTTGCGCTAGTTATGGGTCGATCTCTCCTATTCCCAAGGGGTTGATTCTATCAAACTCTTCCGACTCATTGCTCTTATAACCGTTCCTTTTAAGATATGTGCTAAAGCTTACCCGTGGTGTTTACCTCCGGTAGCCCAGCGTGTTATTAATGCCAGTCCGCCTTCATCACAGGGCGGTATATTCTAGAGGGTCCGGTAGCTCTCCAGGAGACCGTACACAAGCTCAACATGATTCTCCTGATGCTTGATTTCGAGAAAGTCTACAATCTCCCAAAAAAAAAGAGAAATTCCACGATCGCGTGAAGAGAGAAACAATGACGGGTCGATATAAGTGCAATACACCCCCAGAAAAAGATATTATTGCGATACAAAATATACATAGACCTCGCACATAGATGGCCGTGACAATGCAAGTTCCATATCCACTCGGCACGACAGTAGCCTCCGCTCCCTGCTTAGGGCTGCCTCACCACGCAGCATCATGTCCACGTCGAGCTCGCGCAGCTCCGTCGGCGCAGCCTGTCGGTCAGCGCCACCCCGGTTCCGAGCGCGACCACTCTCACATGCTTCTGCTCGTGCCGCTGCACGCAGAACCCAGGCACGCGGCAACTAAGTTATTCTACCGGCACCGGTAGGTACCGCTATTATATCCACCGTTCCTCACTTTCGTCAAGATCTGTGCCACCAGCTCCCGTATAAGTTAGTAATCACACAGGAACATTTATACAATGGGAATACCTCTGTCCATTCTGACAGGTAGTATAGAATACTGTGTAATGGAGCCCACCATCTGTGGATATTTTATCTGCCTATCGTTCTCCTCCACACAGCCGTATGCTCTCTTTCCCCATTTACATTCTCTCTCTATCGCTCCATCGCCATTGTTTCCACGGAAGTTCTTCCCTCTGGTGAGTCAAGTTCTCTCACTGTCCATCGCCACTGTTTCTCCTGAAGTTGTACCTTATAATATCTTCCTTACTAATCGATTGGAAATCTTATGCGTCACTTTTTTAATCAGATTTGAAGACACGAAGCAGCTGTAGCACATATAAGATCTGATTTTAGGCGGGGATGAGATGAAGGTACTGACTGGGATATCTCTGTCCATCATTTGTCCAAGCTCTTAGCGGGACATCAATATTTTCGCCGCTGAGGATAGCAAATAAGGTTGGTCCAGAGCGCATTTCCAGTAGTTCCTTGTAGGATTAGGATTTTGTTCTGTTCTGTTGTGTTAAAAATGGATCCCATGGTATATAGTGTGCTTCAAAGATTTTTAATCATATAAGTTTCTGTTATTACTTTATATTATTTGATTACATAGTTGTAATATTAATTTCGCTTCTTCGAAATAATTTGCGGTGGTAGGATAATATGGATACTGAGAGGGACACCATCCCAGGCAGTTTTATGGAACTACTAAACATGGTTGAGCAGCCCATGTCAAATTTCAATCAAGAGTAAGTTTACATAATTTATATAATAATGTATATATTATTAATATGTTCGCGCCTGACTTTTCAATTTATTATCTTAATTGTGCTAATATAGTAACAAATTCATTATTTTTTTTAGAAACACTATGAACCCAGTACCCGAAGAAAGTTCGTGCTTTTCTGATAGACCATATTGTTCAGAAGATACTGATGTACTTTCGAGACCTAACTTAAGGTAAAGTCCAGAAATTCCATTATCACAATCCTCACTTGTAGTTTACATAAATCTATGTATGTACATGTACTTGTAATCATTATTTTAAACAGGGTGGACACTTGTGATTATGTCGACGAGTCAAATGAAGTTCAGTCCAGTCTTGAATGTATGAAAGAAAAGTTTGCGATTGCTGATATTGTTTCTGCACCTGAAAATCTTGACGAGCAGTACTTATTTTCTGCATACAATCTTCAGAATGAGGAGTCTGATTCTAATGAACGATACCTTGAGTAAGAACGACCTTTCTAAAATTTGTTTCATACTGAATAGATAATAGCAGTTTGATATAAAGATGTTTTTTTGTTTTTGGTAGACGAGGACAAGTTGGAGCTGTGGAACACGGGATTAGAAGTTTTTGTGAAGACACATCTGTTCAAATGTTAAAGCCGGTTGTTGGTATGAAGTTTTCATCAAAGGCAGAAGCATATGACTTCTACAATACATATTCTTGGGTGGTTGGTTTCAGTATTCGGAATGGTGATAATTATATTAATTGCAATGGCGTTCAGACAATGCAGGAATTAATTTGCCAACGAGCTGTAAGTAAACTATGAACTGCTGCAGCTTTCTGTGTCCCTAGTAAACAATAAGAATGTTAATCCAGTTACTAAACTTCTTACTAGGCTTAATGATATTGAATCTTATCTAGCCATTTATTATGCAGGGAATCGCCAAGAATACTAAATATGCAACTACTAGATGTGGTTGTAAGGCGACACTCAGGGTACATCTTAATGAAAATTCAGAATGGTATGTCAAAGTTTTTAGGGAGGAACACAATCATTCCCTTGTAGAATCTTGTAGCGAGAAGAAGCACCTGCATTCACATCAACATATTGACAAGCCAATAAGAGATTTAATAAAGAATCTTCGGGAGAATAATGTTTCACTAACGAGGGTTAATTCTATAGTAGCAGGTTTCTATGGCTCAACAAAGAAAGTGCCATTCTGTAAGCAAAAGTTGCGAACTATATGTTCTCAGATTGCTAGTGAAACCCTTCAGGACGACATTGCTAAGACACTGGAGAACTTCCGTGATATGATAGCGCTGGACGATAGATTTGCTTTTTGTGCACAGGTTGATGATGACAACAGGCTTAAGTCACTAATGTGGACTACTGGAAGGAGTAGATCATTATATAATCACTTTGGAGATGCAATAACATTTGACACTACTTATGGAACAAACATCTACAAAATGCCATTTGGTATGTTTGTAGGAGTTAGTAACCACTTTGAGAGTGTAATATTCGCTGGAGTGTTTTTGACTAATGAGAAGGAAGATAATTTCTGTTGGGCTTTTAAGCAATTTGTTTCTATGATGGGAGGAAAACACCCAGTTACTATTCTTACATGTATAGAATACTTTGTAAAGACCTTTATGTTTTGCTTGTTTACCTTATGATTAGTTTGTTACATTCATCCAAAAATTTATTGTCAGTACTTTTCAGATATAAGAATAGGAATGAAACATACTTTATTGCAGATCTTCACATATACAATATATATTATTAATCCATTGTTTTACATCATTTCTCAATTTCAGACCAGGCTAGAGCAATTGGGAACGCAGTAAAGAAAGAGTTTCCTCATGCAGAACATAGATGGTGCAAATGGCACGTCCTGAAGAGGGCTCATGAACTTCTTGGTGCTGTCTATAGCAAGCACAAAACATTTGCCGATGATTTCCATAAGCTAGTGAACCACATGCTGACTGTAGAAGAGTTTGAAGATGCCTGGGATTTCGTTACCGTAAAATATGGTTTGCAGGAACATCCTTTCATGACTAGAGCCTACGAGTGTAGGCACAAATGGGCGAAACCATATTTTAGCAAAGTTTTCTGTGCCAGAATGTGTAGCACTCAACGTAGTGAGTGTGCAAACTTTATGCTGAAGATACATACTGTATGCAATTCTTCAATAAATGCATTCATTACACAGTACACTAAGCTCACAGACGATCGTGAGAGTTGTGATGCAGATGCTGAAAGGAAGAACAAACAGGTAAAAGTTGTGGAAACAACAATGATGTACCATTTAAAATGTTATCTTGCTACTAAATTTATTGTTTGTTCAATTATCTAGATATCTAACTTTTTGTAATAAAATGCAGAAAATAATCAAGGTACATTTTGGATATCCAATGGAGAAGCATGCTTCAGTTATCTATACTGCGAAGGTTTATAATCTATTCAAGAAGGAGCTCATTAAGTCAACATCATACCTTGTGCTTCCTAGCTTTGAGGAACATACTTTTGTTGTCAAGCACGTCCAGGCTGAGTCTAGGGAATCGTGGTCGAAAGTTATATACAAAATCAAAGTAGACGAGTCTATTGGATATTACACTTGTGAATGTGGACTTTACGAACATTTTGGTGTTCTTTGTAGCCACGTCCTAGCGGTATGAATCGTGTATATTTCAAGTATTAAACTTGATGTTGTATTGGCAAGCAACTAATTTTTGCTCTTGTTGTTATTTGTCGCAGATTTTTGTGAACAGAGGTGTCTGCAAAATCCTCGATTGTCATATAATGAAGCGGTGGACAAAGCAAGCCAGGTCGTCTACTTTCAACAATAAGTTGGAAAAGTATATCTGTGACACGAACGAGGAATCTAGATCATTTAGGCACAAACTATTGTATTTTGCTGCAGTAGATATAGTGAATGAAGCTGAAACTGATCCAGATGCTTTTGCAATAGCAAAGTCTAATTTTACTCGCTGCAAGAAGGAATTACATGAGCACATACTTTCAAAGACAACTACATGCCAGGTCGGATATGGACCAACCCCTGAACATGAAGTAACTACACAGTCTGGTATTCAACAGGAAGACGACGAAGTTGGTGATTCATGTATTCAAATAGTTGATACCGCAAGAAATATATCTATTCCGGTATCTTCAATTCTTGCACCTGCTATAATGAAGAAGAACGGTAGACCATCAAATAAAAGGTACATGTCTAGCATGGAAGCAAACATCAAGAAGAAGAAACGTGGGAAAAAACCTGATCCAAAGACCAAACAACCTGGTGGTGTGTTAGGTGTTGTCCAGTCAAGGTTTTGCAGCAAATGTCGATCGCCAACACACACGATAAAAAATTGTCCTCAGCTATATTTACCTTAATGTTATTTGTTTGCTTTATGTCGTTTCAATGTAATGACTAATGAAGTGTGTAATGATTGGCAACTGCTATGTATTAATCGGTGAACTAAGTTCCGTCTTATTAATGTTACTATTTATTTGTAAAGTAGGTTTGCCATATAAATTCATTAATTTGATTTCGATGTCTTATTTTCATCATTCATTTCTATCCATTGAAAATCTTGATATCAAATGTAATGAGAAGATAATTTGTGTTAATGCATATTATTATATTCATTACATATTTTTTCTGTTCATAGTTATTATTAATAAAGTGGACATATTTTGTAATTACTTGTCGGAGATTCGTAATCAATTGAAACATCGTTTGATAGAATTGTATAGCATTTTTCATAATTTTTTAACTTTTATTTACTTACCCGGTCAATTCACCTTTTACAGTAGAATCATTGCAATTCGATATCTCTCATTACATATTTTTTCTGTTCATAGTTATTATTAATAAAGTGGACATATTTTGTAATTACTTGTCGGAGATTCGTAATCAATTGAAACATCGTTTGATAGAATTGTATAGCATTTTTCATATTTTTTTAACTTTTATTTACTTACCCGGTCAATTCACCTTTTACAGTAGAATCATTGCAATTCGACATCTCTTATACAAATGTTTTGTAAGAGAAATCTCTCATTAATGGAAAGTTTCAAACATTGTACATATCAATATTAACCTGGTTTTTATGTTGCTGTCCTATATTGTTTGAAAGTTTGGTAATTAACTATACTTTAGTAAATGAGTCAGTACGATATAGTCTATTTTACTTTAATTATGAAACCATTATCGGGGGCATTGATCAATTGTTACATTGATGTACAACGTCTTACTAGTTTGTTAATGTACAATCCTTGTTGCGAGGAATATGTATTATGCATTCTTACTATATATTTCGCAATAAGAAATAATAATTATTTCTTCGTTAATTGTTTAAAACAAAATCAGTAATCATATGTCTTTTTCTCAAGTATTACAATTAATAATTATTAAAAAATGTTTCTTTATTTTTTAATTTCAGCAGAGATTAGTAACTTGTAGTTGTATGTTTCATATTTCAATATTATTGTATTCTTTTCAATTTCAGTTATTACTTTCTTTTATAGTGAAATGAAACTAAAAATCAATTTCAATTATCACTTATAATAATTTACGTCTTATGGTTGACATTCATTGTGCAAGATTCTGGGCATTCATGATTATTACTTTTTTAAGCTTTTTTAATAATATCTGTAATGTGAATTTACAATTATGTAAACCTTAAGAGCATAACTACAAGTCTGAGATTACAATTACTTGTCGTTAATCTAGTACTGTACGTAATGCATTATTACAACGGTAAGTAATTTCAACAGATAAATTACATTTTTTTACTTACAATTATTTGTTTACTTGTGAATATTTTATAGAGCGGTTGAAAAATTAGAAATTGATAGGAAATGATATTCGAATAAATTGAAATTTGTTACGTATTGCATATTATGGTACAGGTACAGGTGATGTAATGCAGATAGATTAACTACTTTCAAAGTAAATTGAAATCTTGATTGTTTTCCATTTTTTTATGACACTTTGAATACAAATAAAAATTGTCCTCAAGTATTATAGTAGATTACATAAATATCTCATACAAAATATATAAATATCACGTTCTTCCAATTGTTCAATTCAACTCTGGTGCTATTCCCCTAATCATCAATTGTTTCTATGTAGGAAGTAGGAACTGTTCCATGGTTTCCTTTAATGGACATCAACTCATACAACAACAAAGGCTTGAATGACATTATTGTTTCCTGCAGAAGAAGTAACATGTAATGAAATCTTAGTAAGATGCAACAGATTTTCAATAAGTTATATGTATATAAGATGTCACTATTTTTGATAATTACCTGTGTGTGGGCTCCAGTAATTTTGTCTCCATGGAAATCCCGAATGGATATAATCGTCACCAAACCCGAGTCGTCGCTGTCGAACATTTCAGTATTAGAAAAACAGATAAACAAATATTACTTGTGAATGCATTCTCAAAGTTTAAGCAATAGTACCTGCTAGCACCGTGGATTATAGGCTTCAGGTAATTGGTGTCCCATGTGGTGAAATCTACATCCCATCCAGAGTAAAGCTCTTTCACTACATTTGTCATTGCACATAGAATTTTCTTGACGTTTGAATCATGCATCTTCTTTAGTTCAATTTCATTTGACCGTACATACGTTGGGTCAGCCACATGTACACATTTTAGCATCATGTCAAGGAAATACGAGCACCATGTAACATTAACTAGAGCAGGAACTATAATCTGCACAGAGATTAATAACTTAGTTAATACGCCTTATTTTGATTGTTCCTTATATATTATTTCTGAAATTAATAAAATTCGAAACATATATATTGATTTGATGCAAACAAACTTACGGTTCTGCACTCTGATATATCATAGAATACTGCAATCTTCCTAAACTGATCAAGAATAGATCTGCTAGACATAACATTTTCATTTCCTAGAACCATCATCTGCATTCATTATATGAAAATGCATTATTTTTCATTCATATTGAAAAAAACACAATAATTACCAATAATCTAATGTTAATATTTATATATTGTTTAATTTTAGGAAACTTACAGCGAAGTCGGACTCCATTATATGCCTACACCTTTGCTTCTTTGATGTGCCATAAATCAACATTTCTAGTTGAACCAATCTTCGGATACATAAATCAAATACTTCATAGCTAAATTGTTTGAATAGTACGAGTGTATCCTTCAATTCATTCCCTATGACCTCTATGTACCTTGGTTCATAATTTATTATCCAGCACCTGTTATACAATTTTGATAATGTATGAGCTGTATTAATAAATGTATATATTGTGTATATGACATTCTTAAAATGCACTATACTTACAGTTCATTTTCCTCTGGCTTGCTGTGTAGTACCCAATTTGAGAAAGTAGCTAGCATGGGTAATGATTTTTGAAGCATCGTACTACCGACAAGCACATGATTACTTGCCAATTGACCGTTGCTTACTTTAATTTTCTCAATCGGTGAGTCTGTGAACTCTGCTTCAAGTGCTCTTGCATTTAAGTTAAGGATATCTTCTTGCTGAAACAAACGGAATGCAACAGCTGTTTCTGACATCCTACTAGCAACCGTTGCTGGTGAAAGTTCATTCCTTGGTGTTTGTACATTCTCAAAATCTCGATATGTATTAGAACATGGTGTTTGTAGTGCATTAGTTGGTGTTCTTGTTGCATCCTTATTTCCTGAAAGTAAAAAATTTACAAATTAATTAGTATCAACCAGACAACTATGGTTGCTGGACTTATTTCATTATCGAAAACACATGACATATATTTCGTGAAAGTAAAATATTTTCAAATTAATCAACACATGACATATAACGTAATCATTGGAGAATAAAATACTATTAGTTCATATATCTTACCAGCAACTTGAAACATTTTGCTTTTGGTTGAGTCGATTTTTTTGGAAGTGCCTGATTCATGAATAGAAAAAACTTGTCAGTAAATAGTATGAGCAGCAAAACTTAAAGTTTGTTGCAAACTACTTACAATCACTATTTGAATCAGCTCCGCTATATTCACTTCCAGAACGCTTTAAACTGTTTATGCACTTTGGTGGACCTTCTGATCGAACTTGTACTGCCGGGACATGCTCATGAAGCCTCTTTGCTAATTCAAGGTTATCATTTAAAATGTTTTCCAAAAGATTGTCTACTTTGGCTGCTAAATTACCCGTTGCTGATGTTGACAATGCTTGGTTATTACAAATTAATTTGAAGTCATTCATATGTCTTATAATCCTAGCACTGTGCCATCTAAGATCAATTATTTGAGGAACGGATAGCTGATCAAATAAAAAGTGTTAGCATTGAAAGTTCATTCTTGTAAAATGTATGTACTATCCAAATGTTAGAACTCTGTACCTTCTTTGGTGTTGTTCCTTGTACATAAGAATCCAGGAACATATTGAGTGGGCGCTTTGCATGACTAGTAGTTGGTACTGCTGCAGGCTTGCTTGTGCCTTCATAAGGTATAAATGGAGGTTTATTCAATGTTACACTTGCAAAATTGTATTTCGTACCAGCTTCATTACGAACATTTTGTTTCCTGTTCCTGAATGGCTTTAGCTGATAAACATACAAATCAAATTTGATTAGTTACACAAAATGTAATACATTAATATTATAACTTACTAAATATAATTGCACCTCATTAGATCCAAAAGAATCATTATCAGACTTCTGCCTCACAAGTTCTATCATCTTTGACATTTTCTCACAGTCAAACGCAGATATAGTAGGCACTACATAGTCAGGTATGTTCAGAAATCCAAGATTGAGGCTGTCTAAAACGAAAGCCTGTTGTATTTTTATGAAAGCAAAACAATTAGTTTCATTGAATTGTCAAATTATAAACCAGAAGAAAGAAAAAAATGAATATGCATCGTACTTCTTTGAATAGAATTACTCACCTGCAAGAGTAGCGGGCAGCTAGAAACATATTTGATCGATTTTTTGGTTTTCAATTCATACCGAGCTTTTCTTGCTGCATTCATAATTTCATCAATTGCTGCTGAGCAGAAGTTGTATGATGGTATTTCATTTGGTGTGAGTAGTGAACCCCAGAAATCTTTGGCACCGTGATTTGCACTGCTACGAGCTATTAAGAAATAACCCATTATGAAGCAAACAAAAGAAGTCTTGAATTGGTCAACCTACGTTGCATCCATACCATTTGGGTACTCCCTGCTTATTATTGTTTCTGCCACCTTCAAGCTGTTCATCTCTTCAGGATCGTATGTTACAGATCCCATTGCAAGTCGCAAGAATTCTATTTTCTCGTCTACTGATTGGCAGTCCAATCCTCTCAATATATTAGGACCTTTAGGTATTCCTAGAATTCTGTGTACATCATCTTTAGTTATTCGCAGCGAAACTTTTTCATTCAGTCTTATTGTTCTAGTATCAGGATCAGTGTTGCAGAGTAGCAGTACTGTGAACTTTCTATCTAACTTGTTTATTTGTGGAAGTTCCAACAGTCCTCCAAAATCCATTTCTTTCACAAGCTTCCTTTTATAATTGTCAAACTTGCTTATCGCTGCTGCAACCTTTTTGCAAGAACTTCTAGGAGTTGCTGCATCACATTCAGAAGCATCTGAATTTTTAGAATCATTGGATGTCCTCTCTGAACTATGATCATGTCCTGACATGTTGTAGCAAATCCTAGGAAATTAAAGTAGTTAACCAATTAGATTTCATTCACTTTAAATGAACTTTGTTTCAATCATTTCATTAAATATGTACAATGAAAAATTATATTGATTAAATTGATAATAACAGAAGTTGATATACAATGGTCAAGTAAAATATTACATTCTTTCTGTGTTAAATCTAATCCCAACATGCAGGAAATTAGATGATTTAGCTAAGTTGTGGAATGTAAGAACAGAACATATTTTATGGTTATTTACTATATATATATATAGTTGTTCATATCAGTAAATATGTTATACGAAGTATCTTCAGGATATACATGTTTACCTTTGTTTTTTAGCTAGGAAGACAATAATATTACAGTTACAACTGTAATTAATGAAACAATATTGTAGTTCACATTTTATAGTACCAAGTGAAATGATATATCACTAAATATACACGTTTCAATGCAGAACTAAAATTCTTCACAGTTCACTAAATATGTTATACAATACTTATTCATGATATACATGTTTATTATTGTAATGTGTTTTTCAGTGAATCAAAAGTGAAATGTGATATACATGTTTACAATATTCCAGCAAACCATTGTAACAGGAATTGAAATAATATAACATTAACTTAACATATTTCAGTGCAGAACAAAAACTAAGCTATCTTGCAGGCATTCAACTGATTTGATGGTCCAAATAAAAATATAGGTATGTAGCAGATTTGAAGAAAATGGTAAGTTCTGGTCGAACCGAGCAGAAATATGTCTATTCAACAGAAAGATATTTTAAGAGATTAAACTAAATGAAAAAGAATCCTTACTAACCTCTTTTTGTTAAAGAATCTTGTGTTTCTTCAGAGCAGTACAACTCTAGTTCCCATCTTAATCGCCGAGATCTTTGGATTGATACTGGAAGAGAAGTATCACTCTTTAGCTGATGCAGTCCAGAGGTAGAAGAAGAACAACAATGGCGATTGAGTGAGAGCTCTGGTTTACAGAGTGCTTGTATGGATGTGAGTTTGAGGTATGGGCAGAGATAGTGGGAGAGATGGGTTCCCTAGTACCACGCGTGGTGTGACAGAAGTCATTGCCTCGGTCTAAGAAATAGATTGGACATGGATATGACAACACACTACACTGCCTTAATGGTTAGTACTATTTGGCAGCAGACATGTAAATTTTACACATTGGCCACCTAGTTAGCATTGATATGAAATTTCGTTTTGGCAGTATTATATCACATTAAAAATTACATGTCACCGAAACAAGAGACCCAACAGTGAAACTTTTTATTGTATGGAGGTGTTATATGTGAAAAAAGAAGTAGGAGTGAAATGAAAAAACAGTTGTCCTGGATATTTCCATTGTCTGGTTTCAAATTTTGGAGGTGCATTTTGGTGGGAAACTTACCTCTAGAAGTAGTAGTATAAAAGCCAGGCTGAGACTTGTCCATGCCCCCTACCGATGGAAATATTACTCCAGAATGAGCCAGGAAGAGAACAATGTTGTGGCTCTCTCTGCCTTCACCAATGGCAGCATTGATGTGAATCCGATGGAAGAAAATCTTACTTTCTCCAAGGTAATTACTATGATATGTTCCTGGTTATGTTATGTTCAGTGACATTTGAAGTTTCCTATTTCACTTTCATTTGGTATGCTGTTAGAGATCTTCTTCTGGTTTTTTATTTCAATTTCTCTTACACTTTTGTTTGGTAGAAAATATCGGATGGGAGCTCATGTGAAGATGATGCTGACTCTAGCAGGCGTGCAGTACATACAAAAATCTTGAAGGAAAGCCATGTGGAACACACAGAAGTAAGCAAACTTTAGTACATTGAACTTCCATTCCTAGATGATTAATATGTTATTTCTATGCAGCATCCTTTGTTAGTAGTGGAAGAAAACAATTTGCTGGAGCATGTTGGAGAAAACATTGTTGGTGAGCATATACATTTTGAAGCAGAGCTAGATGAAGGTGACGCTGCTTCTGATGTTGAAGTTGAAAGACTACATCGTGTACATGAGGAGCCAATCACATACTTCCAGCTGCGTAGGATTGGTGCGGATGGAAGATCGATGAAGAGAAGAAGAATCGATGAGTAACTTTGAAACATGGAACTTGCAGATGGTAGAAGTGTTTCATATTTCATTTTGTGTGTCAACATAGTTGGCATTTTATTTTGGGTTCAAATTACAAGATATTATCTATCCTGTATTAAGTAGATTTAAAAAGTTGTGGCCAATATATGTTAGCTCTTAGTTAATGTTTAAAATCGAAGTTGCTTCTTATTTAATAATTTACCCATTACATATTTCAGTTCAATGAAATGGCTGAGTTGTATGTCATTTCATTGAAATTAAAGACTTTTAACTTTATTGGTATGAGGGACTACTCAAAAGTATTATGTTTTTTTACCTTAGCTCTTCAAATAGTAGATATAGAATTTCAATTCCTACAATTTAGATACGTAATCAAATTTTCACGTTTCACTTACATAAGCTGTGAAAATTCAGTACAAACAGCTTAGATGAATTGTACAATGAATTTACTTTACTTTTGTACTAATTTTTTACAAATACAATAGAAAGTGGAGTACCTTAATTTACAACTTATTTACTTTAAAATAGTTGACTTTAATCAAATCATACCGAATCTCAGGAAACAAATCGAAGCAAGTTAAGATCATATGGAAGATAACTTTAGTAGCACAATGAAATACTGAAATGTATTGAAGCGATTACATAGAAGCATGAATTCCGGTGCTGAATACTAGTACAATGAGCTAGAAAAGAGGTTCACTGATAGTAAACACTAATGATTATCACAAGACATGAAATCAACAACAGTATTATGTAGTCTTTCTTCTTTGACTCAGCAGTAATGGACAACAGTCGATCATTCAGCAGCTTATTCTTTACAAGGAAATAGTGCTCTCGGTTACTTTTCTCTTCATTGGCATCTTCTAGTTTGACCATTGTATTTTCCATGTCAAGATGAAGGCTAGCCAGGTAGTTCTTCATTGGAGATGCATTCTCAGCATCAACCCAACATGTCCATGCACATTCATCTCCCTAAATATAATTCCATTTTTGGAAAAGTAAATACAAATAAAAGAATCACACATGTAATATAGGGCTGAGTTTGTACTTCTTACATCTAGAGGACAGCCGAGGAAACGCCTACCACCATGCTCGATACCCCATGCAACCCTGCGGGCAGGACTGTATCCATGGATGCATCGTCGGAGAGTTTGCTGGTCAATCCCCTTCCAGCTATCACATGGTTTGGTTATGTACAGAACATCTTCATATACAACTAAACCGGCACCCTAGACAGAAAATGGCAGTAACACATTTACAGCATGCAGTTGTACGAACGAAATGTTAATAAGTAGTTTTGAAAGAAATCAGAACTCACCTGGTTCTCCACAGCTAGATTCATTCTTGAGATATCAAGATGTGGTTTGAAGGAGGAGCAGTGCTTGGAGATTGAGTGCGTGCATGTGCTGGTGACTTGGGTGAATGTGTGTTGTGTATAATATAGGCAGGCTGCACCTAGCCAACCGTTTGTTTGCAATAAATGAACAATAAGTTGGCAGGTAGGATTAAAACTGTAGCATCACTTATTGAATCCACAGTAGTAGCTTAATATTACGTCCCACCAACCTTCTGTGCCTGGTGATGGAATTAAATTGCATACGATTAGTTTCATTAGTATTTATAATTGAAATCTTATACGTAACTAATTTCATATTTCAATCAAGTGTTCTTCTCGTTAATTTCAATATGTTTGGCGCACTACAATTTCTTCCATTAGAAAACATGGTTGTATATAACTCCATCATTCCATGAAAATATAAAAAGAAAAAACAGGTGAGATATAAATTTTTTATATTTACTTACATTTTAGCTCTGCAATGGTATTTTCAATTTGTTACTATTAGGTGAAATTTGTTTTTGAAATCGTTAGTATTAGATCAAATTCATTGCTATTATATATCGATGATAAACGATTGGTATTATATATCGAGGATAAATGGTGTACTAATAAGATCTATGACATCTAATAATTTCATATGAAATTTTATATATAAATAATTGTTTATTTGTTAAGGGGTTTAAAATAATTATTTTCGTTATTATAAGTCAAATGATACATTTTAGTACGTCCTTCATCTTTGTAAAAGGAAAATCATACTTATATATAAATATTTATGTTATTATGAAGCAATTTAGCATCATTTTGATACTATATTGAAGTAAGTACTTGTGTTAGTGAAATTAAAAAAATAATAGCAATGAATGCCATTAATTGATATAGCTACAACTGAATGCAATGTAGATTGATGGAACATTAGTTTGCTTATGTTATAAAATTCCAATTTCAATGATTAGCTAGTACATCCATTGAAAACAATTAAAAAACACTAATCACATATAATATATAATATTATTTTATGAATGAAGACATTGCGTCTCATATAGTTCTTACTTACTTCAATATAGAAGTTATTGAGAGTGCATTACATATGATAATTTTCATTATATACTATTATTAATATGTTAATTTAGTACTTTTTACCATTTTGTCTACTACTTATTTATAACTATCTTCCATTAGAACTTAAAAGTGCTTGTACATATCTTGTAAATGTCATGTTAACTTAAATGTTAGCTCATTAGTGACATTTGATATCGTTAATGACATACCGAATTCGTTCAACTTGTTAGATTCGGAAAATACAACTATACACCCATGTTAGATCTAATTAAATTAAAATGATAAGTGTGTGCCACACTTGTTAGGAGTAACAAATGAAAATTTTTAACAAGGAATAAGCACGTTATATGGAAAAGGTTTGATCCAGACTTAATTCTAGTGAAATATAGGTAGAACTAACATGTTAGTATATACGTTTTGTGTAAGAATCATATCAGAAGCATGATTTATAGCTGCCATGCATTTTGTCCATTGCGTTTAAGGAGGCAAAATCATTATTGAGCGCTTCCCGACGAAAGTCTTATATCTGAGTAATAATAAACAATAAGTTGCAGAAAATGATTGCAATACTTCAATTCTTATTAAAATGTCTGTTATTGAATTATTAAAATGTCTGTTATTGAATAGGACATTTTCACATGTATAAAATGACACATGGTTCATATTGTGGATACATTGAAATGTGAAATTGGACTTTGAATTGGCACGTATGTTAATATTACATAGAACTGAAAGTTGCTATTTGGAATATATATATGTTAAAATATAACATT
The DNA here is from genome assembly GCA_032464435.1 of Aegilops umbellulata. Classification (NCBI taxonomy): domain Eukaryota; kingdom Viridiplantae; phylum Streptophyta; class Magnoliopsida; order Poales; family Poaceae; genus Aegilops; species Aegilops umbellulata. The sequence goes on from CP136055.1 coordinate 414,665,847, forward strand.
TAACTTTCTTAGTATGATATATATATAATATCACATTTCAAGTATATAATAACAAATGAGAAAATAGAATATGACATTTCACATCTATAGAATGACATATGGTTCATATTGTAGGTAGAATGTAATATGAAAAAGGATTTTGAATTAGCACATATATTCATATTACAGATAAGTGAAAATTGAAATTTGAAATATATTATATGTCACATTAAGGATATTAAATTAATGTAAGTATCAGTATTTGGTTGAAACAAAGAAGGATTATTATATTTCATTCCTTGTTGGCAGATACATGTAAAATGTTTAAGGTATTGTATATTAGATTCCACTTTTAGATATGTTGTAAAAACAACATTTAACTTTCTTAATATGACATTTTAATAATATCACATTTCAAATTTATAATAAGAATTGAGAAAATAGAATATGACATCTAACTTTCTAAAAAGAATGTAAGTATCAGTATTTGGTTGAAACAAAGAAGGATTATTATATTTCATTCCTTGTTGGCAGATACTGGAATGTAGTGATATCACATTTCAATTTTATACTAAGAAATGTAATAATAAAATAGGACATTTCACATGTATAAAATTACATATAACTGAAAAATGGTATTTCAAATATAGATATGTTGTAAAAATAACATTTAACTTTCTTAATATGATAACTTAATAATATCACATTTCAATTATATAATAACGAATGAGAAAATATAATAGGACATTTCACATGTTTAGAATGACATATCGTTCATATTGTGGATACAATGAAATATGAAATACGACGTTCATTTAGCACAGGTATTCACATTACAGATATGTGAAATTGAAATTTCAAATATATAAAGAACGTAAGTATCTATATTTGGTTGAAACCAAGAATGATTATTATATTTCATTGCTTGTTGGCAGAAACTGAAATGTTTAATGAGAAAATAGAATAGGACATTGAAAATGTATAAAATGGCATATGATTCATATTGTGGATACATTGAAATATCAAATTGGACTTTGAATTAGCAGGTATGTTCATATTACATATAACTGAGAATTGATATTTGAAATGTAGATATGTTGCAAAAACAAGTTTTAACTTTATTAGTATGATATCTATATAATATCACATTTCAATTATATAATAAGAAATGAGAAAATAGAATACGACATTTCACATGTATAAAATTACATATGGTTCATATTGTGGATGCAATTAAATATGAAATATGAAATATGAGAAAATACCTAAAAAGATGCACACATATTCATATTACAGATAAGTGAAAATATGAACTTTCAAATATATTATATGTCACATTATGCATATTTAAAGGATTTAAGTATCAGTTATTGGATGAAAGAAATAAGGATTATTATATTTCATTCCTTCTTGGCAGACACTGAAATGATTAAGGTATTGTACATCATATTCCACTTTTAGATATGTTGTAAAAATAACATTTAACTTTCTTAGTATGATATCTTAATAATATCACATTTCATTTTTGTAATAACTATTGAGAAGATATAATATGACATTTCACATGTATAAAATGACATATGGTTCATATTGTGGATACATGAGGAACTCCTGCAGACAACGCTAACATGAGGGCTGTATCTGAATAACGATAAGGCCTGGTACAGTATTCGAGGTTGGCGTGATAGTCTATGCGTGAAACAATATCATCGTTGGTTTCAACCTCAACGTTGATTTCACATGCATATAATGGTATGCAGGTTGTGTGTTGGAAATCCAATATTGAATTTAATGCACCTTCCCTCTCACAGTTAACCCAACCAACTTCCCTCCCTCATTTAACGCACCAACACTCCGGCTAAACGACCAAGTAGGAGCACGCACAAATGGGCGAAACCGCACAACGACTCCCCTCCCGTCAACCTGCTTCGTCTTGCCTATTGCTTAGCAAAGCGATGTAATGTTCATTGATCAGGTCATCCAGCCTGGAAAAGGTCTCATCGTCGTATGCAGGTATAGGTTAGCCAACAGTCGTGGCCTATTGTTTGATCCGATGAGTTCTTATGGGTGTCCACCGTGGTCGGTGGTAACGCAACGTCTCAGTACCTTGACGATGTCGCGCATATAGACGGACGACTTGTAGCGGAAAGTGCGGCGGTAAACTATTTTAAACCGAAGAAGCAATGAACATTGTTTTTGATAATCAAAACGACAGGGTTGGTGCAGTAGCTCATTTCAGAGCTCTTTGTTTTATTTTTTGGCGGTAGTAGGAACGTTAACTATTAACTTGTTTCAAGAATGTGTCATAAACTATTGAAACTTGATTCTTAGTTTATTGAAATAAGATTTATAAGTGAAGTTAAATATTGAAAATGGTGACTAGTTACAGCAGCCTAAGAAATAACATAATTGACTATTTGGAACTTTTGAAGCAAGTGCAAATTGTTATTGTAACAACTGAAATAAGAAATTTAATAATGAAACCAATTGTTGAATTCACCTACTGAATTTAGTGAAACAAGTTTAATGAGTGGAATGTGCTAAAAATGATATTGAAATAAGTGAAATAAGATATTTATTTTACCAAAAGGATTGATATGACTGAAATAATGTATTAAAAAGATTGAAACATGAAATTGAAAAAAGTAAAATATGTTACAACTTTCAATCCTGGATAAAAAATTGCCGTTGGATGTATAATAAACGGTGACTGCAAGGGCTCATGTTAGGGCCTGAATGCCAACAGGCATGTCACCTCAGCCCAGCCGTAGTAAATATATATTTTATTAGGTCATATATCTATGTACGTGGAGTTGTGCACAGAGACCTTTCCTATAGTGTGTCCCCTCTACCTCTCGCCGTCTAGTAAGCGTTGAACCACAACGCTACAGGAAACATGAGCAGAGACTAGACGGCACAAGGAGAATAAGAGCAGTCAAGATAATGCAAGAACTTTGAAGAAGGATCTCTGGGCCGTACCATTACTAGTGAGAAGCTCGTCCAGGCTGCTATCCTTACCGCGGAGAAGCAACTCCAAGCTTCCTCATTTTCTCTGGAACCGACGGTATGTTCCCTTACCGCGGGGTGGCATCTTTGGAAATTATAGATCTGTCCTCTGGTAATCACTTACTTTGCTTACTTCTCTGACTATCCGATTCTTGAAAGTCCTAAAGAGAACCTACTAGTTAGGAACTACTTAAACTTGGAAGAATGACTGACACATGTGGTGATTTACTTGAATGTTTTGGTAGAACTGTTACTTGAACATCAGCTTGACTATTGATCTTTTAACTAGTTTATATTGTGTAGTATTTTTTTGGGAGTTAAATTATGTATTTACATGTATTAGGTCGTAGTCTGATACTAGGATTGATGGTGTACTTACATTTATTTTTTTTCTATAATGGTTAATTCTTTCAACATCTAACAATGATCAATTTAAAAATTGCAGTAAATAAGTGCAATTGATAATTTTATTTAGATTTAAAATAAGTACATTGTTTCAGGATGGAAGATCAAAACGATGAAGAAACAGGTGACCTGTCAGTACTACCTGATGAGATTAAACAAATTATTTTAGAACGATTGCCAGCACACCCAAATAGTATTGCTAGAGCTATAAGTGTGTGCAAAAAGTGGAAGAGGCTGATTGTAACAAATTCCTTTAGGAGACTGTTGATTGATAAACAGAAGAGTCCTCCTTTCCTAGGAGTTTTCACAAGAATAGATGGAATTTTTAGATTCCTTCCTGTTGGTCAACATCCTGATATGATTAGAGCTCAAGTTTTTGAGGAACATTTGCAAAGTGAAACTGACGATCCTTTCTTAAATAATCTGCGAATAGTTGATGTTCGTCATGGGAAGGTACTATTGTTGTGCACACAAGGTAGGATTCTAGCTGTCTGGGATCCTCTGAATGGAGAAACAACTTTGACACAAGAACCAGAGGATGAAATGAATAGCCAGGCTAGTATATTGTGTGCTGCAAATCATGATCACAATGGTGGATGCAATAATTGTCCTATCAAAATCATTTGGATTAGCGCAGGAAAAAACCCTACCAAGGTGTACACCTTTTCTTCTGCTACTGCTGAGTGGCAATGTGCTGTGTGTGTTCATCCATATTTGTCATATGTAGAATTCCGTCCTAGAACAATTGTTGGAAATGTCATGTATTGGGTACTGAGTGCGAACCACCTGTTTAGTTTCAATATGATTGACAACAGCATGAGCTACATAGAACAACCTCATGAAGTTGATGCAATTCTTAGGAGGAATGTTCATGTAATGAAGATTAGAAATGATTAACTTGGTGTTGCTGCTGTTATTAATTATGAGATGAGAATATGGAGGATGGAAGCTGAATTAGATGAGACAATTTGCTGGATCCCTCATAAAGTGATTCAACTTCAGCGAATCATTGCCTTCCCAAGAACAACCCATCTGTGCTGGAAGCCTAAAGCAATTATACTGCATATTTTTGAAGATGGAGAAAAGATGATTGTTAGAACAGCAGCTGGTGTCTATGAAGTTGACATTTGCAAAGAAGGTGGTACAATGCTGTTTGGGCCGGAAGTTACTATGTCAGTGTACCCATATGCAACTTTACATATCCCTGGTATGAATTTGTTTATTAATTGAACCATTATATTAAGTATAACTAGTTATGAAACACTGACATTTCATTTCTAAATGTAGGCTTATCTGGGTACGTTGACTGAGAAGGAGAAAGTGTTAGTATTTTGGGCAATCAAGACGAAGAATGGACAAGTGTAACCAGTAGTTGTTTTGTCGTACCGTTTGGCGAAGCAACCTTTACTATCACGTAGTTTGGTATTACCGGATGTTATTCCTACCCGGATTATAGTAGCTACTTTGTAATATATTTGAATGTTTCGAACTTGGCTTCAATCTATAATATTTTAATGTGTAGTTAGCTATTACAGTGTTGAGATTTCCTTGCATGTGGTACATGGTTAATACTGTTCGTATATGGCCTTATATTAAAGATTACTAAAACAATAAATTCAAAAATATCATATTGCCAAATTACGATATATTAATAGAATGTAATTATTATCATTGTATGTCTATATTTAACTTATGAAATTTGAAACTAATAAATATCACAGGTTTCAGTTCTATGAAAAAAAACATATTGTATACTATACAAATGGTATTTCATTATCACATGAATTAGAATGTAAAATCCTTATGTATTGAAATATAATTTTGTACATACTATATACTATATATTAAATTTGAACAAAGAAGGAATATTAAATTTCACTTTTATACATACTATATATTTGATATTAAAAGAATGTCACATTTTATATTTTAAAGAAAGAAACAAACAAAGAAATAAACTAAAAGGCATGTACTAGCTAGAACATTACATATATTAAGTAGCTAGAACATTGCCGTTTCAACCATTGAAACGAGAAAATAGAATACGACATTTCACATGTATAAAATCACATATGGTTCATATTGCGCAAACAATGAAATATGAAATTGGACTTTGAATTGGCACATATATGTAGTGTGAGATCTATAATAACAAATCAAAGATCTTGTTGTCACCATTGCAATTATTATATTTCATTCCTTGTTGGCAGATACTGAAATGTGTAAGGTCTCGTATATCATATTCCACTTTTACATATGTTTTAAAAATAACATATAACTTTCACATGTTATAACATTACAATTTCACATTTCACATGTATAAAATGGTATATGGTTCACATTGTGGATTCAATGAAATATGAAAATGGAATTTGAATTAGCACAGATATTCATATTACAAATAAGTGAAAAATGAAATTTCAAATATATTATTGTCACATGCGTATCAGTAATTGATTTGAACAAAGAAGGAATATTAAATTTCAATTTTATACATACTATATATTTGATTTAAAAGAATGTCACATTTTATATTTTAAAGAAAGAAACAAACAAAGAAATAAACTAAAAGGCATGTACTAGCATGTAAAAATGATATTTCATTGATGTTCATTTATACATAATTTATACTAACAAACAATTTGTGAACTATGATACGCATGAATTTATGTATTTCACTTTTGTTTACCTCGTGAATGCTATTAGATTTGTGTGCATGTATGGAATTGGGGCTACATACATGTTGTTTACCTCGTGAAGTACGTTATTAAACTTTGTGTGCATGTAAGGAATTAGGGCTACGTACTTGCTATAAGGATCCAAAATTTGATCATATATTCATGTTATAATACCATGCAATTTTTTGTCGCAATATTTATAATATCGCAAATGATTGCAGTTCACCAACATAAGAGATACATTGACACAAATATCATTACATATATTAAGTAGCTAGAACATTACAAGTCGATAAAAGTAGCAACTAATGATTTGAGATACAAGGTGGACAATATAATAAAATAGTAACCTAAGCATCAATATCTTCGTCATCTGAAGATAAGATTATAATGCTATTAGATTTTTTGCGCGAAGAAGACGGTTCATAGTCCTCCTGCGTGTTGTTGTCTCCTTTGGCTTCGACATTGGATCTCTCATTATCAGTATATGAAACACTTTCTTTCATATTCCTTAAGAAGGACACATAAGGATCAGCTTGATATGAAACACTTTCATTGCTTTTATTTATCCTGCCATACATTTTTGCTTCACCCTTGATGTGTTCAGATACCAAGTCTGGGGTCAAGAATCGGATGACCTCAGGGGATAGATGGCAGCACTCACTTGCATCGTCAAATGTTGAAGATGAGTCGGTGGTATTTGTTGGTGTAGGAGCACCACTTGTAGCAGCTTCAACTTGAGCGTCTATAGATTTGCCAGACGCCTTTAGGAACCAAGGTATCTTGGCAACATCCTTCCTCTTGGTTGGATTAACCTTGTTCTTCTGCTTGCGCGGTGGCATTTGAATCACTTTCTACTCGAATGAGTGAATGGAATGTTGTTATCATGGCAGCTCTGAAATCTGGTTCTTATATAGAGGGATAGAGTGACTGCAATAGGATAAGTGTATGTAGCAATGTTTGAAATTGTTTCTTCTGAAAAAAGGAAAGGCAGTCACGGGCGCTAGCTTGTAATGGATCAATGCATATCTATTGATGTGACAATACTATATGGAGAGATAGCTTTCCAGATAAAATGTAAGACAGTAACGTGTTACAGCTTCCTACCTGTACAATCATAAGATTCTCTTACAAGTACTATGGTGCCAACTTTTTTATTGAATGAGTACAAGCGTGCTCTCAAAATTGAACTTCTTCTGTAATGGGCCTACAAAAAGCTAAAATTTTAGACAATGCCCTCCCAGATGGTTGTACTATGTTATAATGAAAGTATATTTTATCGTTCAACAGAAAAGTTAACAGCAACATTGTTGTATATAAAAATGGAAGCACCAAAAAAATACTGCATTGATTCAAATTTTTTTTTGCTTGATCTAAGTTATAATTATATTGTAAAATAAACAGAAAAGGTAGGTAAGCAATATAGTTAAAAAAAGACAAATAAATATATCAAAATTTTGGAATTAGAATGCATGTAATGTAAATTTCATAGTTAATGAAACAAGTTGTTTCATCAAATTTCAATGTACTGAAATATGAAATGTTATTCGTATATATTATTTTCCATTCTCTATATATTATTTTCCATTCTCTATAGCAATCGTACATAGTGCATGCTTTGAATAGTCACATCATGAATCTGCACCTCTGTTCAGAATTGTACTTATTTGGCTGCGCATGCATGGGCACAGACAGGTCATAAAATGATTCTTCTGGCATATGTACAAAAAGTTATTCGGTTCCTGCTGTCAGACGTGTTTGACTGGTATGATAGTATGGGAAGTACTGAGGCAGGTATAACAAATTTTTTACTACCATGGTTGAAACGACAGTTACTACATCCATTCGGGTACTTACAGGGGTGCATCTTCTATATATATGGTGTGCGCATCCCATTTGAACACACATTGTCCTAGCTCATAAGTAGTCCAATAGAACTAGCATTTAGAAATGGTTGTCATAGTCACAGTAGACGTCCACCTGCCGCAGAAGAAACTCATTCAACCAGAGTTCTTGTGCGGCTGCGGTAGACCTGTAGCTGCTAGGAAGTGTTTAGGTGGAGAACACAATGGTAGAATGTTCTTCAGGTGCGGGAACGGATGGGTTGAAAATAGTGATGGTTTGAACGAAAAGCTATGGTGGAAAAGGGTAAGTTGATTTATATTACCTTTAATAACAGTATGTATTATTTACTAGATTGCGACATGTTCTAAAAATTGATTTTTACATTTTAGCACGTTGGTTGTGAAGTTTTTGTTTGGGAAGATGTGCTTCAGAAGTTTGCGGAGACTGTGTTTGAGTACAATAGACTTGGTGAAGATGAGTTAGAGGCGGAGATAATTGGAACAATTGGAGCTCGGACTTCGACCTAGTTGCATGTGATGCTATCTGGCTTATTTCGTACTATCTATCAATGTGTTGGCTATTTATGTAATTATATTTTAGTTATTTTCTTGATGCATTAGAAATGTTCCGTTTCGTTTGATCATGTAATGAGAAATTGTGTTGTATGATGGAAAATTTGTGCGTATATTTGTTTTATCAATTTATGTAGTTGTGATCGATGTTTGTTTCATAATTTCAATGTGCTAAACAATAGATCATGTTTCATATAATTGAAAAAGATGGCACATAAAAAAATGAGAAAATAAAATAGGACATTTCACATGTATAAAATGACATATTACAGATAAGTGAAAATTGAAATTTCAAATATATTATATGTCACATTTTGGATATTAAAACAATGTACGTATCAGTATTTCATTTAAATAAAGAAGGATTATTATATTTCATTCTTTGTTGGCAGATACTGAAATGTTTAATGAGAACATAGAATAGGACATTTTCACATGTATAAAATGACATATGGTTCATATTGTGGATACATTGAAATGTGAAATTGGACCTTGAATTAGCACGTATGTTAATATTACATAGAACTGAAAGTTGCTATTTGGAATATATATATGTTAAAAAATAACATTTAACTTACTTAGTATGATATATATATAATATCACATTTCAAGTATATAATAACAAATGAGAAAATAGAATATGACATTTCACATCTATAGAATGACATATGGTTCATATTGTAGGTAGAATGAAATATGAAAAAGGATTTTGAATTAGCACATGTATTCATATTACACATAAGTGAAAATTGAAATATGAAATATATTATATGTCACATTAAGGATATTAAATTAATGTAAGTATCAGTATTTGGTTGAAACAAAGAAGGATTATTATATTTAATTCCTTGTTGGCAGATACATGTAAAATGTTTAAGGTATTGTATATCAGATTCCACTTTTAGATATGTTGTAAAAACAACATTTAACTTTCCTAATATGACATTTCAAATTTATAATAAGAATTGAGAAAATAGAATATGACATCTAACTTTCTAAAAAGAATGTAAGTATCAGTATTTGGTTGAAACAAAGAAGGATTATTATATTTCATTCCTTGTTGGCAGATACTGGAATGTAGTGATATCACATTTCAATTTTATACTAGGAAATGTAATAATAAAATAGGACATTTCACATGTATAAAATTAGATATAACTGAAAAATGGTATTTCAAATATAGATATGTTGTAAAAATAACATTTAACTTTCTTAATATGATAACTTAATAATATCACATTTCAATTATATAATAACGAATGAGAAAATATAATAGGACATTTCACATGTTTAGAATGACATGTCGTTCATATTGTGGATACAACGAAATATGAAATACGACGTTCATTTAGCACAGGTATTCACATTACAGATATGTGAAATTGAAATTTCAAATATATAAAGAACGTAAGTATCTATATTTGGTTGAAACCAAGAATGATTATTATATTTCATTGCTTGTTGGCAGAAACTGAAATGTTTAATGAGAAAATAGAATAGGACATTCGAAATGTATAAAATGGCATATGATTCATATTGTGGATACATTGAAATATCAAATTGGACTTTGAATTAGCAGGTATGTTCATATTACATATAACTGAAAATTGATATTTGAAATGTACATATGTTGCAAAAACAAGTTTTAACTTTATTAATATGATATCTATATAATATCACATTTCAATTATATAATAAGAAATGAGAAAATAGAATAGGACATTTCACATGTATAGAATTACATATGGTTCATATTGTGGATGCAATTAAAAATGAAATATGAAATATGAGAAAGTGCCTTAAAAGATGCACACATATTCATATTACAGATAAGTGAAAATATGAACTTTCAAATATATTATATGTCACATTATGCATATTAAAAGAATGTAAGTATCAGTTATTGGATGAAAGAAATAAGAATTATTATATTTCGTTCCTTCTTGGCGTATACTGAAATGATTAAGGTATTGTATATCATATTCCACTTTTAGATATGTTGTAAAAATAACATTTAACTTTCTTAGTATGATATCTTAATATATCACATTTCATTTTTGTAATAATTATTGAGAAAATATAATATGACATTTCACATGTATAAAATGACATATGGTTCATATTGTGGATACATTGAAATATGATAATGTACTTCGAATTATCACATATGTTCATATTACATATTGCTGAAAAATTGATAGTTCAAATATAGATATGTTGCAAAAAAGAATATTTAATTTTCTTAATATGATATCTTAATAATATCATATTTCACTTATATAATAACTAATGAGAAAATACATGTATAGAATGACATATGGTTCATATAGTGGATGCAATGAAATATGAAATATGAGAAAATAGAAAAAAGAATAGGACATTAGCACACATATTCATACTACAGATAAGTGAAAATTGATATTTCAAATATATTATATGTCACATTATGGATATTAAAAGAATGTAAGTATCAGTATGTGGATGAAACAAAGAAGGATTATTATATTTCATTCCTTCTTGGCAAATACTGAAATGATCAAGGTATTGTATATCATATTCCACTTTTAGATATGTTGTAAGAATAACATTTAAGTTTCTTATTATGATATCTTAATAATAACACATTTCAATTTTATAATAACAATTGAGAAAATATTATAGGACATTTCACATGTATAAGATGACATATGGTTCATATTGTGGATACATTGAAATATGATATTGAACTTCGAATTATCACATATGTTCATATTAGATCTAACTAAAAAATTAATATTTCAAATATAGAAATGTTGCAAAAAAGAACATTTAATTTTCTTTATATTATATATCACATTATGGATATTAAAAGAATGTAAGTATCCGTATTTGTTTGAAACAAAGAAGGATTATTATATGATTTCTTAATAATATCACATTTGAATTACATAATAACAAATAAGAAAATAGGATAGGACATTTCGAAATGTATAGAATGACATATGGTTCATATTGTGGATACAATGAAATATGAAATTAGAACATGAATTAGCACAGATATTCATATTATAGATAACTGAAATATGATATTATAAGTTTTCAAATGTGATATCTAAATAATATGGATATTCATATTATGGATATTAAAAGAATGTAAGTATCAGTATTTGTTTGAAACAAATAAGGATTATTATATGATATCTTAATAATATCACATTTCAATTATATAATAACAAATGAGAAAATACATGTATAGAATGACATATGGTTCATATTGTGGATGCAATGAAATATGAGAAAATAGAAAAAAGAATTGGACATTAGCACACATATCCATACTAGGCATAAGTGAAAATTGAAATTTCAAATATATCATATGCCACATTATGGATATTAAAAGAATGTAAGTATCAGTATTTGGATGAAACAAAGAAGGATTATTATATTTCATTCCTTCTGGAGTTTGAATTAGCACAGATATTCATATTACAAAAATGTGAAAATTGAAAGTTCAAATATATTATATGTCACGTTATGGATATTAAAAGAATGTAAGTATCCGTATTTGTTTGAAACAAAGAAGGTTTATTATATGATATCTTAATAATATCACATTTCAATTATCTAATAACAAATGAGAAAATAGAATAGGACATTTCACGTGTATAGAATGACATATGGTTCATATTGTGGATGCAATGAAATATGAAATATGAGCAAATAGAAAAAAGAATAGGACATTAGCACACATCTTCATAGTACATATTCGTGAAAATTGAAATTTCAATTATATTATATGTCACATTATGGATATTAAAAGAATGTAAGTATCAGTATTTGGATGAAACAAAGAAGGATTATTATATTTCATTCCTTCATGGCAAATACTGAAATGGTTAAGGTATTGTATATCATATTCCAATTTTAGATATGTTGTAAAAATAACTTTTAAGTTTCTTAGTGTGATATCTTAATAATACCACATTTCAATTTTATAATAATAATTGAGAAAATAGAATAGGACATTTCACATGTATAAAAGATTCGTGAAAATTGAAATTTCAAATATATTATATGTCACATTATGGATATTAAAAGAATGTAAGTATCAATATTTGGATGAAACAAAGAAGGAATATTATATTTCATTCCTTCTTGGCAAATACTGAAATGATTAAGGTATTGTATCAGTATTTGCCATCTAACTTGGCAAATACTGAAACAAAGAAGGATTATTATATTTCATTCCTTCTTGGCAAATACTGAAATTATTATAATAAGAATTGAGAAAATAGAGTATGACATCTAACTTTCTAAAAAGAATGTAAGTATCAGTATTTGGTTGAAATAAAGAAGGATTATTATATTTCATTCCTTGTTGGCAGATACTGGAATGTAGTGATATCACATTTCAATTTTATACTAAGAAATGTAACAATAAAATAGGACATTTCACATGTATAAAATTACATATAACTGAAAAATGGTATTTCAAATATGGATATGTTGTAAAAATAACATTTAACTTTCTTAATATGATAACTTAATAATATCACATTTCAATTATATAATAACGAATGAGAAATATAATAGGACATTTCACATGTTTAGAATGACATATCGTTCATATTGTGGATACAATGAAATATGAAATGTGACGTTCATTTAGCACAGGTATTCACATTACAGATATGTGAAATTGAAATTAAGCTGAATATTGGAAGTACTAGTGTTGTCTACACGGCTTGTACTATTTACATTTGGACCATAGTAGGTTGGTGTTGTGTAAAAAATATATATTATGATACGTCAAATCAAACCCCACGTGGTAATGCAACGAGTGCAGCCTTACGTACCAGGGAAGCGTGCTACTGACGCATGTGATTAAATGACAACGCTGTACAAAAGCACCAGTTGTGAGAATCCAATGACCGCTGTGGGATATAAGATAGCCCAAGGAACACACATATTTTAGAGAGCAGAAATGTTGAAAGGGTGTCATTCATCTGGATCTTCAAGCTCGAGCTCTCTTCGAAGGGTGTACAGGTCAGATAGCAATGGTACTAGCTTGCATCCACCAGAGCTAGCGTGTGCATGCAAGGTTGGGGCGAGGAAGATGATGTCTCGTACCCCACGCAATCCAGAGCGAGAGTACCTTTCATGTGGAAGCACTGTAAGTTCATTGTTCTTCTTTAGTAATTTTTTCATGGTAGCACAAATCTAATATCCATAGCCACAAAAAATTATGAGCAACCAGGAAGATGCAGCATTTGGATCTGGAGAGATCTATTGATGGAGTACATTGAGCATATGGTGGATTATTGTGGAGCTCCACTTAAGGAGATGCTGGAGGATGCAAACAGAAAGGTTGCTGACCAAGATAAGTTAATTTGTTGTCTGAGGATGAAGATTGAACAAGATATTGATGAGAAAAATAGGCAGAATGCAGAGTTCAGACTTTGTATAACAAAGCTTGAAGGTTTAGTCTAGAGGTTGAGGATGTTCATATGGGGAACAATCATTTTGGTCTCAACTTGCTTAGCAATTGGTGGATCTCCTTCTAGTGTGTTGACTATAGTATTAGCAATAACGTTAGTTTATCTAGCTTTAGGATAGCTTTGAAAGCGTCACAATGTGTACTGGAAGGCTTTGTCATTGTAGAAGTAGTTATGATTAACTAATTTGTACTCCTTTATGTATCTGCAGAAGTTAGTGATATGGCTTATTGTTTTTGCACCTAATTTGTTTGCAATCAAGGGAAATTTGAAAAGAAGGATATGGAATGTAATATTAAAAAAATATAATTACGTATAAGTGAACTCTGCTTGTATGTGATATCAGTAACATACAAACAATGTATGCAAACAACAAAATGTGATATATCATTTCACATAGCATAACGTAGTTGACATAATGAACAAGTTATATATCATTTCACTTCGAAAATGAGTGTGACATTGAATAATAAGTTGAGGAAAAAAATTTACATGCACAAATAAGAAGCATTAAAGGAATTTATTCATTCAATTGTTAACCAGAAATGGTCTTGGGAATAGTTCAATGAGAGCTGTAAAAACAAATATACTGATGATAGACAAATGGAGAGGAAGTAACTTAAAAATAGCAAAACGTTCGGCTGTCATTTAAGGTATTGTATATCAGATTCCACTTTTAGATATGTTGTAAAAACAACATTTAACTTTCTTAATATGACATTTTAATAATATCACATTTCAAATTTATAATAAGAATTGAGAAAATAAAATATGACATCTAACTTTCTAAAAAGAATGTAAGTATCAGTATTTGGTTGAAACAGAGAAGGATTATTATATGTCTTTCCTTGTTGGCAGATACTGGAATGTTAGAAATATCACATTTCAATTTTGTACTAAGAAATGTAATAATAAAATAGGACATTTCACATGTATAAAATTACATATAGCTGAAAAATGGTATTTCAAATATAGATATGTTGTAAAAATAACATTTAACTTTCTTAATATGATAACTTAATAATATCACATTTCAATTATATAATAACGAATGAGAAAATATAATAGGACATTTCACATGTTTAGAATGACATATCGTTCATATTGTGGATACAATGAAATATGAAATACGACGTTCATTTAGCACAGGTATTCACATTACAGATATGTGAAATTGAAATTTCAAATATATAAAGAACGTAAGTATCTATATTTGGTTGAAACCAAGAATGATTATTATATTTCATTGCTTGTTGGCAGATACTGAAATGTTTAATGAGAAAATAGAATAGGACATTCGAAATGTATAAAATGGCATATGATTCATATTGTGGATACATTGAAATATCAAATTGGACTTTGAATTAGCAGGTATGTTCATATTACATATAACTGAAAATTGATATTTGAAATGTACATATGTTGCAAAAACAAGTTTTAACTTTATTAGTATGATATCTATATAATATCACATTTCAATTATATAATAACAAATGAGAAAATAGAATAGGACATTTCACATGTATAGAATTACATATGGTTCATATTGTGGATGCAATTAAATATGAAATATGAAATATGAGAAAGTGCCTTAAAAGATGCACACATATTCGTATTACAGATAAGTGAAAATATGAACTTTCAAATATATTATATGTCACATTATGCATATTAAAAGAATGTAAGTATCAGTTATTGGATGAAAGAAATAAGGATTATTATATTTCATTCCTTCTTGGCATATACTGAAATGATTAAGGTATTGTATATCATATTCCACTTTTAGATATGTTGTAAAAATAACATTTAACTTTCTTAGTATGATATCTTAATAATATCACATTTCAATTTTGTAATAACTATTGAGAAAATATAATATGACATTTCACATGTATAAAATGACATATGGTTCATATTGTGGATACATTGAAATATGATAATGTACTTCGAATTATCACATATGTTCATATTACATATTGCTGAAAAATTGATAGTTCAAATATAGATATGTTGCAAAAAAGAATATTTAATTTTCTTAATATGATATCTTAATAATATCACATTTCACTTATATAATAACTAATGAGAAAATACATGTATAGAATGACATATGGTTCATATAGTGGATGCAATGAAATATGAAATATGAAATATGAGAAAATAGAAAAATGAATAGGACATTAGCACACATATTCATACTACAGATAAGTGAAATTGATATTTCAAATATATTATATGTCACATTATGGATATCAAAAGAATGTAAGTATCAGTATTTGGATGAAACAAAGAAGGATTATTATATTTCATTCCTTCTTGGCAAATACTGAAATGATTAAGGTATTGTATATCATATTCCACTTTTAGGTATGTTGTAAGAATAACATTTAAGTTTCTTATTATGATATCTTAATAATAACACATTTCAATTTTATAATAACAATTGAGAAAATATTATAGGACATTTCACATGTATAAGATGACACATGGTTCATATTGTGGATACATTGAAATATGATATTGAACTTCGAATTATCACATATGTTCATATTAGATCTAACTAAAAAATTAATATTTCAAATATAGAAATGTTGCAAAAAAGAACATTTAATTTTCTTTATATTTTTTTGACCAAGGAACAGTAGGGCAACAACCCTACTGTATGTCATTTTCATTTATAAAATAAAAAGGTACAAAAGTCTTTACAATGGTTGTTGGGGGTACAACGAGAATAATGGAAGAAATACAATTAGAAGGATGGGAAAACTAAATTATTGAGATTAAATGTTATCAATCCAAGATGTCATGCCATCTTTCAGAGATGGTTTAGCTCTCATCATGGTAATTCTAAATGATCTGATGAAATCATATTTGCATTCATAAATTGAGCAAGGTATCCCCTCAAATATCCTTCCATTTCTTTGATTCCAAATGCTCCAACAACCCACTATCATAATCTCCATAAAATGTTTGATTTTATATCTGTGATTGGCATCCATGATCATATTGTGTATGTCCAAATCTGAATTCCATTCCATTCCAATATCCCACCAGAAACCTTGACTAAATGGGCAAGTGAATAGGAGATGCATTCTGTCTTCCATGTCTTCAGCATTGCATAACACACAAGTAGTGGAATCTAGATGCATACTCTTTCTGGTTAAAAGGTCACATGTGTTTATCTTGTCATTAAGCATAAGCCAGCAGAAAAATTTATGTTTAGGAAGGCAGCATGATTTCCATATCCATTTAAATGTATCAGCAGCATCTTCTCCCCTCATAAGGTGTTGATAAATCATCTTGGTCATGCTCTTGTTGTTGCTCCAATTGAAATTCCAACTGTCATTCTCTTGGATGTGCCTGATATTATTTAACTCATCAGAAAGTTGATGAAATTGTTGATGTGCTTGAATGGATAGGGGTAGCTGGAATAAACTATACAAATTATCCATATCCTTGGCAGCCTTGATAGTTATATTTTCTTTATAGGTAAAAGAATGTAATTCAGGGAACTTTATCTTCATAATTGCACCATTCCATTTGTCTTCCCATAGCATATTGGTATCCCTAGTTTTAACATCACATATGGTCATATCTTTAAAGTCATCATACATTTTCATTATATTATATATCACATTATGGATATTAAAAGAATGTAAGTATCCGTATTTGTTTGAAACAAAGAAGGATTATTATATGATTTCTTAATAATATCACATATGAATTATATAATAACAAATAAGAAAATAGAATATGACATTTCGAAATGTATAGAATGACATATGGTTCATATTGTGGATACAATGAAATATGAAATTAGAACATGAATTAGCACAAATATTCATATTATAGATAACTGAAATATGATATTATAAGTTTTCAAATGTGATATCTAAATAATATGGATATTCATATTATGGATATTAAAAGAATGTAAGTATCAGTAATTGTTTGAAACAAAGAAGGATTATTATATGATATCTTAATAATATCACATTTCAATTATATAATAACAAATGAGAGAAAACATGTATAGAATGATATATGGTTCATATTGTGGATGCAATGAAATATGAAATATGAGAAAATAGAAAAAAGAATAGGACATTAGCACACATATCCATACTACACATAAGTGAAAATTGAAATTTCAAATATATCATATGTCACATTATGGATATTAAAAGAATGTAAGTATCAGTATTTGGATGAAACAAAGAATGATTATTATATTTCATTCCTTCGTGAATAATCCTTCTTTGTTTCAAACAAATATGAAATTAGAACATGAATTAGCACAGATATTCATATTATAGATAACTGAAATATGATATTATAAGTTTTCAAATGTGATATCTAAATAATATGGATATTCATATTATGGATATTAAAAGAATGTAAGTATCAGTAATTTTTTGAAACAAAGAAGGATTATTATATGATATCTTAATAATATCACATTTCAATTATATAATAACAAATGAGAAAAAACATGTATAGAATGACATATGGTTCATATTGTGGATGCAATGAAATATGAAATATGAAATATGAGAAAATAGAAAAAAGAATAGGACATTAGCACACATATCCATAGTACACATAAGTGAAAATTGAAATTTCAAATATATCATATGTCACATTATGGATATTAAAAGAATGTAAGTATCAGTATTTGGATGAAACAAAGAAGGATTATTATATTTCATTCCTTCTGGAGTTTGAATTAGCACAGATATTCATATTACAAAAAAGTGAAAATTGAAAGTTCAAATATATTATATGTCATGTTATGGATATTAAAAGAATGTAAGTATCAGTATTTGTTTGAAGCAAAGAAGGTTTATTATATGATATCTTAATAATATCACATTTCAATTATCTAATAACAAATGAGAAAATAGAATAGGACATTTCACATGTATAGAATGACATATGGTTCATATTGTGGATGCAATGAAATATGAAATATGAGCAAATAGAAAAAAGAAAAGGACATTAGCACACATCTTCATAGTACATATTCGTGAAAATTGAAATTTCAAATATATTATATGTCACATTATGGATATTAAAAGAATGTAAGTATCAGTATTTGGATGAAACAAAGAAGGATTATTATATTTCATTCCTTCATGGCAAATACTGAAATGATTAAGGTATTGTATATCATATTCCAATTTTAGATATGTTGTAAAAATAATTTTTAAGTTTCTTAGTATGATATCTTAATAATGCCACATTTCAATTTTATAATAACAATTGAGAAAATAGAATAGGACATTTCACATGTATAAAAGATTCGTGAAAATTGAAATTTCGAATATATTATATGTCACATTATGGATATTAAAAGAATGTAAGTATCAGTATTTGGACGAAACAAAGAAAGATTATTATATTTTATTCCTTCTTGGCAAATACTGAAATGATTAAGGTATTGTATATCATATTCCAATTTTAGATATGTTGTAAAAATAATATTTAAGTTTCTTAGTATGATATCTTAATAGCACCACATTTCAAATTTATAATAACAATTGAGAAAATAGAATAGGACATTTCACATGTACAAAATGACATATGGTTTATATTGTGGATACATTGAAATATGATCTTGGACTTCGAATTAGCGCATATGTTCATATTACATATAACTGAAAAATTGATATTTGAAATATAGATATGTTGCAAAAAAGAACATTTAATTTTCTTAATATGATATCTTAATAATATAACATTTCACTTATTATATAACTAATGCGAAAATAGAAAATGATATTTCACATGTATAGAATGACATATATATTGTATATCACATTATGGATATTAAAAGAATGTAAGTATCAGTATTTGTTTGAAACAAATATGGATTATTATATGATATCTTAATAATATCACATATCAATTATATAATAACAAATAAGAAAATAGAGTAGGACATTTCAAATGTATAGAATGACATATGGTTCATATTGTGGATACAATGTTATATGAAATAGGAACATGAATTAGCACATATATTCATATTACATATAGCTGAAATTTTCTTAATATGATATCTTAATAGTTTCAAATTTCACTTATATAATAACTAATGAGAAAATAGAATAGGACATTTCACATGTATAGAATGACATAAGGTTCATATTGTGGATACAGTTAAATATGAAATTGGACTTTGAATTAGCACAGATATTCATATTACAAAAAAGTGAAAATTGAAAGTTCAAATATATTATGTATCACATTATGGATATTAATAGAATGTCAGTATCAAAAAAAATTTAAACAAAGAAGGATTATTATATGATATCTTAATAATATCACATTTCAATTATATAATAACAAATGAGAAAATATATGTATAGAATGACATATGGTTCATATTGTGGATGCAATGAAATATGAAATATGAAATATGAGAAAATAGAAAAAAGTTTAGGACATTAGTACACATATTCATACTATAGATAAGCGAAAATTGATATTCCAAATATATTATATGTGACATTATGGATATTAAAATAATATAAGTATCAGTATTTGGATGAAACAAAGAATGATTATTATATTTCATTCTTTCGTGGCAAATACTGAAATGATTAAGGTATTGTATATCATATTTCACTTTTAGATATGTTGTAAGAATAACATTTAAGTTTCTTTTTATGATATCTTAATAATAACACATTTCAATTTTATAATAACAATTGAGAAAATATAATATGACATTTCACATGTATAAAATGACATATGGTTCATATTGTGGATACATTGAAATATGATATTTAACTATCTTAATAATAACACATTTCAATTTTGTAATAACAATTGAGAAAATATAAATGGACATTTCACATGTATAAAATGACATATGGTTCATATTGTGGATACATTGAAATATGATATTGAACTTCGAATTAGCACATAAGTTCATATTACATATAACTGAAAAATTGATATTTCAAATATAGATATGTTGCAAAAAAGAACATTTAATTTTCTTTATATTATATATCACATTATGGATATTAAAAGAATGCAAGCATCAGTATTTGTTTGAAACAAAGAAGGATTATTATATGATATCTTAATAATATCACATTTGAATTATATAATAACAAATAAGAAAATAGAATAGGACATTTGAAATGTATAGAATGACATATGGTTCATATTTGTGAATACAATGAAATATGAAATTAGAACATGAATTAGCACAGATATTCATATTACAGATAACTCAAATATGATATTACAAGAATTCAAATTTGATATCTTAGTAATATGGATATTCATATTGTGGATATTAAAATAATGTAAGTATCAGTATTTGTTTGAAACAAAGAAGGATTATTATATGATATCTTAATAATATCACATTTTAATTATATAATAACAAATGAGAAAATACATGTATAGAATGACATATGGTTCATATTGTGGATGCAATGAAATATGAAATATGAAATATGAGAAAATAGAAAAAAGAATAGGATATTAGCACACATATTCATACTACAGATAAGTGAAAATTGTTAACCAGAAATGGTCTTGCGAATAGTTCAATGAGAGCTGTAAAAACAAATATACTGATGATAGACAAATGGAGAGGAAGTATCTTAAAAACAACAAAACGTTCGACTGTCATTTGGTTACATCATAGCAATAAGTATTTTGTTCCAAAAGCAGGAAATAACCATACAAAGTTTATCAGTACCATACATCACGGCGGTTCGACTGAATGAAAGTTGTTCATTTTGATAAAGTACTACATCATATGAAATAAGTTGCAACCAGGCGCGGATGATAAGTACAGGAAACGCCGCCGTTGAGGAATCATTCGACTATTGTGTGGACGGAGGATGCTATGTTCTGGATCACAGGCCTTCTTGGGTTGAGATCATTGAAGCGGTGATAAACCGGTGTGTAACATATTTCCTTCCGGAAGACATCCATTTCCCACTGTATGGAATGAATCACAGGTTAGTAGTGGAAAAAGTGATTGTATACAGCAAATTTGAAAAAGTTGTTTGTTTGAAATAGTATACCTTGTAATTTCTGACGAGCTCTTTGCCATTGTGACACAGTAGGACTTTTATAACCCAGAAACCGCAGTCATCACTGTAACAATATTAATTATGATTAGTTAATGCAAATGCTGAAGATGTCAATACCAAAAAATGTAGTATGCTTACTTGTTTGTTTGCTTTCCAGCATAGCAATACTTCCTTGGGAAATGGATAAAATTGATAGCACTCTGATTGAAAACAGCAGTCAATGCTTCTTGCAGATTGGTACACTGCAATTTTTATAGAAAATTCGTTAGCTACATAATTAATGTGCGACCTTACAAGGTAGTGTTTGACCCTAAAATTTCAGATATGGGAAAATTGGATTACAACTAGTAACATAAGTAGAGAGACAGTACTAATGACATACCATGTTGTCCAAGATAACCTTGTGTGGGTCTTCACCTTCTTTTACCTTCTTGTTAGAGTCATAAATTTCAATTGTATTTTGTGTGAAGTTAATGACAGCCAATATCCAATGGTTGGAAAATAGTGTCGGGAGGTATAGCTTGAACCAAATAAGACACAATTGATTATTAGAAACTAGAACTTCTGTATAATTTTTTATAGTAAATCATCTAAATGCTGAAATATTACCTGCTCAAGATTTTCAGGCGACAACTTACTAAGCTTCTTGCATAGTAATGCGTGGCCACGTTTCGTAGGTTTTTTCAACAATTCAGTCTAATGAAAGTGCATACTGGTCAGATAATAATAATGGAAAGGAAATAACCTAAGAAGAACAAAGATTACTTACTATAATTGTCTGGTCCAAAATAACCTTGGTCTTTGATGCCTAGTCATGCATCATTGCGACAGACATTAACCACATCATGTTTTGGCACATCTTTCCTTTTGGCATTAGGCATTGTACAAACTCTCTTTCTGTTACAGAAGCTTGACCTATCCTTATCTTTGTACCGCCGGTATCATTCACGTCACGTTGACGTGTCGAACGCAAACCTCTAAACTTGTTATTGGCGACAAGAGTGTTGTAAACGTCGTTCAACATCTTGGGCGGATATTTCTTCTTCTTAATGAGCTGAGAAATACCTTCAGCGATCTCTTCTTTCTTCTGATAACGCTGTTTTCTACTTCTCATGGATTGATTGATGCTACCAGCATAAGCAAAACTTTCTCCGTCTGATAAGGGATCATCAAGCTGACGAATGTGCTTACAATCAATTGTTTTAGGAGATGAAGGTTCATCCGCAATGTGAACTATCTGTACATCTCTCAAGTTGTGTCCTGAGTGATATATATTTGTGAGTCAGATATGTAATTGTATAATAAGACAAGTAGATTGAAAAAACATTATATATGTGACAACATTCGTTGGTTGTATGAACTTACTTGGAGTTAAACGACAAGTATGCGAGTCTGAAACTTGCTGCCCAAATTTTGAGATATCATCGTCTTTGGTACGCTCAGAGCTTACAGCTTCACTTGAACCGTCGGAGGGATGTTCCTCGGATTCATGTTCATTTTGTCCAGTTAGCTCAACTTGGGACGGGTCTGCAAAGACTTCTTGTGTACTGATTGAGGATGATGATTCTACGTCTCCTGCAGTGCACTGAGTCTGCATTTCTGCTAATGCAAAAGATTGTTCTAAGTTTTCGGTCAGCACTTCGTTGATATGATGAGTTAGGGTTAAGTTGTTCTCATTTCCATGGGCGGCAGTTTCTTGGTTCTCATTCATATTGCTGGGCATGTCCGAACTCATAAAGAGAATCATTTCAACACACTTGTGAAGTTCTTCTTTATCAGATTGAGCCATTTCTTGGCATTCCATTGGTGACGATTGAGCTATTGGTAAAGTGATAGGTGATGGTTCGGTTGTTGGTTTAGACTGAGCAGCAGGTAAGTTTGAATTGTGGATTTGAAGAAGAGTCAAAACGGAGTTGCTGTTGTCTGCCAAATTGTCCAGCAAAGTGATAGGTTCTGGTTCGCTGCTTGGTTTGGGGATATCAGCCGGTAAGTATGAATGGTCTTTCTGCGAAACATCCGAACCGAAGGTGCTGGCCTGTGGCTGAGCAAAACTTTTTGAAACAATGGGCTGAGGAACGGGAGATGCACCATTATGTTCTTTTGAATGAATAGTAATATTTTCCGGGACCTTCATATTATCATATTCCCTACTCATCTGACTCACAGACATAATTGAAACATCACCAGCTATCTCAAGGGATAATGGCGGGGAAGAAATAATTTGAACCTCTTTTGAAGTGGCATCAGTATGCGCAGTTTCCATATAATTCTTTGCTTCAATCACATTTTTGGTGAGATGAAGATTCTCCAATTGCTCAGGCAATGGCTTGTGAATAACATCGGATGCAGGAATATCTGACGGAGTATCAACTAATTCTTGAGATGCAGGTTGGGTTGAGGGTGCAGGAATTATTCCAGTTTCTTTGATTACAGAACCAATTTCTTCCGTAGTGAGTTGGCTAGGTACTTCATGCAAAACAATACTTGATGATTCCTGATTTGCATCATCAAGAGCACATGCATTACTCTCTGCCTGATTAACTGTATTCGGATTAGCCGGGCCATTGATATTAGTATTAGAAGGTACAACAGAAGACATGTCAGGTTGAACCTCAGAACCAACAATCTTCATCATTGATGAATTTTCATTTGACATTTGATTTGACATGCTGTTTCTCAAAGTTTCACCAGGTTGTGACTGGACTTGTTGACCTGCATTGTTGGTAATTATAGAAGGAGTTGGCTCATTGTTGGTAAAATTGACACATACTGCAGAAGGTGCATGTTTTTGAGGCTGCAGATATTCAGAATTACAAATTCTTTGCACAAATTCATCTTTAGAAGGATCAAGTTCAGACTAAACAATATGATCTGTTGGAGTAAAATCTTGTCCAGTAGATGGAAGGGGAACAGAAGGGTCGTACTGAGTAATCTCTTCAACTGATGACGAAGCAGGAATGAAGTTTTCATCTTTTCCACCTTCCGTGAACACCATATTGGAGTCCAGTCTAGATTCATGAGTAGCAGTTGCATCCATGAATCTTGGAGATGATGTTGTACATCCTGTCATTTGTGGGATAGCATCAACATGACTACTAGTTTGGTGATCAAATTCAGCAGACTTGGCAGATACCAGGAAAGTGTCATCTACATTGGAGTGCGATGGACTTTCTGTTCCTATAGATCCTTTGTTCAAAACTGGATCATCATTGTGATGAGAACTGGGTGCAGCTGCATTATCACTCATCGGGAACAAAGCCTTATCAATCTGTTGCTGGACCAATGCTGCGATTTCCTTGGTTTTCTGTACTTCAAGTTCTTGATGTTTTTTGTGAAGCTTGCGTTCAAAGAAAGTAGACCACTTCTGACGCTCAGCTCTGTAGTGCTCTTCAAGTTTCTTTATGCGTTTGATCAAGGTCTGCAAGTTGCACATACAATAAGTAATGAAGATGTGAATGAAAGATCATTTAGTAAGTTCAGAAAACTTTGCAAAGTCACCTCATCTGTCGAATTATCGGCCTGACGCTTTCTTGAAGTTTGTAATAACTTTGGAGGAACTGTTTGTTTGTCCTGGCAAGGTGAAGTAGTTAATTGCACTCTAATTGTAGGTGTGGAATGTGTTGATTTGCCACTATCATTAACATCCTCAACAGGTTCATCTGCAAGTGGGAACCTTGCTAACTTTTCATCATCCTGGAATTGAAAAAAAAAGATTCAGCTCATAATTTAGTGCCGCTTACAATAATGAAGTAAACTTCTTTGTACATGAATTGTATACCAAGAAGTTTTCAAACATCTGACAATGGTCCTTCGTCTGCTTTTTCCCAGTAGGATCTATTTGATTGAGTACTTCTGAGCCTACGTATTTTACCCTTGGGTAACCTTGTGGTATGCTGACTAAATTTGATTTTAGTAGATCCACATATATGAGCTGCAAGAATTAGAAAGTGTAGATAGATGGTATATTAGTAGAAGACGCGGTTTCAATGTGTATTGGAAGCATTGTATGTGCAATGTTTTCAAACTATATCTTACATGTAGAATATGAATGCATCCGGCGACATTCAGGTTGGGGACTTTGTTCTGCCTTGACTCACGAATTCCCTCGATCAGGTAGTCAGCAGCAAAACGACACCAATTCATACGAGGGATGTCGCTCAAGTCCTTCAAAGCTCCAAGTAGGTAATTTCTGTTAATTTGGTAACCTGTCGTTGGAGCTAAGTACGCGCAAAGAATGACTTCCATGAAACATATGCAAAAGTTGTCCTTGTCTTCTTCCAGCTTGTACGTTAACATCCTAGCTGTCGCTTCTTTCAGTGATTCTCCTCTCCCGGCTGTAGCAGCCTTGAAATCAGTTTTACCTCTGAATGGCTTGTCACGAACCCTACCAGGCCTGGGCATTGGAACTTCTTTATCAAGAGCTGGTAACTTGAGAAGATTTTCAACAACTTCTAGTATAGAAACCTTCCTGTTTCTGAATACTAGAGACTTGCTGTCACAGTGAACTTTTGACATAAGCCATATCGTTAGCTTTCTTGGTAACTTGCAGTCAATCATCTCGATGAGTGATCCAAATCCCAATTCTTCTATCCATTTGAGCTGTTCAGGAGTAAGATCTTTCATAAAGGCGCGTATCTTCTGTGGGTCACATCTCCAATTGATGCTCTACAGGAATGTTCAAATTAATGAAGGTTAGTGTTGAAGTGATATAGCATTATTGTAAGGATTTTAACAATGAATTGAAGTACTTAAATACCTGCTTAATTTCGCATTTTAGCTTTTTTGGAGATGTTCTACGGCTGTTCCTTGTTGATTTTGACGGAGAGGAGACATCACTATCACTCATGTCCAGACTACCACCTTCATCAGAGTTAGTTCTGTGAAAGCTGGGTGATTTCCGGCGACGCTGTACCGAATTCGTCATCTGTTAATAATATATTTTGGATTAATTACTTGGGGTTAGAAAGACAAAAAAGATATCAGTGTAGTTGTATCTTACTGTAAATACAATATGAACAAACACTTTTCCAAATGTGCAGTACAACTTATTATTTGAATTCTCACTGGAAATGTGTAGAAACTTAAAATCATTTGCAGGAACACATTGCATTATAAATATGTATTTCAGCTAATCAAATAAAAGTGTTTGTTCTATAGTTGCAACTACAGTTAGAAGAGTGATTTCATTGTCAGGAACACATTTTGACTGCTAAATAAAATTTCAATAAGAACTGAACTTCTGTAGAAAAGTGATTCATTGTAACTCCACTCTGGAACACATTTCAAAGCTAAAAATATTATTTCAATAGCAACTCCACTCAGTACAACTACAAACACATTTCATTGCTACTCATTTCATTGCTGCCAGTTTCAAATTTCAGAACAATCATCACATTAGTAGCTGGTTTCACTGCAGTGCATCCATTTATCATTGGTCAAGCTATCTGAGTAAGAACTGAACTTTTGTAGAAAAGTGATTCATTGTAACTCCACTCTGGAACACATTTCAAAGCTAAAAATATTATTTCAATAGCAACTCCACTCAGTACAACTACAAACACATTTCATTGCTACTCATTTCATTGCTGCCAGTTTCAAATTTCAGAACAATCATCACATTAGTAGGTGGTTTCACTGCAGTGCATCCATCTATCATTGGTCAAGCTATCTCAGTAAGGACTATACAAATGGGGATCTAGGGTTAGAAATTAGGGCTATCAGATTAAGGACTATGTGTTTGCAGAATCAGGAACAAAAATGAGATTTTTGTATCCCAGGCAAGATAGATATAACCAGTGAGGTACATTCAGGCATTTCCCAAAATCTTTCGGAAAACAAATCCGGTACATACGCGAGAAACAGCAGGCATTGAAAAGAGGGAAGAAAAAAAGAGACAATGGTAGACGGAATATATTACCATCAAGAAGTAGACCAGCGCGCCCACGAAGCGGCCGAAATAACCCCGGTCAGACCCGCAGAAGGATGGCCGGCGGCGGGGAAAAGGACGGCGGCTGGTTCATGGAGTTCCAAGGAAGAAGATGAAAGAGATGTGTGGGGTGGGTGGGGTGGGTGGTGGGGGACGGGGTAAAGAGAAAGAGTTAAAACCGGTGGGACCAAATGTTGATGCGACATAATGGTGAATACCGACGGGTAAATCTAGAATACGCTGGGATACAAAGGTGTGGGCCATACAGCAGCACGAATCAAGACGAAACACCAACGGTGGATGGTTCACCGGTACATACCGGCACCGGTAGAAAGGAGTTTTCGAGGCACGCGGCCCCACGCGAGCACCGCGCCGACGTAGGAGACGGCCACCGACCCACCCTCCAGGCAGAGCCTCTAAGACTGCGGGCTCCCGCTGCTCGCGGCACGGAGCGTGAGGTTGAACGTCGATGATATCGCGGGAGCGGGCGTCTGCAGCCCGTCAAAGCCATCTAGGTCGACGGAGAAAGTCGGGAGGAGGATCTGCTTCGGAGTGGTGCCAACGTGAACTATGAACGCCAGGAGGATGGATACTGATAACGCGATCATGACGACGTAGACCAAGAAATTGCCGCCGTTGCGCGACTTGTTTTTGAATCGTACATACTGGACGTATTCATTCACGCGCGTCAGGTCTCGACTACATACGAGTTGGAGTTCGTATACATAACTTTGCCGGAGTTTGTTCTGGATATGAATTTCTTTACCTACTAATAAACCACCGATCCGGATCACCCAACTGGGCTCCACTACTGATCATCTGGAAAAGAAACATAGTAACGGGCACGTTCCTCATCGAACTCCCAAGTGAGCTCGGTCGCGTCATCTGCACTGACATCGTTGGTACCTGCAACTGAGGTGATAATATTTGTGAGCCACGGGGACTCAGCAATCTCACACCCGCTAGATCAAGATTATTTAAGCTTAAAGGTGGGAAAAGGATAGTGAGGTAGAGCTGCAGCAAGCGACTAGCATATGTTGGCTACAGCGCAAAATAGAGCGAGAAGAGAAGGCAAAGCACGGTCGAGAAGCTAGAAATGATCAAGAAGTGATCCTGAAACAACCTACGTCAGACATAACTCCAACAACCGTGTTCACTTCCCGAACCCCACCGAGAAGAGACCATCACGGTTACACACGCGGTTGATGTGTTTTAGTTAAGGTCAACTTCGGGTTTTCTACAACCGGACATCAACAAATTCCCATCTGCCTCATAACCGCGGGCACGGCTTTCGAAAGATAATACCCTGCAGGGGTGTCCCAACTTAGCCCATGATAAGCTCTCACGGTCAACGAAGGATATTCCTTCTACCGGGAAGACCCGATCAATCTCGGAATCCCGGACTACAGGACATTTCAACAGCAATAAAACAAGTCCAGCAAAGCCGCCCGATTGTGCCGACAAATCCTGATAGGAGCTGCACATATCTCGGTCTCAGGGCACATCCGGATAAGCGAAGCGTACAGGAGCCAACGTAACCCAAGTTGCCAAGGGACGGCCCCGCACGGTGCTCTAGTTTGGACCAGCAATCGAAGGAGAACTGGCCCGTGGGGGGTTAAAATAAGATGACCCTTGAGTCTGCAGAACCCAAGGGAAAAAGGCTAGGTGGCAAATGGTAAAACCAATGTTGGGCCTTGCTGGAAAAGTCTTATTCAAGGCGAACTGTCAAGGGGGTCCCATAAATCACCCAACCGTGTAAGGAACGCAAACTCCGGGAACATAACACCGGTATGACGGAAACTAGGGTGGCAAGAGTGGAACAAAACACCAGGCATAAGGCCGAGCCTTCCACCCTTTACCAAGTATATAGATGCATTAATTAAATAAGAGGTATTGTGATATCCCAACAAGTAAACATGTTCCAACAAGGAACAACAAGTCCCTGTTCCAGCAAGGAACAAACTTCATCTTCACCTGCAACTAGCAACGCTATAAGAGGGGCTGAGCAAAGCAGTAACATAGCCAAACAACGGTTTGCTAGGACATGGATGGTTAGAGGCTGACATGGCAATATGGGAGGCATGATATAGCAAGTGGTAGGTATCGCAGCATGGCATAGCAAAAGAGCGAGCAATCTAGCAAGCAAAGATAGAAGTGATTTCGAGGGTATGGTCATCTTGCCTGCAAGGTTCTCAGAGTTGTCGAAAGCTTGGTCCTCGTAAGCGTTCTCAACAGGTTCCTCGTTCACGTACTCGTCTCCCGGCTCTACCCAAGACAAGAGAACAAGCAAAGGAACCAAAATCAACCACGATGCAATGCGCAAGCAATATGATGCAAAACATGGCATGATATGCGAGAGGTGATATGCAATGCGTATGCATGCTCCGGAAGGGCAAGGGTGAACAGGGCATAATCTTGGCAAACCAAGCATGCCACTGGATAGATGGGGTGATTTCGGTTGAAATCGATATAAAGATCACCGGAATCGGATGCACGGTTTGCAAATGACAAGCAATACAAGAATGACACGAATCTGCCATAAACAGCATGATGCTACTTAGCAAGCAACAAATAATTAAGCTACTGCACCCAAACATGGCAACAAAGCATATGACAGTAATCTACACAAGATGCACGACAAAAGATGAACACTGAGCTACGGCTAATTCACATCATAACAGGTTCAAACAAGCATGGCAAAAGTGCAAATGATAACAGGTTCACAGACTTAGTGAAATTAACAACATAGCAGAAAACTAACATCAGGATGACATGTTCAGAGCAACGAAACAACATGCTACAGGTTCATCACATAGCAAAGTAAGGCATGGCATGAATCTAATCAAAGCACTTGACAAATGTCCTTTACTGACCCTAAGCCAAAAAGGACCAGAAAACATTATTACACCCATGTCAACTAAGCAAGTTTCGTTACAGGTTTCAGACTTAGTAGAAAGCTGGACATGGCAGAAAACTGATAACGACTAGGCATGTTCGTGAGCTCGATGCACTCACTACAGAGCATTGCATGATAAACTAAGCATACATACATCAAGAAGACATGGCATAGTAACTATACATGGCAAGAATAACATCATATCATGCAAGGATAAACTACACCAAGCTTGGAAAAATCGAATAACATGTAAACAATCTGCCAGCAACATTTTGAAGCAAAAGTAGAGCTCGATTGACTCAAGCTATTGCACTCCATAATTGCAAACAAAGACATGAATGGATTGAGCAAATACCCAAGTTCAAAACTCCCTTACTGATCATACTCAAATTATGCATGGATCTCTCAGAAACAACAAGAATACAAGGCATGCAAATAACAGCAGTCAGGGACTTAGTGAAATCACTAAGTCTCTGAAATCAGCAACATCAAGATACCTAGTTTGCATGCTTGTGCTAGTCACCACATAGATCACAAAAATACAAGGCAAAATCCTCTGGATAGGTAACATGGCATATTACAAAACTCATGTAGGACTCAACTTCATAGTAGGTACACATCAATCATGGCAAAAATGACAAAAGTGCATGTTCAGATAAGATCCAGCAACTAACATCAACTAGCCCTCTACTAACAACATTTCGGGCATCAAGATGACTTCAAATGAAAATGATGCAATGGAACAAAATGATCTACTCTTCGAGGCGAACAATTCGACATATTATACGCGCGAAACGGAGCTACAGATGCAAAGTTGTGGCAGGATGAAGATGCGATGATAATGATGAAAAACTGGGACTTAGAAGAAAAACGAGGGGGTGAGGGAAAAGTCAACCCCGAGCGCGCACGCGAACCGAGGCCGACCGGATCTGGCCGACGTGGAGGTGGGCGGCGACGCCGGCGCGGCGGGACGGCGCGGAGGCGGCGGCGAGCTGCGGATCCGGCGCGGCGGCGGAGGCGCGGGGTCCGGCGTGGGAGGCGGCGCGGAGACGGGCGGAGGCGGCGGCCGGCGCGAAGCGGCGGAGGTCAGCGGGGTAGGCGACGCGGGAGGGCGCGGGCGGCGGCCGGGCCGCGGGGACCGGCCTCGGGCTCGCGGGCCCGCGGGGGAGGAGGCGGCGGCGAAGTGGGCCGCGGGCGCCACGTGGCGTCCCGCGGTTGGCGGGGCGGCTGAGCTGGCGGCGGGGAGCCAACGGGGGCGCGACACGTGGCGGCGGTGAGGTGGCCGGCGGCGGCGGGGCTGTCGGCGCGGATTCCGAGGCGAAGCTAGGGTTTCGGGGTGAGACTCTCTCAGATTTAGACGGGGGAGACGTTTTTATAGACAGAAGGAGCTAGGGAGCTCCAAATGGAGTGCGGTTTTCGCCCACGCGATCGTGATCGAACGGCGGAGGACATGGGACTGACTTAGATGGGTTATTGGGCTGTTTTGAAGGGGTGTTGGGCTGCAACACACACAAGGCCTTCACGGTTACCCGGTTAACCGTTGGAGTACCAAACGAACTCCGATTGACCCGAAACTTGACAGGCGGTCTACCGGTGCTATACTGAGGCCACATGTCAAACCTCGGTCCATTCTGAGAATGTTTAATACCCGCTCACAAAGAAATGTAAAAGGGGACGCAGAGAGACATAGGAGCGCCGGATTGCAAAACGGACAACGGGAAAGATGCTCGGATTTATGAGACGAAAGCGCATGCGAATGCGATGCACATGGTGACATGATATGAAATGCATGACATGACCAAAATGCAAAACGGAGAGAACCCAACCACGGAGGGAATATCATAACACATAGCCGGAAATGGCAAGAGTTGGATTACAATTAAGGCAAGTTACATCGGGGGCGTTACAACACACCACCACTACGAGAGGATCTCGTCCCGAGATCTAGGACTGAAGGAACTCCGGGTACTCGGAACGTAGGTGGTCTTCACGCTCCCAGGTGGCCTCTCGGTCTGAATGATGTGACCATTTCACTTTGAGGAATTTGATTGACTTGTTGCGAGTCTTGCGCTCAGTTGTCTCAAGAATGGCGACTGGATGCTCATGATAGGACAAATCTTCTTGAAGATCAATCTCTTCGAAGTTGATGGTGCGCTCAGGCGTCTTGAAGCACTTGCGAAGCTGTGACACGTGGAAGACATCGTGCACATTTGCAAAGTTGGAGGGGAGCTCAAGTTGATAGGCGAGATCGCCTCGTTTGCCGATGATCTTGAAGGGACCCACGTATCGCGGAGCAAGTTTCCCCTTGATACCGAAGCGACGAGTTCCTTTCATTGGCGAGACGCGGAGGTAAACATGGTCTCCGATCTCGAATGCCACATCACGGTGTTTGCTATCGTAATAGCTCTTCTGGCGCGACTGCGCGGCTTTGAGGTTCTCACGAATCACCTTGCACATAGCCTCAGCTTCTGAGATCAAATCATTGCCGAGCAATTGACGTTCACCGGTTTCAGACCAGTTGAGAGGAGTACGATACTTTCTGCCATAGAGAATCTCGAATGGGGCTTTGCCCGAACTGGCTTGAAAGCTGTTGTTGTAAGAGAACTCAGCATAAGGAAGACAATCCTCCCACTTCATGCCGAAAGAGATAACACAGGCTCTGAGCATATCTTCAAGAATTTGATTGACACGCTCGACTTGTCCACTAGTCTGAGGATGGAAAGCTGTGCTGAAGCGAATATTGGTGCCCATGGCCTTCTGAAAAGAATCCCAAAACTTGGAGATAAAGATGCTGCCACGGTCTGAAGAGATCAATTGCGGAATGCCGTGCAAAGAGACAATTCTGGAGGTGTAGAGCTCTGCCAGCTGCGCTGCTGTGATAGACTCTTTGATAGGAAGAAAATGAGCCACTTTGGTGAGCTTGTCGATGACGACGAAGATAGCATCATTTCCACGCTTGGACTTAGGAAAACCAGTCACGAAGTCCATTTCAATATGATCAAACTTCCATTCTGGAATAGCAAGAGGTTGGAGAAGACCAGCTGGTCGTTGGTGTTCTGCTTTCACCCTTCTGCAGACATCACACTCATTCACGAACTGAGCGATCTCACGCTTCATTCGAGTCCACCAATACGACTGCTTGAGGTCATGGTACATCTTTGTACTTCCAGGATGAATTGACAGGAGAGAATTGTGCGCTTCGTTCATAATGACTTTACGAAGATCACCCTTTGGAACCACAATCCGGTCCTCGAAGAAAAGAGTATCTCTATCATCAACTCGATAGCACTTGTATTTGGGGATGCTCTTTTCAATACCACGTTTCACCTTCTTCACCATGGTATCCAACAATTGTGCCTCACGAATCTGATCTTCCAAGGTAGGAGAGACAATGAGGTTGGCAAGAACACCTTGAGGAACAACTTGGAGATTCAACTTGCGAAAAGCCTCACAGAGATCTGGTTGAAAAGGCTTGAGGATTAAGCTGTTGCAGTAAGCCTTTCTGCTCAAAGCGTCTGCAACCACATTAGCCTTGCCTGGAGTATATTCAATACTCGGATTATACTCTTGAATCATTTCGACCCATCGAGTTTGCCTGAGGTTGAGATGAGGCTGAGTGAAGATATACTTGAGACTCTTGTGATCTGTGAAAATGTCCACTTTCCTTCCCAACAGGAGATGTCTCCATGTTATTAGTGCGTGGACAACTGCCGCCAACTCAAGATCGTGAGTGGGGTAGTTCCTTTCATTGGGCTTCAACTGGCGAGATGTATAGGCAACAACCTTCTTCTCTTGCATTAACACAGCACCGAGGCCCTGGAGAGAAGCATCACAGAATACTTCATAAGGCTTTGATTCGTCAGGAGGAGTCAGAACTGGAGCAGCGACAAGTTTCTCTTTGAGAGTGTTGAAAGCAACGTCACACTCAGGAGACCAGACATATTTCACATGCTTCTGGAGGAGGTTGGAAAGAGGCTTTGCAATCTTGGAGAAATTCTCAACGAATCTTCGGCAATAGCTTGCAAGTCCAAGAAAACTGCGAAGCTGCTTGACATTCTGAGGAGGATTCCAATTCAAAACTGCAGACACCCTCTCTGGATTAACAGCGATGCCCTTGGCAGAGATGATATGACCAAGATAAAGAACTTCATCAAGCCAGAATTCACATTTGGAGAACTTCGCATATAATTGATATTCTCTGAGCTTGTCGAGTACCAACCGCAAATGTTCGGCATGATCCTTCTTATTCTTGGAGAAGACCAAAATATCATCGAGATAGACCAAGACAAACTCGTTGATGTAGGGGTTGAAGATGAAATTCATCAAGCGAGTGAAATACGGAGGAGCATTGACGAGGCCGAAAGACATGACAGTATATTCATAAGAACCAAAGCTTGTTCTGAATGCTGTCTTGGGAATATCTTCTTCACGAATGCGAATCTGATGATAACCCATACGAAGGTCAAGCTTGGATAACACCTTAGCACCTTTGAGTTGCTCGAATAGCTCATTGATGTTGGGAAGTGGGTACTTGTTATTGATAGTCTTCTTGTTCAATGGACGGTAATCGACGCAAAGTCGGTCCGTGCCATCCTTCTTCTTGACAAAAAGAACACCACAACCCCACGGAGAAGAACTCGGTCTGATCAGACCCAGACGTTCTTGTTTATCGAGTTGAATCTTCAATTCCTTGAGCTCATCTGGTCCAAGCTTGTAAGGACGCTTGCAAACGGGTTCTGTGCCAGGCTCAAGCTCAATAACGAATTCAACTGGCCGACGGGGAGGCATACCCGGAAGCTCTTCTGGAAAAACATCTTGGTACTCACAAACGACTGGAATCTGAGAGATAGCCTCCATTTCACCCATCTCATTGAGAGAAAACAACCGAATGGTATCATCACGAGAAGCATAGATGATCACATCGTTCGAAGTGTGAGTCAATTTGATTTCCCTGGCAGCACACTCAAGCTGAGCCTTGTGCTTAGAAAGCCAGTCCATCCCAAGAATAAGATCAATATCAGAGTCACCAAGCACCATTGGAGAAGACAGAAATTTGTAGTCGCCCATCTTGATAGAGACATCAGGAACTAAAGAGTTTGCTCTCATTGATTTCACCGGAGAAATAACACCCAACGGTTTATCCAGGTAAGTCCAAGGAAAATCATTCTTTGCAAAGAACGATCTTGACATGAAACAATGCGATGCACCAGTATCAAATAAGACTTTGGCAGGAATATCATTAACAGGAAGATTACCCATGATCACTTCAGAAGACTCCTCTGCTTGAGCTGCGTTCAACATGTTCACCTTGACGTGCTTAGGATTATGCTTGACCACTGCATTGCTGGAAGATTTCACAGGAGGAGGAGGCGGAAGGCGCCTCTGGTTGAAGCACTTGTTCGCATAGTGACCCTTCTGCTGGCATTTGTTACAAGTCACTTCTGAGAGCGGACGATGGTAAGGAGCACTTGGCCTTGGAGCTTGGTTCTGAGACTTGTTCTGAAAACCAGGGTTGGGTGGGTGGGAAGATCCACGGCCACTTGAGTTCTTCTGCTGATAAGGCTGACGGAACGGAGGAGGAGGAGGCAACCAGAACTTCTGTTGCTTAGCTGCCACAAGTGAGGAAGAAGAAGACTGGACTGCGTCTCTGACTCTCTTCTTAGATGCCTCACACTTGAGCTGAGCAACTTCTTATTTCAGTGCCATGTTGTAGAATTCATCATACTTTAATGGCTCGAAAAGCACGAGAGCAAGTTGCAGATCTTCTCTGAGACCACGCCTGAACTGGTAGATCATACTCTTCTCATCAGGAATGTCTTGCCTTGCAAAACGAGAGAGCTTCTGGAACTGAGTGTTGTATTGATAGACAGTCATGTTGCCTTGCTTGAGATTGCGGAATTCCTCACGCTTAAGCTCAACAACACTTTCTGGAATGTGCTGCGCTTTGAAATCACGACAGAAATCATCCCAAGTGATCACACGACCTCCTCTGGAATCTTTGTATTGCTGGAACCACTCAGCAGCTTGATCTTTGAGTTGAAAAGAGGCAAACTTGACAAAGTCCTCAGGTCGGACATTGCTGCACTCGAAATGCTTGCTGATGTCCACGAGCCAATCATCAGCGTCAGTGGCCTCGACACAGTAGCTGAAGGTTTTTGGCTGATTAGCAAGGAACTGGTTCAGTGAAGCGAACTGCGGCTGATTGTTGCCTTGGCCTTGATTCTCTTGATTAGCTTGCCCTTGGTTGCGATCTTGCAAGAGCTGAATCAGAATCTGAGCATTGGCATTTGTGGCAGTCATCAAGGCTTGCCAAGCTTCCGGAGGCGGAGGTGGTGGCGGAGGGTTAGCCTGATTCCCGTCATTGCGTTCCGGATTCTGACGCGTTGGTGGAGCCATCCTGAAGAGGGTGACATCCATTAGCATCTTGACAGAGATATATTGAAGTTGAATCAAAGGAACGAAATTGCAACATGTAGTCTTCACAATTAACATTCGAACGAGAATGAACGAATGAATTCCAATGTAAATCATCACACTTCCAAAGCTGAGAAGCCACTAAGAACATGGTAAGGAATAAAATCAACAAGGTACGGAAGTGAACAAATACTTGGTAAGGATTACCCAATCACAAACCAAATATCTGCGGAAGAAATACTAAAGCTACAAGAATTCCCACTTATAAACTCCCGAAACTTTCTGGTTATGCAATCAGGTGTTGGGGATACAGGGGAAGCATAATATCTCACCCAAACTAGCAAATCCTACAACCAGCTGTATCCATCCTTCAACACATAACCAAGAAATCCTCGGAAATCATCTACCTCAACCTTCGAAAACACATCCGTTATACAAGTCATGGCAATACCCCTGCACTCGCCACAGTACTGGGCTATCAGGGCTATCTCACCAACAACTGTACAAAAGAGATTTTCGATGTCGGTCGTGCTAAACTCAGGTATTCCAAAACCGCAACGATAAGATTATGACGACAACACCTCGGAGCTCAACTCCCCGGGACACTGCCACAACCCCTAAATGTCAGGAGGCAACCAAGACAATGTTGTCATCATAAAACCATCGGAACGATTGTAATATACCCGCGTGATCCTAAATTTTTTTTAGTGAAATTTGAGAAGAGAAGAGTCAAAACTCTACGTCAGGATACCTCACCAGAAGGTCGAAGGGACTGGGAAGTAAAAAGAATTCCTAAACTCTCCGATATATAATTTCTAAATGACTCAAAACATTTTTCTAGACACAACTCGGCCACTAAAGACGATCAAACAGTGGGGGCTCCTAAGGTCGGGGAAAGGCTCTGATACCAACTTGTAACGCCCTCGATGCGGCTATATCTCCCACGTGTCGAGGCACGACTTAGAGGCATAACCGCATTGAAAGCAATGTCACAAGTGAGGTAATCTTCACACAATCCATGTAATAAATAAAGGGGAAAGATACCTAGTT
The DNA here is from genome assembly GCA_032464435.1 of Aegilops umbellulata. NCBI lineage: Eukaryota > Viridiplantae > Streptophyta > Magnoliopsida > Poales > Poaceae > Aegilops > Aegilops umbellulata. The sequence goes on from CP136055.1 coordinate 414,704,155, forward strand.
TGCATGCTTGTGCTAGTCACCACATAGATCACAAAAATACAAGGCAAAATCCCCTGGATAGGTAACATGGCATATTACAAAACTCATGTAGGACTCAACTTCATAGTAGGTACACATCAATCATGGCAAAAATGACAAAAGTGCATGTTCAGATAAGATCCAGCAACTAACATCAACTAGCCCTCTTCTAACAGCATTTCGGGCATCAAGATGACTTCAAATGAAAATGATGCAATGGAACAAAATGATCTACTCTTCGAGGCGAACAATTCGACATATTATACGCGCGAAACGGAGCTACAGATGCAAAGTTATGGCAGGATGAAGATGCGATGATAATGATGAAAAACTGGGACTTAGAAGAAAAACGAGGGGGTGAGGGAAAAGTCAACCCCGAGCGCGCACGCGAACCGAGGCCGACCGGATCTGGCCGGCGTGGAGGTGGGCGGCGACGCCGGCGCGGCGGGACGGCGCGGAGGCGGCGGCGAGCTGCGGATCCGGCGCGGCGGCGGAGGCGCGGGGTCCGGCGCGGGAGGCGGCGCGGAGACGGGCGGAGGCGGCGGCCGGCGCGGAGGCGGCGGCGGGCGACGGCGGCCGGCGCGGAGCGGCGGAGGTCGGCGGGGTAGGCGACGCGGGAGGGCGCGGGCGGCGGCCGGGCCGCGGGGGCCAGCCTCGGGCTCGCGGGCCCGCGGGGGAGGAGGCGGCGGCGAAGTGGGCCGCGGGTGCCACGTGGCGTCCCGCGGTTGGCGGGGCGGCTGAGCTGGCGGCGGGGAGCCAACGGGGGCGCGACACGTGGCGGCGGTGAGGTGGCCGGCGGCGGCGGGGCTGTCGGCGCGGATTCCGAGGCGAAGCTAGGGTTTCGGGGTGAGACTCTCTCAGATTTAGACGGGGGAGACGTTTTTATAGACAGAAGGAGCTAGGGAGCTCCAAATGGAGTGCGGTTTTCGCCCACGCGATCGTGATCGAACGGCAGAGGACATGGGACTGACTTAGATGGGTTATTGGGCTGTTTTGAAGGGGTGTTGGGCTGCAACACACACAAGGCCTTCACGGTTACCCGGTTAACCGTTGGAGTACCAAACGAACTCCGATTGACCCGAAACTTGACAGGCGGTCTACCGGTGCTATATTGAGGCCACATGTCAAACCTCGGTCCATTCCGAGAATGTTTAATACCCGCTCACAAAGAAATGTAAAAGGGGACGCAGAGAGACATAGGAGCGCCGGATTGCAAAACGGACAACGGGAAAGATGCTCGGATTTATGAGACGAAAGCGTATGCGAATGCGATGCACATGGTGACATGATATGAAATGCATGACATGACCAAAATGCAAAACGGAGAGAACCCAACCACGGAGGGAATATCATAACACATAGCCGGAAATGGCAAGAGTTGGATTACAATTAAGGCAAGTTACATCGGGGGCGTTACACCCTTTTTGCAATAAAGTCCCTCTGTTTGTTTGAAATTAACGCGCAGTCCTACTTAAAGTGTAGATAACGTTTCGTTTTTTGCGAAAAACACCCTGCCTCAACTGAACCGCCGTGCACGCCCCGCCGCTTGTCGCCGGCGTCGACGCCGCAGAAGCAAGGCAGGGGATGCGTCGCGGCGGACGTCAGCGCCGCCCGAGCGCAGGAATGGGGCGAGGTGTCGCGACTAGCGTTGTAGAGCGCGGCGTACCGAGGCGTCGCGGCGGGCGTTGAAGGGCGTGGTGGACTGAGGCGTCGCGGCGGAGGATGATAAGGCGGCCGGTGTGCTCTCTTGGGGCGAGGCGTCGCGGCGGGTTATGGCGAGCGCGGCCAGCAATGGCGTGAACGCGCGCGGGGAGGGGAGGGGACGGGAGGCGCGCTGCTGCGGCGGCGACGGCTGCTGGGCTGAGCTGTGGTGTGGTGTGCTGGTGGCGCGCCGAGCAAGCTGGGAGCGATTGGGGAGTTAGGAGTTCATGGATGTGGAGGAGGGAGGGAGGGGGGAGGTGGAGGTCCGTGCGGTGCTTGAAGAAGACGAGGAGGTGGGCGGGCGGGCGGGCGCCCCAGGATCCTTATACCGCGCCACCGGGCTCGCCGCGGGCGGGGTAGCTCACTGTCGCACGACCGGTCCACGCCGCATGCAGCGGCCGCGAGCTCCCATCGCGCGACAGCGGCGGCGGCGGGGCGCGGCAGCGGCGGCGTTGCAGGCTGGCGGGCCAGGGCGGGCGCGTGCGGCTGGCTGTGAGTGAAGCGGCGACAGACGGTAGCAAGGCAACGGGCGGGAGCGAGCGGCGGCGCTGGCTGGCGAGCGAGAGGCGTGGACAGGTCGCGGCGGCAACAGCAAAGCAGCAGCAGCAGCTAAACAACGAGCTCCAGTTATCTGAATTTTCAGTTCAGTGTCGTGATTTGGATGGACGCCCGAACAGAACAGCGATGCCAGCTTCAGTGGTCACGGACGGAATGGCTGGCTCACCTTGGCGTCGGCGTACTCAGCCCAGAACCGTTGGACGGCGCAGCGGTAGGGGTCAGCCGGGAGGATGGTAAATTTGATTCGTCTTCTAGAGCAGCAAGATTCTGAACGAGGCCGAACACAACAGCGAGGCCAGCCAGGAGGGATCCTCGACCGGAACGTCCATCAGGCCGCGTCCCTCGACTAGAATCTCCATCAAAACCCATCACATTGCAACTTTCAGAGGAACATCCAATGTCGCTAGCTGAGGAAAGTCATCCGTCCAGCCGTGCTATGCCGAGTTCGCCGGCGGAAGAAGAACACCCATCGAGCCCTCCATCGCCTGAGGCGGCTACACCAGAGGTATTTCTCCCCTTGAAAGTTACTACACCTCAGGCTAGCATGTTTGCATCTCTGAATTTTTTTAGAGATTTGTTCATATGTTGCTGTCTGAACAAGACACATATCTGAAGATTCAGTATTGACTTATACCTTGGAGTTTACATCTGTTGTATTGTTCCTCTATTCTAAACTGAACCATGCTATCCGACCAAGTTTGGGCCTACACATAGTCAAAAGTTTGAGTGATAGTTATGTTCCAGTTGCATTTATATTCAGATTTCAGAGAAGGAACAAAGTTCCATGAAAAACAAACTGTTAGTGTGTTCCTTGACGTTATACACCTGAGCACCCCTACTGTTAGCACCAAAATTAGCATTATTCTTGGCATGTATATAAATGCTTTGTTTGCATGATTATTTGATTGAAGTAGGGCAGAATGACAGTAAACTGAACCATGAAATTTTAGAATCAGAAAGTAGGCATATACATCGTCATTAGCTCATTCTTCTGAAGTTGCTCCATGTTACTCCAGTTTTAGGGCTCCAGAAGCTTAACCATTGCAATTTCTTTAACCCTAAAAACAATTACCTATGCTTCTTTTGAGGGTGAAAAAAAAGATGCCTATGTTTTTTTTGTGAGGGTTAAATAGATGTCTATGCTGATTCATAATGTTAGTGTTTCTCTAGAAGAACTAATGTTACAGCTTTCTCTCTAACTATCCAGGAGGAAGAGCTCTGCAGAGATCTCCGAGGAAGCCGGCGCTATTATCCATCGAGAAACGAAACTGGCGGCGTTGGTGGCACTAGAGCCCTAGACGGGTCTGATGCATCTGTTTTTTTAAGACAATACTGCGTCTGGTGCTGTGGAAGTGAGGAGACGGAAAAGCAACAGGAAGTGCTCGTGGGCTGGAACGGCCAGATGGATTCAATTAGGCCCTTACATTTTGTCCAATCACTATTCTAACAGACCGGGAAGACCAAAGTGGGCCTAGCAAATGTAAATATCGCATCGAGCAACATTTTTTCTTCTTTTCAGAAGGGGCAATTCCCTAGACGCGGATTTTACCCTCTGGGGCATATGCTCCCTAATGAAAAGTAAAATCAAAATAATATTAAAAAATTAAAAATTCTAAAATTTATAGATATTCTGCTTCGTCGGTGAAAAAAAAGTGAAACATTTGACGTCCGGAGGGCCATGGTTGGAGAAGGAGGATTCATTTGGAATCTAAGGAGGGAGAGGTACGAGACGATGGATTTTTGAACTCTAATTGTTGGCTACATGCGCAGCAACGACTCTGAGCTAGCAGCTACCAATAAAACACCTACACTCTCAATGCACCAAAAAAAGGCAAAATAAGGGCCCGTTCGGCAATCCACCGGCTCCTCAGAATCCGCGGACCTGGGGAGCACCGTTTTGCCAGCTCCCAGATTATTAACTGCAGCCCCGTCCGCTCCGGGAGCAGAGGCGCGGAGCGGAGGAAAACCAAACGGCCCTTAAATAACAAATGAAATATAATATTCTAAAAAACACCTTCTCAGAGTAAAAAGTAATCGTGTTTTTCTGAACAACAAAAAAATTGATTGAAAGAATATTTCATACACAACTACTATTTCATAGAATGAAATGAAAATGACGAGCTGAAATAGATCATGACAAACATGGTTAGGGTACGCTCAAATGTCAAAGTCCAAAATGAAATACTAAGTGTAACCTTATTTCTAATGTTTACAATAATTAAATTAAAAAAAGTCTTGCATAATGGCATATGGAGCAGGTTATATCTAAATTTTCGCCCGGTACAACGCACGGGCATTTGTACTAGATAACTTTGCCGGAGTTTGTTCTGGATATGAATTACTCTCCTATAAAAGTAACTTTGCCGGAGTTTGTTCTGGATATGAATTACTCTCCTATAAAAGTAACTTTGCCGGAGTTTGTTCTGGATAGGAATTAGGCCCAGTTCTTTTGCCGAGGAACCTCCACACAGCTTCTTCTAAAATCTTGAACCAATATGTTTTTGACAATCCTAACTATTACATCCTAACAAGCTATTGTGTGGATAGAAACTCGCGAGCCCCAGGTTTTTGGGTTGGGTATCTCCGGATTTTTTTTTACCTGTTTTGTTCGGTTTCATTTTTCTATCTTTTCCTTGTATCTTTTTTCTTTATTTTCCATTTTAAAATATTATTTGTTTAAAATAAATTTGTGAATATTTTTAAATCTACAAACATTTTAAAATTCATGAAAAAAAAATCTAAATTCACGAATATTCTTTGAAATTTTAAACTTTTTAAATCCATGAATATTTAAAAAACCTACCATGAACAATTTTTTGAAAAAAGGACTTGTTTAAAAAATTTGTAAACATTTTTCCAAATTTGTGATCCTCGAGCGTACCGTACACCGGTGCCGCTGCCGAAGTAGCAGAACACCGTGGGCAACCGCATCATCCCCATCTTCGGCCTCGAACGCTGCTCTCTCTGCTCATGATATCGACGGACACGATTTGAATTACAACTAAGGATTAGCAAATTCAAGAAATATTTCATCTGGTCGCGAGTTGCCGTTGGATCATATTCTCTTACTCTCATTCTCTTCACGCCCATATAGAGGTGAGCCGTGAGTCCCAACCACCAGATTATACCAGCACTGTTGAAAATCCCATATAGAGGTGAGCCGTGAGTGCCCAAAACATTATGTAGCTTGTCATGGTATCTTACCAGCAGTACTATTGACCAACGTAGCAGATACGGGACTTGGTCTTCTCTTCTCTTCATCTCGTTCAAGTGAGCTGTGTCCAGGACAAAAATATACAGAAACTATTACCAAGCGATGTCGGATGGAGATTAAAAGAAAAACTCTGCGACAAGAAATTGCATTTTAACTTTGGTTGGGCTATACGCTACATATAAGGTATTCAATAAATATAATCAAGATTATGTGTATCTGAATCGTTCGAGCCTTTTGGAAGCTAACCAGGGAGATAAATGTGTGATGGTACACTGATCCGTATCTGAATGGACCAGTGGATAAACCTCGTGATCCATATCCCAATCTGCTGGTGGGTTGTTCTCGGAAACTCATATGGAAAGTCAGCAACAGTTTTCACTAAAAGGTAGCGTGCAGGAACCCAATTGCTTATAGATCTAGTCGTTATCACCTAATACTGTTGTAGGCAAGTCAACTAAGCCTACCCTAACTATTACAGAAAAGAAAATGTGTGACTTGCTCACGAAGTACCAGCCCGCCTAGCTGGAGTTGTAACGGGCGATATGCCAAACCTTATTCGGCTAGGATTAGGAAAAAATAGAAAAAAAAAGTGTAACTTGCACACGAAGTAAATACATCTACTCAGCTAGGATTAGGAATAATATTAACTGATTAAGGTGGAGAAAATTTCCTGATAACACTTGTTATCTTGCAGTCTTCAACTTACAAGGGCGACCGAGTCAGGTCTGACTGATCCTATTGTCGGCATGTCTTAGCTGGCAAAGATAAACAAGTACATGACTAGATTCACTAAAGGAATAGTCGAATCACATGAGCATATACCCTCTGATAGAAGAAACAATATTTAGTAAGGGTTATTGTTCAGAAATGCCAAATTATGGTCTACACTCTATCCTAACCGTCATTTTTTTATGAATAAAGCAGCAGGCATGGTGCGTATAGATGCCATCTGTGTCTGATGTGAGAAGTAGCATCTTCTGCTGACCTAAGGTATTGATACTCTAGAAATGTTTTAAAGCATTTCTTCGAAGGTAATACATAAAAAACCAGAAATTTGGAAGCTTACAGGCTGCTATTAGTTGACAAAGGAGCCATCATGTACCTTCAAAGAAACTAGCCCCTGTGCTGCGTTCTAATCCAAGCCACTATGTAGATTCCAGGAAACTGCACGTACAGGAAGGTCTTCTCCGCATTAGTGACAGCTTAGCCCTCTTAAATAGCATGTTCCAAACTGGATTGGAGTAAAGGAAAAATAGGATGTTGTGGAAGTAAAAGGGAGAGAGACAGAGTTTTTGACTATATGTTGCATACCGCCCATATAATTCCTTGCACAACACCCCAATTTACATGGCTGATCCTAGCATGATTTGTGCAGCCCTGCAACCCGTGTGTGGCTTCATCAATAACACAGGGGCACCAGCAGCTACTGCAAGGCGTTTCTCTTCTTTCATCTGCATCAAGCGCAATCGGAGGGCCCTTACAAAAGCCGCTGAAGACTTGCAAGCTGTTGACAAGGTGGTTCAAGAACAAGTTAGCCTGGAGACCAACCAGCTCAACAAGTGTGATCCTCGAGTCAAATTATGGCTGAGAAGGGTCGATGGAGTCCTTGTCCTAGTTGACGCTATTGACCAAGAGTGTGATCAACTCATGCAATACTCTTGCTTCTGCAGTTCTTCTCTAACCCTTGGAAAACGGTATCATCTTGGCAAGCATGTTCTCGAGATTCTGGAGGATCTTGGTAGACTAATTGAGGAAGGGAACCAATTTAAGGTATTTGGATACAAGCCTTTGCCAGATTTGGTCGAGGAGCGACCAAGGATAGAAGCCTTTGGCATCAAGCCAGTGCTGAAGGATCTACGGGAATTTTTCAATAGCAGCAATGTGGGCTTCATCGGAATTTGGGGTCCAGGAGGGGTTGGGAAGACAACCCTCCTCAACACCTTCAATAATGAACTCAAGGAATGGGGCAGCGATTACCAGGTGCGTAACTATGATACGAAATTAGTCAACTTGCATATATGACATTTATATGAGATTTATATATGCTTCCATGAGGAACATAACATAAACATATTAATAAAATTTAACATACGCATTTGAGCCATATTTCCATTTGAATTATATAGAAAACGTTCAATTTTAAATACTTCCATCTAAGTTGAAACACAAGTGTACATAGCAAGCTTTTGTCAAGAAGTGTCTGCACATTTGTTATTCAAAGCTCCAATATCAAATTTCTCATTTCACTAATTATTTGTGTACATCTCACCACTTAAAAGAACAGTGCGCTTTCATGTGATGCATAATATATATTTCTCTGGATAGTTCTCAACCAAGATAATAACTTCTTATTTCTCTATATATGTATTTCTTGAAATTTGTATGATTTTTCCTGAAAACAAAGGGTAGTATCAACCCTTTGTTTACAGTGGCATACTGGTATTAATAAATAGATAAAAGGAAGAGAATTTTCACACTAATTTAAATCTTAACCACTGTCCTGTAAACACTGAATATATACAGAAAAAATATACAAAGTAAACAAAATTAAACCACCCTTTTTCCAGAACCTACATACTTAACTATGTACTTTCCTAGAAATTAGAATAAGTGTATATTCGCTGATATCACAGAGCCACAAACACACAATACCTTTACCTTGCCTGGCTGCACCTCTTGCATGTATATTTCTGAAGCTACTATTTATTGAACGGAAGGCAGAACTTCTGCCATTGCTCAGAAGATTTGAACCAACATAAGCAGAACACCTCCCCTGCTCGTATTATGTGTCCTCAAGCATTTTCTTAATAAGCAGGCTTTTACATATGTCCAACGACATAAACGTGGAAGTGGGTAACCATTATTTTTACTTTTTGAAAGATTTCATAGAACGGGTAAGTTACCTATAACTGATAAAAAATTCATAAGTCAGAAGATTAACTCCATGTAAATCAACAATTTGTTCTTTCATACAATTTTACTGGATCCTAATATTTCTATTGGTCCAAATTGGCTTTGTTAGGTGGTAATCATGATTGAGGTGTCCAACTCTGGAACTCTAAATATAACAGCCATCCAGCGCATGATTACAGACCGCCTTGGTTTGCCTTGGAATGACGCAGAGGCAGAGCAAACTCGCGCCAGGTTTTTGGCAAAAGCACTGGGCAGAAAGAAATTTATTATTCTACTAGATGATGTCAGGAACAAATTTCAATTAGAAGATGTCGGGATCCCAACCCCAGATTCCGAGAGCAAAAGCAAGTTGATTCTCACCTCACGCGATCAGGATGTTTGCTATCAAATGGGAGCACACCACAGTTCGATTAAGATGGAGTACCTGGAGAAGTCATCAGCATGGGAGCTCTTCCGAAGCAATTTGAGCACTAATGCTATTGCAGCTATTGAGTCTCCTGCCCCTAATAATGTTGTACGAGAGCATGCTGAAGCAATTGTCCAAAGCTGTGGTGGCCTTCCGCTTGCACTCAGGTAATAGGGAGGGCTGTGGCAGGACTAACAGAACCCAGGGATTGGAGCTTGGCAGTGCAAGCGACCAAGGATGACATAAAGGACTTGCATGGAGTACCAGAAATGTTCCATAAATTGAAATACAGTTATGATAAGTTGATCAAGAAACAGCAGCGGTGTTTCCTGTACTGCACCCTTTTTCCAGAATATGGCTCAATCAGCAAAGATAAACTTGTGGAGTACTGGATGGCAGATGGGTTGATACCTCAAGACCCCAAGCAAGGCCATCGCCTAATTCGTAGCCTGCTGTCAGCATGTTTGTTGGAGAGTTGCAAATCTGACTCCTCAGAGGTGAAAATGCACCACATAATTCGTCATCTGGGCATTTCCCTTGCAGGGCAGGAAAATATTATTGTGAAGGCTGGAATGAGTTTGGAGAAGGCCGCATCACACAGAGAATGGCAAACAGCTACAAGGATATCGCTCATGTTTAATGACATACAGGACCTTTGTATGTCACATGAGTGCAAGAATCTTGTAACTTTGCTAGTTCAGCATAATCCTAACTTGGAAAAGCTCAGTCCAACATTCTTCAGCTTCATGCCATCTTTAAGGGTTCTTGATCTTTCACACACCGGCATCACAACTCTTCCAGTTTGTAGAACATTGTCCAAGCTTAAGTATCTCAATTTGTCCCACACATGCATTAAGAGGCTTCCTGAGGAGTTTTGGGTGCTCAAAGAACTAACCCATCTGGACTTAAGTGTTACCAAGGCCCTTAAAGAGACATTTGACAATTGTTCCAAGCTACACAAGCTAAGGGTGCTAAACCTCTTCCGAAGTAACTATGGGATTCGTGATGTCAATGATCTGAACATTGATTCCTTACAGGAACTCGAGTTCCTTGGGATCACAATTTATGCCGAGGATGTGTTAAAGAAGTTGACCAAGACACATCCTTTAGCAAAGTCGACACAGCGTCTTAGCCTCAAACACTGAAGAAATGCAGTCGATCCAAATATCTCACTTCACACATATGGTGCAACTTGGAGAACTCTATGTTGAATCATGTCCTGACTTGAAACAACTAATTGCCGACTCTGACAGGCAAAGAGCTTCTTGTCTGCAAGTGCTCACCCTTGCTGAACTTCCTTCCCTCCAAACAATTCTTATTGGATCTTCACCTCATCACTTCCGGAACCTTCTAGAAATTACAATCTCCCACTGTCAAAAGTTGCATGATGTTACCTGGGTTTTGAAGCTGGAATCACTTGAGAAGCTTTATATATGTCACTGTCATGAACTAGAGCAAGTTATTCAAGAAACAGCCGATGAGGTGGAAGGCAAGAGTTTGGGGATTGAACAGGGTAGTATTCAGAAGTTCAGGATGGAAAATAGTTTCTCTGAAGAAGAAGAAATACAAGATATGGTAGACAACGCAAGGGGTGAATATGTCAAAGATTACCAAAACATGACCAAGAGTGGGCGGATCAATGGAATAGAGCACCCTGTAGACTTCCCAAAACTGAGATCATTGGTGCTGACTGACCTACCAAAGCTGAGAAGGATATGCATCCCAAAAGACTTCCCTTGTCTTGAAAGTATTAGGGTGGAGGACTGCCCGAATCTAAAAACAATTCCATTGGGTCAAACATATGATTGCCAGAGACTAAAAATGATTTGTGGATCATATGACTGGTGGGAAAGGCTAGAATGGGGTGGCAAGGACATAATGGAGAGCAAGTATTTCATTCCCATCCAAGACAAAGACTAGCAGAACCACTGCATGACGATACAACACAAATTACTAAGGTTTCCGGCAAAGCTAAATTACCATTCTGCATTAACTTCGATTTCATCTGCCACACTCAAGCATAAGCAACAATAGTCGCTTCCTCAATCAACCTCTTGGGCGGCCTAGGATCCCTCCTAGGCCTGTGAAGATCCTCTGCAACACGTGCATCATGAACAGCAATGATGTCAATCTATGTACATATTAATTACATTTATACGTTCAGATTCATAAATAAGTGGCTTTGTATTAGCCTATCTGTATTATATTATGTTCATGATGTAAATACCAATCTTTTAGTTACACTTATACTACGTTCAGATTCATAAATAAGTGACTGTTGTAAAAGCCTATCTGTATTCTGTACATACAAACCGAACTGTATAAAGCTATATACTATGCTCACCATGTATTCACAGAGTGTATAAAGCTATATATTGTGCTCACCATGTATTCACAGAGTATATATCCTGTAAGCGATTAAACCCAAATATCAGTACAGTTAGCTCATAGAGTACCTGATTGACTTCCCTTCGATGGTCAGGCTTGTAGCCTGCCAGAGGGACCCAACTCTGCAGCTGCACTTGCTTAGTTTGCTACGCAACACCTCCCAAGGAAGCAACGAAATATCAGTCTCCAGATTCCACCATATATTCTTTCGAACAAAAAGTCACAAGGCTCAAAGCCAACCCTACCTTGAAGAAGATGATTGCTATATGCATAGCAAAACAGGTCAAAGCGTGCAACGGTACAAGATCACAAACACGATGGATGACTTCCTGCCGTTGAGAACATCAAGTGCCGCTCACGCATTTCATCGAACACCTTGCACCCGAAGACATGGTGGAGATCAGTTCTTTCTCGTGGAAACCCGCCGCGGGTACACTCCAGAAACCCTGATCACTCCTCCATGCCCCATCTGACCAAAGGTCGCTCTCTCGTTGGGCTTGCACTGGGCAGAAACTCGCCGGCCAGGCCAGGTGCATTGCTGCTCCGGGTCCGCCTGTGTTGTTCACGGCGAACCTTAGTGAATCGTGTGTAGTGCTAGCTCACTCCGTGTGCGGAAAGGCACTGGATGGCACTCACGGCGAGGCTACGACGGTGTGCCTACGAATTTAGTACCATGCTGAGTCAGAAATGATCAAATGATCAAATGATCCAATTTCCGGCCTGTCGTCTGCGAGGAGGCAAAGGAGGGAAGGTCGGAAAATCCTATTGGACGCTCGCTGCGTCGACTTGTCGAGGCTTCGTACAGAGAGACTAGCGATAGCGATCAAGATGGGCCGGCCCCAGTTAGGAGATAGCGCTGGCGCTGCAGCTTCCGGTTTTGGGAACCTTCTGGAGGGTTCCTGAACGGTTTTGGGAACCTTCTAGAAGGTTCTCGAACCGGGTTTTCACTGGTTTTTTCTGTTTGCTTTTTCTTTGTTGTTTTTCCTGTTTTTTTTCTTTCGTCGTTTTTCTGTTTCTTTATTTCATTTTTCAATTCCTTTTTCTTCTCTTTTTGTCTTCTTTCTGTTCACATTTCAAATTATGTTTGGGAGTTTCAAAAAATCGTCCCATTTCAAATTCGCACTACCAAATTTGTCTCCATTTCAAAATTTGTTTTCAACATTCAAAATTTGTTCGTGCTTTAAAAATTATCCGCGCTTCTAAATTTGTTCTCCATTTCAAAATTTGTTCTCAACATTCAAAAATTGTTCGTGCTTTAAAAAATTGTTCGCACTTCTAAATTTGTTCTCCATTTCAAAATTCGTTCTCAACATTAAAAAATTGTTCGTGCTTTAAAAAATTGTCCGCGCTTCTAAATTTGTTCTCAACATTCAAAAATTATTCGTGCTTTAAAAAAATGTCCGCGCTTCTAAATTTGTTCTCCATTTCAAAATTTGTTCTCAACATTAAAAAATTGTTCGTGCTTTAAAAAATTGTTCGCGCTTTTAAATTTGTTTTCCATTTCAAAATTTGTTCTCAACATTCAAAAATTGTTCGTGCTTTCAAAAATTGTTCGAGCTTCCAAATTTGTTCTCCATTTCAAAATTTGTTCTCAACGTTCAAAAATTGTTCGTGCTTTCAAAAATTGTTCGAGCTTCCAAATTTATTCTCCATTTCAAAATTTGTTCGCAACATTCAAAAATTGTTCGTGCTTTAAAAAATTGTCCGCATCGTTTCAGAAACTGTTCACCTTTTAATGTTTTATTCACAAAACAAAAAACATTTTGTTTCAAAAAAAGTTCCCATTTCCAAAATTTGTTCACAAATACAGAAACTGTTCACATGTTTAAATTTTGTTTGCAAATGCAAAAATGTATGGGAATTTCAAAAAAAAATGTTCCAAATGTTGTTCACAAATTCAAAGATGTTCAGGAATTTCGAAAATTCTTCATGTTATTCAAATTCGTATTTAATTTTTTGTTCCATTTTTTAACTTTTTTGAGTGTCCCAAATAATGTTTTCGTTTCAAAAAGTATTTCCTTTAAAAAATCTTGTTTGGCATTTTTGTAAAAAGTTTTAATCTACCACGTATTATAGTTCATATATACCGGGCTGCCACTTTACACACTAAATCTCAGTTATACAGTGGCTATGGACGCGCTTTCATGGCAGGAGGACTTTGTGTTCGATCCAACGCCCACAAGTTTTTATGGAATTTTGTGAATTTGTTTTTTTTTCTGCTTATGTTTGGTTCTTTTATGTTGGCGCTGCCACTCTTTCACAAATAGCTAGCCTGGCGGAGTGGCTAGCGCATAGCGGGCGCATGTAGAGATCACGAGTTTGATTCCAGAACTGGCGACATTTTTGGCATCTTTTTCATTCAGCGATGGACAGCGAATGGGCCGGCCCACGTGAACCGCATCCTGTGCGAGACGGCGACTTCTTGCCGCAATAAGCGGCATACAGGAGGTCCCGGGAAGGTCACCCAACTTTTTTTTCTTTGAGGGGGACTCACGAGGAAAGTTGTGGGCTGAATCCTAGCAGCCCGTGTAGGCAGCCGAGGGCCGAGGTTAGCCCAACTCTAGGTCGGGCCGTCGTGGCTCGCTGATAAAAAAGGTACTGCGGCCGTTATGGATTTTTTGTTATCCATCCATCGTCTACCTCCAAATTTCTGACCGCATCTTCGACGTCCAGCACCAGATAAAAACCAGCTTCACCGCCGCCGGCCGGCCGAAATTCCCATATGGGCTACTACCAAGCCTTCCAGTGCCCCGCGGGTGGCGAAGCCAAGGTAAACTCCCAGGGCGCGCACTCCCCAGCTTGTCGCCGCACGCAACGTGTTCGACGGATTGACTCTTCCACGCCAGTTTCACCGCGGGCGCAGCTGTTGATTTGCGGCGCTCCTCCTCCTCCAGAAACAACGAGGAAATAGGATCTCGGGTAGAAATTTTCGCCCCTCCCACTCGGTTTCGGCTGGAAGAGTGCGCCATCCACATGTTTCCTTCTCGAATGATGACCTCTTCGTGCCTCCCACTACCCAGCTGCGCGTGGATATTTTCTCCAGACATGCCAGTCGCCATCGGCAGAACCGTCGCCGCGCCTTCGCCGTACGTTCTCGTTTGACCAGGGGACCGCGTGGCGTCTCGCCGTTGCATTGGTTGTTCTTTATAAGCTTTACCTTTTCCCCCCTTTTGGCATCTTCCATGCCTACCCCGCCTGTCTGCCACTTGAAAATCGTTGATCCCAATGGCTGAAGCGATCAGCGCCGCCGGTTCTTGCCTGCAGCCCCTCTGCGAGTGCCTGGATGGCACAGGCATGCTTGACGCAGCAGCCCGGGAGGTCGCCTCGTTCCTTCACCTCAAATCCAACTGGGCCGATCTCGACAAGGCCAAGAAGCTACTGCTGGCTGTCGAGACGACAGTGAGGGCGCGAGTCACCACAGAGTTCGACAAGCTGAACATCTGTGACCCTCAGGTGCAGGTCTGGCTGAGGCGTGTCGAAGAGCTACAGCTGGATGCCATCGACGAGGACTACAGCCAGTTGAGGAAGTATTCTTGCCTTGGCCAGTGCACCATCCATGCTCACCAGCGTGCATCGATCGGCAGGCGTATTCTCGAGGCTCTTGATGAGGCAAATAAACTTATTGAAGAAGGGAGGCGGTTCAAGAAATTTGGATTCAAGCCCCTGCCCAAGATTGTTGATCCCTTGCCTCAAATCGAGACGTTTGGTTTGGAGACCATGCTGAGTCAGCTCCATGATCTGTTTGAGAAGGGCGACTCGAATATAATTGGTGTGTGGGGTCAAGGAGGTGTTGGCAAGACGACGCTTCTACATGTTTTTAACAATGATCTTGAAAAGAAGGCCCATGACTATCAGGTATGTGGCTTCTCCAAGACTACAATTTATCCCTTAGAGTACATGTTTATCTGTACATTAATATTTCTATTTAACTTAAGAGAATACTTATTTCAGTGACCATGCTTATATTTGTAACGATACTCAAAGAAAGTTAATGTACAAACAGAAAAGAGAAAATTTGTGCTGCCATGCATTTTAGAGAAGCCAGAAAAATTCATTGTAGAACAGCTACACAGTGCACTGAAGTAGTTAAGTCTGAAGTAATGTTGATCTTCTTGTACAGGCATAAGAAATTTAACATGGTTTTCACACGGAGAGACAGTAACCATTCAGCATGAGAATTTGACTAGTTCATAGATATTGTAGGTACACATTATCTAGTAGATATGGACATGAAAAATGCATTGTTATTTAATGCAATTAGTGTGTGTCAATTTGTTCTTTTCCACATAATCCTTAAAAGGTTTGCTCTTTTAAGCATATTTTACGTAAACCAAGTAAATGTGCATAAAATGCAGCTGTGTAAATTGGAATTATTGCCTTTTTGTGTTAAATTTTTTTGGCACATACATGCATCTCTTTTTTCGCACATCCTTCCCTGACGCTATCTCATCATTTGTAATTTTCAGGTTATATTTCTATTCATATTTTAAAATACCTTCTAGCTATAATTGATGGTCCCATTTTCCTTAATTTGCTTGTGCCAGGTTGTTATCTTTATTGAAGTATCCAATTCAGAGACGCTGAACACAGTGGAGATACAACAGACTATCTCCGAAAGGCTCAACTTGCCATGGAATGATGCAGAGCCAATTGCCAAACGGGCCAGATTCTTGATAAAGGCACTTGCTAGGAAAAGATTTGTAATCCTGCTTGATGATGTAAGGAAGAAATTCCGACTGGAGGATGTTGGTATCCCAACTCCAGATACCAAAAGTCAGAGCAAGCTGATCCTCACATCACGTTACCAAGAAGTATGCTTCCAGATGAATGCACAAAGAAGCTTGATTAAGATGCAGATTTTGGGTAACGATGCTTCATGGGAACTGTTCTTGAGCAAGCTGAGCAAGGAGGCTAGTGCAGCAGTTGAATCGCTTGGTTCTCAGAATACTTCTAGAGAGCATGCTATGGCGATAGCCCGAAGTTGTGGAGGACTGCCACTTGCACTCAATGTCATTGGGACCGCTGTGGCAGGCTTGGAAGAGGGTGAGTGGAAATCAGCTGCGGATGCAATTGATACTAATATGGAGAATATTGATGGTGTGGATGAAATGTTTGGTCGGTTGAAATACAGCTACGACAGGCTCACAACCACTCAACAACAGTGTTTCTTATACTGCACTCTTTTCCCAGAATATGGATCTATCAGTAAAGAGCAACTTGTTGATTATTGGTTAGCTGAAGGTTTGCTATTACATGATCGTGAGAATGGTTATCTGATATTCCGCAGTCTCGTTTCAGCCTGCTTGTTGCAGGCCAGTGGCTCAATGTCTTCAAAGGTAAAAATGCACCATGTAATCAGGCAACTGGGGCTTTGGTTGGTCAACAAGTCAGATACAAAGTTTCTTGTTCAACCAGGGATGGCCTTGGATGATGCTCCATCAGCTGGAGAATGGAATGAAGCTACAAGGATCTCCATCATGTCTAATAACATCACCGAGCTTTCTTTCTCACCAAAGTGCAAAAATGTCACCACTCTGTTGATGCAGAACAACCCAAATTTGAACAAGATGAGCTATGGATTTTTCAGAACTATGTCATCCTTGAAAGTTCTGGATCTTTCTCATACTGCAATAACATCACTTCCAGAATGTGATGCATTGGTTGCATTGGAGCATCTGAATTTGTCTCACACACACATTATGAGATTACCTGAGCGCCTATGGTTACTGAAAGAGTTGAGGCATTTGGATCTGAGTGTGACTGTTGCACTTGAAGATACCATGAACAACTGTTCAAAGTTGCACAAGTTGAAAGTGCTCAATCTCTTCCGCAGCCACTATGGTATCCGTGATGTTGACAACCTGAATCTGGATTCTCTGAAGGAACTACTGTTCCTTGGAATCACTATTTATGCAGAGGATGTGCTAAAGAAATTGAACATGCCTCGTCCTTTGGCAAAGTCAACACATCGCTTAAACTTGAAGTATTGTGCAGATATGCAATCAATCAAAATCTCTGACCTCAGCCACATGGAGCACCTTGAGGAGCTGTATGTTGAATCATGCTATGACCTGAACACAGTGGTTGCTGATGCTGAGCTTACAACTTCACAGTTGCAGTTCCTGACCCTGTCAGTTCTTCCCTCGTTGGAAAGTGTCTTTGTTGCACCAATGTCTCATAATTTTCAGTACATCCGCAAATTGATCATTTCACACTGCCCCAAGTTGTCGAACATCACATGGGTCCGAAGGCTTCAGCTTCTTGAGAGGCTTGTCATATCTCATTGTGATGGGGTGCTCGAAATTGTTGAAGATGAGGAGCAGTATGGAGAACAAATGAAAATGCAGGATCATGCTTCAGATGAACAAGAAGATCATGCTATGGTAGAAACTTCACGGAATGACACAGGGCAGAGTGACTTCCCAAAGTTGAGATTGATCGTATTGACGGGACTTAAGAAGCTGAGAAGTATTTGTAAAGCAAGAGAATTCCCATGCCTTGAGACCCTTCGGGTGGAGGATTGCCCAAATCTGAGAAGCATCCCGCTAAGCTGCACGCATAACTATGGGAAACTGAAGCAGATATGTGGTTCAGTTGAATGGTGGGAGAAACTGCAGTGGGAAAATAGGGAGAACGTGGCATGTCTGGACAGCAAGTACTTCATTCCAATCTGACAGAACCCCAATTTCAATGGCTTTTGCATGGCACGCAGGTGGCTTAGTTCTGTCTTCAGTCTTCACACAAATAAGAGGTCTCCTCTTAAATTGTTTAAAATTTGTATATGTGACAGGCATAGCTTCTGTACATTGTTAGTATTTATTCATGTATACAATATGATATACTCTGTAATTTTCTGGTATTGCATTCGTGTAATATGAATTGTTCATTTAAATCATAGTCCAATAAGGCTCTGCGACTTTGTGTCCTATCAATTGTGCAATATCTCCATAAAAAAGTTTTCAGGGCATTATTAACTCAGTTGCATGTAATTACCCCTTCTCAAGATTTACAAGCCAAACCTTGCTCTGGCATGAACATCAGGCATGGCATTGGATGCACCACTTTGTTACAATAGAGTGATTGACTGATGTGATGATATCAGGAGAAATGTTTCACTGATGGGATTGTACCCAAAGTAAAAGATGCCTTGAACATTTCTAGTATGTACAGGTACCTTTCTGGATTCTCTTTCCCGATGCTTTATTTTGTACTTTAGCTATAAGCCCTTGAGTGCTCACTACATTTAGAATATCACTAATAGATTCACTGAGAAGGCTTGTGAAGTGCCTCCGAAAGGGAAAGGCATTGGGATTGGCTAGGGGTATCTCCTGCCTCTTGCTAGAATAAGGTACTGCATTATCCCAATTTCCGTTCCTGCTCTGTTTTGAATTCAGAAACAGCATACTTTATAATTTTACTTAGTATAGTCGAACGATGTGTTATTTCAATATTTTTCCAAAAGAACATTTGTCAGAAACAGCCAGCGATTGTCTTTTAGCAGAAATAGCTCGGTCAACTCCATAGATATGTTGTATGTTCTATATATGTGGTGTTTGCAAAATCCTCCTTCTGCTGGCAGCAAAGGAGAAGCAAGGAGTACAAGTCTGCCAAGAGCCTCAATTCAAAAGTTCTATTCTACGACGTAGAACTATGTTCCCTCTCAATCTCTCATGGTAGCAACTTGATAACTTGTAGAAGCATAGCAGCTAGTATTTTTCATGCATTCTTCCAAGTTATCAAGTTTATGGTAGCAAAGGAGAAGCAAGGAGTACAAGTCTGCCAAGAGCCTCAATGCATTTTTCCCATTTTGCTCCGTATGTAGTCTATAATGGAATCTCTACAAAGACTTATTTTTAAGAAGGGAGGGAGTACATCATTATGAGAGCGTCGTTTTTTGCTCTTCGTGAATGTTAAAAGTGGACCCGATCTGTTTTACATCATCTATTGAAGATGTTCTTATCGTCTGTTCGTACGCGTGTGTGAAGCCTTTTTTTTTGGTTGGCAACATCACCACTGCTGAAAAATCATACTACTCCACAAGATGCATGCTTAATTATTACTCCCTCTGCCCTGAATTACTTGTTGCAAAGATGGTTGTATCTAGAGAGATTGGGTATCTAGAGGTATTTTTAGTTCTAGACGCATTTATTTCTATCAATTACTTCCTCCGTCCCAAAATATAAGAACGTTTTTTACACTAGTATAATATCAAAAACGTTCTTATATTTTGGGACAGAGGGAGTAAGTGATAAGTAATCCCGGCCGGCTGCCGTGTCTGACTAATCGTGGTGTTAGACTTCAGAAAGCGTGCCAAGTCCAACTTCAGGCCGCAGCGGATGAGAAGAAGTGCTTGGGGAAATGGTGATGGGCCCCACGCAATGAATAAATGCGTCCACGTTCTCTGGCTCTCTATCCTCCTGAGCCGAGTCAAACGCTCCTACCTACCTCCTGCCCTGCTCTCCATCCACACCAGATCAGATCAGGGAGGGCGCGGCGGGGTGCTCGCCGGAGCGCAGAGAGGAGAGGAGGCGACGGCCGATGATTTGCTTGCTTAGTTGAGCAGCGGCTGGTTTGCTTCATCACATCTTTCCATTCTTGGATAGCCACACCGGCCCGGCGATCACCTCTCTGCTGGTACGATATCCCATCCACATCCCCTCCTCAACTCTCCTCCATATGCCCCGTAGCTTCACAAGAGTAACCATGCAACATCTGAAATAATTCACTACTCACCCAGGAGCTAGCTGCAGGCCTTGCATTTCCAGGTAATTAGTTACTGATTAACATCTTTTTATTGAACCTCTGCTAGCTTAACCATGTTTAACTCAGCTTTTTGCATGCTTACTGTCGATTTGCTGCCAACATGCTATACCTACCTCTCGGTCTAGTACTACTATTAGTTGGCGGGGATTCATGCAAACAGCAATACTAATGTCGGGTTTATGCATGGAAGAGATATATGCTTTCTTGCTTTGTTTCATAGCAACTTATTCAGAATTAGTACTACGTAATATTATATATAATGCTACGCCTTAAGGAGAAAACAAGAGGCGGCCAATTAGTTTCAGAAGTTTATGCTAGGGTCCCCTAAAAAAAAAGTTTATGTTAGGGGTCAAAGTTTTTCAATATATTTGCAAAAACAGATGATGGTCTCTTGATCTGCTCTAACAACAAATAGCTAGAAATCTCTCATAATAAATATTGTGCTTCATCTTGTGTCAAGCTAGGTTATAAGAACTCACATTACATATAACTGGAGTATCAATGGATCCCCAAGCTAATAGTAGTAGGAGTATTACACAAAGTGACCTGGAGCGCATGCTACTTGATGAAGCCGCAGAGCCCAAGGCCCTTCCATTCTCACTTTTGGAGAAGATCACAAACAATTTCTATTATAAGAACGTAATTGGTAGAGGTGGTTTTGCGGTGGTTTATAAGGTATGGTGACCATTCCCTTTTTTTTACTGCTCAAAATAACTTTACATCAAATGAAAGCTAAATTTATCCATGCATATCTCGTGGCTGCAGGGAAAGCTTGAGAATGGGGAGGTCGCCGTAAAGAGGTTAGACGATGCGTATAAGTATGAGAAAGAATTCCTCCGAGAAGTCGAATCTCTCATGAAGGTGAAGCATAAAAATATAGTACGGTTCCTAGGGTATTGTGTTGACATACAGGGGGAGGTGGATAGGTACAATGGAAAATTTGTTATGGCCGATGTACAAGAAAGATTGCTCTGCTTTGTGTATCAACCTAACGGCAGTCTCGATAAGCATATCAAAGGTAGGATCATGTGCCGCCTAACATTTCTCTTCACTTTTATTATCTCCATTCAAGGTGACTTGGTTCAAGCAGCATGCATATGACTGGAATCATTTACCTTGTTGTAAGCTATGGTGCATTAGAAATTAAAGAGGTGAAATGTCTCAGTTACGCACTAAACTCCCTACCTCATCTCTCATATGCAGACACATCTTGTCGGATTGAATGGAAAACATGTTATCATATAATCAAGGGGATATGTGAGGGGCTACATTATCTACACAGTATAAATATTATGCACCTCGACTTGAAACCTTCAAATATATGTATGGATGATAATATGATACCAAAAATAACTGACTTTGGTGTCTCGAGGAACTTTGAAGAAATGCAAACCCGAACCGTTGCTACAAACATGATTGGAACGATGTAAGCAATCTAAAGCATATTGTAAGCTAAACCTTTATCTTTTACAAGTACGATTATATCAACTAATTGGTCTATTTGTTTTCATGCAGTGGATATTTGGCACCAGAATTCCGCACCAATGTAATCACACGCAAGTTTGACTTGTATAGTCTTGGTGTTATAATCATGGAGATATTGACCAGAAAGAGGGAGCGTCAACCTGTTGAGAATGTAAGAAGAAATATGCCACCATTCAAGATAAATTCTCAATTGATAATAGATCAACAATCACCTTAGGCTTGAACCTCTGATAGTGCATAGCAGCATCAACAATCATATCATATCCTAATTTCTTAGAATTCTCATTGTACCTCTGATAGTGCATAGCAGCATCAAGGGAAAATATAATTTGAAATGGACAGAAAATTAGCATTCTTGGTAAGGAAAATTGACGGAAACTAAATGGTGCATAAATTACGAAGAAGCATTTGAAAGTAAAAGATTGAGAACGTAGTTAATTTCTCCGAAGGCTGAAAAAGGCTGGTAGTCCAAGATTGAGAAACTGGTTTTCATCTTGGACTATTTCGGCTCGTGCTTCTTTTTAAAGAAAAAAGGTATGAACATGGATCACTACAAAAAAGACTACAAGGAGCAATAGATAATTCAAAATACATGCAAATACATTGTCGAATAAGTTATTATTATCTGAAAGAAGTAGCGTACCATTTGTTTCTAGATTTTTAATCAAACTTAAAAGTGCAATGTTCATGCTGTTAGATCACATGAGAAACTACGAGAACGCATCATCTTTGTTGCAGTTTAAACTGATGTGGTTTACGACTTTACGTGTCAACATCGAGCGTGGGGTTCACATCTAGAATACATATGTGCTTTAATTTCTACGTAAGGGTATGTTTCTGGTCCATTTCATATACCGGCAATTTCTTAGGTGCTTGAAAGTTGGAACGATAGGTTGGAGCTATCACAGGGAAACCAATATTATGAACAAATGCGAGTATGCGCTCAGATTGGGATTGAGTGCATGGAAGATGATCCAACAAACAGACCCGCTAGTATGACAGATATAATGGATAGGCTTGCTGAAACAGAAAGAACAGGGGTATGTTTTAAAATTCCCTTTCAAAATTGAGATTGATCGAGCTTGTATTTTCTTTTCAACTCTGCTATATACACTAGAAAAATCTGCTAGAATGGTGGATGCCATATCTAGAACTACTGCATGTGTTGTAGCTTTTCTTTTACTATTGTGCAGGGATTTGCTTACATATTTTTCAAATACATGGGACCTACTCAAATGTTCATTGCACAACACTGTGAAACCCATCCTAAAATAATCAATAGTTGCTAAAATTCTTATTAGTTGATGACTAAGGCCTCGGTTGCACGGGTAGAAAACTCTTTTCAACCCCATCTGATGATCCTCCTTTTGGATTTACTAGGCATCCACATATTTACAGGCTAACTTTGACCAACAAAATATTACTCCCTGTGTTAAAAGGGTCCGACTCAAGAAAATCTTGTACCAATGTACCTTTTTCTTTTGAAAATCCTAGGCCAATAGATGTGGATATTTACACCCTCAAAAGTCTCATCTTCCCGAGTAGGGCATTTTGGAGGACGATGTTCATGAAGCTCGTTTTTTTGAAAATTTTGAGAATCATATTTTTAAGTTTCAATAAATTATAAGAAAAATCATACAAGTTTATTTTGTTGTGTTTTACATGTGTGTAAAGTCTGGCGATGAAATACATTATGGTTAGAGCTATAAAAAAAGACAAATTCCTGCATTTTTTATAGTGAACAGTATGTGTGCTGTTCACCATTTCAAAATCACGATTTTCTCTTTTTTGTGTTGCTCTCACCATAATGTAAATCTTCACATTTTACACATATGTACTATACATCCGTATGAATGCGTGTGATTTTTAATAGATTGTTTTGAAACTTCAAAATGAGATTTTCAAATAAAATAAAATAAAGGGCCCATGGTGCTCGTCCTCCATTTAGCATTTTTGCATCTTACTGGCATAATAGTAACAAACAATACATACCAAAAAAGTCTCTACCCCCGCTTTATAGATAAAGCAACAATCAACTTACAACCAAACTCATACAGATTGACACCACAGCACACACAAGGCAAATAACATGGGTGTTGAGAACAGCTACACTACCCCATACAACTGCAAGTCATCTACATGAAGGAAGAGAGGGCCGCTTGAAGTCTCCGGAGCCCTCAACCGTGAATGACTCATTGCGAAGAGTCGAAGTTGTAAACGACGAACCATGTACTCCATGGCGCTTTTAGGAAGGGCACGACACCGGAGCACCACCACCTTTGATCCAGGGATTGAGATTTCCCCCGGAGCAATATGGAGGACAAAGAGGAACCGCAACAACACCTTCAAAAAGGAGACAACGCCCATAGGAGCCGTCGTTGCCGTCCTGGCAGGGCTAGAGAGGGCTTTCACCCCGACAAGCCCTCTTTGCCTCCGAGACGTAGTGCAACACACCACGAGGATGCCTGTCGTACCACCGCCACTAATCGTCGCACACTAGCTACCACGGCTTCCTGGTGCATGCGACTCTCCGTGTTCAAACGACACCACGGCTGGCCAACCGTCTGTGTGACACTCACAATAATGACACACGGTTGCCGAGAACCTACTCCGGTGCCACTAGTCGTCCGTCTGCCGCCCACCATTGCCATTCGCCTGCTACATAAACTGCAGCCCCGGTCATAGCCACGGTCATCCGTTTCCGGTCCCTTATTCCTCTTCGCACCACTCCCACCATGGTCTCCTCGCGCTCCAAAGCTCCGTGGGACGGACTGTCGCCGGAGTAGAAGGAGATGGCAGCCATTGCTGTCGGCTGGTAGGCCGGCAAGCAGCCGGAGGCCGACGACATCCGAATGGAGGATGCGGCCGACGACGAGCCGGCACCACCCTTGCCGGTGCATTGCACCATGACCATTGGCGAGGAAGGTGCCCATAACATGGACATGGTGCGGGACGAGCAGCTCGCGAGGCGCAGGCCAACACGACCTACAACCTCCAGCTCCTCCAGAAGCACCAACAGGCGGAGGAGCAGCTCACCGCCGACAACCGATCGCGCCGAATGCGGACCTGGCTGAGAAGGCGGCGCTGCTCGAGTCCTACCGCACCGCCTGAGATCCGCCCGCCAGTATCAGGCGAAACTAGAGGCCGCCTACAAGGAGTTCGACGAGGCGGCGGACGAGGTGTGGGGCAAGACCGACGGCGAGGAGGACATCGCCAAGGCTGCGCACCGCCGGCACGACCATGAAGCCGGCACCTCCGCGGGCGCCACCGGCAGCGAGCAAGAGTAGTGCATGGTAGGTCGCCGCCGCTCGGGTCCCAGGAAGGCCACCGATCTTCCCCTCCGCCTGAAGCCAAGCTTGGCGGGCTGATAATCGTCGGCAATTAGTCGCCCAAGCCGCGGTGGCGGAGGCTGCGGAGGCAAAGCTGGAGAGCGTCGAGGCGGAACTGGAGAAGGCGAAGGCAAGTGCTGGAGCTTGAGTTCTCAGGGCTCATGGCCGGACATGGGGAACGGACGACGGCGATCATTTATATTAGGTTTAGAAAAGAATTATGTCTGAAATTATATCTCCAGAGTGGGACGAGCTCCGCTTCTTGTTGAAATATGTTCAAAATGTAATGAATTTTGCATGGTTTATATGAAATCCGGTGTGTTTGCATGAATCTCTTCCGGCTTATATGAAAATACGCCCGGTTCAAATAGTTGATGAAATGTATGCGGCCTTAGACATCAGTGTCCGCAGACGGCAGATGCCGGAGCAAATTTGAGGGTCAGCATTGGAGATGCCCTAAGACAAAAATTATTGTGAGAACATATTTATAGACACAATAAATTTCCATGAAAAAAATAATTGGAATGGAAAAATAATTGCAACTATATAATTTATTCGCACAAAAGCCTGATTTTTAAAAAAATTATTATTATTATTATTTTAACAAATTCGAAAAATGTTTGGCCTAGTCCGATTTTATCAATTCTATGACCCTGTCGGCCTCACTAAGGCCGAAGATGAGCTTTTCGGTCTTCATGTATAAGGGAGACCGAAAAGCTCGTCTTCGGCCTTAGCGAGGCCAATGGGTTATAGAACTGATAAAATTGAATTAGGGAATACATTTTCCAAATTTGTTAAAACAATAATATTATAAAAAAAACCAAAAGCTCCACCTCTATTATCTGGCAACACTGATAGCTGCCGGTTCTTGCCTGCAGGCCCTTTGCGAATGCTTGGATGACACGGCGGCCCGAGAGGTCGCCTCATTCCTTCACGTCAAATCCAACTCGGCCGATCTAGATGTGGCAAATAAACTTATTGAAGAAGGCATCAAGGTTGTTGATTGGCCTAAGACCAAGACGTTTGGTTTGGAGACCATGCTGAGTCGGCTCCATGATCTGTTTGAGAAGGGTGACTCGAACATAATTGGTGTGTGGGGTCAAGGAGGTGTTGGCAAGACGACGCTTCTACATGTTTTCAACAATGATCTTGAACAGAAGGACCATGACTATCAGGTATGTGGCTTTCTCCAAGACTGCAATTTATCCCATAGAGTACATGTTTATCTGCACATTAATGTTGCTATTTAACTTAAGAGAATACTTATGTCAATGACCATGCTTATATTTGTAATGATACTTAAAGAAATTTTATGTATAAACAGAAAAGAGAAAAATTGCTTTGCCATGTATTTTAGAGAAGGCAGCAAGTTTCATTGCAGAACATCTACATAGTGCACTGGGGTAGCTAAGTCTGAAGTAATGTTGATGTTCTTGTAAAGGTATAAGAAATTTAACATGCTTTTCACATGGAGAGACAGTTACCGTTCAGCTTGAGAATTTTACTAGTTCATAGATATTATAGGCATACATTATCCAGTAGGTATGGACATGAAAAATGCATTGTTGTTTGACGCAATTAGTGTGTGTCATTTTTGTTGTTTTCTACAAAAAATCCTTAAAAGGTTTGCTCTTTTAAGCATATTTTACGTAAACCAAGTAAATGTGCATCTAGTGCAGCTGCCTAAATTGGTATTATTACCCTTTTGTGTAATGTTTTTGACACATACATGCATCTCCTTTTTGGCACGTCCTTCCCTGACGTTATCTCGTCATTTCTACTTTTCAGGTTATATTTCTATTCAAATTTTAAAATTACCTTCTAGTTATAATTCATGCTCCCATCCTTCTTTAATTTGCTTGTTCCAGGTAGTTATCTTTATTGAAGTATCCAATTCAGAGACGCTGAACACAGTGGAGATACAACAGACTATCTCCGGAAGGCTCAAATTGCCATGGAATAATGCAGAGTCAATTGCCAAACGGGCCAGATTCTTGGTGAAGGCACTTGCTAGGAAAAGATTTGTAATCCTGCTTGATGATGTAAGGAAGAAATTCCGACTGGAGGATGTTGGTATCCCAACTCCAGATACCAACAGCCAGAGCAAGCTGATCCTCACATCACGTTACCGAGAAGTATGCTTCCAGATGAATGCACAAAGAAGCTTGATTGAGATGCAGATTTTGGATAATGATGCTTCATGGGAACTGTTCTTGAGCAAGCTGAGCAAGGAGGCTCGTGCAGCAGTTGAATCACTTGGTTCCCAGAATGATACTAGAGAGCACGCTATGAAAATAGCCCAAAGTTGTGGAGGCCTACCACTTGCACTACATTTCATTGGGACCGCTGTCGCAGGCCTAGAAGAGGGTGAGTGGAAATCAGCTGCGGATGCAATTGATACTAATATGGAGAATATTGATGGTGTGGATGAAATGTTTGGTCGGTTGAAATACAGCTACGACAGGCTCACACCCACTCAACAACAGTGTTTCCTATACTGCACTCTTTTCCCAGAATATGGATCTATCAGTAAAGAGCAACTTGTTGATTATTGGTTAGCTGAAGGTTTGCTATTAAATGATTGTGAAAAGGGTTATCAGATAATCCGCAGTCTTGTTTCAGCCTGCTTGTTGCAGGCCAGTGGCTCAATGTCAACAAAGGTAAAAATGCACCATGTAATCAGGCAACTGGGGCTTTGGTTGGTCAACAAGTCAGATACAAAGTTTCTTGTTCAACCAGGGATGGCCTTGGATAATGCTCCATCAGCTGGAGAATGGAATGAAGCTACAAGGATCTCCATCATGTCTAATAACATCACCGATCTTTCTTTCTCACCAAAGTGCAAAAATGTCACCACTTTGTTGATGCAGAACAACCCAAATTTGAACAAGATGAGCTATGGGTTTTTCAGAACTATGTCATCCTTGAAAGTTCTGGATCTTTCTCATACTGCAATAACATCACTTCCAGAATGTGATAGATTGGTTGCATTGGAGCATCTGAATTTATCGCACACACACATTATGACATTACCTGCACGCTTATGGTTACTGAAAGAGTTGAGGCATTTGGATCTGAGTGTGACTGATGCACTTGAAGATACCCTAAACAACTGCTCAAAGTTGCACAAGTTGAAAGTGCTCAATCTCTTCCGCAGCCACTATGGTATCCGTGATGTTGACAACCTGAATCTGGATTCTCTGAAGGAACTACTGTTCCTTGGAATCACTATTTATGCAGAGGATGTGCTAAAGAAATTGAACATGCCTCGTCCTTTGGCAAAGTCAACATATCGCTTAAACTTGAAGTATTGTGCAGATATGCAATCAATCAAAATTTCTGACCTCAGCCACATGGAGCACCTTGAGGAGCTGTATGTTGAATCATGCTATGACCTGGACACAGTGGTTGCTGATGCTGAGCTTACAACTTCACAGTTGCAGTTCCTGACCCTGTCAGTTCTTCCCTCGTTGGAAAGTGTTGTTGTTGCACCAATGTCCCATAATTTTCAGTACATCCGCAAATTGATCATTTCACACTGCCACAAGTTGTTGAACATCACATGGGTTCGAAGACTTCAGCTTCTTGAGAGGCTTGTCATATCTCATTGTGATGGGGTGCTCGAAATTGTTGAAGATGAGGAGCAGTGTCGAGAACAAATGAAAATGGAAGATCATGCTTCAGATAAAGAAGAAGATCATGCTATGGTAGAAACTTCACGGAATGACACAGGGCAGAGTGACTTCCCAAAGTTGAGATTGATCGTATTGACGGGACTTAAGAAGCTGAGAAGTATTTGTAAACCAAGAGAATTTCCATGCCTTGAGACCCTTCGGGTGGAGGAGTGCCCAAATCTGAGAAGCATCCCGCTGAGCTGCACGCGTAAGTATGGGAAACTGAAGCAGATATGTGGCTCATTTGAATGGTGGGGAAAACTGCAGTGGGAAAATTGGGAGGCGGCGGCATATGTGGAGAGAAAGTACTTCATTCCAATCTGATAGAGCCCCAATTTCAATTGCTTTTGTATGGCATGCAGGCGGCTTAGTTCTGTCTTCAGACTTCACTCAAATGAGAGGTCTCCTTTTAAATTGTTTAAAAATTTGTAAATGTGACGGCGTAGCTTCTATACATTGTAGAACTACATTCGTGTACATGGTATACTCTGCAATTTTCTGATATTGCATTCATGTAATACGATTTGTTTATTTAAATCACAGTCAATAAGGGTCTGCGACCTTGTGTCTTATCACTTGCGCAATCTCTTCATAAACAAGTTTCAGGGTCATTATTAACCCAGTTACATAGGATCATTACCCTTCTCAAGATTTGAGACAAACCTTAGATCTGGCATGAACATCAAGCATATTATTTTTGAGAAGGAGGATGAACATCAAGCATATGGCATGGGATGCCCCACTTTGTTACAATATAGGGATTGACTGATTTGATGAGATCAGGCGAAATGTTTCACTGACTGGATTATATTTGAAGTAAAAAATGGCTTCAACATTTCTGGTTTATAGAGGTACCTTTTGTAGATTCTTTTTCTCGATAATAGCCCTTCATTGCCCACAGCATTCAGAATCTAAGATGGCATGTGAAGTGCATCTGAAAGGGAAAGGCATTTGGATTGGCAAATGATCTTAGTTCCAGTTGCAGAGGTATTCGGTAGGGGTATCTCCCTGCCTCTCTTTTTTGGGACATCCCGGCCTCTTGTTAGAACAAGATATTGCTGTTGTCCTAATTTCTGTTCCTTCTCTGCTCTAAAGTCAGAAACAGCAGATTTTATATTTTTACCTAGTATAGTCAAACAATGTACTATTATTTTAAAAAGAAAATTCAAGAACATTTGTGAGAAGCAGCCAGCATTTTTCTTTAGCAGTAATAGGTTGGTTAACTCCGATGTGTTGTATCTTGTATGTTCTATCTCCTGTTACCAGAATTATCATCAGGAAATCAGCATCTGTTCTCAGTAGTTTTCTCGTTGTTGTGCATACTTTGCAGGCAATGTTCATCCTTGTTCTGTGCTGGCAGCAGAGGATTACAAGTCTGCCAAGTGCCACATTTCAAAAGTTCTATTCTACGAGGTAGAACTATGTCCACTCCCAATCTCTCATGGTAGCAACTTGATGACCTGTACAAGCATAGCGGCTAGTATGTTTAATGCATGCTTCCCATGTAAACTGCATGGCAAAATCAACCAAGTTGGAAATATCACCAGTCCACCATAGCCATGCTGAAGATCAAATATTGCTGACAGATATAAATGCGTTTTCCTGGAAATATGTTGAATGCTGAAAATATTCTAAGGCATGACAATTTTATAAGCTTGATTGACAAAGCAATCGCTTCATTCATTATTTTCCCCATCTTCTATTGTACATAATAAAAGGTATTACCTAGGTCTCTATGCATCTGTTATCGTAGTGTAGTATGACAATGTGATTATGTTACTGAAAACATATTGCGACAAAACTGGAATAGTTAGTTAACATCTATATAAGCTGCTATAGACGTTCAACTAAGGCTGAATGTTGCACATTCGCCTTTTGCTTTAGCTGTGCACTGTTTTAATCCCTTGACAAACATCACATATAGTGTGTCCAAGGCCTTCACAGTATGGGCACTTTGTATCTTCGCCAACCCACTCCAAGAACTGCATTTTTTTTAAGTTAACGATTATATGCATGTTAGAGAAGAAAAAAACAATGTTCAATTAATAACATGGTGCACTTCTGCAACCGGAACTTTAGCGTACCTGTGGTTCAATGTTGGGCTCACCAGTTCCATCGCATTCTGCAGGAATGAAGAAGGATTTTCAATAGTCACAACATTGCAGAATCAGAAAATTTACAGTAATACTAATAATAACTCAAGGCAATGGCAATGACTTATGGTAGACCAGAGGCTGAGATTTAGATATCAGTCTCTATTATCTTAGTAAACTGGACTTGGTGATGGTGAGTTCACTCTCCCACTTCATCCTAATCTCTCATCCATCTAGAACCCACCAGATCCTTGATTTTTTTTCTTCAAAAAGCATATCTTGCAGTGGTGCTCCCATGGTTGCTGCATTTACAAAAGTGTATTGCCCGCTGCTTGATTGAGTTTCTTCTCCGCAGCGTTGCAAGTGCATTGGTAGTTACTCCCTCCGTTCCAAATTACTCGTCGTGGTTTTAGTTCAAATTTGAACTAAAACCACGACGAGTAATTTGGAACGGAGGGAGTATATATTATGAATCCAATACAACTGAATCCTTTCTATGGTTCTGCATTTAGTGTAGAGTAAAGAAGCAGTGACTCTTTTTTCCTGCGAAAGAAGAAGCAGCGACTTGAGTACCTAGGCACAGGAGGCGGCCTTCGCCCCGGCAGGTGATGCACTGCTTTGTCGACGCGGCAGTAGAACCGCTGATCGGCTTATCCTTCTTGGTCAGCCTGGACGGATCTTCCCACCGGTTTTCGCCGAGAAGGTACACTCTGTGTTTGTTGTAGTCAATTTTTTCCACCACAGGTTGCTGAACCTCTGCGGTTTCTGTTACAGGTGGAACAAGTGCTCCGTTTACGCCTTCCTACAGGCAGAAAACAGAAGTATAATCTCAGATTTGTGCATCAGGATGTCAGTGCGACGCCATGGCCACATCACTGAAATACTGACTGTGGCTTGGAGTTGGAGTTTCTAAGCTTGCCTTTTTGAGATCGTCCTGGGTCCGTCCTGTGAATAGCATCTCGAGTAGCTCCGATGTCATCAGCCCATCCTCGGTAGTCCCTATCGATGCCTGCAAACAGAAAGTGCAATGTGGTTACTACATGTTCATACTGGCTTAGCAGTTAGCACAGCTGTACCAGCGAATGTATGGTGCGGCGGGCATTCTATTGACCTGCCATGTCTTGACGGCTCGTTCGGTGCCGGTTGAGAAGCTGGAGAACTCCGTGTCCTCTTCGCCAGAGTAGAAGCCGAGCTTTTCCAAGGCTTCCTGCATAAAGTACAGTACACTTCGATTTATACCACCGATCGGTCTTCGTACAATGGAAATTGGGAGGTACCGTGAAATGCTAACGACTTAATTGGTGCATTAATTCAAGGCCAGATTCTTGGTAGACTGCAGAAGTTGCAGTGAGTAGCTACAAAGAAACAGAGCATTGCCAACAGAACAGAGCAGCTCTGTAGTGTCTCGAACCGCTGTCATGTTCGGCCCAAGCCCATCAACAGGTCATGCATGGCGAATCCTAGCCAAAACGAGAGGTGCGCGACCGCGGCTACGCTCACCTGCATCGCCCGCACTTCCTCGCCTTCGCTCCCGACCCTCAGCGCCCGCTTCTTGCTGCTGCTCGCTGCCTTCGGTTTCGGCTTCGCCTTGGCCTTCTCCTCGACCACCACCACCTCCTTCCTCACCTCGACCTCCTCCGCCACCGGCGCCGGCACGGGCGGCGGAGGTGGCGCCACGCGTGCCGCAGGCGCGGGCGGAGGCGGAGGTGGAGCAACGCGTGCAGGCGGTGCGGGGGGAGGCGGAGGCGGAGCGACGCGTGCAGCCGGTGCGGGAGGAGGCACGGGCTTGGCGGCGGGCGGGAGCGGCTCGAGCTCGCGGAGGCGTAGACGGAGCGCCGTGATCTCGGAGAGGAGGGCCTCGCGCTCGGCGCGCCAGCGCGACTCCTCGCGGAGCCACCGCTGCTCCTCCCGCAGCCAGCGCTGTTCCTCGCGTAGCCACCGCGCTTCCTCGCGCTCCTCCCACGACGACGACGAGGAGGAGGCGGCGGCCGACCGGACGAGGTGGAGGACCGCGCGGCGCGGGCAGGGCCTGAGGCGCGGGCGGTGGAAGGAGGAGACGGACGGGAATGCGGCGGTGGTGATGATCATGGCTGGGGCCGAAGGGTAGTGGCGTGGAGCTCTGTGAGGAGATTGGCAGTGGCCTCCGGCCAGTGGCCAGTGGATATCTCTCGGCTTCGGCCGTTGATATTTGCCCCGATGATATCCTCGGTACCGCAATACAGTTTTTCTTTGAGCAAAACCTGGCGCCCGCGGCCCGAGCGAAAGCGCATTGTGGCCGGATTATAGGAGCATTTGCCCGATGGCCTGTAATAAGAAGGCTGGGCTTACACGGAGCATTTGCCCGATGGTGTAGCTGGAGCAGGCCCATGAAGAAAGTTCAGACCAGTGGCTATTAGCAAAGCACTTCTTCTTCTCAAAAAAGAAAAAGAAAAAAGCAAAGCACTTCTTTTTGCCCTAAAAAAAGAAAAGCACTTATTTTTCTTGTTTGCCTAGAAAAGTTATCTTTCTTGTTCTTTCTATTTTCTCTTTGCCTAGCAAAGTCAAAGTGTCCATGCCTATATTTTTTTTAAAGGCAAAGTGCACATGCCTTGCAACATATATGAAATAGTCTAATACATATTCACAAACTTGAAAATGTACATTTTTTTTTTGATAAAAGAGAGCTTCCCTCTCCGATTTCCATTAACAGAAATCACCAAGTCTTACAACTGAAAAGAAAAGGCAGAGACTAACATAGCTATCTCCCCCGGTCGGCACTGACTATTGAGGAGGGAGGGGGGAGCCATCCCTCCCCCTTCCCACCGATCCTCAAAGTAGAACTTCCCGGGGGGAGATCTAAGGCCTGGGCTCAAAAGATCGGTCCCAGCACCAGCATTACATAGTTTTTAAAGGTAGAAAAGAAAGCTAAGATACGATCACAGTTGTCTATCCTCATACATAATCTTAACATTCTCACACATAGAGCTCAAAAGAAGGAGGGGGATAGCAGAACAGTAAAACCTTGTGGCATTAAGCGTCTGTCACAGTAGCACAGATCCGAGAAGACTTAAAGCTTTCATCCCATGATTCTTCTAGTCTCCAGGCGCCACCCATGCACTGCTTTGAACATCTCTTCAGCCACTTCACCGGTCTGCTTTACTCCTGCCTCCATCATATTATTTTTTGCGGGTTTTTTCTGCAAAATATTCCAATCATGTAAGTTTTTAAGCAACAGGTTAACAGATATACAAGGATCATTCACCCTTTTATTATCAAAGACAATACTATTTCTCAGTTTCCAAATAGTCCAACATATAGCCGAGATTCCTATCAAGACTAAACCCCTTTCTTCTTTTCCAAAAGTTTTCACCCAATTTCTCATCACCAGATCTAAGTCGTATGGTATATCAGTTAGATTAAATGCACATTTCAGGATATTCCACAAAAGCCTAGCTACTGAACAGGTCAGAAACAGATGATTGATACTCTCTCTTCGCCCACAGAATGGGCATTTACCATCACCCTTCCATCCCCTACGCAACAAGTTATCTTTAGTGAGGATGTCGTTTCTAAGAGCCAACCACATGAAAACCTTAACTCTAGGCGGCATTTTGATTTTCCACATATACATGTGCGGGTATTTGATCCCATTCTCTATTAGATCTCTCTAAAAAGATTTTACCGTATAAGTCCCCTTTTTTGTCAGAGTCCATTTCACCTTATCTTTTTCTTCCCTCAGCACCACCGAATTGCATGCCTCTTTTATATGATCCCACAGCTCTCTTGAGTCCCCTGTCAGAGTCCTCCTAAAATGTATGTTATCAATCCCCCCCTCAACAATCTCCTTAATTGTTTTCTTTTTATCAAAACAAATATTTTATACAATCTGGGGAAGTTTTTGCATAGAGGTGCAGATCCAATCCACCAGTCTTCCCAGAATCTAGTATTCCCTCCATCTCCTATGATGAATTTACACAGGGAGGTAAAATGATCTCTATGTTTTAATAGCTCCCTCCAGAATTGGGAGTCTCCCTGTTTAGCAGTTATATTACCAACAACCCTAATCCCCTGGTATTTTTTCAAAATAATTTCCTGCCACAAACCTTCTGTGTTGTAAATTTTCCACCACCATTTACTCAATAGCGCCTTATTCATATGTGCTAAAATTTGAATATCCAACCCACCCATGTCCTTAGGTCTACAAACATCAGACCATTTAACAAGATGATACTTTTTCATTTTGTCCTCTTCCTGCCATAACAATCTAGCTCTAAAAAAATCCATACGCTTATTTACCCCAACAGGTAATCCATAAAAGGACATCATAAAATAAGGAATGCCTGTCAGAGAAGATTGGATTAATGTGACCCTCCCGGCACTGGTAAGAAGCCTCCCTTGCCAGGTTTCACATTTCTTTTCCATTTTACTCTCTGGAGGTTTCCAGTGTTTATTACTGATTCTACCTTTATCAACTGGTAGTCCTAAATACTTCATAGGTAGGGCCCCTATAGGACAGGTGAATATCTCAGAATATTCATCCTTTTTGTCCTCAGCCTCCCCAAAAAGGAAAAGTTCACTTTTATGAAAGTTAATTTTTAAACCAGACATTTGCTAAAAAAGGCATAATATGTACTTGAGGTTTTGAGCACTATCCATGTCATATTGTAGGAGGAAGATGGTATCATCTGCATACTGTAGCATGTTAATCCCATCTACAACATATTCCTCCAAAACACCCTTTACTAACCCACTTTTCCCAGCATTATCTAGCATGATGGCCAAGGCATCAGCTGCCAGGTCAAAATTGAGGGGTGACAGGGAGTCCCCTTGTCCCAGCACTTTATGAGTAAGGAAATACTTCCCTAGATTTTCATTAACCTTCACACAAACTTTCCCACCTCTAATGGTTTCCATTACCCAATCTATCCATTTATCTAGAAAACCTTTAATTTTGAGCATTTGGAAAAGAAAAGACCATTTAATCTTCTCATATGCTTTTTTAAAATCTATTTTCAAAAGCAAAGCACCTTGTTTTTTTTTCTTTTTATACTATGTAAGGCTTCATGCAAGATCAAAAACCCCTCCATAATATATCTGCCCTTAATAAAAGCAGGCTACACAGGAGAAATGACATTAGCTGCCACCAAATTTAATCTGTTCATCAAGACTTTTGTGATGATTTTGAAACAAACATTCAACAAGCAAATAGGTCAAAAAAATTGTATTTTATTAGCATCCTTACTTTTTGGGACTAGGGTGATAATCCCATAATTCAACCTACTAATATCAATTTTTTGTTAGCAAAATCATCTAGTAATGACTTGAGATCATGTTTAACCAGATCCCAATAGTGCTGATAAAATTCAGCTGTAAATCCATCAGGGCCAGTCGATTTGTTATGAACCATTTTAAAGACCACATTCTTAATTTCTCTAAGGAAAAATCATTGATTAGTACGTCTCTATACTGATCATGAATCATTTGTGGATTTTCAGTATTTAAAGAAATTGTAGAGTCATCAGGGTGGCCAATTAAGTTTTTATAGAAACTTGTGATATATTCCAACAATTTTTTGTCCCCTTCGATCTCCCTCTCATCTTGCTCAAGTCTATTAATCCAGTTTCTTCTAAGTCTCCCATTTTCCTTGGCATGGAAGAATTTTGTATCACTGTCTCCTTCTAGTATTTCATTAACTTTAGTTCTTTGTTTCCGTTTAGCTTCCTCTTGTTGCAGAAGCCTATCATGCTATGCTCTGAGCTCCATTTGCTCTTTTCTGTCAGCAGCAGTGAGCCCATTGATTTCACAATGTTTATCATTGTTATCTAGCTTGAGTAAAATGTCTTTTTTCAACTCAATATACCAAGCATTCATATTTCTGTTCCACCCTTTCAGTTTGGGCCTAAGCAATCTAAATTTTCCCAATAATCTGTCCACACTGTCCCCAGTGATGTTGGTGCCATTCCAGACATCATGGACAATCTTATCAATCCCCTCCCTCAAGAACCAAGCATTTTCAAATCTGAAAATGGGATTAGATTTTTGAATATCACCAGAATCTAAGAGTGGGGTATGATCAGATTTTTCTCTAGTTAGAGCTGTAATTTGGGTCAAGGGGTACACCTCCTCCCATTCTATGCTACATAAAATTCTATCTAACTTTTCAAAGGTAGGAACAGGTAAATTGTTCCCCCATGTAAATTTTCTACCATTCATTTCAAGCTCTCTGACTTCAGCTTGTTCCAGGATAGCATTGAACACGAAGCTCCAATGTCCAGGAGTGCCAGGTTTATTCTTTTCACTGATTTTTCTAATAATGTTGAAGTCACCTCCAATCAAAATGGGGTTAACACTATTTTGGAAAGTTCTAGAGAGCTCAGCTAAAAATTTAGCTTTCCTCTCTGGTTGGGCATCTCCATAAATCACCACTAGGTCCCAAATAAACCTAGTTTTTAGATCTTGCACTATCATTTTTATATGGTAATCTCCTTCATCTTGTGAGATCACATCTAAAGTAGTATAATTAACCCCTAATAAAAGTCCACCAGATTTCCCCCTGGCTGGAGTGAAATGCCAATTGAAGTCTCTGCCAGCACAAATTTGTTGTAAATCATTTCTAGAAAATTGTTGTCTCATGGTCTCTTGTAGTCCCAGAAAGT
Source organism: Aegilops umbellulata (assembly GCA_032464435.1). Classification (NCBI taxonomy): domain Eukaryota; kingdom Viridiplantae; phylum Streptophyta; class Magnoliopsida; order Poales; family Poaceae; genus Aegilops; species Aegilops umbellulata. The sequence continues at coordinate 414,741,332 of CP136055.1, forward strand.
CTACTTTCATATCCATAATCATTTCTCTAGGGAATCTCCTTTTAATATCTCCCCCAAAACCTCTCATATTCTAGAAAATACCTCTTATTTCTTTTTTTCTTTTTCTTAGCAGAGGATTCTAAAAATTTAACAGTAGAGGCAGTTTTAACCCGAGAACCTCTGGTGGTTTTATTCTTCCTCTTCCCCTTTTTTGATGAAAAAAGTTCTCTGACTATTTCCCAATCATCATCTTCTTTTCTATGCTCCTCATCCTCTTCCTGATCTAATAGATCTTCTAGGGTATGTTCCCCAGTGTCAATAATCTCACCCCCCCTCAGGTAAATTAGCCTGCTTTTGTTTTTTATTAAAGTCAGACAACCATAGATCAATTCTAGCCTGTTCTACATTTTTTATCAATTCTAAATTGTGTTTAATCATATCAAGATTATTTCCTAATTTAACTCCTACCCCCTAAATAAACTGTCAGAATTTGGAAAACTTCCAATATAGGTCAACTCACCATAGTTATCCTTCTTTGCTGCCCTCTCCTTGGCCAACTCTGTAATACTGCGGTCTTATTTTCCTTTCAATCGAATGCACCTTCTCAACTCCTCCTCTTCATCTTTAGGATCAGCATCTCCCTTACCAACCTTCATATTCTTGGTCTCAAAAGAGTCTGTCTCCTGACTAGCTGTATAATCCATTGGCTCCACATATCCCAGCCCAATGGCTTGTGCCATTAGTTCCTGATCTGTCATCTCCCCTCCCTCCTCTTGTTTGTCCTCAAGCACCATATCTTCATCAATAGCTTCCACTTCTTCTCCCTCAACAGTGTTTTTATCTCCAGATTGTGACTGAGGGAGTCCTGGATTAGGGGGTGTCCGGATAGCCGGACTATACCTTCAGCCGGACTCTGGACTATGAAGATACAAGATTGAAGACTTCGTCCCGTGTCCGGAAGGGACTTTCCTTGGCGTGGAAGGCAAGCTTGGCGATACAGATATGTAGATCTCCTACCATTGTAACCGACTCTACGTAACCCTAACCCTCTCTAGTGTCTATATAAACCGGAGGGTTTTAGTCCGTAGGACAGAACAACAATCATACCATAGGCTAGCTTATAGGGTTTAGCCTCCTTGATCTCGTGGTAGATCTACTCTTGTACTACCCATATCATCAATATTAATCAAGCAGGACGTAGGGTTTTACCTCCATCAAGAGGGCCCGAACCTGGGTAAAACATCGTGTCCCTTGTCTCCTGTTACCATCCGCCTAGACGCACAGTTCGGGACCCCCTACCCGAGATCTGCCAGTTTTGACACCGACATTGGTGCTTTCATTGAGAGTTCCTCTATGTCGTCACTTTTAGGCCCGATGGCTCCTCCGATCATCAATAGCGACGCAGTCCAGGGTGAGACCTTTCTCCCTGGACAATCTTCGTCTTTGGCAGCTTCGCACTGTGGGCCAATTCGCTTGGCCATCTGGAGCAGATCGAAAGCTATGCCCCTGGCCATCAGGTCAGATTCGGAAGCTTAAACTACACGGCTGACATCCGTGGGGACTTGATCTTCGACAAATTCGAGCCACTGCCGAGCGCGCCGCACTGTCACGTTGGGCATGATCTAGCTCTGCCGCCGAAGAGTGCCCTGGAGGCCGCACCTGTGTCCGCTCCGACCCTTAACTCAGAGCCGACCACACCAATCGAGGGCGGGTGGTTAGACACCGCCTCGGGGGCTGCAATCTCTACGGCAATCAAGCCGAACACCAGCCCTGTCCTCCGCGAGGCTCATGACTCCAAGGAGCCGGAATCCTCTCCGGACTCCGAGCCCTCCGCGCCCCTGCAGATCGAATCCGATTGGCGCCGATCATGGAGTTCACCGCTGCGGACATCTTTCAGCACTCGCCCTTCGGCGATATTCTAAAATCACTAAAGTCTCTCTCTCTATCAGGAGAGCCCTCGCCGGACTACGGTCAGCAAGGTTGGGATACGGACGACGAAACAATTTGAAGCCCACCCACCACCCACTAGGTAGCCACTGTCGATAATTTAAACGACGTGCTCAACTTCGACTCCGAAGACATCGACGATATGGACGACGATGTAGGAGACGGACATGAACCAACGCCTATAGGGCACTGGACAGCCACCTCATCTCATGATGTGTACATGGTGGACACACCCAAAGGAATCGACGACGAGGAACACAGGGATGCAACGAGGGATCGTTCTCTCAAAAAGCAATCAAAGCGGCGACGTAAACGCCGCTCCAAGCCCCGCCTCGACGGAGACAGCAGCCATACAGACCCAGCCATAGAGCAGGACGAGCCGGCGGACGACGAACAGGGCAACTCGAATAAACAAACCAAACAACCTGCCCCCGGCGAGAACAACATTACGGACGACCTTACGCCGGATAAGCTAAGGGAGCAGAAGAACCTCCACCGAAGGCTCGTTGCCACCGCGCGTACCCTAAAAAAGCAGAAGCGGAAGCTCAAAACTGCGGAAGATGCACTCAGAATGAGATGGAGCAAAGTACTCAACACCGCAGACAAATACAGCGGCAGTCGCCACACCAAAAGCTATCCGAAGCGAAAGCTACTGCCGGAATTTGACGAGGAGGCCCTAGAGCCCCCGCAATCAAAAAATAAGAAAGCCACCCGGTCGGATAGACGACCCTATGGCCAGCATAAAGCGGCAAGCGGCGCCGCATACAAGCCGGCACGCGACCCACTCAAGGGTTCGCATAAAAAAAGATGGCCCAGCTAGAGCTATCTATGGGCCAAGAAAGCAAGCCCTCATAAGCAGTGCAACACAAACAATATCCGAACATCACGGCATACCCAAATACAGGGGTGCCGCACACCCCCTATGTTTCACCGATGAGGTTCTGGACCATGAATTTCCAGCGGGATTCAAGCCCGTAAACATAGAGGCGTATGACGGAATAACAGACCCTGGAGTCTGGATTGAGGATTACATCCTCCACATACACATGGCAAGAGGAGATGACCTCCACGCCATAAAATACTTACCCCTCAAGCTCAAAGGGCCAGCTCGGCATTGGCTCAAAAGCCTCCCCGAAAACACCATTGGAAGTTGGGGAGAGCTCGAAGACGCTTTCCGGGCAAATTTTCAAGGGACTTATGTCCGCCCTCCGGATGCAGACGATCTAAGTCACATAACTCAACAGCCCGGAGAGTCAGCCCGGAAATTCTAGAACAGATTCCTTACTAAAAAGAATTAGATAGTCGACTGTCCGGACGCCGAAGCCCTAGCAGCTTTTAGGCATAACGTTCGAGACGAATGGCTCGCCAGACACCTCGGCCAAGAAAAGCCAAGAACAATGGCCGCATTAACAAGCCTCATGACCCGCTTTTGCGCAGGAGAGGACAGCTGGTTGGCAAGATGTAGCACCAGCGACCCAAGTACATCCGAAACTAGGGATGGAAACGGAAAACCACGACACAACAAGGACCAGCGCCAGACTAAGGAAAGCAGTCCGAAGAGCACGACAGTCAATGCCGGATTCAATAGCTCTTGGCAAAATCAGAAAAAGCCGCCCGTCAAGGATAATAGAGACGAGCTATCCAACTTAAACAAAATCTTGGACAAGATATGTCAAATACACAGTACTCCCGGGAAGCCTGCAAACCATACCCACAGAGATTGCTGGGTTTTCAAGCAATCCGGCAAACTCAACGCCGAACACAAGGGGCTCGACACACCAAGTGAAGACGATGACGAACCCCAAAAGCAGAGCACCAGGGAACAAAATAATTTTCCACAAGAAGTCAAAACGGTAAACTTACTTCACATAACAAAACAAGCGGCGCCCATAGAGGTACGCACCATACGGCCTATCCCAAAGGAGTCTCGCCACTGGTTGTTAAAACCTATCACCTTCAATCATCTGGATTACTCAGGAAGTATCCGGAATGCAGGCTGGACTGCCTTGGTATTAGATCCAATAATCGGCGGACTCCACTTTACAAATGTCCTGATGGATGGCGGCAGTGGTCTAAACCTGATATATCAGGACACAATCCGCCACATGGGGATAGACCCAGAAAAAATTCGCCATAGCGAAACCTCTTTTAAAGGGGTAACACCAGGCCCGGACGCCCATTGCACGGGTTCTCTCCGGCTAGAAGTTAAATTTGGCTTCCCTGACAACTTTCGTCGCGAAAGGTTAACCTTCCATATCGCCCCATTCTCAAGCAGCTATCAAGCACTAATGGGATGCGAAGCTTTTGCCCGCTTTAACGCAATTCCGCACTATGCATCTCTTACGCTTAAGATGCCCGGTCCACGCGGCATCATCTCATTAAAGGGACAGCATTGAGTACGCCTCCCGCGCGGGAGATTGTGCGGCTGCCTTAACAGCCCCACAATAAAATGGCTTCGCCAGCTAAAAACATCTAAACAGGTCATTAAGACCACGGACACGGCTAGACGAGTCTGGCATAAAAATACAATGGATAAAGGCTCAATAGCCATACACCCCTGTACTAGGGGCTCCGCGCATATAAAGAAAGAGATAATCAAGCTCAATTTTAACCATTTCAATTTATACTTTGTTTATTTAGTATAACTTCTGTTCGGCACAACCTTTCTTCAACTAAGTTCCTCTCTTTTATAGATGAACACCGTGCTGCGCCCGTCCAGGATACGGCACAACGAAGACACAGGCGTAGACGTGCAGCAGGGACCCATTCCAAGGATTCTTTTCAGATTAAGACCCTGCGTAAACCTTTTTTTTACTGTTGCTTGTTGATACACATCCCCTGGTTTTTTGGTATAACCAAGGAGGATGCTGACGTCTTGGCATGTGGCCACGTCAGAATTTTGTGCGTACCTGGACACCAGGGGCTTATAATTAAGGGTGTTGTCCTGCCCGCCTTTATAAAGACCGAATACCTTAGGGAGTGTTCGGCGTCGCGAGTTTGGCCTTATATGCATCAGCTCCGAATCATGTCTTTGGTCAAATGTTGGGTTGCCCGGCTCCTGTGTTTTGCTGCCTTACGTTCCGCTCTATCAGCTAAGGAGGCACCAGGAGAACTACTGCGATTGTGCCCCGGTTCGGCCTGGCGAGCACCTCAGTAGAGAAAGCCGAAAACTGACTGTCATGATATAGCGAGAGACTGGTCAACCACTCGATGACTCACCGGAATCTTTAGGATTCCTCTGCATTAACGAAGGGCCGTTTCCCGGCCAGGCACATACGCGTCCTGAGTTCGGGCAAGCGCAGGCGCCACCAGGGGCTATATAAGTAGCCTCACTGTCAAACTCCTATGGCTAAGTGAAAGTGTTAAAGCATTATAGTCCGATTGCCTAGTTCGCTGCGCTATCACCTCCTTTGTAGGACCAAGACGTTGGATTAAGTGTGAAAACGCGCCTTCTGCGAACACCCCCGCAATATTTGCGTGGGGGCTGAAGCCGACGACTGCCATCTTTCAGATTACATATACATATATTCTAAACGGTCGCACAGGAGGTGTTACAATACTTGTAGGCGCAAGTATAAAAAGCTTCTACCATTTATCAAAAATTGTTTTACAATAACATATGCTATTTAAACATAACATCCTTCGAGCACTGCGTCTCTATCACACGAGCGCCTTGAAGAACTTCCTGAAAATAGTGCTCGGCAGGTACTCGGCTTTCGTCGGAATCTCGGGATGCAACAACGGTGGTCTCCACTTCCGCCCAGTATGTTTTGACACGGGCAAGAGCCATCCGTGCACCCTCTATGCATGATGACCTCTTCATTGCATTAATATGCGGCACTGCACCAAGGAACTGCTGCACCAAGTTGAAATAACTTTTTGGCTCCGGCCTCTCCGGCCATAGGTGGCTTATGACACAATTCATGGCGAGTTCGGACAACCTATTAAGCTCAGCCCATTCGGCCAGACGATCGTCTACGGACAGCGGCCGCTCCGGATTATGGAACTGCGACCAGAAGAGCTTCTCCACTTCGCGATCTTCTTGATCTCGAAAGTGTTTGGTCGCATCCGCAGCACTCGCTGCCAAATATAGATAGGTGTCCGCCGCACTCCACATTTGGTCCAGCGGAGCATATTTAGGATCACAGAACTTCCTCCGCAGCATAAAGGGCTTCCCAGCCGTGATCTCTCCGGCCTGACGCAACTCCTCCTTCATAGCTCTCATCGCAGAGCGAGCATCCTTTGCATCGGCAACGGCCTTCTCCAGGTCCGTCTGTTCCGCCCAGTCTTCCTTTTCAAGAAGCTTGCAGCGGTCAGCAGTGCTCTTCAGCTTCACGGCCATCTCGGCCATTTCCTTCTTGCTTCGGCAGTGAGCAGCCTGTTCGGCTTTCAGCTCTTCCATTGCCTTTCCGGCAGCCGCATCACTTTTTCTGGCTTACTCCTTGGTTCGGGCAAGTTCCGCCCAAAGATTCTCCATGGCAGCAGCACCATCTGCATTATGCACACACATTGTAAGATACTGGCATAAAGCTCCTCTTACTAGGTGCCACCGGAGGAACTACATACCTTGTGCCTCGTCAAGCCGCCTGTTAACAAGCGTGATGTCGGCATCTGCCACGTCAAGTTGCCGCTTTAGCTCGGCAAATTCATCAGTCCGGCTGGCCGCCGGACACTTCGCCACCTACACATGAAGGCGGCATTTTAGACCTGGGGTTATGATCCTCTGTGCGCTGTCAGTTTTGACAACGCACAGCGTCTCAGGGGCTACTATCTACACATGGCGCATCTTGTTCATGCGCAATTGTATACCTCAAAACCTGTCAGTAAAATCCTGACGGCCTCATGCAATCCGCTCTTCGCGGACGAAATCCTCTCAACCACCGTACCCATCAAGGCACGGTGCTCCTCTGAGATAGATGCTCGCCCTAGCAGATCTTTCAGCTCCTCCGACCGTGCATCGGATGGTGCCGGACTCGTTCCATGGCCCTCTTCGAAGGCCGGACGCAGAGGGCTTTGGGGGCCCAAATAACTACCGTCCGGCCCTGCCGGATTCGGAGAAACCCTCCGCGACGATACCTCAGGGTCGCCCGCCTCGCTAGGCGGTACGGCAGGGGAGGGTGTTCCGCTCTCCATCATCTCCGGAAGGAGGTCCCCCGAAGACGAGCCCTGCTGAGAAGGGCTGAGGTCCGAGCTACAAGGTAAAATTTTGGTTACTTTTCTCAGATATAAAGCAAGGATTTCTCTTATCTCTTAAAAAGAAAACGTCTCTCTACTTACGGCTCGGTGGAGGGATGATCCCCTTGAGGGCATAATTCGGCTGAGGTATCCCCCGGCGCAGGACCCTCTGACGAGGATTTCTTCCCCCGCTTTGAGGCCATGGTCTCCAGGTCTTCAGAGGCGGTCCTCTTCTTCCCCTGAGGAGAGGAATCTTCGATTCCTCCCTTCCGAACAGCCTCCTTCGAGGAGGCCGTTGTTTCCTTGTCCCCTCCCTTGCTTTCCTCCAAAGGCACAATCTTCAACATTCTAACCAGCACGGGATCCGGCGTGGTCTTGGGGAGGGGAGCCGGACACCTGATAAGCTTTGCTTTCGCTATCCAGTCCTGTTTAAAGGACAACTCTTTTAGGGGCAAGTTTATGACAAATATACTGATAGCGAGTCCGGGCACAAGGCTACTTACTTGTAAGTATCCGGGCGATTGCAGCTCAGACCTGCGTCCTCGGTCAAGTCCGTACACGTTGCTTGTGATCCAAAGAACAATTCATACATCTCCGCGGGTGTTGCGCCCATGAAATGCTGGAGAGCTCGCGGTCCCTCCGAATTAAAATCCCACAGGAGAAGGGGGCGAAGTTTGCTGGGCAGGGTTCGGCGAATCAGCATGACATGTGTCACTTTGACCAGGCTGAGGTCTCTCTCTAAGAGATCCTTGATGCGGCCCTGCAACAAGGGCACGTCCTTGGATGGCCCCGAGTCTAGTCCTTTATTAACCCATGACGCTAGCTGTGGTGGGGGACCCGAGCGAAAGGCAGGTGGCGCCACCCACTTGGTGCCCCTGGGTGCGATGATATAGAACCACTCTCGTTGCCATAAGCCGAGCTCCTCTTGAAAAGATCCCTCGGGCCATGGAGCATCAACATTCTTGCTTATAACAGCGCCTCCGCACTCCGCGTGTCGTCCCTCGATCATCTTCGGTTCAACTTTGAAGGTCTTGAGCCATAGTCAGAAGTGAGGAGTAACACGGAGGAAAGCTTCACACACGATGATGAATGAGGAAATGTGGAGGATGGACTCCGGAGCTAAGTCGTGAAATTCCAACCCATAATAAAACATGAGCCCCCTCACGAAGGGATCCGTCTGGAAGCCTAGCCCCCGACGGAAGTGAGACATGAACACCATGCTCTCACCAGGCTTGGGAGTGGGAATGGCCTGCCCTTGAGCAGGCAACCTATGTGAGATTTCGCCGGTCAAAAACCTGGCCTCTCTCAGCTTTAGCACGTCCTCCTCTGTAACGGAGGAGGGCATCCATCAGCCTCGAAGGTCGGAACCGGACATTGTCGAAGATCCGAAGTGCCTGAAATCTGGAGCCTTGGGTGTTGGAACTCGAGGCAAAGGGCGAACTCGTTTGAGATTGAAAAGAAGGAGCAAGGCCTTGGTCTCTTTATAAGAGGTTGAATACCAAGGGCCCTCCCTGTAACCGTTTGGGACTCGCCTTTAATCGAGAAAACATGCCAACGGGCACGATTGGGTTACCCACGTCCGTATTGATGAGGATCCCGTAAATAAAGGGGACACAATCTCTGCTTCGACAAGACGTGCCAAGGAAACTGCCCCGCAAAACGCGCTGAGGTGGGGGAGTAAAAACGATTCGGATAAAGGCTTGGCCGTAGTGTGATGTCACGCTACGGAATACGTCAGCAGATTAGATTTGTGTAAATATTATTCTCTCTTTGGCAATATGTGGAAACATATTTTGCAGAACCGGACACTATCCTTTGTGTTCAAAATCATCTATGAAGTACTTGGAGGAGGAACCCGCCTTGCAATGCCGAAGACAATCTGCGTGCCGGACTCGTCGTCATTGAAGGCTGGTTCAGGGGCTACTGAGGGAGTCATGGATTAGGGGGTGTCCGGATAGCCGGACTATACCTTCAGCCGGACTCCTGGACTATGAAGATACAAGATTGAAGACTTCGTCCCATGTCCGAAAGGGACTTTCCTTGGCGTGGAAGGCAAGCTTGGCGATACGGATATGTAGATCTCCTACCATTGTAACCGACTCTATGTAACCCTAACCCTCTTTGATGTCTATATAAACCGGAGGGTTTTAGTCCGTAGGACAGAACAACAATCATACCATAGGCTAGCTTCTAGGGTTTAGCCTCCTTGATCTCGTGGTAGATCTACTCTTGTACTACCCATATCATCAATATTAATCAAGCAGGACGTAGGGTTTTACCTCCATCAAGAGGGCCCGAACCTGGGTAAAACATCGTGTCCCTTGTCTCCTGTTACCATCCGCCTAGACGCGCAGTTCGGGACCCCCTACCCGAGATCCGCCGGTTTTGACACCGACAGTGACCCTTTCACATCCTCACCCCTTTCAGATTAATCTGAAGTAGCTCATGCTGTCTCTTGACCTCCTTTTCAAGGGTTTTCCTGATAATCTCCATTTCTTTCCTCCCTTTTTCTTCTAGCATCAGTTGTGCAGTCTGTCTAGCAGCCAATTCCTCTGCTCTTTGCAACATAAGCATCAGGGTTTCCTCTCTCCCCTGTAAATCTGCAACTACCTCTACCTCTTTGTTCTCTTTAGAAGTGTCATTGGTTTGGCAAAACTCCCCAGGCTTCAAAACCACCTTTTCATACTGTTTCAGACCCAAACTCCCCAGGCTCATATTCAGTTTCCCAGTGTCTGCTCGTTTGCTTTTCTTCTGCATGTCATTCTCTCTTTGTGTCTCAAAGTTTTCTAGATCTAAATATTCAAACATCTTCCTTTTATTCCCCTCAACAAACTTGTACAAACCATGTTCAGCAACTGAAGCAAATTCAAAGTTTATATCATACATCAGTAAGTCCTTAGTGGTTATCTTAGTCCCTGCTGGAATCTTGTGTATGTCTCTCACCCCAACCTTTACTTTGGTCTCTTCCTTGGAGTGAATGTGCTCCACATCAACCTCCACTACTGGCCCCAAAGCAGAGCCAATCTCACATACCCCTAAGTAATGTCTCAAGGTGTCAGGCACTCCCCACATTTTTATCCACACAGAATGTATCTTCCCCTTGGCTTTATCATCTGGACACCAGAAGTCAACCTCAACCATCGCTCCTGTCCCCAGGAGGGTGAATTTCCCAAAGTTCTTTAATTCCACCAGTTTAGTTTTGTTAGGAAATCTCATCAGAAAGGTTGTTGGACTTTGGAATTTGGATCTTCAGGTCCACCCCCATTCAAACATCTTGGAAAAATCCATAGGCTACTGTAGTTTCATTCAACTGCCCATATTGAACAGTGACTAATGCCATTGGATTTGTATGTTCAACAGCTGCAATGTCCTTTGTGTGTTGCACCAATAAACATCCCAAACCCCTAGCTCCATATCCCACATACTTAGCCACATGTTTGGCTTGTTTTAGGACTGTGCATTCATCCGTATTATGTGATGCTCTCTGGCACACCACACAAAACACCTTGTTTTTGCAGTCACTCTTGAGCTGACCATGTTCCCTGCATTTGACATAGAATAATTCCTTGCTGTTATTCCCTGGTTCTTTCTTCTTTGGCACCTCTTCCCCCCTCATCTTTTTGCTGCCCCTGTAGCTTCAGAATCTCCTGTTTTGGCATGTTAGAGAGCAGATATTGGTATTGTTGTGCCATTTGTTCCTATCGCATGAAGCCAAATTGTCCCAAACCCATCCCCACTGGTACCAACTGAGAGAAACTAGGGTTATTTATCATAGGAAAACCACCTGCCACCTGCATCTGTCCCCCTTGCATACCATCTGTTGAACATTAAGGTTGACTATTGCAAAACTACTGCCAGATCCCATCTCTCCAATCCCAACATGAACTCTTTCTTGCTGCCCCCACTCTGCCTGGGTTGAATGTTCCTGTCTTATCATCAAGGTCTCTACCATTTCCCATCGAGGTCCCTTCTCTCCCAGAACCACTACTATTAGTCCCAGATCCCCCTCTGTAATTTCCATCTCTGTTTCTCCAGTCAAAGCTATCCTGATCTCTCCCATCTTGCCTATTGAAACCACTCTTAGAATTATTAGGCTTGCTATAGTAGTTACCTCTTCCTACGAAGCATGTTCCTCTCCCCGGCCTTGGATGCCAACTCTCCTGTCTGTTGGCGATGGTCTCTTCTTCTCCCCAGATTATCTCTCCTTCCTCAAATCTGGTCTCTCCGCTCGCCGCCGCCTTGGATTTTTTAGGGTTTGGTGGGTGGAGGAAATCCGGTTCTGGAACGAGAGGTGGAATGCCCCTGTTATATATGTCCACTCCCTCCACTTCCCTCCCCGGGCCCCCAAAACTGTCCACCTTATTGGGCCAGGTGCCCATAAGGCCCACTTTACCAAAACTAACCTGCCCCCACTTTCCTCCTCTGCTGTCTACTCTGTTCTCTTTTTTAGAAATCTGAATCCCACTTCCCCTCTGATTTTCATTTGCCACTTCCTCAAGTATATATTTTTCAGGAATATCTAGTTTAACAGCTTTTTTATCAATCCTATCTAACCTCTCACTCTCCACAAAACTAAAATCATTAACTCTTTTGGTAGAGTTAAGATCATCAGGCTCAATATCACTTAGGAACTCAGGAATCTGGTATAATCCCAGATTATTGGATTTCTATGTTTCATTTTGATAAGTGCCATGTCTACACTACTACAATGATAATCTCCCCAACTAGGAGAATCAATCTGAGTAAAGTCCCCGCAACTTTCAGTTTGGCTCGTATTATTTTTCTTCTTATCAGCATCGCCCTCATGTTTTAGAAGCAAACTCTGAACATATTGATTCATTTTCTTTTTCATTTTTCGATTGACTCGCCTGATCCGGCTTTGCATATCAACATCATAAGATTGCACTCTATATTTGCAGGCAGAAGAAGTATATGAAGCTATGGGATTGCAATCATTACCTGAATCATCGTCCTCATTAGAATCGGTACCTGAATCTTCGCTAGCCAACCTCCAGAAGTGGTTGTTCGCTAACGAAGACTTCATGCATCATTTCTGGCGAGGCGTGCCGAGCGGCACGGGGTTGGGGTTGTCGGAGCTGGGGCGAGTCGAGCGGAGCGACGTGGAATCTGCGCCTCCTCCTGCGGTGGCTGATCCACCGGATCTTCGCGGATCTCAACCGGTGCCATGGCCGAACCTGGGGCAGAAGGGCCAGAACCCCCTCGCGGGATCTGAGCGCCGATTCCCTCATGACCGGGGTGAGGTTCGCCGCCTCGAAGGAGGTAAGCACCACCCACTTCCTCGCCATAGCCCTCACTAGCGAGTCCGCCTGATCCATCGCCCACAACAGCACCTGGAGCGGATGCTTGCTTCCACCCCGCCCAAACAGCGACCTCTCCTCCGCCGCCGTCATCCCCTCGAAGATTGCCTCCGCCTCCGCATACATCTCCTTTTTGCTGGTGTACCACGAGCCGGTCTCTCGCAGGCGAGCGCGCATGCGCGCGTCCCTGCCTGCAAATCTCCTCATCTTCTCCCCGCCGATCTCCACCATCGCCGCCGCAATCACCAACCAGGAGAGAGGGGAACGAGACACACTACAAGAAATACACTTTCGTGATGATACGTGTTTGTCACAGTAGGTCGCGTTTTCTGTCATGCATGTACATCCATGACAAATTTATGACAGAATCAAGATAGTCATACCTGTGCTGTCATAGAAGTGTTCCATGACATTGCCAAAATTATCATCACGGAAGTGTCCACTTCCATGACGATAAATCACGCGTCATAGAAGTGCTTTTGTCAAGGGTGACCGACACGTGGCATCCACCGTAACAGAACACCGTTAAGCTATCGGGTCGGATTTTGGATCCGATAACCCGTTAACAGCCACGACCAATGCCGATTTTCCACGTGTAAAATTCTCATTGGCTGACAGATCCACGCGTCAGCTCCGCATTGGCACAGGTGTCACGCATCCAACGGTCGAGATGGGCCTATGATATGTTGACACATGGACCGGCCCAAAAGTGGCCCACAAAGTTTAAATGGACCGGCCCAACCGAAGGCCCATAAGATTTAGCGGACCATAATGGGCCGGCCCAGCTAAAGGCCCACAAAATTTAGCAGACCATAATGGGCTGGCCCAGCTAAAGGCCCACACGACTTTGCAGACCATAATGGGCTAGCCCAGCTAAAGGCCCACAAGATTTTGCGGACCACAATGGGCCGACCCAGCTAAAGGCCCACAAGATTCTGCCGACCATAATGGGCTAGCCCAGCTAAAGGCCCAACATTCTCTGTCAAATCGGCCCGTCAACGGCTGTCCTAAACTTGTCATCAACGCGACCCATGGTCACTTCTCGCCCGTTAACAGTCCGCTAAGTAATTGGGCCGAATTACAGCCCGGTGTATTTCCGGTCTGTTAAAGGTCCAGCTTCATTTGGGCCCATTTATAGGCCATCAAAACTTTCGGTCCATAAACGACCGTGAAGGATTTGGGTCATATTCGGCCATGTCTGACATTCGGCCTGCTAGAGGCCCACTATAGCTTTGGGCCACTTTCGGCCTGTTGTCATTTTCGGCCTGTTAACGCCGGACGTAAACCATGGGCCATATGTGGCCCAACGTCATATCGGGCCCATTAACGGCCCATATAAAAATGATGATAATCTAGCCCGACCGAAGTTTTCGCCTGTTAAAGGCCCGTGTATTAGGTCGGCGCATTTACGGCCCGTCCGAATTTCGGCCTGTTAAAGTCCAGTGGGTTATTTGGCACAATCAGGGCCCAATCTCACTTTCGGTCTATTAAAGGCCCATGTATTTTATGGGCTCGAGATATTTACACCTGTAAACGGCCTATTTTTACTGAGGGCCCAAATTATGTTTAGGCCTGTTAAAGGCCCACTATGGGCACAGGCCTACCAAAAAAATATGAAAGGTTATGCTGATTTAGGCCCAGATAATTTTAGTGGGCTACATGCCAATTTCGGCCCGTAATCATTTTTAGCCCAATTGGAATGGGCCCGACGAATGTTGGCATGTTGGGCTCCTACGAAGCTTTTGGCCGAATACATTCCTAAGATAAACCTATACTATACAAAAATAGCGTCGTAATTACTGCAGCCTGAGGCAGCATCATAAATGTTGTATCACAACAAAATAAATTCCAACCATACAACAAAAGGCCTGTTGGCATGAAGTTTACAGTCCTTCTAGATAAAAGCACCATCAGATGTATAGAAGCACATATCATTTGACCTGAGTGCTAATGTTTCAGGCTGTAGAATCTGATGGAGCAACACGATCTCCACCTTTTTTCCGCCATTGCTCTTGAACAATGAAGCGAATGTCTGATAGTCTGGTTTCAAAACCATTCATATCTGTAAGTGCATCTAGTGCCCCTTAGTGATTTTGGTGTATTGAAGACTTATAGGTTAAGGATCTAATGTGTTTATGAGTGTACATAGGTCTATAAGTCTATGAGGAGTTTGATATTTAGAGAGAAAGTCGACCCCTAAAAATGAAGTTCTTCGACTGAAGACTTTGGTATTCTGAAGACTTTGAAAGTAAAGAAATTGGTGTGACCTTGAAGACTTGGTATTCATTCGAGGAACATGAAGCGTGAAGACTTTGTTTTCGTAGTTTCATTTTCTCTTTCTTGAGTCATAGGAAACACCGTACTGTTAAAGGGGGTCGAGGAAATACTATGGAAAAAT